>OX101815.2:46434957-47178290 GCA_944452925.2 Chrysolina oricalcia | reverse complement strand
ACGTTGAGTATAGTACGGAAGTTGAATAGCCTGCAAGGTCACTAGATCTTACCCCACTGGACTTTTATCTCTGGCCCTATCTCAAAGAACGTGTTTACGTTAGAGCCCTTGCAAATATCGAAGACCTGAAGAACAGAGCTGAAGTGTCAGACGTTGATCTCCGAATAAGAATCACCCTAGATGTTATGAACAGGCCAGGGGACAGTTGTTTTGGAAACAATAGACATCACTCCGAACATTTGCTAAACTACCTATCTTTGATTGTTTTATTTATATCAATTTCTTCTTATTGATGTTCCATTTTTATAGACGGTAAGTTTTCCTAACATCCGAGAACAGTAACGGCTTTTTGAATGTGCATAAAAATATATAATTAATTCTACTCGACGTTATCACGAAGAAAATGTATAGTTTATTATAAAGGGTGTTGGTGAATGAGTGCGACAAACTTCAAGAGGTGATTCTGTATGAAAAAATTATGACAATTTATATAGCGTTTGTTCGCAAATGCTTCGTATTTCGAGATACGGGGTGTAAAAGTTTTTCTTAGAGATATACAAATTAAATTTGGTGGGTTTTAGGAGGTAGTTAGTGCGCATTATCTGACATGCAATTGAGAATTTTACGTTCATCATTGGCGCGCATACGGGTAATGATCTCATTTTTTTTGAGAAAAAATGATACGCCACTGAGATATTTTTGAAACTAACAATAATTTTTGGACTTCGTTCAATTTGTGACAAAAAATCTCTCATTGTGTGGGGCGCCGTTTTTATGCAAAAAAATAAAACATCTCAACCCGTATTCTTCATTTCTTCAATACACCATCAAGAACTATCTAATACAATAACATTAAACCAGAACAATAACAGAAAATAACACTGATAAATAAATAGGCGTAAAGCTAAAACAAATGTTTAAAATGACCTCCGTCAGACGTGATACAAGATTCAACTCTTCGCCCCATTGATTCTCGAATTCGCGCAAATATTCCTGGAATTCGATTCCCCAGGCCTTCAACATTTTCGATGGGAGTGGAATAAACTAACGACTTAAGGGTCTTCATCCCTGAAAAAAGGGGATTCAGAAACGATTTTTTTTTTGAGTGGTGAAGGGTTGTATGATTTTATGAAGATAAAAATAACGAAAAAAAAATTCTTTGAGTTTTAAATGAATGAAAAGGATATTTACCCCAATTTTTGGGCATTTTCGGGCATTTTCGTTCAATTCCACCATCAAAACTAACGAATATTTTGGTTTTGTTTCATTTCAGTCGAAGTCTATCATTCATTTAGTTAAACGACTTTCTTATTTTTCTCCTAGATATTTCATTTTTTTTGTGAATAATTTTACAAAAATGTTTGTTTTTGCGAAATGGGTTTCCTTGCTTTATTCCATTTGAAATGAGAAATCTCCAGCTTCATCAAAGTCAACTAATGAAGGTTTGGTTCAGCCGTCGACCAGTGAAAACTAATTATTACTTACAATTCTGGATTCAGAACTGAATTTCTTTTAAATGACACGCCCCTCAGGTTGCTCCTCCCACACGACTGGTGAGGAAAAGAGAGAGTATCATATAGCCAGTATGACATCTTGCACAGGGTTGGATTGGGAATGGGAAAAAATAAAACTCATTCGGGTCGATCGAAACTATGCAATATTATAACTTTTACAATTAATAGCTTTTTTCAACAACATGTGTTCATCACTTGAGGGACAATACTCCATAACATTTTTAAATTAGGAAAAACCATGAGGCGGCTCCAAAATGTTGGAAGAGTTTCGTGATTTCTGATACAATTCCATTCAAAATTGGTATATAGAAGCTTTTGGTTTTGGGAAGTCATAATTTTATTTAATAATTCAATGTAGCTGCTCCAAAATAGCGGTCAAAATTTCTGATTCTTGGTCCGTTTCTATTTTGAGTTTGTATAGGTATAAGGATTTTTGTGGTCGCAGATCATGATTTATTTTGATATTTCGAATTGACAGCTACAAAACGTTGAACGAATAATTATTGTCCGAGTCCGTTCAAAATTAGAATGTAGGGGTTCTTTGGATCGGTGATTTTGCCATTTTTTGTCAAAATCAAAAAATTCAAGATGGCGGCCCCGAGATTTGAGGTCAGATTCTATTTAAAATTTGTATCTAGGAGTTTTTGGAATAGGAGATGAGTTTTTTAAAACTAAATAATTCAATATGACATATTTTATACGAATGATCTAAAGAAAATATCCGTTTTCAGTGCATTTGAATAAATTCCATGAAAATACACTCTCCACTTTGTCAGGGCTATTTAGCGAGAATTTCAGAGTTGATGGCATATTTTTACGCATATTAGTAAATAACTTGTTCTTGTGACTCTCATATCGACAACTTCGTTCAACATTGGTTTCCGATACAACGGTTTATTTGGGCGGCGCGGCGTTTTTGATGTTTCTTTGGGCCTCTTTTATGCAAGCGTTTTTTGTCGCTTGTCGCGGGCGACAGAAAACGCGGCGTTTTCTAAAGGGACGTCTTTAAATGTGCGCTTTTATGCAACAAAGTAAATCAGCCGCTAGCCGCCTGTGTCGCGGCGTTTCCAAATCCTGTCGCGTGGAATTACAAAACGCGTAGCGACAAGCGTTTGAAAGTACATTTATTTCAATTGGTGCTTTTACGCAGGGCGTTTGGTTAACGTCATTGCCAATATTTCCCCTGGTTCAAACGCAAATCGCCGTAACAACTCAACATTTGTAATAAAAAGTTTTTTAGCTTTCACATAGCTCATCAAGTGAGCCTGTCGACATACGGTAATAATTAAAGAATTTCTCCGTGTCGAGTCTTAGTTCTTCATCTAATGTATATAATGCGCCTCTGAGGAGTCTTACTATTAATTGGATGCACAACGTCTCCGGCGTCTTTTTTCAATAATATGGTTGTATATAAAATACATAACACACGGATTCATTTTAACACTGCCGCCGTGGTGTGATGTCTACTAATAATCAAATTTGAAAGCAGCACGCGACAAGAAACGCTTGACCTTTGTTCCATTTTTGTTTAAAAAAAAACGTAGCGTTTTCTGTCGCCCAGCGACAAGCGACAAAAAACGCGTGCATAAAAGAGGCTTTGAAGTTCAAAGGCTACAGCGGACTTTTCTTGAATGTTTCAATGTGGCAGCGCGACAAGATAAACAAACGAAACATTGACGTGATACCAGGTGATTGTTACGGCTTTTTTAGTTTCTTTGGCGGTATTTATATCGAGAATAGTAATTATTCGAATTTATTCACTTCATTTTTTATTTTTTTTAATGATTCTACGTTGAAGAAGATTCACAATTATTTTTATCAAATTCAAGGACAACTTGCGATTCAGTTTAGATTTATACGGGAAATGATTTCAATGTAAAAAGAATACACAGAGACGTTTGTGTCTTGGAATCAATAATGCTTCCAAGGCTGGAATCATTTTATGTAAATTGCAGTCTACCTGAAATATCGGACGGGCATCTTCCTAGATGAATGAGAGAATTAGAGATATATGCTTCTTGTTGTTGGAGGTAGAGAAAGAAATGTAAAAGAATAAAGAAATAGCTAATTTGTTTCAATATTCAGGTATATTAGAATAAAACATCTAGCTAAAACATTGTTTAATTTATTTTTAATAGTTGTATCAATTAACATCGGTTGAATTGAATGTTTCACGGGTGATATAGTCTTATATTGTTTCACCCTTGATATGGAATAAGACATTGTTCCTAAACTATGGACCTTTCCTGCAAAAAATTACATTCAAATCGAGAAAATAATTTTCAAGAAAATTGCGATCAGATCTTATTGGTGACTATTTTCAATAACTAACTTGAAAGTCAAAATCTGATAACTGATGATTTTAAATTTTTTTTTTTCATGATTCCATATCTGATTTTATATTTCCGAATCAATTTAAATGAATGCATTCATTTACACCTAAATAGTAATTTTGAACAGAATACGACCATAACTCACTTGGAGCTGCCATTTTGAATTATTGAAATTTGATGAAAAATTCATCATCACCAACATCAAAATACCATTCTCATATAGAATTCAACCATAAATCACAAAACTCGTCTGCGATTTTGAATTCCTGAATTTTGACAGAAAAATCATTATCTTCGAACCCAGAAACCACTACATAGGTTATAATCTTAGAACCCGCTCAGACTTTTCCGTCATTTTGAATTCATGAATTTTAACAGAAATCATCAGGATTTCTCAACCCAAAAACCGATTTTGAATCGAATCGGACAGATGCAATTCACGAATCATGAAAATTTAATTACTCATTGATATTAATTTTATACCAGACTGAAAGCTTATAAATGATTCGTATTTATTTATTATTTGTAATATTCGTATTTAATAATGTAGACAGTAGCCTACTAGCGTTGCTATTAGATAATGTGTTGAAGAAATGAAAAATACGGGTTAAGATGTTTTATTTTTTTGCATAAAAACGGCGCCCACACAAAAAAAAGGAAGGAAGAGATTTTTTTTCACAAATTGATCGAAGAATCCAAAACATGATTGTTGTTTGAAATATCTCAGTAGCGTACCATTTTTGTCTTTAAAAAAATTGAGATCATTACTCATATGCGCGCTAATGATGAACATAAAATTCTTAATTGCATGTCAGAAAATGCGCAATAACTACCTCTTGAAACTGATTGAATTTCATTCGCATATATCGACCGGTTTCAGAGCAATAAATAAATAGTCAGTTTTTAACTAAAACTTTAACACCCCGTATCTCGGAAAACGAAGCATTAGCGGACAAAAGTTATGACGCAAATTGTCATTATTTTTTTATACAGAATCATTCTCTGAAGTTGGTTGCACTTATTCACTAACACCCTGTATACCGAGTGTCCGCGGTAGGTGGCTCACCTCTATAACTTTTTTGTTTTTGAGGATAAAGGAATTAAATTTGAAGAATCTGAATAAGACATATAACTGCGTTTTTTGACGAGTAACTCAAGTGGATGCAACTTCCGGTTTCACCGGAAATGAGTTGAACTTTCGATTTTTGAATGAGACACCCAGTATATTTTCACCTCTTTTGTCTCCACATGACATTCTGAATAAAACTATGTATCAATTATCACTTTTTGTAACAATTTGAATTTGAAATCAATATCTGCAGCACTCAAATTTTGGGGAAAATACAACTTCATTGTTTTCGGTCAAAATGTATTTGCTAAGTAAAGTTTAATTTTAAAATTGAAATAACAAATTTTTTTTCAAATGGCAACATGGTGGCTCGTCGGGTTAGGTTGGGTTAGGTTAGGTAAGGTTAAAAAGGCCATTTTATTACGAATAATTTGATACCCCACACTAATAGGTTTTGAACAAAATTCCGTTAAAAAACTAGGTTATACGTTTCATACAACTAAGCATATTTTGGTATTAAATTAAGATTTAAATGCATCGAGTAACATGTGACAAACACAACTAATAAAACAAAATAATGAAGCATGTCGACTTTTTACCTTGCTTCCGCAAATGTACATAAGGTGTTTATTATGTAATTATTTTTTATTAGCTTGTGAATTATTGATCTTGTATCATCAGTTGTGTTGGTTACAGGTTGCTCGATGCATTCAAATCTTATTTTAACCTCTCAAAACCCTTCATTTTGAGAAATTTCTGAAGTAATCTTTTAAAGTTTTTTGAAAAGATTATTTGAATCCTAATAATGTGCAGTATCAAATTATTCGTATTCGAATGCTCTTTTTTCCTAACCCAATGAGCAGCCATATTGCTATTCCAACTTTTTTTATAAGAAAATGTACAGTTGTAATTAAAGATGTTTTAACATACATAATTAATAATTCCTTGAATTTTGGCATTTTTCCATCACAACTCCAGCTTTCAGTTATTGAACCAGTATACAAAAAAGGGGATACAGATAGTATTGAAAATAACAGAACCATAAGCTTACTCCCAAGTTTTTCCAAATTATTTGAAACCGCAATGTGCAATAAAGTTATTCAGTTTTTTCATAACTGTAATATTTTAAGTGATATAATCAATACGGCTACCTACAAAACAAATCAACAAAAACGACAATCTTCCAATATACACAGAACATCATTAATCTAATGGAAAAAAGTTATCTAGTTTTGGGTTTGCTTCTTGACCCGTCAAAGGCATACGACTGTCTGGATCATAATATATTGTTAAATAAATTAGAAAAATATGTAATAAGAGGAAATGATTTGAAATGGTTTTGTTCATACTTAGCAAACAGACAACAGAGGGTGGGTCAGAATTACCAGAGTCTCAAAAAACTTTAAATCTGATACTATAACAACATCTATAAATATACCACAAGGAAGTGTTACGGGCCCACTGTTGTTCGTGATATTCATGAATGATTTATGCAAACCTGAATCAGCAGGGAACCAATTCATAACTAAATATGCTGATGATAGAAGCCTTCTGGTGGAGACACGAATCCGGAGATGATGTTATAACCTTTTTCGGAAAACTAAAAATTGGTTAAAAACAAAAAGTTAGTATTGAACGAGTCTAAAACTGAATTGATAATATTTGCAAACTATCTAACAGCAGATGAAAAACCAACTGATATTTCTTTTTCTAATATTACTTTTCAGTTATCACATGAAACGACGTCTTTGGGTTTACATTGATGAATGGCTAAATTGGTCACAACACATAGAGGAAATCTCTTCGGAGCTTGGAAAAGTGTCCTATGGACTACGAATAATTACCGACCATTTAGAAAAGCAAGCAGCTTTGTCCCTTTATTTTGCAATTTTACTAATAAGAATACAGAAAGAATATTTGTCATTCAAAGAAGAGTAACGGGAATAATCAATGGCAAACGTTATAAAGTCTCTTGCCAAACATTTTTTAAGAATAATAACATCATGACTGTTGCTCTGTACATTTTTCTAATGTATGATGTATTTGTTTAAAAATCGAGAATTTTTCAATTTGAATACCACAGAACACGAATATGACACCAGGAGACACGACCTCACTTATCCATACCATTCATTGAGACTTACTGAAAAATCTCCCTATCAAATGGCAATCAAATATTACAACAAATTACGTTACTTGTAAGACGTTCTGCTAGTAACAATCAATATAGAAAAAGAATAAAAAAGATACTTATAGATCTAGAATCCTACTGTATTGAGGATTTTATAAAATATCAGTTTTGAAATATCATTGTGTGTGACATCATTTTGTTACGTGTTGTAATTGTTTTTAAAAGAAGAATTGTAGCATTTTTTAAATAAACATTATTATTATTATTATGTGAAGTGATTTAGTAATAAAATTTTTGAAATGATACTTTGCGTAGCAGATACATTTTGATCAAAAACTGTAAAGCAGTATTCTTCTCAAAATTTTTAGACTGAAATTAGTGATATGAAGATATGCATAGCCCTCTAGAATAAAAAATTAATTTCAAAATGAAGATAAAATTTGGTTACAAAAAGTGACAATTAACACATGGTTGCATTCAGTATGTCATATGGAGAAAAGATAAGTGAATATATAGCGGGTGTCCCATTTGAAAAGTTTGTGTAACTTCTGGTGAAACCAAAAGTTGCATGACGTTGAGTCATTTGTCAAAAGATGCAGTTTTATGTCTTATACAGATCCTCCTGATTTCATTCAATTATCTTCAAAAACGAAAAAGTTATAGGAGCGAGCAACTTTCCGTGGACACCCGGTATAAATATTTTTGTTTTGGTTCTCACAAAGAGAAACATTTTTGGGGATTCTTAATCCAGTTTCAAAGTAAGAAAATGTCAGAAATAAAACTTTCAATTTGTTATTTTATCTTAATTTTGAGGTAATCGCATCAAAACTGTTATCATTGAATTCCTAATGATAAACCTTTGGATGAATTGTAACCAATCATTTGATAATATACAGGGCAATCCATATTCGATAGCTATTCCTACTATTGTTGACTGTATCACAACATCTGGTATGTTGATTTTATTGAAAATATGAACAGGATGTTCATGAAGTCAGTTGTGGAATCATCTGCGACTGAAAGATGAACTTTAGTCGCTATTTTCCATCGTTCAAGATAACCTCTCTTGGAAGGGATTCATGTTTTAAAGAGAAATATTCTCAGTTGAAAATTGAATCAATACATGACTCCTCTGGAAATGGAAAAAACTACGATGAAATGAAGTAACTTTTTTGTAATATCTAATAGAAAACAACTACTTCCTCGGCTGAAGCCACGCTGGACATTGAACAACATCTGATAGATATTGTGAAAGACCCTATATAACTTGGGAGTAAAAATCTGGAAGTGAAAATTTGCATCTTCATTCAGATAGTTCATTATTTCTAAAATGTTCAGTTTCCATTGGAGATTCTCATCTATAAATGAGATAAGGGATAATGTTATTCAAAATAATCACTCACAGAAAATTGCTCTTTCGCTAGGCCTCCAATACATTTTGGTCAAAAAGAATTGGAAATCATTCTCTTCAGTAGCAATTTCACACTGTAATGATGGAATGGTTCGAC
Organism: Chrysolina oricalcia; assembly: GCA_944452925.2. Classification (NCBI taxonomy): domain Eukaryota; kingdom Metazoa; phylum Arthropoda; class Insecta; order Coleoptera; family Chrysomelidae; genus Chrysolina; species Chrysolina oricalcia. The sequence goes on along the minus strand of OX101815.2, from coordinate 47,169,735 downwards.
TATTTCATGTGCAGTGACACTTTGAAAATATTTTTCCGTTCTCCCTGATGATCTTAGAAGAGTGAAATAGATTTAAATATATTGGAGGCCTAGCGAAAGAGATGCAATTCTCGCATCAATGAAATGAGCGATGTTCTGTGATAATTTTTTGAATTCAAACCAGTGAGAAGAGGACTTTTCGAAAACAGTGTCTCCAGCCCGTGGTATTTTCAAATCGGTGTTGGGCCTGTTCCTTATTTATACGTTTCCATAGCTACAATAATCACTGTAAATATAGAAACGTCAGTTTGACGGTTCAACTCTACAACCATTGTTTATATAGAAGATAGTTAGTCAACCTTATGGGATTATAATTGGATCAAAATGGATGCGACATGTAGATAGCGATAGTGAGCTCGCATCCAAGTCATGTCGTAACTTCAGTGATCTGGCCTCGAAGTCATGTCGTAACTTGAATAAAACAATGGAAAAGCATTAAAATCAGTATTTTTTTAAGAAACCTGCATTAAAATGACGTCAAATAGTCATGTTTGTAACTAATCTCGCTAGATGACACTCGCGTTTGTGTCCAATACCTTTTCCACAGGCATTGACTAACTATGTTCTATTTAAACAATGCTACAACTGACGTTAATGACACAAGATGAACCGTTCCTGCAATACGTATTTAGTCCATAATATTATAGTGTATTCGTGAAATTGTCTGATCGAATATCCCTTCAAAATGCAGAATTTTCAAAATACATTCACCTTGCCAGTCGCTCAAACTGTGTTGCTGTATAATACACCACTCGAGCAAGCTCTCGTGGTGTTTCAAGCAACACAGTTTTCGTGACAGGAAGGTGAAAGCATTTTTTGAAAATTCAGCATTTTGTCGGGATATTACTACTGATTATCCGCATAGTAGGTGGATTACCACTGTAATCCATCGATAAATCCAGACCTGTTAACACATTAGTGAAATTTTCGATAATACCTAATTTGACTCTTGATCTAATTGGCCTGTCAATTTCGGTGTTTTCAGATTTGTGTATGTGACATTTATTCGTCAAATATAAATAATCACGCTATGCACGGATTTAAGGCTGGTGCCAAAACAAATTCTAAACGCTTAAAATAAGAAAAAAAAAATAGGACCAGGTTAAGAATGTTGTTGCTGTTCCAACTTTGAGGAAAAAAAAATTAAACACGAAATAACTCAAAATGGTGGAATGGGGATGAAGTTTAGGGGTTGAAAACGGTTTTTTGCGATGTGCGGCGAAACATGACCTTTTTGCGGAAAATGTTCAATAGGAAAGTACATTATGAAGTATTCAACACTTTTCAGCATAACCTCAAATTATCCGTCAAAATGGCGATAATCCGATTCTTCAGTATTTAATTTTTTTCTCTCCAATAAATGAAGTAATTTACATGAAAATTTGTAGGAATATGTCTATTTTGGTGTTGATTGAGCTCGATTTTTTCGCAATTCAGAAGACGTCTAGATTTCGAGTTATGTATATTTTTAGAAAAAAATACCCTTATCTTCCACAAACAATTTTTCTGGTGTTTTTTAGTATTTTGAAGGTGTATAAGTGATCAATTTAATTGTTGAAATGTCTTCTTTCAAATGGACTGTGTAACTTGGTGGTTTATCCATCACTGAACCGCTTAAAATTGAGAGAAACCGACAACAAGTCTCTTTGCATCAAGATTTTCTCAATAATTTTAAGGATTTTCAATAGTTTAAGAAAACTAAGAGGAAAAAGTTATTCAAACACGAAAAAACTCAAAATGGTGGAATGGAGTTGCAGTTTAGTGGTGCGATTTGAGGAGAAACGTGAACTCCTAGCGAAATATGTTTAATAAAAAAGTTGTAGATAAGAAAAAATCAAAACTTCTTTTCCCAATACTTCTTGACATAACCTCAAGTTGCCTGTAAAAATGGAAAAAACCGATTTTTTTGTATTTTTTTTTCGCGTATAAATGATTTATTTCGGATGAAAATTCGTAGCTGTATGTCTTTTTTTTGTGACGAATAAGCATGATTTTTTCTCAAATGAGAAGACTACTAGTTTTCGAGTTATTAAGATCATTCGAAATAAATACTCTTATCTTCTACGAACGATTGTATTGATATAGTTTTTTTGTATTTCGAACGTCTGAATGACTATTTCAATTGTTGAAATGTCTACTTTGGAATGGTCTATGACTAGGTGGCTTATTGATCGTTAAACCGCTTGAAATTGAGAAAAATGCCTCTCTGAATAATGATTTTCTCCACTTTTTTATGATTTTTGACTTTCTTCATTATTCTTATAACAGAAAGTTGTTTATATTGAATTATTCATGATAAAACATTGGAATACATGATTACACTACAAAATTAATTCAATAATATCATTTTTATACTTTTCTATAACTAATGAAAGTATTGAGAAAATCATGATTCAGACAGACTTGTTGTTGGTTTTTCTCAATGCGGTTAAAAGAATGAATAAACCACCAAGTTTCATAGACCATTTGAAAATAGACATTTCAACAATTGGAATGATTACTTATAAACCTTCGCAATACTAAAAAACACTAGAATAATTGTTCATAGAAGATAAGGGTATCGTTTTCTAAAAAATATACATACTTCCATAACTCAAAACTAGTCATCTTCCGAATTGCAAGAAAGTCATGCTCATTTTTCACCAAAAAAGACATATTCCCACAAATATTCAAGTGAATAGAATCATTTATTCGAGAGAAAAAAATTAAATACGGAAAACTCGGTTTTTCGCCCGTTTGACGGATAATTTGACGTAATGTCGAAAAGTGTTGAATACAAAAGTTTTCGATAACTTTATTTTCCAAAATTTTTTGTTCGAATATTTTCCGCTAAGATGTCACTTTTCGCAGCAAATCGCAAAAAAACTAAACCCCTAAACTGCATCCCAATTTCACCATTTTGAATGTTTTCGTGTTTAAGTTTTTTTTCTTCAAAGTTGGAACCTCAATCCTTGCCTGTTACTTCTTTTAGGCACCAGTACATTTGAAAATGAGCAGATTTGGGATACATTCTATCGAATTAATCAATGTTTCCTGTTTATTGAACTATATCAATATTGTACTTTTTGCTAATTTCTTCCAATTCTGCCAAATTTCAGATTTTTTACCTTTCACTTTCTTTATAAAATCGTCTAATGAAATTCCACTCGTGATTGAATTCATCTCATAAGTCTGTTTTATTTCAGAACTCAACTGAATTGCTTCGAGAAAACACTACTAGTACTCGTGGTAATTTTTCGAATCAATTCAGTTTCATTCAGAAATGAATCGACAGAGTTATTGCGGTGGTATTACTGTTGATATTCAGTGATAGTTTGATCAACCATTATGAATGTTACGAAATGAATAGATTTCTTTCAGATTTTTCATTTTGTTTTTAATTTCAATAAATATAAAGAGCTGTACATAATCTGAACGGTCATTCACAATGTCTTATGCCACTGGGGCAACTGGAAGATGAGCACCTTGAGCTCTGAATCCCTCTTTGTCGGCAACGTAGACTACTTCATAAAGAACTCCATCAGGTCCTGGGTAGCTGAATCTACCTTGAACTGCAATGGATTCTTCTTTTGTTCCTGCATCGACTAGTTCTCCCCTTTCTTCCTTGATCTGTCCGTCACTGGTTTCCACTCTGAAATAAAATTGGATTAGTTTCATCTTAGCATAATCTACTAAAATATTGTACAATGTATTTGAGGTTCAAGTAAAAGTTGAATGGATATTGTCGATCTTTTTCGCACAAGAATACTTGATCAAAAATGTATATTTGAAGTAGGGACAATCCCATGCATCTTCAATCATGAACAATAATTTTTCGACGACAATAAAGGATAAACTTCAACTTTGTTGTGTTTACACACAATAATGGTTATGGATGAAGCTTTCAAAATTCAAATAACATTCCCGAGACGTTAAAAGAGCAGCATTCTCTCCAAAAAGAAACATCCTTAACGCCTTTGAACGTTTATAACAATGAGGGTGACTGTGCAATCAATTTGAAGGACTGAATACAGATATCTAATGAAACGACAGTAAGTCAAAGTTTCGCTTGTTTGCTAATGTATTTAACGAAGTCTTGTTGATAGGAAAGAAAAATTAACTGAAAATGTTAATCCCTTCCGCTGTTTTGGCAGCAGATCGGAATAAACAAGAAAGACCATTTGAGACATTTTCCGTGAATATGAATCGTATTTGGTATTGTTGAATTCTGTATATTCTTTGACTGTATAAGTTCATCAATATTCTCCACTCTAGTAATAATTGTAATTGGTATATCGGTGAAAACCAAATATCACCTGATGAAGTCACTGTACTCGACATATCTATATTTCAGGCTATTCTTATTGAGACTCCACATATATCCTTCGCACAATTGTAGAGGAGTGATTTGATTTTTTTTAATAACTGATTTATCTGCTTTCGAAGACTTACCCGTAGCTGTATGATCCAACACCAATGTTGTCATTGTCATAACGAACGATTACAGCATCTTTTGATGCATCACCAGTTACTCTTATCGCCTTTGGTGGTTGCGAGTATTGGGGAGCTGCTGCAGCAACTGCGGCAAGGGCAAAGAAAACAGCAATCTGGAAAACATGGTATAGTCAATTACAGTTTGGTGGAATAGTGACTAAGAAAATAAATGAGTACATCATGATTGAGCAAGTATACCGTGGGTGGGGCTTCATTCCTAGACCGTTCAACAGAAAGTTAATGAATAAAAAAAGGCAAATGGAAAAGTTTGATGCATTTTCATGTTTTTCATCCTTTTCTATTACTCCTTGCTTAAATTAATGAAATAATCCAATTGATACTCAGTCATAGAAATGATTCTGAATGATTTCACCCAGACAATGATTATTGAAAAAGAAAAAAGAAAGATTTTGAAATAGGTAAATATTAACTAAATAAAACTTTCAAGTTATAGATGTAGAAGATTTTATTTAACCTGAAAATATTATTTACGACAATGTACGATGTAAGAATAATACGATGTATTATTCTATTTTAAATAGATTTTTATTGTGAAATTGCTAGTTGGAGAATTCAAACATTGAAATTATATGTTCTAGTATTTTATTGAGATTTTCCTCAAGATCCTATCTAACTCATCTTCATCACTAATTAATGTGAATCACCCATTTAATGAAATAAACACACACTTGATATTCACTAGAAGTTTTTATCAACCCTACACAAATTCACTAATATTTTCTCATAGGTGATCACGAACAAAGTGATCTAAATAGACGTATTATTATTATTTTCATTTGCAAACCTACTCACCACTTTCATGTTGGGATAGTTGAGGATCTAGAAAACGTGTGAATGATAATATTCTCATTCGGATTTATATATTTTATGACAATTCCGAATATACATCCCCACCTGCTTTCGGTATAAGAAATGTGGACCATTAAAATTTTTATTCACTAATTTATGTTTGACCTTAGAAACTTGTTTGAATATACTAACCGAAGTCATCTACCAATATTATAATGTAAAATAGGAAGACAATGTGAAGAATAAACTGGTGCGAATAATCGCTTAGGCTGATGAGACTCTTCAGGGCAAGGATTCTTTCGTGGATGACGGTAAATGAAACATAGATATCTGACTGCAACTCTACTTTTTTACGCATTTATACAAGTTATATAAATTAGTAAAGATTATAGTTATTTATGTATCAAGGGCGTAAAGTAGGCGTTTATGGCCTGCGGCGTGGATGATGGCCCGATGGCGTTAGCCGAGGGCTGTCACACGCCGAAGGCCTTAAACGCATTTTACGCACGTGATACATACAAAATTTTATGAACTAGCGGTTTTATAGCGCGAATCACAAATACTGACTTGAATTGCAATGGTCTACACGTTTCATACGTTATTCATACAATAATTAAGGGTAACATCATATGAGGAATGTGAAACTATAGTAGCTGAGTGCTATATTGGAGAATCTATTTCAAATAAATAGATCATCACCGAAAAAATTGCTAACGATTATGAACAAATGTTAGAAAGAGTATTGCTCTATTGAACTGAAATGATTCTAATTCGTGTTAGGAATTGCATGAAATGATGTGTGAGTATAGACAATTTGAGAATTTTTTCTACTTTACGGACCGCCGGGCCATAATGCGCCCAAGGGCGGTAAAGTTCCACTTTACTCCCGGCGAACCGGGCGGTAAAGTGTACTTTACCGCCCGCTAGTGCATAAACAATAATTATCAAACGGAATAGGTTTCCATTTATGTTCTTTCGGACCCCTCCAATGACAGCTGTCAGCCTGACAGCTCCCTTATCACCCATCTCTGCCTTAAAATTGGGTTATCGATATATTCTTTTGGTTCCTGCGAAAAGTTACTATCGCGGTAATTTGGTCACATACCGGGTCCTGTTTTATTTTATGAATATTATTATTGTATTTTTTTTATTAGATGTTATACAACTATTCATATAATAATAAAGTTTCTTTGATAATACTTCGGAAGGGTTTGGACCTGATTATCTCGATAATGTAAAAAAAATTGAAGAAAAAGTATCTATTGATACTACTGGAGAAAATCGAACACTACATTTCTTAATGCAAAGGCTGGGTATCGAAATTGTTCGTGGGAATGCGTCATCAGCCCTTGAACGAATTTTTCGTGGAAATTTTCAACTTGTAATGTTTTTTGTTGTGCTTCATTTCATATTTGTGTTATAATGTAGTTACTTCTTTATGTTATATAGCAATAATCAGAGAAATTTGAAGAAAAATAATGCTATTGAGAGGGCATGAGCGCGATCATATTTGGTAAGATTCTATGTACCTACGTCTGCGGGAGCACCTCACGATGCTTTCCACAGATAATCGAGGTAGCTGCAATGGTATTTCACTTCCATTAAAATTTGAAGTAGTCTTTATCCAATCGAAATGAATTTGGCATCAGTCGGAAGGTAAAACGTTGATCTGTGTACGTGCTGTAATGTTTTTTTGGAATTATTTGTTCATTTATCCAAAAAATTGCTTCGAAGTAACTGCATTTTTGGGACATTATCGAATTTTTTAAAGTGAAAAAGTGGATTGAAATTTCGATTTCCATTAATGCACGGATCTAGAATCGAGCGTCCTCTAGAATCCTGTCCTTGTTTAAAATCGATAAGATGAACCGTTTTTGATTTATCAATTGACTCTCTTACCCTAAAAGCGCCCCAAATATGATCGCGCTCATGGCCTCCTAATAAAATGAGCAATATGCGGGTAATTAATGAAATAATATTATGTATTTTATTGAATAATGCAAAAGATTCCCTTTCGATAGAGGCATACATTAAAGTTTGTGAGTTATAAGTAAGTTTTCACAAGTTTTTCAAAATATGCTGTTATCAGAGTTTCACGAAAATACAGGGTGAGTCAACAAGATTATGAAACACTATTTCCACTTTATTTACAAACTGACCATTTAAGACTATCTTCCAAAATTATTCTCATTCATACAGGATGCATCATTGAAGCGTGGCTGGCCAAAGTTGATCTTCAAACATTGATATTTTCATTTCATCAGATGAAACACCCTGTATATTTTCGTTTATATTAACCACATTTTGATGAATCTTCACATTTTATGCTTGATGCCATCATGTACTTGAAACAACCCGTTTCCGAGATATATGAATTTTTCAATAGCAAATCAACAATTCTGCATTTTTGTTATTCACATGTTTCCTCGAAGAAAATACTGATACTGAAAGCTGTTTCAATTATTTCATCCTTCTTCAAGAGCACCCTTTGAAAATTATGAATGACTAGCTTAGCAAAAGATATTTTGAATTATATCTATTTTTTCTAAATGTGAATAAAAGCGACAAAGTCGAAGTACTCTTCTCTCCAAATATTTTCACAAAGTGGAAAATATTTGGCAAAAATTTGACAGAAAACATCTACTTCCCTGGCTAATGCCACGACGGTTATTGAACTACATCTGACAGATATTTGTGCAACGTTCTTCCAAGAAGACTCAGTCTCAAGTGCTCATTGTAAACAAACGAAACATTATTCTTAATTTGGCTGGAGATGACCACCTGCAGACATGTTTCGAGGTTGTAGCCTCTCATCAGTGCAAGGGTAAGTCCGACAACTTTGAGTTGTCTTGTCCCTGCCAAATGAATTATAATTTATTCTTTTTCTTATAATTCCCTACAGATGAAGCAGCGATAATCATTAAGCACTCCTCGAGATATCAAAGACTCCAGGAAGAGTAAATGTAAATGTTTCGAAAAGTTTGAAAGTTTTTTCCTCAATTTGGCTGGGGATGATCAACTGCAGACCAAATTAAGGATAATCTTTTGTTTGTTTACAATAAGCACTTGCGACTGAGTCATCTTGGAAGAACGTTGCATAAATATCTGTCAGATGTAGTTCAATATCCGTCGTGGCAGTAGCCAGAAACGTAGTTGTTTTCTGTCACATGTTTGCCTCATATTTTCCACTAAGTGGAAATATTTGGATAGAAGGGTACTTCGAATGTGTCGATTTTATTCACATTTATTTGTACTCTCCGGCAAAACCTTTCGAACTATTCGAATTATTCCTATTTTTTCTAGTTTGGTTTTCCATGACTGCCGCTGGAAAAATGACTATCGGCAATTGTGAATAGAGGTAACTGTCAAACTAAAATCCAGTTGTGTTGACAAATGTGGCATTAGGATTTATTGTTTAGAGAATGTGGTTCGTATGGTTTATGCTCTGGGGAAAAGTAATGGTAACTGCTTACTGGCGTCTAGATTATATAAACAAAAGTTTCCTGAGAGAAGACATCCAGATATGCGAACATATCAACACGAAAAAAAATTGTCCAAGTAAATCGTTTTCCTGACTTTTTCTCAATTGTGATAAGGAAGTTTACACCTTTATTTAAAATAAGATCATTTTATCACAGCAAGTCCTTCGCATATTAGATTACTCACTTTGTTTAATGTCAGGTCAACATTTTAGTAGCGCTGGAAAAGTGTAGTTTATATTTATCAACTTTAGGTTTCTGAAAAGTTTATCATTACAATTGAAACCCGTGTTACAGGCATAATACAACAATTCATTTGCAGTAGAACTTAGTGTTCCCTCGAAAATGTAACGTGTTCACCTACTTTTTGTTTTTCGACCAGATCGGGATCAATCGGGAGAAACCGCTGCACCTGTTAGGGTGGTTCATCAACTGTTCGCAAAACTGGCCTCATTCCAATTCCAGCATTTGAGTTAGTAGTTGTATGTGAACGTATTACATCGTGTGCCGGAATTATACTCTTATTACTGTTGTGAGTTGTGTGAATAGTGTTAGTTTGATATTTGTATTTTACTTGTTGGGATGTAGAATGTCGATTTTGACCCAACATTTCTAGAGTATTGACATTTTATGTATAAAAGGATAAGGAGAATTTTCCAAGAGACTGAAAAGCAGTTTTGTTTTATTAAAAATATTGAAAATTCGTTTTTTTTCTTCGAATTTCACGTTCTGATTCTACTTTATGTTATACATAACTTGGATTTGTTATGATCATAATGGAAAAAGACATTAGCTTGCCTGCTTGTTCATCCATTCATCCTCAATACAAACAGATTCAACAAAGTTCCGAAATTCCTAATTTTGAAACAGGTTGTACTGGATGATTCAGTAATGGTGCCCAAAGGCGATGATTTCTTCAAAAGAACCATCAAATTGTTGTATAGTTCTTTCTATATCAACAAATAGTTCAAGGAAAAATATTCTCATAAAAACTGCAATATCTATCCCCAGTTTTTTCTAGTACCTAGTGTATTTTGCTAGCCTGTATATTTAAACTATGAGAAAGTACACTTTCTTAGAGTATAAACTGAATCATTGCATCCTTGGTGCAACCGAACCTTTCATCTCATTGTGAATTCGGAAATGAAATGAATGTATTGAAAATAAGGCTTTATAAAACACAAATGATCCTTCTTTGAAAAACTATCAACTCTGATCTGAGGGTAAGTGAATATTTTAATTGAGTCAGGTGTATGTCCATACCAAGGATGGACCGAAAGCTATTAAAGGTAAGACAATAATAAGCCACCCAAAAGTGAGTCATTTGATAAGGCCAAGAAAACCAAAATAACTATAATAATCTAAAAATGTTGCTGCAGTAGAATACTGTATAGAAGCAACTAATATTTTGTTTGTAGATTCAGGTAAATGAGTTATTCCAGAGTAAATCATTCTTCATCAATGGTAAATTTACTTGTCACTAGTAGTTATCAAACTGAGCACCTACTGCAATTGGAACGTAGTTCTTGTAGAAAACTTTGTTTAGTTTTTTAGTACAAATTTTGACAAAATTCTCATTGGTTAATTTCATACGGCCAATAGACGAGTGAAGTGATGACGTCACCAATGTAATTCTTGTTAAAAACTGATTCCAATAACACCTCCGTCGAATTTAAATCAGCTTGTCCGAAATTGTTTCCGTTGTTTTTCAACTTCTTTGCCTGATAAAACAAAATCCAAACACAAACTAATAAGCAAAGCAACAAATCATCAACAGAGAATATCACCTAAAATTCTCTGTTTAGAATCAGTTTTTGACAAAAATGACATTTGTGACGAAACACTTTCCTCGTCTATTCATATGATTAGATCAATAAGCCAGACAGTGGCTGTGCTGTGTCCGATGCCTTTCGATTTGGTACCAATTTGTTTGTTGTTTTGTTTTCTTCCACTCATTAGTCAGGTTTCCGTGTTGAGTTTTGCTGATTCTATATAGTGGTTGTGGGCCTAAGAATAGTGATTCAGATGCTTGGTTCGCAAGTTGCTCTGCTTTCTCATCGACTACTATAACTTCTATGTCCAGACATCCACACAAGTGTAACCTTGTTGTGTTTTGACTGTTCAATGGCCTGAAGACATTTTCAAACCTGCTTCTTCATCTGTACTGAATTTAGAGCTTTTATTGCGCTCTGGTTGTCAGATAGAATGTTAATGTTTTTTGTTTCATACCCACTATCTGTATGCATGTCCTTATGTGGTATCTCAGCTTGGAATACTGTGTTGTTATTGCCTCGTGGAAAACTATTACGTTCCTATTTTTGCCTCACTCCATTCATTTCTATTCCTGTCTCTACATGTGTTTTTGAACTATCTCTATACCAGAGAATGTTACCAGATGATAGTGATCTTTCAACCAAGTCCCATTCATTTCACGTGACCTGTGTTGTGAATGGTTTTTCGTATAAGTATTGGGGCAAACCGGTGTTTCAAATAATCATTACGAATATTAGGAAATAAATGGGTACGTTTTTTTCGGATTTTTTTATTTGTTTTTATTGTCAATAAATATAAATTTCGATGGTATAAGTACATTATCTCAAGTCGTTTACAATATTTCAAGCAACTGGGGCAACTGGAAGATGGGCACCTTGAGCTCTGAATCCCTCTTTGTCGGCAACGTAGACTACTTCATAAAGAACGCCATCAGGTCCTGGGTAGCTGAATCTACCTTGGACGGCTATGGATTCATCTTTTGTTCCTGCATCGACTAGTTCTCCCCTTTCTTCCTTGATCTGTCCGTCACTGGTTTCCACTCTGAAATAAAATTGGATAAGTTTCGGTTTTGGCATAATTTAATTTAAATAAATAGAGCTTATTACTAATAATAGGGAATTACACCAGTTATTTTTTTCCGAAGATTTACAAGTCAAACTGGGTAAAAAAGACTGATTTTTTTTTATTATTGGGTTTGATCCAGAAAAAAAACGATTGGAGTAGAATTCAAATACTAGCTAAACTCGCGCGAAATATTACCGGTATTCCATTGATACAAGTGACGTCAAAGTCTTCTGGCGTCAAAATCTCTATAAGTATATTGCCTGTCCGTTGTCAAAACCAAGTGTACCTTTCCATTAAATTCGATTGAATAGTATCTAAAGAAGATAAATCTGGTGTATACTGTGAACTGGGAATAATTCTTCCTTGTACAGAAAGCATTCTCTGAGGACTCAAGGACGTTTAGAATAATAGAAGTTACGTCAGACTGCGAATATGTGGCATTTGAGTCTCTCTCGATTTGGATTTGGATTTGGAATATGAAATAAATACATAGGTTCGTGAATTGATTTTACATGCATCATGTATACAAATGAGATCATTTGTTACAAATGAAACGTAATTCTTTATTATAGTGTAATTGTAAAAAAAATCCCTGTAAAAGAGCTTATTTTTGATTATTTTTCATTCAAACACTATTTTAATAAAATCCCAAGTCACCTATTTGAGTTGTAGTTTTTGATAGAAAATTTAAAGTAATCCTTCATAAGAAATGAATAATTGGAAAAAGGCAATTCAAATGGCGAAGATCAGAATGAGTTACACTGGAACAGTAAACAAATTTTAATCGTATTTTGATATTGTTGACTTCTTTTGATGCTTTGATTATCCCAGCTCATCGAAATACTCTGTATTCTCTATATTCTCAGGAAAGAAATTTTAGAGCATATAGTTCATGCTGCTTGCTTAGGAGTCACCGTACAGTTTTAAATGCACAATAGGTTCTAGGATGATGACGATCTTCTAGTCGTCATCACTATTAATGTTTCTATTCCCAGCATAATGTAACAGATACATCCTGGGGTAAATCGTGTTGACAATATGTTCTGTTTCGGGAAAATAAAGAGAAGAACATGCAGAAATTATTTGACTTATCCACGCAGTGGTGATACATTTTGATCCGAAATAATTTTTGATGAGTAGATGGCCCTTCTTCATCTGTACAATTATTTAGACAAACAATTTGAGTTTATGAATTACCACTTCATCTGTTTTCGAAGACCTTACTCACCCGTAGCTGTATGATCCCACACCAATGTTGTCACTATCATAACGAACGATTACAGCATCTTTTGAGGCATCGCCAGTTACTCTTATCGCCTTTGGTGGTTGTGAATATTGGGGAGCTGCTGCAGCTACTGCGACAAGGGCGAGAAGAGCGATCTGAAAACCATCATGGGTCAGTGAGATTTTGACTAAGAAATTTAAAATGGATATGAATCTAGAATGTAATTTGCACATATCAATGTTCAACTATATACACATTTTCAGATGAAGACTTTATAAGTAAATATACCACTGTTGAACTGACATTTCTGGTTGGTTTGAAGGGAACGTCATACAAAAAAAAGTTGTTGAGGAATTATCATGAAGTTATTCAGTTTTTATTAATTTTTTTGAGATTCATCCGTTTTGGTTAATCTTTCCTTAGATGATGCTATATCATCCTAATTGGAGTCAATGAATTATATTTGAATAATTTGACCTGCATTCTTGATTATTTGAATAAGGTATTTTTGCTTTGGCATGAATGATGATTTTTGTCAAATTGGGATTCGATACAATTTCAGATATGTAGAAAACTACTCAAATACCAAATATTGCATAAGTGTCAATAGTAAACCGTAAGAACAATTCTGTTGAATTAATAACTTCCTTTTTGTTAATATTTTATTGTCGAATGAAGAAAATGACTTGCAGCTGTAGCAAAAACGAGCTTGAATATTCTAGCGGTATTTATTGAACGAACAAAATATTTTACTCGAATAGACAAAACATTTTGTTATTATGAGAAAACATATACTTGGGTCGAATACTTTTTTGGGTATTGGACATGTGTATCAGAACTAGTTCGACATTTTGATTGAATTGTTATGGCTATCACAAATATTTCGTTTGAAAGATATTATGTTCAACGACCTTACTTGTGTACTACCTCGAAATTTAATGAATAGGTCGAACAAAAAGAATTGCTTCAGTACTTTGTGAATTCGATCCGAAGATGCACTGAATAAGTTACCAAAATATTTCGTTGGTTGGAATCAAACTCTAATCGAATAAATTAAAGTTAATGTTGAAATACCAAATCTGATCATCATCGACTGAAACGCCTGATGTTTTCAAGAAGACAAAACGAGATTTTCTATGAGCAAAACATATACTCCATGGGAAACAAAATGCATTCAATCTAAGAGGATTGCAGAGATGCAAATCAATGACAATATTTGTTTCATTCTAGTCAATATTCAATTGTGGGATACTGACACATTAATTTTAATAATAAGTTACCAAAATATTTCGTTGGTTGGAATCAAACTCTAATCGAATGAATTGAAGGTAATGTTGAAATACCAAATCTGATCATCGACTGAAACACCTGATGTTTTCAAGAAGACAGCACGAGATTTTCTACGAGCAAAACATATACTCCATGGGAAACAAATTGCATTCAATCTAAGAGGATTGCAGAGATGCAAATCAATGACAATATTTGTTTCATTCTAGTCAATATTCAATTGTGGGATACTGACACATTTATTCATTCGAGTTGAATGATATTTTGTTGATTCAACCATGTTTTTTTTTTCTACATGTACAAACAACGAATTATTTTTACATAATCAAAACATAATCAAAACAACTATACGTTTTTTCCCTTTACCATACACAACTTTTCTACATATTCCTATTTATATAATAAAAAAAATGTTTTTTGATGTAAAAAAAAATTCTCAAATAATACAAAAAACCACTTCAATAAGACAAAATATTGGCAGAGCAATCTTTCATTGGAATAGTTTTCATTTTTTCATTATGGATTAGTTCTAAAAATTTAAGTAAAATGACACAAAAATGTGAAAGAATCATTGAAATATCTCTAGAAATGAATAAGTTATGGGACTTTGAAGTTGCGCTTGGAAGAATAATTTCATAGTACGCAGCGCTCTAGTGTGTGACATCAGGCCACATGAACGAAGCGACTGGTTTTCGCAGAGTGCTTAGAAATTTATTGGTGTGCAATCACTGCACCGTTCGTGTCGTGTATTGTTCATTAAACGATGGCTGAAATTGAAAAAATATCCTACAAATACTGTATTATGCCTATGTGTAAGAGCACGACAATTAAAAACCCCAATAAATTGTTTTTTCATGTTCCAAATGACATGAATAAAAGGAAGACGTGGTGCAAACTAATGAGATGTGACTTAATTGGACCTAAAAGTACCACACATGTGTGCCTTGGCGCAGCTAAGGATCTAATACGTAATTATTTATGGTGTGGCGATCTCAGACATGTGGCGTGACGTCACAGACGAGTCGGAGACCAAAGACGTTCCGCGCTAAAATACGTAAATTTAAAAAAATCTATATCTCAGTCATTTATTGCTGGATTAAAAAGGCAACACCGATTTATTAGTTCTGATCTAAATTTTGATTGACAAAACTAGTCCATTCTGTTTGACATAAATTCACAATTATTAATAATTACGTGATAATGATTGAGTCCATTGATTGTAAAGATTATCTTACAAGTTTCGAGTGAAACTAAATAGTTGGAAATGGAAATATGAAAAATGTTCCTACGACATTACGAATTAATTCCAACTGAAAAAATCATGATGAGATTGTTCAATTCCAACTGAAAAAATCATGATGAGATTGTTCAACTGAGAACTCGTAATTGTTCTATAAAACTGATGCGATGAGATATTTTTTTAATTGTTGGCAATGAAAATATTTGAGAAAAGTTATTGATGGTTGGTGTGATGAATTCAAACATTGTGCGATTTGATGATTTCTTTGTGAGATACTGAATTCTCTCACATTTCGTAATCGCTCAGTTTCACTTGCGAGTTTTTTATTCAATTCGTAGTAGTAACTAATTCGTCTTGGATTTTTCAAAGAGTTTGGTTGTCATAGGTTCTCCTGCAGGGGATTCGAATAATTTAACTTGCTGACAAGATTTGGGAGAATCTTCATTTGATTTTATTCGTTTCAAAATGTTACTGCATTGCAAGCAACTCCATTGTTTGCAGTTTTCGTTCAAGAATTATACATCATTTGACGAAAGATCTGCACTGGAGCAATGATACTTCTTCGAGGAATGGGAATAAGAGACTTATTTCTTCCCCATAGTAATTTTAAGAATACAACTTTGACAAATATCGGACTTTTTGAAGAAAATGTATAATGTCCACACCGTCAAATAGTCTTTAGATTTCTACCAAATCACCTGTACTAATAGGTTCAGATTAGCCAGATCTGTCTCTATATCTTGGCACCTATTCACATGTCTTTATGGAATGAGTTACAATATCTAATTTGATTAAATAAAAATTCTTTATTATAAAGGGTGACTCATGGTTAAACCGCTAAACATTTAGTATCGGTTTTTCAGACAAAAATAAGACCGTTGTTCCCTATAATCATGTGCCCCAGGGTGTTAAAGTTCATTTGGCCTGTACAATCTCCTGACTTAAACCCTATGGATTTTTGTATAGAAGCAGATGCTGAGCTCATCGACGACGAAGGTATTTTCCTAGAAAAGATTGTCCAAGCTGCTCTAGAGAGATCACACCAGCAAGGTGCAATGCAGCTGCAGAATCCGTCGTTCGTAGGTGCGCACTTTTCATTGAAAAAATTGGTAGTCATTTTCGAGAATTGTTGTTTTTCTGTTTACTAGCAAAATACAATGAATACATTTGTCCTATTATCAATTTCTTAGGTCGTTTTTTCTTGTTACAAGGAATCGGTTTATAAATTGTTTCCCAAAAATTAAGCGAGATACTGAAATGAAAGAAAAGAATTATTATTAATGGCTCAATCTAGAAAAATACTGAACATCCAAAAAAACAGTGGAGTAGGTACAATGATTCGTCTTAATATTAATTAGATTACCCTTCCGGACGCCGCTTGAATTATTAATGATATCATAATTACATCAAAAGGAACCCCTTATCACCGTATTAAAGCAAGACAGGTTTCATTATTACCAGGAAGAAGGTATTCAAATAATTGGTAGAAAACTGATTTTTTAAAAAAACGTTGAACACTTCGAAATCTAGAACGTTTGGCGATTTAACCCTGGGTCACCCTGTATATTACCTCCTCGTGAAGCTTATCTTAAACTACTTATTTACACAAATTTATCATTTTTCTTTAATTCATTACTACTTAAATTTCTCTTCAAGATGGTGCTCTACATTTACCTGTACAGTGAAACTTCTTTTAACAATAGAAATCGTTATGATGAAGATTACTTGATTATATAAATGCGAATGTACAAAAAAGTGAGTATAGAAGGACAAACAACATCCTATTGTCTGTCCCATCTTCATTACCAGTGAATGTAAGTCACTAATTTGATAACATGAACAATTATTTGAAATGCACGAAAAGTTTTCATCACCTAAACACAAAATCACAAATAATTTCTAATAAGTGATCACACATTTCCACATGTAAACCTACTCACCACTTGCATTTTGCTAATGTTGAAGATCTAACGAACGTGTGAATGATGATCATTTCTTCCAAATTTATATATTTTATATGTTGATAGTATGTAGATCCCTACCTACTTTCTGCATCTGAATAATCTTGGACCAATTTGAATTTTGATTCACTAATATATGGTTGACCTCAAAAACTTGTTTGAATACCATCCAAAGTTGTGTCATCTTATTGTAAGAAGACCATGTAAACTGGGAAATTGGGTTATTAATATATAATTTTTGATTCTTGTGAAAAGCTATAGGTTTTGAAGTTGAAACATTGTGCCTACAGATTCCGATATATCGTGTTAATCAATCATTCAAGGTATACCTTATTGTTTGAAGAACTAGTTCTCGTGGACAAAGCTTATATAATAGTCACAATATTGATAAAATAACTGTACAGGAAATATTGGAAGTGAGAATGGTCCGTACAAATTTACAAACAATGATTGCATTACAATATAAATAATTACACGAACACGAAATTATGAACACAACAATACGTATATTTACCAATAAAAGTCCAGCTAATAAAAGTTGTGGAGGTGGGTGATTGAATAAAGTACAAGACGTCACGGGTTTCAATATGGTTATGTGATAACATGAAGAATTAAAGACAAAAGATATTTAAAAATCATGAATTGTGCAAGTACTCATTGATGTTAAAAAGGTGTTTATTAATGGCCTTTCTGAACCGTTTTAGACACGTTATGTTCCTTATGCTAGAAGGCAAGTAATTGTACATTTTGACGCTATTGTAGATAAAAGAATATTTCATCGTAGTGTTGGTAGGTCTTGGCAATTTAATCCAGTTGTTTTGCCGTGTGTTGGGAATCAGTTGTTACAAGAAGATTTTTGTTATCATGCTAGATGAGGCTGACTGATTCCACATTATGAATGTTAACAATTTTTGAAATACTGTTTTTCCTATATAACTGTCTGCACGAATCTCTTGCATTGTCTTTGAACATGTATCTTTCAGCTCTTTTTTGTAGAACGAAAACGTTGTGAAGTAGACATTGGCTGCAAACCCCCAAAATGCAATGCCATATACCTCATGTCTCAAATGAGACTCAACTAGAGCAAAGTATGCAATCCTTGCTGCAGAGTTTCCGAACTGACAAGATAATACCCGTATGGCGTAACAACCAGATGCCAACTTGTTACAGAGAGTTTTGATATGGAATTCAAATTTCATTCTGTATTCAATATCTAACCCGAGAAATCTAGTTGATATTTTGTTGCATATGTGGTCATTAGCGACAGATATATTGGGATGCAGCGAAGTGTAATGATATTCGTTTTCTTTAAGTTCATTACTGAAGAATCTGGGTCGCACCATTTTTTTATTATTGCTATCTCACTATGTCTATCTATATATTTTCATGCAATTTCTGATCTGTTGGGGAGTTTCTCTGTAACGGTTTAATCGTTTTAAATAAATACCTATCAGATTAACTGTGCTATTTCTGAAAAAGACTATATATTTTCACATTTTGGAATTCCTTTCCAAATTTTTGATCCAATAAACACTCATATTGCTTTTGTGACTTCCTGGATTGTCATTAGTACCATAATAGGCCACGAATGAATTTATAAATGACTAATTTTTGAAAACAAGCCTTGAAAAGTTGAAATTTTAAAAGTTCATTGATTTCAACAAACAATTGAATGAGTTGCAAATTAGATGAACATTTCGTCCTTCTGTTAACTGACGACATCCTTAACGGTCTTCAAATTTACGTAAGGAATTCTACAAAAAATCGTTCTTCTTCAAATTGCTACAAATTTGCGAAAAACAATATTTCATTCCAAATAAATGCAAACAATAGGAAAAAGAAGATACGAATACTACTATTATTCATCCAACCGTGCATATAGAAATGATAGAATCAAATAATCAGTTTTCAATAGGGAAAAGAGATTTACAATAATTATTACTATTACCATTACTTTGGGACTGTTAATGAAGGAGTATTATCATTGTTATTATTATAAATCCATAAGTGGCGAGGAGATATTATCTCCTTACTCAACGCATCTGAAATATATAGGAACTAATTTAATTTTCAGTAAATATAAAATAAAGGTTGAATTGTATGAGTGCGCGAAAAACAAAGGATTCTGAAATTAATTGCAACAACACAGGTTTGTTTTTGAAAAAAAGGTTAAGAGTGGCATTCATGAAGGAAACTTTTCATTCAAAATCTGACCTCCTCGAATCAAAGAAAATGTGAAACCGGGTAAAAAAATATCTGAACATTTCCTTGCATACCTCACAATGGAGAATCTAGCACGATTCGTGTTGCTTGAAAACCATTCCGTTTTTCCTCAAAAAAAAAAATATATATATATATATACATCTTTTTTCAACCATATAATTTTTTTTTGATTTTCATTCATACATATTTTCACAAGTTTGATATCTTTGCCTTTCTAAATCCTGCAGTGCAATGATTGCAATGTAATATTCTCTCAAAGAGTAGTATCGGTAATATCATTCAAAATATTTTGTCCCATTGCTCCCAATAAAACCGTTCAAATTTATCGAGATAGAATGACTATTCAAATCTGCTATTATGCTCTTATGTAGAGTGCATTTGGTAAAAATATTTTCAACGGAATATTAAAAAATTGGGATTGTTGAAAAGAGCATTGAATCATTAACTTATCAAGTACGAGGATATATTGAAAGATTATTAGCCTACTATAGAACCAAACAAAATTTCGATGTCAAAATATTTTATTACTCAACATATTCTCCTCTTAATTGGACACATTTATTACAGCGAACCTGCAACGTCACTAGACCTTTCAAAAAAATGTTTCTTCTTGCTCTGCAAACCAGACCTCCACAGCTTTTATTACCTCCTCGTTGGAAGAAAATTTAAGACCTTTTAAACTTTTTTTCAGTTGAGGAATGAGATGATAGTCGGACGGAGCGAAATCTGGTGAATAAGGGGGGTGTTCTAGTGATTCTAACCCTAAATCACGAATTTTTTGCATGGCAACATGAGATTTGTGTGCAGGGGCGTTGTCCTGTAAAAACAAAACACCTTTGGATAGCTTTCCGCGTATTTTCTCTTCAATTTTTTTCCGTAGAGTGGTCAGTAATGTCGAATAGTAATCTCCAGTTATTGTTCTACCCTTATTCAAAAAAACATTCATGATTACTCTATGGCAATCCCAAAAAACTGAAGCAAGAATTTTTCCAGCAGATTTTTGGACACGAAACTTCTTAGGTCTTGGAGAACCAGAGTGTCGCCATTCCATCGATTGTTGCTTTGTTTCTGGATCGTAGAAATTTACCCAAGTCTCATGCATAGTAACAATTCGGTTTAAGAAGTCTACATCGTTTTCAAATCGAGCACAGATCGAACGCGATGCTACTACCCTTGCACGCTTTTGGTCAACATTCAAACATTTAGGGATCCATTTTGCAGCAATTTTTCTCATGTCCAAATTGACGTGAACTATATGACGAACGCGTTCGTATGAAATATTCAGTGCTTCAGATATCCGTTTTAGCCCAATTCGACGGTCTGTTAAAATCATGTCATGAACTGCATCGATATTTTCGGGGACTGACACAGAAACTGGCATTTCTGATCGGTCATCATCTTCAATGGAAAATTTACCTCTTTTGAAGCTTGCAGTCCAATTTTTCACGGTCGCATACGAAGGACATTGATCACCAAGGGTATTAAGCATATCTTCGTAAATCTGCTTACCTCTTAACCCTTTTAAATACAAGTACTTGATCATGGCTCGATACTCCAATTTTTCGATTTTCACAATTTTGGTGGACATATTTTTGCTTTTAATTCATTGCGTAACTCTGGTTTACTTTTTTGACGTCAAACTTTACACTGACACTTCTATTAAGTTATTGTTCGTTGCTATGGTAACGCAATATTTTGTTAATGCAGGGAACTGGTCTAGGCTAACTAGATATCAATACATCCTCGTATGTGTCTCTTGATCCATGCCGTTTGAAAATTTTATATTGATGTGCCACTGCTCCCCCTTCATCAAGCAATAACAATATCTTTTATTTCAAAAAGTAGTATAGGTGATACGTTTTCACGTCAAACCTTTTGAAAGTTAACAGGAGGGGGTCTAAAAAACTACACTATACAGGGTGTCCCACGAAGTTTTGGACAGGGAATATCTCGGAACTCGAAAGTAGTGGAGAATTGTAATTTTGGAGTTCTGAATTAAATCAATTGTTGCAGATTTTTTTGATACTATGTTACCCAATGAGACTCTTGTTTTCGGTCACGTGACGTCTGATTCAAAATATTTAATGGGACACCCTGTACATTTTTGCATTTTTATGTTCCTCCCGATGAAACAATTTCAACGATCTATCGCACTTGTGGTGTAAAATCATTAATTCAAGAAATACAGGTACTTCCATATCCTTTGTCCAACGACGATTTTTAATAAAATATAGATGATTAATTTAATTTTGCCTTGTTCCAATCATCACATAAAATATAGGACTGCCCTAAACCTAAATAATTTGGCTATTGCTCGTTTCAGACAAGTGTGATAGTTTGTTGAAATTGTTCTATCGGGAGGAACATAAAAATGTCAAAATATACAGGGTGTTCCATTAATAATTTTGAATATGATGTCACGTGACCGAAAACAAAAAGCTCAATGGGTGACATTATATTAAAAAAAGCTGCACCAATTGCTTTTATTCAGAACTCCAAAATTACAATTCTCCACTACTTTCGAGTTCCGAGATATTCCCTGTCCTAAAGGGAAGGGCCATAAAATTTCCTTTCGAATAATATATCACACTTGGTATCTACTTCACCTTGAAAATAACGTAAATTTCCAATTGAAAAAACCAAGATATCTTTCAATTTGCGTTTCGATCTATCCGGTACACAAAAAGTAACGAAATTTCAACTGTGTGTCATGTTACAGCAACTAGACCATACTGGAGTCATTTCGCCTCCCAAAAGTTTTTAGAATTATTTTTCCTTACCTTATGTTTTTTGAAGTATCTAATATCGATATATCTCCGGAAATTACGTTGATGAACATACATGACCCTATATTTTTTGAATGGTCAAAGTAATCTCTATTCAACCATGTGATGAAATATAGGGTGTTCCAGTACAAAAAACATAAGTTTGGTTTGGTGAACTTTTCTGGGTCACCTTGTATACTTCGGAGTATTTTCCAAAAATACTCTCTCAAGAAGGAAACGTTCTTGCATTCGAAAGAAATTTTTAAGTTGCGCCGTTTAGAAGCTATGGACCACCGGAGCGCATTTGCAGGACCCTGTATAATAATGCTGTTACTGTTTCTAGATATATCGGCTGTTCTGCAGGAAGATAACTATCAGAAGTGGAAATTCCAAACAAGTCTTCCACTGCAGCTATATTATATTTTTGACTGAAGTTCAAAATTGAATTTTAAATGTTTCAATACATGGAGAGCGTATGTATTAATGAAATAATATTAATAAATAAGTTTTTAGAAACATTGTATTATTCGTATTTTGATAATTTCTGGATGTTTTCTGATTGCTACGAAGACGTAGAAGGGCCAAGAGCAAATTTTTTGGAATCCTGACATTAATCTCGTACCCCCTACTTTAATCTCGGGGGTCCGACTTTAATCTTTGACCCCCGACTTTAATCTCGGGCCCCCGACTTTATTCTCGGACCCCCGACTTAAATCTCAGGGGTACGACTTTAATCTCGGACCCCCGACTTTAATCTCGGGGGTCCGACTTTAATCTCGGGGGTCCGACTTTAATATCGGGGGTCCGACTTTGATCTCGTGACTTCAATCTCGGACTCCCGACTTTAATATCGGGGGTCAGACTTTAATCTCGGACCCCCGACTTTAATCTCGGACCCCCAACTTTATCCTCGGACCCCCGACTTTAATCTCGGGGTCCGACTTTAATCTTGGGCCCCCGACTTTATTCTCGGACCCCGACTTTAATCTCGGGGGTACGACTTTAATCTCGGACCCCCTGACTTTACTCTCGGAAGCCCGACTTTAATCTCGGGGGTCCGACTTTAATCTCGTGGGTCCGACTTTAATCTCGGGGGTCCGACTTTAATCTCGCGACTTCAATCTCGGACCCCCGACTTTAATCTCGGGGGTCCGACTTTAATCTCGGACCCCCGACTTTAATCTCGGACCCCCGACATTATCCTCGGACCTTCGACTTTAATCTCGGGGGTCCGACTTTAATCTCGGGATTTGACTCACTGCTCTCAGATTCTAGAATTTCTCGTTCACTATTAGTTGAAAGGATAAGGAATCTTGATTTCATTGAAAAAATGATCAGGATGTTCAAGATAACCTCTTGAACGGTATTCATGTTGAAAAGTGAAACATTCTCAATTGAAAACTGAAACGAACATGACTTCGCGGGAAAGAACTTTCGAGAAAAATTAAGCTATTTTTATGTATAATGTCTAACTAAAAACAACTACTTGCCTAGCTAAAGCCAAGCTGGACATTGAATGACATCTGATAGATATTGTATTATAATAATATCAGCTGACCTCTACCCGCACAGGCAATGCCTTTGGGTACACACTCTTCGAGTGTTTATGAGGAATTATTATTATTGTAACTTGAGAGAATAAATTTCATTTAAATATATTTTTTGTTATATCCAACAGAAAACAACTACTTTCCTAGCTAAGGCCACGCTGGACAATGAAATACATCTGATAGATATTGCGAAAACCAAACCTATCTTGCAAATTTTCACTTTCAGATTTTTTCTTTCAAGTTATATATAATCTACAATTCCACAATATCTATCAGATGTAGTTCAATGTCCATAGTGGCTTTTGACGGGAAAGTAGTTGTTTTCTGTTAGATATAAAAAAAGTCTTAATTTTTATCGTAGGTTATTTACGTTTCCAGAGGAATCATATTATTTCAATTTTCAGTTCAAAATATTCATTTTTTCGATAATGTACATATTATTGCATAGGACAAATAATGTTGATTTTGGTGTATCTAATTTATATATCTGTTTGTAAATCACACTTGGGGGGCGCTTTAACATTTCAAAAGATTACTTCTATAGCGTTTCAATACATAGGACATTCATTATTTGCTTCATTTCTAAACCATTTCACCGCAAGTGGACTCATTATTGAAGAACCCTGAAGATGAAATGATTTAAAATCGAAACGGCGTATTGGCCAGAAAATATTAGTCCCAACAAACCATCTGAGCACATCAATGTAACTATTATCTTCCAGACTGACATCCGGAATGAGAACAAGAAACTCCGTGTGTTGATTCTTCACATAAACATAATATGATATTTGTTGTTTGTTCAAAATTTTTTCTTTCCGTCAACCGACTGCACTCTTACGAGCAACCCTCATGAGTCTCCGGGAAACTTGTGTGAGCTAGGAGAAACCAGGCCCTTACTTTTTAACGTGTGATGCCCTTATGGTTGACATGCGAACGTTCGACCATCACTACCACCATAAACAGATGTTTTGATTCGCTTTTCGACTGAAATCCCGAGATTAAAGTTGGACCCCCGACTTTAATCTCGGACCCCCGACTTTAATCTCGGACACCCGAGATTAAAGTCGGGGGTCCGAGGTTAAAGTCAGGGGTCCTAGATTAAAGACGGACCCCCGAGATTAAAGTCGGGGGTCCGAGATTAAAGTCAGACCCCCTAGATTAAAGTCGGGGGTCCGAGATTAAAGTTGGTGGACCGAGATTAAAGTCGGACCCCCGAGATTAAAGTCGGGGAACAGAGATTAAAGTCGGGGGTTTGAGATTGAAGTCGGACCCCCGAGATTAAAGTCGGGGGTCCGAGATTAAAGTCGGTGGTCTGAGATTAAACTCGGACCCCCGAGATTAAAGTCGGGGGTTCGAGATTGAAGTCGGACCTCCGAGATTAAAGTCGGGGGTTTATTATGAAATATGAATCATGTGACAACGTATCTTTTAACTAAAAATTCGGTGTTAATAATACCTCTACAGACTTATGCGCTTACTTCACAGTATTCACAATGAACCAATACCCACAATACTATCGGTAAAAATGTCTTTAAATGACTCGTTTTTCAGAAAATTAAGTAAAAAGATACACAGAGTCTTATGGGAAATGGCTTTGTTTGTTCCCCCATGTCCTGTTTGACATTTGACAATTGACAACTGCATCTGTTCTATTGGGCACCCATTTGAATTGTGTACCTCACCTGTTTCCTTCAGTTCCTTCTATTCTATTCCCAAGTTTGTTGGGTTAAATTTCTCCTTGTGTACTTGAATGTTAGTAAGAGGACTGATAGCACAAACGAAGGATTAACTTTTCTTGTATCGGAGCAGCGGCGAAACATTACACAATCCGAAAGCTGCCTCGGATGAACAAGAACCCAGGTAGGGTTAATATGTTAATTAGAATTTTTTTTGCGTGTTTTGAAAAATAAGTTTTTTTTCTGAAATAAAATTTTTGGAATCGACTTGAAAATATAGTTTTTGTTTCGTGTTGCCTATAGAAATCACTGTTTATATATGTTTTCAAATAGGGTAGAATAACTTTTTTATTCAGTTTTGTATTCATTGGAATATTGAGTGCTGTTACCATTTTTGCTAATTCTCTTCATGTTCTTATGCCCAGGAATCTATGTCAATAACAAGTTGATATTTTTTGATGCTAGGTGTGACATTTGTTTGCAATTCATGTTTATGTAATTATCCGCCTTTATAATATTGCTCTGAATTTGATGCAACGCACTATAAGAATTGGGTTATCGGTCATATTTTTTTCAATGCACACTGTAATTCCCTTGCAATCAAATCTGCATTGCATATGTTGGTAATATAAGGTGGTCCAGAGAAAAAGGAATTTTGGGTATACATCCAATTCCAACTTTTTCATTTATTTTTGATGCATCTGTGAAGATAAGGTTATATTTCGACAAATTTTTTAATTGTAGTTTGCATTATCATTTTATTAGGTACTATGGATGAAACTTCTGTACATTTCTTCGACCCGAAACAAAGCAGCAATCGATGGAATAGAGACACTCGTGCTCTCCAAGGCCTAAAAGTTTCGTGTTCGAAATTTAGCTGGAAAAGTTCTTCCTTCAGTGTTTTGGGATTGACATAGGTAATCATGTTTGATTATCTGCATAAGGGTAGAACATAAACTGGGTATAACTATTCGAAGCTACTGACCACTCTATGAGAAAAAATGGACGCAATCACCTCTTTCCTAAACTGAAGAGCTTAAAAAGTCGTGAATTTTCTTGCTACGAAGAGATTATAGAAACTGTTGATGCCTGGTTTGCAAAGCTGATTGCAGGTTGGTTGTGATGAATGTATTGAATCAAGATGAGAATACGTTGAATAATAAAATGTTTTTTCGCAAATCGCTAGGAAATTTTGACATTCCTGGCAGAATTTCTTAAAGAAAATGTCAAAACTTCCTTATTGTAAGGAAATGATAATAATAATAATAATAATAATAATAATAATAATAATAATAATAATAATAATAATAATAATAATAATAATAATAATAATAATAATAATAATAATAATAATAATAATAATAATAATAATAATAATAATAATAATAATAATAATAATAATAATAATAATAATAATAATTAATAATAATAATAATAATAATAATAATAATAATAATAATAATAATAATAATAATAATAATAAAGAGGACGATGCGAGGAATACGGAGAGGATGTCCAGCTCGTAGACGGAAGCATCCTACATCATCTGGATGCCGGAGAGACGTATACTTACCTAGGGGTGGAGCAACGCCACTCCCAAGAGGTATTCACAGTTAAGAACTCTCTCCGTGGCAAGTATCAGCACAAACTCCGACAGATCTGGTCATCAGAACTGTCGGGGAAGAACAAAGTTGCTGCAACCAATATGCTTGCCGTTCCGATCCTTCTCTACTCTTTCGGAGTAATGAAGTGGACTAAGGAAGAGCTGCGACAACTCGACGTTAAAACTCGCAAAGTGATGCATCTCAATAGGTGCTTGCATCCTAAATCGTCCGTTCCACGGTTATACTTTCCCAGACAACGGGGAGGCCGTGGACTTTTGAGTTTGGAGTGTATGCATAACAGAATGGTTCTGGATGGGGCCTGTAAAGTCATCAGGAGTTCAGATCCCCTTCTCTGCATGGTCCGCGACCATGAAAAAGCAGGGATTGGAGCATTTCTTTTTAAGGCAGCAACCCGTGCGGCCGATGAACTCGGTCTCGTATTCGACACTGAACGGGCTAACCCAAACTCTGTCACCGAGTTGGGACCCGTTCAGCAAAAAGCTCACATCAAAGCTGCGGAGACAGAGGTCCTGCTACAGCTACATATGGATAAGCCAATGCATGGTGTCTTCTTTCACAACATCGAAGACCTTGGCTTATCCAAAAGCTTGACCTTTGCCTTCCTCAGGTCGAGTGAGCTAAAGTCGGAGACCGAGGGATTCATAATGGCCTGCCAGGATGGTGTCTTCAACACCCTCGTCTACCGTAGTCGCGTGATGGGTATAGACGTCCCTGACACCCGATGCAGGGCATGTCGTGGGGCACCTGAGACCGTAATGCATTTGCTATCAGCATGCCCATCTTATGCGGTCTCAGCCTATATCCACAGGCATAACGCGGCGCTACGAGTGTTATACTACCATCTACGACACTCGTACGGTATAGACGAGACACTGGTGTTGCCTTATGTTCCGGGGGATATTGAGTCCGTGGTGGAGAATGAGAGGTGCCGGATCTATTGGAACTACTCATTCCCCACCCTCAGGCAAATACAAGCCAATAAGCCTGATGTTGTCCTCCTCGACCACCAAAGTAGAACGATATTCGTCATGGAGTTTTCCGCTCCAGGCGAAATGAATATCGTTCGAAAAGAGGAGGAAAAACGGACTAAATATCGAGATCTTCTCTTTGAACTCCGCAGGTTATATCCGGACCATTCTGTCAAAATGGTGGTTCTGATCATAGGAGTCCTTGGTGGAATGATGGACACACTGCTCTCCAACTTGAGGATAATACCTGCTTGCCGTAATATGGCAGAAATCTTAGCAGCGCGAATGCAGAAGGCCGTTATCCTTGGTTCGCTCCGTCTACTCAGGGCACATGATTCTCGGACCCAATAGTCACTCACCCTACGGACGTAGGGAGTGGTTATTGGGGTTAACGACACCAGCGCGCCCTCCGGATGTATCGGAGCACCGGAGACAGGGCCTGACTGGTACATTCCTAACGGGAAAAAAAAAAAATAAAAAAAATAATAATAATAATAATAATAATAATAATAATAATAATGATAATAATAATAATAATAATAATAATAATAATAATGCAACCAATATGCTTGCCGTTCCGATCCTTCTCTACTCTTTCGGAGTAATGAAGTGGACTAAGGAAGAGCTGCGACAACTCGACGTTAAAACTCGCAAAGTGATGCATCTCAATAGGTGCTTGCAACCTAAATCGTCCGTCCCACGGTTATACTTTCCCAGACAACGGGGAGGCCGTGGACTTTTGAGTTTGGAGTGTATGCATAACAGAATGGTTCTGGATAGGGCCTGTAAAGTCATCAGGAGTTCAGATCCCCTTCTCTGCATGGTCCGCGACCATGAAAAAGCAGGGATTGGAGCATTTCTTTTTAAGGCAGCAACCCGTGCGGCCGATGAACTCGGTCTCGTATTCGACACTGAACGGGCTAACCCAAACTCTGTCACCGAGTTGGGACCCGTTCAGCAAAAAGCTCACATCAAAGCTGCGGAGACAGAGGTCCTGCTACAGCTACATATGGATAAGCCAATGCATGGTGTCTTCTTTCACAACATCGAAGACCTTGGCTTATCCAAAAGCTTGACCTTTGCCTTCCTCAGGTCGAGTGAGCTAAAGTCGGAAACCGAGGGATTCATAATGGCCTGCCAGGATGGTGTCTTCAACACCCTTGTCTACCGTAGTCGCGTGATGGGTATAGACGTCCCTGACACCCGATGCAGGGCATGTCGTGGGGCACCTGAGACCGTAATGCATTTGCTATCAGCATGTCCATCTTATGCGGTCTCAGCCTATATCCACAGGAATAACGCGGCGCAACGAGTACGGTATAGACGAGACACCGGTGTTGCCTTATGATCCGGGGGATATTGAGTCCGTGGTGGAGAATGAGAGATGCCGAATCTATTGGAACTACTCATTCCCCACCCTCAGGCAAATACAAGCCAATAAGCCTGATGTTGTCCTCCTCGACCACCAAAGTAGAACGATATTCGTCATGGAGTTTTCCGCTCCAGGCGAAATGAATATCGTTCGAAAAGAGGAGGAAAAACGGACTAAATATCGAGATCTTCTCTTTGAACTCCGCAGGTTATATCCGGACCATTCTGTCAAAATGGTGGTTCTGATTATAGGAGTCCTTGGTGGAATGATGGACTGCTCTCTAACTTGAAGATAATACCGGCTTGCCGTAATATGGCAGAAATCTTAGCAGCAAGGATGCAGAAGGCCGTTATACTTGGTTCGCTCCGTCTACTCAGGGCACACGATTCTCGGACCCGATAATCACTCACCCTACGGACGTAGGGAGTGGTTATTGGGGTTAATTTAATGTTTTCATGTTTTTTACATTTAGTTTTTGACAAATATGTGCACCGTACATTTTTATATGTGTATACAATGTATGTATGTATGTATGTGTATATGTGTATATATATATATGTATGTGTATATAGATATTTCCATGTTTTTATACCTATTATAATTTTTTTTTGACTGTTATGTACACCGTTACATTTTCATATATATATATATATATTTTTATTTTTATTGTCCATATTTTTATATCTTTTAAATTTTGACTGACGTGTATATCGTCATATCGCAATTATTGTCTACCTACGATGCTTTGTCTACAAAATTGATAATTTTTTTGACAATAAAGTATATTTATTATTATTATTATTATTATTATTATTATTATTAACGACACCAGCGCGCCCTCCGGATGGGTCGGAGCACCGGAGACAGGGCCTGACTGGTATACTCCTGAAGAGAAAAAAAAAATAATAATAATAATAATAATAATAATAATAATAACCCCCCAGTAAACTTTAATACTCGGTTCCCAACAATCGAGGAAGAGGCCCCCACAACCTACCCCGTCGGATTAGGGGTCAAAGCAAGGTGGTGGGACCAACGATGATTTGCCAAACTATGACGACCGCGATAACAACGGACGCTTTGAGTGGACGGACGAATTAAGAGACGGACTTCTGCATTGCTACGAGAGCAGTGAGCCTGCCCGGAGAGGATACATAGCGAGAATGCATGCTCTGTGGTGTGAGACATACCCAGAGCATGCAGCTTTTTCCGCACAAAATCTCAGGGATTATGTATCCCATCTTCGGGCTCGAGGCTACGTTAGAGCTCCTCCTCAGCCGGTTATCGAAGTGGCAGATACGCCACGTGTCGGTTTGGCTATGGAGGAGAATCGCATTGTTCCACTGATGGAGGATATCAGAACCCGCAGGGCGCTTCACAATATGAAGCCCCTGAAGCCGCAAGAACTGGCACGGGTGGATGCGGAGATTGGTGATGTTCTTCCAGAAGAGGCTGACATCTGGCAGATCAATTCTGTCGTGTATGACGCCGCTCGTGCTCTATCCCAAACGGAGAGGAGGGGCACCACCGCTCTGGTAGGGAGGCATGAATGACGTGTACATAAGATGAAAGCCAAGATCAAGTCGGCGAGACAACACGCGTCTCGTATCCAGTGTGTGGTGGACTTCGTGGCGACCAATAGGCCTTTCACGCCCGCAGTGCGGTGAATTACCGCAAAATTGAGACGAGCTCACCACACATTAAATCAAGGTGTGCTGTTCACCATCAAACAGCACTGCCTTGATAGGATACGAATGCTAGTGGCTACAAAGAAGTCACTAGTGAGGCGGGCGAGAAGTATCGCGGAAAACATAAAGTTCCGCGATAAACCATCTCGCTTATTCCAAGAGCCTCCACGTGTTGTCGATAACCCGCCGGCTGCAGATCGGGTGGAAACATTCTGGAAGAATATCTATGAGTATCCGCAACCACTCAACATAGATACTCCAGCCCTAGCGCAGTTCGAAGCATTTTGCAAGAGGCTTCGGCAGCCTGAGCTCAATGATCTGCGCATTCCGATAACCACGGAAGAAGTACGAGGGGCCCTAAAAGGCTCTAAGAATTTCGCTGCTCCAGGCCCTGATGGGTTGAATAACTATTGGTGGAAAAAGTTTCCAACAACCCACCGCCATCTGGCCAGAGTTTTCAACTCATGGCTTGATGGGGAGCAGCAGATTCCGAATTGGTTTGTCGAGGGGCGAACCGTGCTCATCCCCAAAAACGGAGATTTGTCTGATCCAAAGAATTACAGGCCGATAAGATGCTTGAATGCGTGTTATAAGGTGTTTACGCGTATCTTATACACGCGCATTCTCTCCGCAGTTGATCCGGTGTATTAACAAATACATGAGCAAATAGGGTCAAAGAAAGGGGTCGCCGGGTGCAAGGAGAACCTGCTCATCGATAGATGTATCACGCAGGACTCCATGCAGTATAAGCGTAACCTTTCGATGGCCTGGATCGATTACCGCAAGGCATTTGATACAACATCACATGAGTTAATCATGCATTTGCTCAGATGCCTTGAGGTACCCGGTCAAATAGTGGGATGCATTGGACAACTGATGCCGCTCTGGAGCGCTCGCTCCACCATAAGATCTGGTAGAGACAGTCCAAACAGAGCAAGTCATCATTAGAAGAGGCGTGTTCCAGGGAGACTCCCTTAGCCCTCTTCTCTTCTGCATCTCACTATTGCCATTGTCCGTTGCACTCAGGAATACCCGTGGGTACAACTGCGGCACCCCCAGCAACCGGAGGCATCATGTCACCCATATATTTTACATGGATGACCTCAAATTGTATGCCTCTGGAGAAAGGGACCTACATCAGTCCCTTAGGGTGGTGGAAGAATATACGCATGCTATCGGTATGGAGTTTGGGATCGACAAATGTGCCACGGTTCATCTCAAAACAGGAAGATGTGAGGAATACGGAGAGGATGTCCAGCTCGTAGACGGAAGCATCCTACATCATCTGGATGCCGGAGAGACTTATACCTACCTTGGGGTGGAACAACGCCGCTCCCAAGAGGTAGTTGCAGTTAAAAACTCTCTCCGCGGCAAGTATCAGCATGAACTCCGACAGGTCTGGTCATCAGAACTGTCGGGGAAAAACAAAGTTGCTGCAACTAATATGCTTGCCGTTCCGATCCTTCTTTACTCTTTCGGAGTGATGAAGTGGACTGAGGAAGAGCTGCGACAACTTGACGTTAAGACTCGCAAAATGATGCATCTCAATAGGAGCTTGCATCCTAAATCGTCCGTTCCACGGTTATACTTTCCCAGACAACGGGGAGGCCGTGGACATTTGAGTTTGGAGTGTGCATAACAGAATGGTTCTGGATGGGGCCTGTAAAGTCATCAGGAGTTCAGATCCCCTTCTCTGCATGGTCCGCGACCATGAGAAAGCAGGGATTGGAGCATTCCTTTTTAAGGCAGCTACCAGTGCGGCCGATGAACTCGATCTCGTTTTCGACACTGAACGGGCTAACCCAAACTCTGTCACCGAGTTGGGACCCGTTCAGCAAAAAGCTCACATAAAAGCTGAGGAGACAGAGCTCCTGCTACAGCTACATATGGATAAGCCAATACATGGTGTCTTCGTTCACAACATCGAAGACCTTGGCTTATCCAAAAGCTTGACCTTTGCCTTCCTCAGGTCGAGTGAGCTAAAGTCGGAGACCGAGGGATTCATAATGGCCTGCCAGGATGGTGTCTTCAACACCCTTGTCTACCGTAGTCGCGTGATGGGTATAGACGTCCCTGACACCCGATGCAGGGCATGTCGTGGGGCACCTGAGACCGTAATGCATTTGCTATCAACATGCCCATCTTATGCGGTCTCAGCCTATATCTACAGGCATGACGCGGCGCTACGAGTGTTGTACTACCATCTACGACACTCGTACGGTATAGACGAGACACCGGTGTTGCCTTATGCTCATGGGGATATTGAGTCCGTGGTGGAGAATGAGAGATGCCGAATCTATTGGAACTACTCATTCCCCACCCTCAGGCAAATACAAGCCAATAAGCCTGATGTTGTCCTCCTCGACCACCAAAGTAGAACGATATTCGTCATGGAGTTTTCCGCTCCAGGCGACATGAATATCGTTCGAAAAGAGGAGGAAAAACGGACTAAATATCGAGATCTTCTCTTTGAACTCCGCAGGTTATATCCGGACCATTCTGTCAAAATGGTGGTTCTGATTATAGGAGTCCTTGGTGGAATGATAGACACACTGCTCTCTAACTTGAAGATAATACCGGCTTGCCGTAATATGGCAGAAATTTTAGCCGCAAGAATGCAGAAGGCCGTTATCCTTGGTTCACTCCGTCTACTCAGGGCACACGATTCTCGGACCCAATAGTCACTCACCCTACGGTCGTAGGGAGTGGTTATTGGGGTTAACGACACCAGCGCGCCCTCCGGATGGGCCGGAGCACCGGAGACAGGGCCTGACTGGTACACTTCTAAGGAGAAAAAAAAAAAAATAATAATAATAATAGTGGTTGAAATGAAAAGTAGTGCTAGGGAAATCTGCTACTGGCCATCCATTAATAAAGATATCGAAGAATATATTGCAAAGTGCAAATTTTGTGAGAAATTTCAACCGAGCAATATTAGGGAATCCATGATACCTCATCAAGTACCAAATAAGCCATTCTCAAAAATTGCTGCTGATATATGTGAATTTGCAAAGTTGAATTATCTGATTATTTTTTATTATTATTCAAAGTGGCTTGAAATTGTCCCAATTAAAAATAAGACAGCTGAGGAAGTTATAAGTGAATTTAAAATTTGTTTTGCTACACATGGTATACCTGATTTGTTGGTTTCGGATAATGTACCATTTTCTGCTTTCAAAATGAGAAACATTGCACGAGAATATAATTTTGAAATTATTACCAGCAGTCCTCGATTCCCTAGAAGTAATGGATTTGCAGAAAGCGGAGTGAAGATTGCAAAAAATATTTTTAGAAAAAATTGTGATTTGAGTCTAGCATTATTGAATTATAGGGTGACTCCTATTGAAGGTATAGGTTTGTCGCCTGCACAACTGATTATGAACAGGAGTTTGAAAACAAAAATACCTGTTAATGACAATTTGTTGAAACAGAATTGTGTGTCGTCAAGTAATGTTCATAGCAGACTAGTTAAAAAACAATTAGTTACAAAGCTTCAACATGACAAAGTTTGTAGAGAGAAAAAAGGATTCAGTGTTAGACAAAATATCACTATTAAAAGAGGAAATCGTTGGGAGCCTGGTAGGGTAATAAAACAAGCTAGTACTCCGCGTTCTTATATAGTTCAAGATAATGATGGAAATAAGTGCAGGAGAAACAGTATTCATTTGAGAGTTTCAAAGGGTGATGCTTTAGTTGATAAAGACAAATATACAAGTGATGATGACTCTTCTGGACCGGAAAGAGGAGAGGTCGCAGGTAATGATTCATTGAAAAATATACTGGTTTCTAATGATAAATAAGTGTCAACATCAAATGTGGAGTCATCATCATTTAGTTCTGATATAAATCAGCAACTTCAGAGAAGTAAACGTGACATATCTCTTCCTAGTAAATTTAAGGACTTCATAATGAACTAGTCTGAGTTTTGAGTGAAGTATAATAGAAAGGGGAGATGTTGTGTATTATTATTATTTAAGTTATAGTTACTCTGTATGTGAAACAGGGATACTGGAAGTTTTTGATATTTGTCAAATTGTCAAATAATTGTAAAACATAAAGTTGTTTGTGATACGTATTCTTTCATTTAAATTGTTATTCAACAACATAGTCCAAACAGAGCAGAGGTGTATTTCAGGGAGAATCCCTCAGCCCTCTTCTCTTCTGCATCTCACTATTGCCATTGTCCTTTGTACTCAGGAATACCCGTGGGTACAACTGCGGCACCACCAGCAACCGGAGGCATAATGTCACCCATCTGTTTTACATGGATGACCTCAAATTATATGCCTCTGGAGAAAGGGACCTACATCAGTCCCTAAGGGTGGTGGAAGAGTACACGCATGCTATCGGAATGGAATTTGGGATCGACGAATTTGCCACGGTTCATCTCAAAAGAGGACGATGCGAGGAATACGGAGAGGATGTCCAGCTCGTAGACGGAAGCATCCTACATCATCTGGATGCCGGAGAGACGTATGCTTACCTAGGGGTGGAGCAACGCCGCTCTCAAGAGG
Source organism: Chrysolina oricalcia (assembly GCA_944452925.2). Classification (NCBI taxonomy): domain Eukaryota; kingdom Metazoa; phylum Arthropoda; class Insecta; order Coleoptera; family Chrysomelidae; genus Chrysolina; species Chrysolina oricalcia. Next base: position 47,134,002 of record OX101815.2, on the reverse strand, counting down.
TATTTACAGTTAAGAACTCTCTCCGCGGCAAGTATCAGCATAAACTCCGACAGATCTGGTCATCAGAACTGTCGGGGAAGAACAAAGTTTTTGCAACTAATATGCTTGCCGTTCCGATCCTTCTCTACTCTTTCGGAGTGATGAAGTGGACTAAGGAAGAGCTGCGACAACTCGACGTTAAAACTCGCAAAAATAATGAATCTTAACAGGAGCGTGCATCCTAAATCATCAGTTCCACGGTTATACTTTCTCAGACAACGGGGAGGCCGTGGACTTTTGAGTTTGGAGTGTCTGATTAACAGAATGGTTCTGGATGGGGCCTGTAAAGTCATCAGGAGTTCAGATCCCCTTCTCTGCATGGCCCGCGACCATGAAAAAGCAGGTATTGGAGCATTTCTCTTTGAGGCAGCAACCCGTGCAGCCGATGGACTTGGTCTCGTATTCGACACTGAACGAGCTAACTCAAACTTTGTCACCGAGTTGGGACCCGTTCAGCTAAAAGCTCACATCAAAGCTGCTAAGACAGAGGTCCTCCTACAGCTGCATACGGATAAGCCAATGCATGCTGTCTTCTTTAACAACATCGAAGATCTTGGCTTATCCAAAAGCTTGACCTTTGCCTTCCTCAGGTCGAGTGAGCTAAAGTCGGAGACCGAGGGATTCATAATGGCCTGCCAGGATGGTGTCTTCAACACCCTAGTCTACCGTAGTCGCGTGATGGGTATAGACGTCCCTGACACCCGATGAAGGGCATGTCGTGGGGCACCTGAGACCCTAATGCATTTGCTATCAGCATGTCCAGCTTATCCACAGACATAACGTGGCGCTATGAGTGTTGTACTGCCATCTAAGACACTCGTACGGTATAGACGAGACACCGGTGTTGCCTTATGTTCCGGGGGATATTGAGTCCGTGGTGGAGAACGAGAGGTGCCGAATTTATTGGAACTACTCATTCCCCACCCTCAGGCAAATACAAGCCAATAAGCCTGATGTTGTCCTCCTCGACCATCAAAGTAAAACGATATTCGTCGTGAAGTTTTCTGCTCCAGGCGAGATGAATATCGTTCGGAAAGAGGAGGAAAAACGGACTAAATATCGAGATCTTCTCTTTGAACTCCGCAGGTTGTATCCGGATCATTCTGTCAAAATAGTGGTTCTGATCATAGGAGTCCTTGGTGGAATGATGGACACACTGCTCTCTAAAGTCAATACCGGCCTGCCATAATATGGCAGAAATATTAGTGGCTCGAATGCAGAAAGCCGTCATCCTTGGTTCACTTCGTCTGCTCAGAACACATGACTCTCGGACCCAATAATCACTCACCCTACGGACGTAGGGAGTGGTTATTGAGGTAAATGACACCAGTGCGTCCTCTGGATGGGTCGGAGCACCGGAGTCAGGTCCTGACTAGTACACTCCTGTGAAATAATAATAATAATAATAATTTATTTCCTTAAGACAGTTACAAACCGTATGGAAAAAGTCAGCTGCTTACCTACATTTGAAATATAGATATACCTAAACACGTACAAAAAAATAAGATAAAATAATGTTGAAAATTTCTGATTTTACCGCAGATTCCTATGACAAGTATTCATCCAGTCTATAAAAATTCTGTTCCGTTAAAAATGATTTCAGCTTACGTTTGAGTAATTCTTTCGTATAGCAGTTTTTCATTCATATTTTTCATCATTATTTGTGAAAACTAGTATACTCAACTCTGAAATAACTAAGCAAGGGAGTGTTAATATTTTCAGTTTTTTGAATACATCTTTGCAGGAATCAATGCGTGAAAGCCCCGTAATTGATCGTAATAGTTATTTATGTATCAAGGGCGTAAAGTATGCGTTTATGGCCTGCGGCGTGGATGATGGCCCAATGGCGTTAGCCGAGGGCCATCACACGCCGAAGGCCTTAAACGCATTTTACGCACGTGATACATACATAATTTTATGCACTAGCGGTTTTATAGCGCGAATCACAAATACTGACTTGAATTGCAATGGTCTACACGTTTCATACGTTATGCATACAATAATTAAGGGTAACATAATATGAGGAATGTGAAACTATAGTAGCTGAGTGCTATATTGGAGAATCTATTTCAAATAAATAGATCATCACCGAAAAAATTGCCAACGATTATCAACAAATGTTAGAAAGAGTATTGCTCTATTGAACTGAAATGATTCTAATTCGTGTTAGGAATTGCATGAAATGATGTGTGAGTATAGACAATTTGAGAATTTTGTCTACTTTACGGCCCGCCGGGCCATAATGCGCACATGGGCGGTAAAGTGCCACTTTACGCCCGGCAAACCGGGCGGTAAAGTGTACTTTACCGCCCGCTAGTGCATAAAAATCTTTTTTGTGCCACATAGATATCTTTCGCTAGGGTAAATAAACCCCAAAAAATTACCTTGTATCGTAGGTTACTCTCAACTTGTGCATATTAGAGCTGTATCAATTGATCAATATTGAGTACATGCCGCATGTTTCTGAATTGAAAGGCAATCGAATTCAACTTCGAGATTAAATAATTGGAGTGAGCCTTCCAGTTGAGATTTTTATCTACTCGTAATCCTAGAAAAACAGTTTCATCTAAATTAGTTGAAATCGATGAACTCGATTGGTTGAATTGAAATGATAGCTCATTACATTCCTCTTGGACGTGGTGAAACCTCAGGACTTGAGTTTTCGAAGTATTGAGGAACAAATAATTTGCTGATAACCATTCATTCAAGGAGATCATCACCTCATTGCATTTTATCAGATACGTCGTTGTATCGTCAGCATACATTGTGAAAGATGCAGATACCGAAAGTTTATCTAAGTCATTATTATAGAATAAGAACAGAATTTGTCCCAGTATGGACCCTTGAGGAACACCAGTGTCTATTTCAGCATACTTTGAAAAAGAATCATTGATAGCTACATTCTTTGTTCCTTTGCATAGAAAGGATTTAATCCAATCCAGGGGATAACTTCTGATTCCATGCCTACTTAAGTTTTCAAGTAGTATGTCATGATTGATACAGTCAAATGCCCTGCTGAGATCACAAAAGATTCCAACAGGGCAATCTCCTGCCTCAATGCATTCAATTACTTTTTGATAATAGGAAAACACCGCGGTATTTGTAGATTTTTTGTTCAAGTATCCGTGTTGATTTTTCGAAATTATATTATATTCTTGACAAAATGACATTAATCAGTCCTTGTCACATAACATTATATCGTTCAATATATGATATTTCCCCACTGTGAGGAAATGATATTTCCTTACAGTTGTTAGTGTTTTACATAAATGATTGGAAGCACATTGTTTATAAGGAATTAATTTATATTTTCAAAACATCAATACATTGCAGAATACATTTTAAGATTAATTTGTTATATTTACAGTTATTTGACAGTTGGTACAATTATTGAACATTGGAGGAACATTACTAGAACTATGAGAAACATTTTGGATATGTGGGGTATTAGTGTTATTTTGTTGAATATTTTGTACTATGAAAGTTTTATTTGCCACCTCAACCTTATTGTTAAGCGATTCTTCGATTTATCCTTCAGCAACGTTTGATAACTTCCATCCGCTTTGCCTCTTTGAACTAGTTATGTCGGTACCAGAGTCGACCAATATTGTTGCAGAAGACCGACGAAAGCAGTGACCAGTATATTCTGTCGGATTTACCAAGTTCAAATGAGTAGCAACTATTTTAGGCATTTTTTCAAATTGATGAATTTCTACCACTTGTCTACAACCCTTTCCGCTTTGATATTCGAAGAAAAATCGGTCACTGTTCATATTTTGTGGTCTTAACGAAACAAACTTTCGATAAACATTCAAGTACATCTGATTAATTGCAAATGATCTTGGTTTGTTGGTCTTCGAATCAGGTATGCTAATTAAAAGCTTGGATTATTTTATATCATGTAGAGTATTTACAAACTCATCCATTCTACAGGCCCCAGAAATACCAAATATCAAAGCCTTGTAAATTACCTTAATCACTGAATTTTCTTCATATGAAGCTTTCTGGATAAACTTTTCGATTTCTGCCTTCGTTACAATCTTAGATTTATTCGCCGTATAACTTGAGCTTGCTTGCCGTTTCAATAAGGAATGAGGTTTTGAATATGTAGATATATCTACGTTGTGTTTAATTGCAAGGGTTGACTTCAACATTGAATAATTGGCCCATAATGTTGAAGATTTCATCTTTAAACAAAGGTCTAGTAAGTATGCTACTACAACATTTTCCCAGAGACCTCGTGTTTTTACTCTTGCGATACCTAATCCATAAAACGTGTATATAGTACTTTTCTCTTGATTTCTTTGGCAATAATTCTAATGAAGCAGTATTTTATGCCTCAACCAGCTCTGGAGGAGTCCCAAGAAAGGACATTTCATCATCACTTATCATTTTACTTTCGAGAACACCAGCAATTAAATTTATAAGCGTCAAGTTTGACAACTCAACCTTAAACGTTTCAAAGTAACCCAAGTAATGTTGTATTACGAATTTCAAAGCACCATTTATTTGTGAATAAAATTATTGGCGATTTTTTCAAAATAGAAATTAATTAATTTTCTAGCGATTCCTTGCTATTTGCGGAAAAATGGTATGTTCACCTCGTAGGAAAAGCCACATTCCTGGATTATGTGTCTCGTCTTGCGCCTCTACTTATCAATCTTCACAGTCGCCCAGGAATGTTAGGCCCTTCCTACCCGGTAAACAATATATTATTGAGTGACAAATTTCGCTTGCTTTCATAGTAGACTAAGAATTTTTCAATACATCCTCGTACTAGAAATGAAGCTATAGAAGTTCATGATAATAATCAATACATGCAGATTCAATGGAGAAATATTCATGCTCATCCTAGAACGAATTAATTATGTAAGCCTCGAATACCCGAAGGAACACAAAATTCTGCTGAATACGTGACTCGCGACTTCACTGAGAAGAGATTCACCTTTTCATTGATGACCGTAAAAGGTTAACACCAGATAAGTATCGACCGCAAACATCGCTATAAATAGGACGTAAAATCCAACCACTATGATAGCCTACGCCCAAAACTATTCATATTTGAATATTTATACATACTCAGCTGCTGGGAATTTCACTTTCATGAAGCGTAAATCTTTTTTTAGAAGTATTATGTCACAGAAATATTTAAAATAATGAATGAAGTATGGCTCTCAAATCAGTATTGAAGAGTGAACATGTTTTCAGGAAATTAGCACGTCTAATCGTCCTCTTGAAATAATGGACAATTAAACTGTTACGTTACTGAATACAATGTTAGTTTCTATGTTACTGTCCAGTAGATTACGTTAACTATTTCACTATTTCCACTCTTCTTAAGATATTCACGTAATCTGACCAATCACAAATCAAAGACAACTTGTATTATCGCGAAAACACCAGCTGTCTCTCAATTCTGATTGGTCTGTCAGCGTTGGTGCTTTCAACGATGTAACCATAGACGACAAAGCAAAGTTTGACATTTTGACAGATCATAATTGTAGGCGAAAACGTCAAAATGAGTAGCATCTATCTATATAATTAATTATTGATAGGTATAATACATTTTTTATGATTATAGTTGATTGATTATGGTTATGATGAATTGATTATTCATGTTCATAATACATCCTTTTAATGCTTTGTGAAATAGTCTAATAAAATTCCACTCGTGATTGAATTTATCTCATAAGTCTGTCTTTTATTTCTGAACTCAACTGAATTGTATCGAGAAAACATCACTCGTCCTGCGGACTCGTGGTGTTTTTTCGAAGCAATTCAGTTTCGTTCAGAAATGAATTGACAGACTTATCGCAAAAATTCAAACACTTGTGGTATTACTACTGACTATTTCACGCACTTGCCATATGGACCAATCAAGAGCTCTAGTCGAGTTCGGTTTATCGATAATACCGATCTTGACTATGATTGGTCTGTCAAGTTCGGTGTTTTCAACTTCGAATATGTGACAATTGAACGTCAAGTATAAGTAATGATGCTATGCACGCATTCAAAAACGAATTTATCTCATAAGTCTGTCTATTATTTCTGAACACAACTGAATTGTATCGAGAAAACAACACGAGTCCGCAGGCAATTATTCAGAAATGAATCAACAGACATCGCGAAAATTCAATCACTTCTTTATTATTATTACTCTTGACTAGCCATTGGCCGCAGTGGAGGGCCTGATACAGGCCCACTCACGTTCAAACCTAACCTAACCTACTCTTGACTATTTCATGCACTTGCCAAATGAACCAATCAGAAACTCTAGTCAAGTTCGGATTAATGCCGAACTTGACTCTGAATGGTCTGTCAAGTTCGGTGTTTTCTGCTTCGTACATGTGACAGTTAAACGTCAAATATAAGTAATGACGCTATGCACGCAGTTAAAAACGAGCAGATTTGAGATAAATTCTATAGAATTAATCAATGTTTCCTGTTTATTGAACTTTATCAATTTCTCAGATTACCTTTTTTGAACTCAACTGAATTGTATCGACGAGTCCGCAGGACGAGTGGTGTTTTCTCGAAGCAATTCAGTTTACTCATCTCGAAAATTCAATCACTTGTGGTATTACTGTTGATAATTTCACTCGCCGTAAGAAACCTTCCTTTCCTGCAATATAAGGACCAATGAGGGACGTATGCCTCGATAATACGCAGTTCTTTCCTTTCGATCCAGGGATACCACTTTGTTATGGCAAACACGTATCCAATCAACAACGGAGAATATATCATAATGAAACTTTTTAACTTTGTTGGTTCGTGAAATTATCTCAATAAATATTACTCGTGCTCACAATACCATCAATAAATCTATCAGAACTCTTAAACTGGATCAAATTGCTTGAAGGTAACACCACTTGTCCTAAAGGACTCGTGGTGTTAACAAGCAATTTGATCTCGTTGATTTCCGACAGAATTACTATCGATGGTATTGCGAGCACTCGTGATAATACTTCCGATAATTTTACTCGACGTATGAAACCATCCTTTCCTGCAATATTAGGACCAATAAGGAACGTATGGCTCGATAATAAGCAGTTCCTTCCTGTTGAGCCGCTAATACTACTTTGTCATGGCAACCACGTATCCAAACAAAAACGGAGAATATAATATCTTGCTTCTAATATGAATGTCAGTCTGACAGACTCCATGTCTATCAGGCATTATCTATAACTATGGAAGAATTCACGACAATGGAACTTTTTTACTTTGTCGGTTCGTGAAATTATCTCAATAAATACTACTCGTGCTCATAATACTGTCAGTAATTCTGTCAGAAATATTAAACTGTTTCAAATTGATTCGAGGTAACACCACTCGTCCTGAAAGACTCGTGGTGTTACCTCCGAGCAATTTGATCTCGTTGATTTCTGACAGAATCACTATCGATAGTATTACCCCCGATAATGGACCTTTCCACGACATATGAGAGAACACTGTAATTAGAAAGTGTATACGCTAATATCACTCGGGAATTTTTATTTATTTTTTCTGACCGCTAGTTTCTCTATAATCAGAAGAAAAGTGGTTTCGTGACGTCACGTTCATCAAAACTAGACTTGGCAACGTTGTAAAAATTGTGCACATTCTGTTCGAGGGCTCAGTCTTGACATAAGTGTAGTTAAAAGTGTTAATAGCGTTCGGAGTGAATTTAGTGCGCAGTTAGGTAAGTTCTAGTAAATTATATTTCGATGACATTCTATTCAGGAATCTTTAGAACAGTTGTAGACTGGACCAGACAAGTGGTTAAAGTGACTCTGCATCGAAATTAAGCCTAACGGTAATGAGAAATTCTGAAATAACAAAGGATATCAACGACATTAAGCTGGCAGGTAGAAAGGGGTCAATTAGGGTTAGTGAGAATGTACCTTTTTTCTTGAACCAGATACGGTAATTAACGCACAAGAATGAATACAATCTCCGCAGATTATTCATGAGGTACAAGCCTTTGAAGAAGCTAGCAACTCGCGCTAGCGAAACGTTAGGAAGAAATTCAAAAAACGACGACCTTCAAACCCGAGCAAGTGAAACCATTTCCAAATGCACTATGAACCTGGAATACACGAAATTGAAGGCCCTTCTTAACGGTCTCGCCTTTTTCAAAGGTGCTTAGTGCATGCTAAATCGAACTACTTTTCGAAAGTGCTTAGTAATCGCGAGAACTTCATGAAAAGAAGTGCTTAGTGCTCGATACTCCCGAGCACTTTTCAAGAGTGCTTAGTGATTAGTACTCGAAGCACTTTTTGTCAGTGCTCGGCCTGAAGGCTCGTGGTGTCACTCGTTGATTTCTGACAGAATTACTATCGATAGCATTGCGAGCACTCGTGGTAACACCCCCGAAAATGTTTAATTGCATATGTCTCGTTGTTGAGAACATATCGAGTAATATATGAATGAACAATAATAAGACTGTAATAGTTGTTTTGAGTGACATTACCTGTAGATTTCGATGGAAAAACTTCAGAGATGTCTGCTTTTGTGACGATTTAATGCTCCTCATATTATAGAAATTTTCAGTTAGTGTTTGCTGAATGGTTACTTTTCGATTTCGACTGGTGAACATGTTATATCAATCCAAAATCGAGTTTACAAGCTAACACTGAAATTCTTATCCTGATAATGATAATGATTTTGATCATAATGATAATAATTAAAATGATAATGGTGCAAAATTGGACCGACAGCTCATGCGCATGCGGAGGGAAAAGGCAACTTTCCTTCCGGTGTCAGCCGATGGTTTACTGGGTTAACCCCCAGTAAACTCAACAACTCGGTTCCGAACAATCGAGGTAGGAGCCCGCCCGGAGGCAACTTTACTAAATATACTGTATGCTAGCACAAACTCCTCCCGCGGTTATACGTCACCTTTATACATCTCCTTCATACTCGACGTCAGCACATCGCACTGAATATACTGCGCTCCAGCACAATAGTCACAAAGTCAGGGGGGTGGGTGTGGCTAGTTTAAAAGATTGACGAGAGAAGGACAAATTCACATAAAAAACTTGCATCTACGGGCAAAAAAAATTCAAAAGTGAACAGAATAAGCGTGCAATAAAAAGACAATAATATATCTAATCTATTACGAAGGTTCTGTTGGAGCACAGGATATTTAGGGCGATGTGCTGACGCCGAGTATATTAGAGATGCTTAAAGGTGACGTATTAGGGTAGGCGGAGTTTGTGCTAGCTTACAGTATATTGAGTAAAATCACCACCCGGAGATGATTCATGGCGAGGATGCATGTTCTGTGACATCCAGAGCATGCTCTGGGTGTCTCTCACACCACAGAACATGCCGCCTTTTCTGCCCAAAATTTCAGGGATCATATACCCAATCTTCGGGCTCGAAGCAATGTTAGATGTCCTCCTCAGCCGGTTTACGAAGTGGCAGATAAACCACGTGTTGGCTGTATGGGACGCTCGCTTTATACCACCAATACAGGACATAAGAACCCACAGGGCGCTTTACAATATGAAGTCCCTGAAGCCGCAAGAACTGGCACGGGTGGATGCAAAGATTGGCTATGTTCTTTGAGAAGAGGCTAACATCTGGCCGCTTACGTTCTATCCCAGGCGGAGAGAAGGGTCACCACCGCTCTGGTTGGGAGGCATGAGCGACGCGTACACAAGGTGGAAGCTAAGATCAAGTCGTCGAGACAACACGCGTCTCGTATCCAGTGTGTGATGGACTACGTGGCGGCCAATAGACCTTTCACATCCGCAGTGCGGCGAATTGCTGCAAAACTATGACGAGCTCACCACACATTAAATCAAAGCGTGCTGTTTACCATCAAACAGCACTGTCTTGATAGGATAAGAATGCTAGTGACTGCAAAGAAATCACTAGTGAGGTGGGGAGAAGCGTCGTGGAAAACATAAAGTTCCCCAATGAACCTTTCCGCTTGTTCCAAAAGCCTCCACGTGTTGTCGATAACCCGCCGGCTGCTGATCGGGTAGAAACCTTCTGGAAGAACATCTAATGAGTTTCCGCAACCACTCAATGTAGACACTCCAGCCCTAGCGCAGTTCGAAGCTTACTGCAGGAGGCTTCGGCAGCCTGAGCCCAATGATCAGCGCAATCCGGTAACCCCGGCCGAAGTTTGAGGGGCCCTCAAAGGCTCAAAGAACTTCGCTGTTCCAGGTCCTGATGGGTTAAATAATTATTGGTGGAAAAAGTTTCCAACAACCCACCACCATCTGGCAAGAGTTTTCAATTCATGGTGAGCAGCAGATTCTGGAGTGGTTTGTCGAGGACCAAACTGTGTTCTGGTCTGTTCCAAAGAATTACAGGCCGATATCATGCTTGACTGCGTGTTATAAAGTGTTTACGCGCATATTATACACGAGCATTCTCTCCGAAGTTGATCCGGATTGAACGGATATATGAGCAAAGAGGGTCAAAGAAAGGGGTCACCGGTTGAAATGAGGACTTGCTCATTGATAGATGTATCACTCAGGGCTTCGTGCAGAATAAGTGTAACCTCTCGATGGCTTGGATCGATTACCGCAAGGCATTCGATACAACACCGTATGAGTCAATCATGCATGTGCTCAGATGCCTTGAGGTAATCGATCGAATATATCGGACAACTGATGCCGCTCTGATGGACCCGCTTCACCACGAGATCTGGTGGAGTCAGAATCCAAACAGAGCAGGTAATCTTTAGGATGGGCGTGTTTCCGGGAGACTCCCCCAGCCCTCTTATATTCTGCATCTCCCTATTGCCATTGTCCGTTGCACTCAGGAAAGCTCGTTGGTACAACTGCGGCACCTTCAGCAATTGGGGGCATAAAGTCAACCATCTGTTTTACATTGATGAACTCAAATTATATGCCTGTGGAGAAAGGAACCTACATCAGTCCCTTAGTGTGGTGGTCATCAGAACTGTCGGGTAAGAACGAAGTTGCTGCAACTAATATGATTGCTGTTCCGATCATAATCTACTCCTTCGGAGTAATGGACTTTTGAGTTTGGAGTGTCTACATAACAGAATGGTACTGGATGGAGCCTACATTCATGAGGAGTTCAGATCCCCTTCTCTGCATGGTCGCGACTATGAAATATCAGCGATTGGAGCATCTTTTTTCAAGGCAGCAACCCGTGCAGTCGATGAAGATGGGCTCGTATTCGACACTGAACGGGCTAACCCAAGCTCTGTCACCGAGTTGGAGCCGGTTCAGCAAAAAGCTCACATCAAAGCTGCGGAGACTTACAGCCGAATGCATTGTCAATTCTAGCGACTCGCCAGAGTTTCGCCGCTCGCTACACAAGAACTATAATGCACAGTCGGGCTCCAAAAAAGTGGTACATCGCCAGCGTTTCGGCAAAATGTGACTTATCGCGTAGTTGTCACTCTTTTGGAGCACGACTGTGCATTATAATCCTGGTTTAGCGAACGGCGAAACTCTAGCGAGTCGCTGGCGATTGACTATGCATACGGCTGTTAGAATCTACTACAGCTACATACGGATAAGCCAATGCATGGGGTCTTCTTCAACAACATCGAAGGCCTTGTCTTATCCAAAAGTTTGACGTAAGCCTTCCTCAGGTCAGGTGAGCTGAAGTCGAAGACCGAGGGATTCATAATAGCCTGCCTGGGTAGTGTCTTCAACATCCTAGTCCACCGTACTAGCGTTATGGTTATATACGTTCCTAACAACCCATGCAGGGCGTGTCGTAGGGCACGTGAGACCATAATGCATTTGCTGTCAGCATGCCCAGCTCATTCGGTCTCAGCCTATATCCACGGCGGCGTTACGAGTATGGTACCATCATTTACGACACTCGTACGGTATAGACGAGACACCGGTGTTGTCTTATGCTCCGGGGGATATTGAGTCCGTTGTGGAGAATGAGAGGTGCCGACTCTATTGGAACTACTCATTCCCCACCCTCAGGGAAATACAAGCCGATAAGCCTGATGTTGACTAAAACGATTTTTGTCATGGAAATTGCATAGCTCTACGCAAATTAATTACGGCAGATACGGGGGTGTTTCCATGAGAAGTGAAACAAATTCGATGTTTTCAGGATCGAACATAGTTCAGAAAACAGGTGTATTATAGGTAATTTGGGAATGCTGAACACGAATCCGAAGGAATTTTGGGCCAGTTTTGCCCTCTAATATAACCTTCCGGGATATTAGGTTGCTCCATCGCGAGTAGAGGGCAGTGTAAGACCAACCATATTCAGTCAATAAATGCATTTTGAGTATTTCCATCAGTCCTGAGAGTTTCATAATTCTACCCCAATTATTACGGAAGATACAGGGGCGTATCCATGAGAAGTGAGACAAATTCGGATTTTTCAATACTGACATTTATTTTAGGGAAGAAGCGTATATGTAGTGAGTTGGTAGTTCTGATCACGATTCTGAAGGTATTTTGAGCATATTTTGCCCCCCCAGTATATTTACTTCAAAAATGGGTTGTTCCATCGCGAGTGGCAGGCAGTGTATATCACTTAGGCCAACCCTATTCAGGTGGTAGGTACATTTTGAGCATTTCCATCAGTCCTGAGAGTTTCATCAATCTACCTCAATTATTACGGAAAATACAGAGGTGTTTCCATGAGAAGTGAGACACACTGTATATAACAATAATAATAATAGTAAATAATGATAAATGGGTTCATTCATCATCACCAATAACAAAACAACAAACTAGTCAAAAGTATCATTAATGATAAATTGGCGGAGTATCAGCAAGAGCTGTTTTTCAATTAAACAACAAATGAACTGTTTATAAAGGCAGTAAAAATACCATATTGAAGATAATAAAAAATTTATGAAAATAAAAATCAGGAGAAATAAGTATAAGGAAATTGAATATACAATAAACATTATTTTAACTCATTTAAAATTCGTGGATTCTAGAAGTACAATGCCATGCAATATAATAATTGAATTCAGTTCTTGACCACTCTATTATGATGGATCTTCAACCTTTTTTTTGAAATTTGAAAGTCTGTATGATCTGAATTCACTGGGTATTTCATTATAAAATTTAGGAGCATTGCATGAAAAGCTGCGGGTAAAAATGGTAGTGCGATATCTAGGTAATACCAGAGAATTATTGCTGAGGGTGTTAAATCTATTTACACCGGAAAAAGTCGTTAGTTTACGAAGGAAGTATTCCGGTTTTTTAGAAGTTATGATCTTATGTGTCTTTGTTAATAGATGTAATGTTCTGATGGGCTCTAATCTCGACCAACCAGACAGTTCCATTTTTGACGAAATATGGTCATATTTACGAATTCCATAACATGGTCTATAACATGAATTTTGAATACGTTGTAGGCGATGAGTGTCATATCGCAATAATGCAGGTCCATTAATACTATCACAATACAATATTATATCTTGAAACATTTTTGAGGTTATGTTGCACCCACGCAAATTCTGCCAGACTGTTGTTTTCTCACATAACTGATTTCTAGTTGAGTACGCACAAAGTTTCATCCTTGTGTCTCATACGTTATTTCGTATGGCTGCCAGCTCTTCGACTAATAGGTCTCATCTCCTGAGCCATTTTTCAATATCACGACTTCAATCAACCCATTAGAATCGTCCTCATTATTTCGAAGTGTACACCTGCACGACAACTATGAAGTTGTTAGATTACATCGTCAATATGTGCCTTTAGCAGGGCCAGTCTTAGTCACTCCATTTGCGATACAATAGGCAACCACTCAGCCCAACTTTTCCCACCAGTTCTGAGATTTCACGCATCTTTTCAAAAACTTAAGAGTTATGTGAACACTTTTCTCATTTGATTATCGAAACATTAAAAACGGTCAAACGTTTCCTCATTGCTTCTCCTAGAAGGTCGTTCTCGTTATTTATATATACTTCTCGTATTTCAGTGTGTTCCTGTCAATTTTTCGTGAGAATTTTGTTTATGACGGCCCAGTATCTCTACCTAACATCGATAATAGGATAAATATGCATTGGAACTTTCCCCAGCTAATGTCATCCAGCATTACAGCATCTCATTGCACAATACTTAAATTAGCATTATGTCATGGAACTCACAAACAATTTCGATATGATTCATTCGTAACTGTGTACGAATATTGTATTTAAATAATAGTAATTGAATATTCGACATCAATTCAAAACTATAATAGTATAAAATTCTCTTGATGGTAATATTACATAACACAAGATAAGTAGGTACGTAATTGGAAATGCATTTTTGATATACTCTCGCACAATTGACCTGGTGATAGTGACGTCGCCGATCAATCTCCGAATTTCTTCGGAAAACATATTTCAGATAATATAATGAAACAAATAAATAGAGTTTTCTGTTTATTCCCTTTTTTAGAAAAATATATATACAAGATAAATAAACAAATTCTTTTCAGACATTGAATTGAAACATTTTGTAGATGAGTTCATCATTTGGGAATATGGTCTCCTTGTGCCACGAAACCGTTTTCGTCAGCGGTGTAGGTGACAGTGTATGTAACTCCGTTCCATGTGAATTGGTAGGATCCTACAACTTTCATGATTTCATTTTCAGATCCAGCGTTGGTTAGTTGTCCAGTTTCTTGTTGGGAAATGCCATTACTCGTGTCATAGCTGGAAAATTAATGTATAGTTGTTGAATTTGAACACAAAATACATTTCATAATTATTGTCCTATATAGAAAATGTCCTAATTGATATTTTTATTGATTGATTGATGAGTTTTGTCAGCGTTCAGAATGATAGGCATCAGAACACTTTTATTAATTTCAGTGATTCCAGATCTCCCTACTCTTTTCAAAAAAAAAGATAACTAGTCCCCCAGTTGTCGATTTCGAAACTTGAAGCCATATTAGGCTGAAATGATCCACAATATCGGAACACCTTCAATATTTCTTAAGGAAAATTATGATGATAGAAACGAAGAAATGCGGAACTCAAAATGAATAAAATGGTTGTCCAAAAATATGCTGTTAAAAATATCCTGCAAAAATCTCACTTCCAAGAATATCCTAAGACCAATAATAACATTCCAACTTGAGAGCTAGGTTAATTCCTTCAGGTTAGATCAGAATAATAAAATATTGCACTGAAAATGAATTTGTCTTCAACTTCCAAGCTCCCAACTTGCATGCTAGGTTAGTTCGTTCAGGTTAGATTAGACTAATAATTGGACGTGATAATTTTGAATATGGATATTATTGTCTGAAGATTTTATTACACTGGGGATTAAGGGCAGGATATTTTTGACAGAATATTTTTGAGCAGGATATTTAGTCGTAGACACGGATGAAATGAGTCAAAATTCTGCACGTATACGGTATTTCAAACCTGATTCCAAATGTTAAAAGTTTCCCGAATAATAGCTGTGGGACTGGGAATTAATGTTTGGTAAAACAATTTCAAGTATTGTTAGTGAATCATCTCCCGCTTATCCATTTTAATTGAGTTGCGATTGAACTTTAACAAAGTTAACCTTGATGACTGCGAGATAAATTCAGTTGAAAATGAATTATTCAGAATGAAAGTAGATACGTGTACCGCATTTTGCCGACATACTCACTTGAAGTTATAGCCGTCAATTCCTGTATTGTCACTTTCGTATTTTGTGATGACAGCATCTTTGTCGGCTTGTTGAGGAGCAGCAGCGACTAAGGCCACAAGGGCAGAAAGGACAAGGATGATCTGAAACAATATTTCAATCAGAAATTAAAAATTACAACTCAGTAAACACACTATACTTATATGGAAAATATGAGATGCTTTACCACACAATAAGAACAACTGATACGTTCCCCCTTTACTGAACATTTTATTTTAAATTTTAGAGGCTCAATTAGATAATTAAGTTTCATTCATCAGTATGGGAATCTTACCGAAAAAGATTACTTAGTCGTCAGAATGCGCTTTCAAAGTGTTAGTGAAAATGAGGCGTGTGGTAATGGCAAAACATAAAATATGTTTTCAAAAATGTTTTTTCTTGTCAAATTGCCTTTGAATTAACTTTTAATATAATGTATTTTCCTATCTCAATCGATAAAATGATTACTATCAAAATCAAAATATTTTCTGGATGAATAAAAAAAGGCGACACCTATCAGGGTCAAATAATTATTCATAAAAGGAAGAATTCCTTACTTCAATTCGGTATGATAGAATGTCGGGGTTATTTTTCAAATGGAAATATTTGACAAATTTTCTGGAAGTCAACTGGAAAATTTCCGAACAATTCAATTTACACATTTGGACACAATGAGCCTTTTTGGCAGCATTACCTTCAATTACAGGACTAACATTTATAAAGTTTGCAACCCTTTTCCAAGTTGAAAAAGTAAGTAGCACCCTTAAAATTTTTGGAGTGAACTGTAGTCAGAGTGAAAAATGTACATTTGAAAATATTTCTGATCTTTACAGACAAAGTGACAAACCAAAATATCAACTTGAAACCCTTTCTTCGAAAAACAAACCCTCAAGTTTCTCAAAATCACTCTAGGAATCGTGATATCTTATCCTGCTCTCGGCACATTTCCACTCACCATTTTCATTTTTGCTGTAGATTAATTTAATTCACTGCTGAACGAACTGAAGATGTAGTGAACATGCATCTCTTTTATACGTCCCTCTATTCGTTCCCATCACCGCATGTCTCGGAGCCTGACATTTACCTCCCCCTCGTGCACATCTTCATTTTGGCATTGTGAACTAAAAGTTCATACGTGCAAAGGTGACGACTGCCGTATTGTACAGCATCTTTCGCCCCGGGCAGATTTGAAGAGGTAATTGCTGGGTTTGGCAATTGAACGTTGTTGTGTGTGAAAGAAGGACCCTGCAATTGAATTGAGGAAAAAAGTTTCGGTGAAATTTCCTAAAATTTTATTAACGATATCTGAGATGTGTTCTTCGTCAAAATATATATGTTTCTGAATCTATTTTCCTTACTCAATTCGATTCAACATATTTTTGTTTGAAAAAAACTAATGATACCGGGTGGCCCACTCGAGAAGATCCATCATGAATAACTCTTGAGTACATGATCGAATGAAAAAATGCTGGAACACGTCAACTGGATTGGTCATCTGTCATGGCTTCACCCTCCCCTAGAGAATCACCCTTTCAAGAATTTCAACTGTGAACATGGGTCGAGTGATATCTCATTCTGAAGATATTTCCACCACGAATAAGTGCGTTTTGTTTTTTATATTGCTTGATTCGTTTCCCAGTTTCCAAGATATTAATAAGTTCCAAAAATGCTTCTCTTCTATATAATCAATATTAGGATATTGAAGAAATTGATTTCGAGCAAGCATTTTTCCATGTTCTCATAATTGGGTATTGACAAATGTAATGTCAAGTTGCTGTTTGTTCGGCAGAAGATAGGTATAGTAGAAGATCCAAACCTAAATCGACCTTCACCGAGCTGATATTGGAATCAATTTTATATTATAATAAATTTCGTATATTAGAAAATATATTAAAAGTGGGTTGTCCTGGACAGAATATTTTTAATTATTTTTTGAAATACGAATTTTCGTAAAATTTTGCAACATCGAAATAATAAGGAAATTTTATACTGGACTTATATGAAACTTATATGAAACATGTAGAATGTGCAGACATTATTTACCTGGACGAACTACTGGGTTGCCAGGTATAAACAGGTATGATGATACCAGTTACTTTCACTTGATGTGATGATAGAAAAAAAATTATGTCAGCATAAGCGCTGTTTTATTATGAACAAGTTGATATAGGGTTGTCTGCGAAAAATTTGGTCCTAATAGAGGCTTGCGAATTTTATAGTTATTTATTGTATAAGTGTTTTAGATATCATTTTATTTGCACAAGAATGTTTAAACGCGAGAGCGAAGCTCGAGCGTTTAAATTTCTTAAGCAAATAAAATGTATCTAAAACACGCATGCAATACAACGTTTTATTCACAATCACATTCATTTAGAATCAGAATCGCGGAAATTTTTCATCACAAAATGATTTGACGTTTTGCTCTGACAGCGGCTGTCACCTCCTCAAAAATCATTGAAATAACATCCAAACATATCGGGAGGTGTTGAATGGTTGCTATGTATCATCGATTGTTTATCGACTCCATTTGTAAAAATTTGTGAAGTTGGTGAAAATAAGTAAAATGTGATTGATATTCAAGATTGTATTTTTCATTATTCCACTAGTGGAATGAAGTAATTTGATTATTCCACTAGTGGATAAAGTGGTACTTTATACGGTTCATAAGTGTGGATAAAACTTCAATTATAAGGTGATTGTGGATAAAAGATGTAAATTTCAACGCGTGTGGAAATGAGTGACAGATAGATCCGAGGTAAGTATACCGTGTAATAATAAAGGACCGAACATCGCAGCCGTGTCTGATGGGACCCTGAATGTAAGAAAGTGCGCATGCTCGGCACGTAACCTATGGAGAGTAGAGGTACCCCTACCCTCCATATTGTAAACAGTACGGCGTTATTTTGGAGTAGCTAATGGATATTATATTGCATCGAAATCAAGTGTTATTCTATATTGTTGTGATAAAAAATGGCTAAAAATTGTTTTTTGTGTGGCTCGGACGATTCTTTAAGTGATTTTACTGATGAAACTTTTAGAAATTGTTCGTTAAAGGTTGCTTTTCGTAAAAAAGCAGCTTTCGATTTTGTTGGTTACCATACCACGTGTTATAATAGAGTATCTATTTTAGGAAATGAATACAATGAAGAATTAAAAAAAATTCTCACAGAGTATTCAGTAAGTACATAATATATGATTCTTTCAGTTATTATCTAATAGAATTCGAAATAGCACAATGAATTTGTTTTTATCAAACAAATAATTTGAAAAATTATTTTTTCAAAATTTGCAAAATTTTATCGAAAATCGTTTTTCAAGAAATAATTAAAAATATTCTTTCCAGGATTTTTTTAGACAACCCATTTTTAATATATTTTCTAATATACGAAATTAATTTTAAAATAAGTTTGATTCTATTATCAGCTCGGTGAAGGTCGATTTAGTTTCGGATCTTAGACTAGTACGAAAATTGAAAACAAATCATAATTTCAATACAAGAAACCCAAGTACCTACGAATAAGAAACTGTATAAGATATAGGCCAGTTACTTTGGCTGAAATAGAGAAAAACATTCACAAAAGTTGTATTTTCAACGAAACTATAAAAAAGACGCACGAAAATAAAAAATGGAAAATTGGCTCTTGGTCATATTGACTGGAATGTATGTAATACAGGGATAGGTCGTTAAAAAAATGTGTGAGTTAAAATGATTTTGTTTGTATCGTTTCTGAGATATGAGCGGTCAAAGGTCGTGAAAACGTCGTACTTGGGTATAGGATTGACAAAGAAATATGACAAATTCAGTAGTGAAATGTATTTATCGAAGCTTGTTAATATGTCCAATTATAATCTTATGGATGATAGTACATTTGAGTGTATACAAGGCATAGTCAAAAAAATTATTTTTCCGGAGTTTTTTCTAGCTCTATTCTAGAACCAACATGTGATATTTTGAAAGTTTACCATAGTTTCAGACTATTTTAAGTGATAAAAAGTGTTTTGTTAATTGATGACTCTCTTCATTTGAAATATGAATTTTTTCCCTGCACCGGAAACAATTGACAGATTGTTTTTTACTACAAAAAATTATTCATTGCTACTAATGATTGAACGAAAGATCGAGTAGGTTTTTATGAATTCAAATTGTTTGTTGGTGTTGTTAAAATTGTTATTTCCGTCAACCGATTGCACCCCTACGCGCAACCCTTGGAAGTCTTCGAGAGACTTGTGTGAGCTAGGGAAGACACAGCCCTTACCTTTTAACGTGTGATGCCATGCACGAGACCGGTGAATCGGTGGATCGAACCCACGACCCCACGCTTGCGAGGTGAACGCTTTACCAGCCGACCACCACGATCAATCATACCTTTCACTTATAGAAACAGGGTGCGTAATTTTTTTTTTAGGTCATTCACACTGTTTTTATTGAATATCTCAAATAACCATTTCGTTAATTTGAACCTAATTTCACTCAAACCATTTTGAAAATGTTGACTATTATATACCTATGCAGTTTTGAATATCGTGAATGATCTAAAACAAAATGTAACGCATCCTGTATTCAAATGGAAGGTAACATTGAATAACTGAATTCATCAGAAAGCTACATTAGAAGTATTATGTTCTTCAAGAGTAACGGTATATACAGTATCCGCCAAAATGTTGGAACCATTTGGGAAACTTTTTTATCAATAGTCTCTCACAAAATTTCATCCTTCATAAAAGTTGGTGCATTTAATTTTTTAAATTCACTAACGAGTAAAGTGACATTAATATGCAACATATCGATAAACGTTAATGAAAAATGTTGTTCGCAATTGAATGATATTCCCAGTTATCTAGTTTAGTCAACCATTCACTGATTTCAATGTTTTAAAGGATCCTGGATTCATTTTATTACTTTTTCATTGACGTGGTGGCCGTGCTGGAAGAGCGATCGCCTTTGGAGCGAAGGGTCGAGGGGTTCAATTCCCGCATGGCCATCGGTCTCGTGCATGGCATCACACGTTGAAAGGTAAGGGCTGCGTCTTCCCTAGCTCACACAAGTCTTTCGAAGACTTCCGCTGGTTTCGCGTAGGGGTGATATCAGTTGACGGAAATAACAATTTTAACAAACAATTACTGTTTTTTGAATCATATTCAAAATTTTGTTAGATTAGGTGATTGCTCTGACAGATAATTTATGCTAATTCAGTAACTTACTACTCAAAAATGATTGTGGATAATTCCCATTGAAAATTGTTGCCAACTCCTTAAGTAGTTATCAAAGTCAGTAATTGGTAGACTAAACTGGATAACTGAGAATAGCAATTGCAAACAACTTCTTTCAATAATATTTTTCGATATTTTGCATATTAGAAGAAAGAACCCTGCATTTTGACTTGAGGAAAAAAGTTTCAGGGAAATTCCCTAAAATTTCACTAAGATATCGGTGAGGTGTTCTTTATCGAAATATATACGTTACTGGGTCTATGTTCATTATTCAATTCGATACAACACAATTTTTGTTAAAATATCTATAATACCGGGTGGCCCACTTCAGACGGTCCATCCTGATCGCATGGTCGAATGAAAAAATGCTGAGAAACGTCAACTTTTATTTCGTAGAGGAAATTTTTTGGGATTTGTTGTCATCTGTCATGGCCTCACCCACCACTAAAAGATCACTCTTCGAAAAATTTCCACCGGAAACATGGGTCGAGTGATACCTCATTCGAAAGGGATTTCCACCCAAATAATAACTGCGTTTTGTTTTTGAATATTGCTAAGTTCGATTTCAAAAAATTGATAATTTCTAGAAATGCTCCTTTTCCATATTGATTATTAGTAGGAATTTGACGCAGTTGCTTTTGGGCAAGCATTTTTCCATGATCTTATAATTGGTTATAATACAGTCGTCAAGTAACTGTTTGTTCGGCAGAAAATAGGTATCAAAATTAGAAAAAAATCGTAAACTCGCTGAATAAACTATATTAACACGTTGACTCATTTCTATTATTTAAGTGTACGGCTCAAATAGACCCCGAATATACTGGGTCAATACGGGACATTTATGCCTCTAACCTTGATCGAAAATGTCTAGAGGAAAAAAAATTGTTGATCTCAATTTTTGAAGATTCAGATGATTCAGCGTCGGACACGAATTATGCTCTAAATTCGTCGTCCGAGAATGATTCCAGTACTTCAGAAAACGAAGTCAGCCAAGAGACCCGTACTAATGTTAACAACCTGTGAAAATCATGAGGAAAAGTCAAACGAGGAGAAGCTGTGAAAAAAACTGAATGTGTAATTGATTACAACGGTGCAAAAAAAGGCGTTAACTACAGTGGCCATTTGATGGCTCATATCAGAGCCCTTTACGTAAGAGAAGTACAACAAGATTGCAATCGAATTGATTTACGATGCAGCCATCGTAAATGGGTTAATATATAACAATCAGAAATCCAAAACTAAGCTCTACATTACAATATAGGAATAAATTAGCAAAATTCCTTCATCAATAGAATAGAATAGGCCAGAATTAATTGATCTCACAATATCAAATAACGATATAAGACAGGTCAGTCACATATAAACAAATTGAAATTAAATAAGGCAGTCTAGCTAAAACTAGAACATTAAACTAGAAATATTAAAATTAAGCTATAATTTAGGTTAAAAAATACATTGATACACAAATACATAAAATATTACGAGTACCAGAAACACAGCACGTCAAAAATTAAGATCAAACAAAGTGTATGTTGCAGTGTAGACAGAATTCAATGAATGTGAAATGTGGCACAGAAGAAGAACTTTAGAGGCCAAGGACACCTGAAAGATATCATACCTGGTCCCTGGGAGGCACAGAAAATAAGAAGAGAAGGAAGTGTGTACAATGTTATAAAATATTGAGAAAAACTTCAAATAGTAGTGAAGCAGTACAAAAAATGAAAGAAAGTATTTACTTATTGCGAATAATGCGAAGGAAACCTGCTTATTGTCTTGCTTGTTTTAATGAAAAAAATGTTTCCTTCAAAATTTTATTATAATTGAGATTTGTTAATGATGATGCTTTGGATTTCATCTAATGAAAATTTTCTTGGGAACCGACCTAGACGTATGCAAATCGGCTAGAGCCCGGTTAATTTAGCTATACCCGACTATTCCAATACATTTGTACAGCTGCTTCTATAATAATATTATAGGGGCAACAAGCATTTTTTTTGGAATCCGGACTTTAATCTCGGACCCCCGACTTTAATCTCGGGGGTCCGACTTTAATTTCGGACCACCGACTATAATCTCGGGGGTCCGACTTCAATCCCGGACCCCCGACTTTAATCTCGGGGGTCCAACATCATTCTCGTACCCCCGACTTTGATCTCGGCGGTCCGACTTTAATCTCGGACCATCGACTTTAATCTCGGGGGTCCAAGATTAAAGTCAAGAGTCTGAGATTAAAGTCGGGGATCCGAGATTAAAGTCGGACCTCCGACTTTAATCTCGGGATTTCAGTCGAAAAGCAAATCGAAACATCTGTTCATGGTGATAGTGATGTTTGAACTTTCGCTTGTCAACCACAAGGGCATCACACGTTAAAAGTTAAGGGCTTGGTCTCTCCTAGATCACACAAGTTTCCCGGAGACTTATGAGGGTTGCTGGCAAGAGTGCAGTCGGTTGACGGAAAGAACAAATTTTGAATAAACAACAACAAATATCGTATTATGTTTTTATAAAGAATCAACACACGGAGTCTGTTGTTCTCATTATAAATCACCCTGTATAGATCTGGCTCCGGATCTCAGTCTGGAAAATAATAGTTACATTGATGTGATCAGATAGTTTGTTGGTACTAATATTTTCTGACCGATGCGACGTTTCATCATCAGGGCCCTCCAATAATAAGTTAACTGTGGTGAAATGGTTTAGAAATGAAGCAAAGAATGAATGTCTCATGAATTGAAACGCTATAGAAGTGAACTTTTGAAATGTTAAAGCGCCCCCTAAGTGCCATTTACAAACCGATATATCAATTAGATACACCAAATTCAACATTATTTGTCCAATGCAATAATAGATCCATTATCGGAAAGAACAACATTTTGAGAATTGAGAATTGAAACAAAATTACTCCTCTGGTTGGTTGGTTAGTTGGTTAAATACCGGGGAAGAAACAATTGAACTTTTGCTCAATACCCACTTTCCAGGATCTACCATTGTCACAAATCCCAGCATTGAAAACCCTGTCAACCTTCAACTAAGGGCGAACAGGGCTGACTGGGAGGTGGCAAAGCGGATCGTAACATACCCGAAAGTAAAAAGGGCAATAAACTCTTTCAGTCCATATAAATCGCCTGGACCAGATGGAATTTTCCCTGTCCTACTACAGCAGGGAATTGAAGATCTAGCACCAGAACTATGAGTCTAGCACTTGGCTGGATACTACAAACCTGGAAATCTGTGAACGTGGTCTTCATTCCGAAACCTGGCCGAAACTCATACGACCAGGCCAAGGATTACAGACCAATAAGTTTATCATCTTTTCTCCTAAAAGGACTAGAAAATCTGATAGACAGGGACAGACGGGAGGCAGCTCTAATAGACCGGCCATTACATATAAACCAGCATGCCTGTCTAACAGGAAAATCGTTAGAGACGGCCTTGCACCAATTGATGTCAATGCTGGAGGACACTTAATATAAGAAATAGCACTATGCACTTTTCTAGACATCGATGGTGCTTTTGACAATACATCCTTCGAAAGTATGGTATCAGCGGCCAGGAGGAGAAGCGTTGATGAAACCACTTGCAGGTGGATAAAGTCAATGCTCCAAAATCGACAGGCCCATACCAACATGTTTGAAGACTCCGCGAAACTAGAAATTGCCAGAGGAACCCCATAGGGAGGGATACTATCCCCCCTACGGTGGGACATGGTAGTAGACGAACTTCTGGAATCTCCAAACAATCAGGGATACTACTCCCAAGGTTATGCGGACGACATAGTAGTCCTCGTACAGGGAAAGTATGCCCAAAGAACCTCTGAGCTAATGCAAAATGCACTGAGGACCGTAGAGGAATGGTGCAAAAGAGAAGGACTGTGGGCAAACCCCAGCAAAACCACACTCATTCCCCTCACACGCAAATGGATTCAGGGGGACTTGAAGTCACCCAAATTCTTTGCCGCTACACTGCAAGTTGCTGATCATGTCAAATATTTAGGGCTGTTCTTGGACAAGAAACTAACCTGGAATATGCATCTACAACATGTAGTCAACAAAAGCAAAGCATCATTCATGATGTGCAGAAGAGCTTTTGGAAAAACATGGGGACTGAAACCGAAAGTCATGTACTGTCTTTACACCGCGATCATAAGCTGCAGAATTACATATGGTTTACTTTTGTGGTGGCCCAAGATGAAACAGAGACGGTCGAAAACCAACCTTGGTAAAATACAGAGGCTCGCCTGTCTGTGTATCACGATTGGTATGAATAGCACTCCAACCGCTGCTAGGGGAATTATTCTTCAGATATCACAGTCATGGAGGAGACGAGGATGAGTACATACAGACTTAAACAAACAGGTAATTGGATGACCCAACCACAAACTGGGTACACCAAAATCATCCATGAAAATGATATCAGACTACATGATACCACAATACTCGTACGAAAAAACATTCAAAACGCAGCTCAAGTGGAACGAATGGGACTCGGGAGTAGAATCACTATCATCTGGAAACATTATCTGGTACACAGATGGTTCAAAAACAGATGAAGGAACAGAAGCAGGAATATACGGGGTGAGGCCAAAAAGGAACGTAATAGTCACACATCTACATTCTATCTGCGAAATCTAGAGGCGAGTTCTCTGCAAAATCTTGAGGCGAGTAATTTGAGAAATTCTCATGTACTGCTCATGACGAGGTCTCTGTCAACTCGCATTGAAGCTTGCTCTGTGATCATCGCAGGCAGTGCCTCTGGCGAGTTCTGTGGGAAATTCACATATATTGCTTTTTGGCGATTTCTTTGAGAAATTCACGTCAACTGCTTTTGTTGAGATCTATGTGAGGTCAGTTTTTGATATTTGGCGTGGTCTTCAAGAGTTCGCATTGTACAAGATATTCTTGCGCATTGAAAAAGGAAACGATCTGAACTGAAAACTACTAATCCTCCGCTACTATAGCACCCTTGACATTGACATGTGATAGATTGAAAGAACGTGATGGTGAAAATTTGCATTTTTATTCAGATATTGATTGAAAAACTTTCTTGATCAAGACTGGATAAAAAGTATTTTAATCAAACATCCAAATAAAAATGCAAATTTTCACTATACGATTTTTACAGGTTCAAAGTTGAGGATTTCAAAATATCCACCAGATGTTGTTGAATGTCCAGCGAGGAATTAGTTTTTTTCTGTTAGATATTACAAAAAGTAACCTACATTTTTCATTGTAGTTTATTTTGAATGCTGAAAATATATTTTTTCTAATTTTCATATGGCAATATTTCCTTTTTCGAAACTGAAAAACCTACTAAGAGGTTATCCTGAACAAAGAAAGTGACTAAATTTTATCTTTCAGTCGCATATAATTCCACATCTGGTATTATGAACATCTGTTCATCTTCGAAAAAGAAAAAAATAATTAGGTAAATCTTACATCAATAAGATGAAATGACATTCTTTCATAGATTCAATATAAGTATTAGGGCCACAGAATGTTTTGTAGCTTCGAATTGGTAAAATGTTTCTACCTACTCATATGCATGATTATATTTACTTTCACAGTATTGAGTTACAATAAAATAAAACATGCCTTATATTTATTTAGTGATATTGAGTAGTCCGTTGTCAAGATATTGATTTTTGTACTTTTGTCAAATAAACAAGTCTACAAAAATAACTAATTATTCAATTTCGATATTTTATATCCATTTCCAAAAGGTTATGGGCCCAGAAGAATAATTAGGTCGTTATATTACTGCTACCAGTCGTCGATATTTTGTAATATCAGTCCTGTGATAAATATGGAGCAGGGAAGTAACCTCATCAAGTTAAGAGGAAAATCTAACTGGGGTATATGGAAGTTTCAAATTAAAATAGTATTTGCCACGAAAGGATACTCTGAAGTTGTCGAAACTGAAATGAGGCCTGTCAGAGAAGACTGAAAGAATGGACACAGAAATATAATAAAGCGAAAGAGTTGATAGTAACTCGAATTGAAGAAGGTCCTATGAGCCATTTATTAACATGTCAATCTGCAAATCAGATATGGCGAAAACTATTATCTGTCTACGAACAACAATCCGAAGTTAATTTACATGTTCTTCAGCACAAATTCTTCAACTACCAGTATGAGAACCAAGGTGTATCTGTTCACATTTCAAAGTTGGAGGAGATCGTAAATCAGTTAAAACAAGCTGGTGAAAATATATCAGACCAGATGCTGATAACGAAAGTTTTGATGTCTTTACCACCGGAATTCAAATATTTCATTTCTGCCTGGGAGTCTGTACCGCCACAGAATCAGACACTAAACAATCTCATATCAAGACTACTGATTGAAGAAGAACGATCGAAGACCGAGAAATCGGATATTCGAGAAGACTGTGCGCTAGTTTCAAATCAAAGAAGAAATTATTTTGATAGAACGGGTTCAAGCAATTCCAAATATCCACATCAAAGTAAACACCCTTCTATCTTATGTCACTTTTGTAAAAAGCCCGGACATTTCATAAAAAATTGTTGGCTAAGAAAAGCAAAGGAGAAGAAAGGAAAACTCGGAGAAGTTAGTAGTACAGATTGGAAAAACGCATTCATAAGTATGGCTCTATATAACATCGACAATTCGGAAGAAAACTGTTGGTTTCTTGACAGTGGAGCAAGCGAGCACATGACCTTCAATGAAGAGTGGTTTTCACATATCAAACCCATCAAGAAGTTTGTCAAAATTGGCGATGGAACACTTTTGGAGGCAATCGGAGTTGGAGATATTCAAGTAGTAGCTAATGTCAATTCAACGTCAATTCCCACAGTCCTACGGAATGTGATGCTTGTTCCAAAGTTGAAATTAAACTTGTTTTCTGTTCCCACTGCCCTGGATAAAGGTTTCACCATGGTCGGAGACTCTAAAGTATGCCGATTTGAAAAGGAAGGAAAAATTTACGCCGAAGCAGAGAGACAAGAAAAAGTTTTTGTCATGAAATTTCGATTAGAAAATGAGCATGCAATTTTATCGTTGAGCAGCAGAGATCCATTGCAAATATGGCATGAAAAACTTGCACATCAGAACTTCAATCATGTCAGAAATGTTCTGAAGAAGCATAATATACCATATAAAGAATCTCAAGATACATTCTGCGAAAAATGCTTGGAAGGTAAACAGCACCGACTACCGTTTCCCTCAAGTATATCTAAAACAACCGAGTCATGTTCACTTATCCACATGGATCTATGCGGCCCTATGGAAGTTGAGAGCTTAGGCGGATCGAGATAATTCTTGTTGTTCAAAGATGATTACTCTCATTATAAACAAGTTTTTTTTCTGAAGAAAAAGTCTGAGGTCACCGGAAAAGTGAAATTATTTCTATCAACTGCAGAAAAAGATACCGGAAAGAAGGTGAAGATCTTGAGAACAGATAATGGATCCGAGCAGGTCAACTTTGAAATGAAGAAGCTCCTCGAAAGTCAAGGTATTCGTCATCAGAGATCAGTTCCATTTGCACCAGAGCAAAACGGCAAAATTGAAAGAGAAATAAGAACTGTGGTAGAGTCTGCCAGAACTATGTTACGAGCCAAAGATTTGGATAAAAAGTTTTGGGCCGAGGCTGTAAATACGGCGGTGTTTGTCCTGAATCGATCTGGAAGCAGCTCAGTGAATGGAAAAAGTCCTTTTGAGTTGTGGTTCAATAAACAACCAAAACTTGATGATTTTCATATATTTGGTTCAGAAGTCTATGTTCACGTGCCCAAAGAGAAACGAAGAAAATGGGACTCAAAAAGTCAAAAAGGAATTTTTGTCGGATACGAAGAAAATATGAAAGGTTACAGAGTTTTTTGCTTTGACAATAATTGCATAACAGTAGCAAGAGACGTAATTTTCAAACCACACCTGAATTCTGAAGCCCTAACCAACAAATCCAAGAATATTTTTTCGAATCCAGAGGATACTGACTCAGAAGATGAAGAAAATGTCCAAAATCAAGAAAAATCTGACTCAAGGGGACAAATCTCGGAAAGAGAAAGTGAAGAAGATATGAACTTGGATGAATCAGATCGCAATCAGATAAGTGAAAAATATTGTCTTAGAAATCGAGACACAATTAAGAAACCAGAAAGACTTGGAGCATATGAAACATGTTTACAGACAACAGAAGAAATTACATATGAAACATGTTTACTAACTACAGATACGTCAGAAGAAATTTTAACTTATGACAAAGCAGTCAATGGGAAGGATAGTGCTTACTGGAAAGAAGCGATAAGGAAAGAATTTGAAGCCCTGAATGAAAACAATACTTGGACAGAAGTCAACTTACCAGACAACAAACATCCGATTCAAGCAAAATGGGTTTTCAAAGTGAAATCCAATGAAAAAGGAGAAGCTGCAGAGTATAAAGCAAGACTTGTTGCAAGAGGTTTCCAACAGAAAGATGAATTTGATCTTTCTGAAATTTATGCTCCTGTCGCCAAATTGTCAAGTCTCAGAAATTCTCCTTTCCATAGCCAATCAGTTCAACTTTCCTATTTTTCAAATGGACGTCAAGAGTGCCTTTTTATATGGTGACATCAAGGAAGAAGTATACATGATGATACCCGAGGGTATGGAGTCAGCAGAAGGACATGTACTAAAATTGAACAAATCATTATATGGTCTGAAGAAATCTCCAAGATAATGGAATGAAAAATTCAATAACTTCATGGAAAACCAAGAGTTTTACAGATCAAAGGCCGATTATTGTTTATATTACAAAAGAAATCAGAATAATATTCTGTGTATCCTCCTATATGTCGACGATCTGATTATCTTTGGGAATGATTTGATAGATGTCAAACTTTTTCAAACGTCATTGAAAAATACTTTCAGTATGAAAGATTTGGGTAGAGTTTCTAATTACCTTGGAATAAATATAACACAGAAAAAAGATTGTCTGGAAATTAGCCAAACAATGTACCTCGAGAGTATTCTTCGTCGTTTTGATATGGCTGATTGTAAACCCGTGTCAACTCCATTGGACCCGAACATGAAAATCTCCTCTGAACGAATAGAAGATGAAGAATTAGAAAGGAAGTGTAGGCAATTAATTGTATGCCTTATGTATGCCGTTCAAGGTTCCAGGCCTGATTTATGTGAATCGGTTCATTTTTTGAGCAGATATCAAAGTACACCAAACTTTGAATTATGGAAGGCGCTGAAAAGGATCCTCAGATATATTAAAGGGACCATTCAGATGAAGTTGATCTACAAGAGAAATGAGCACATTCCTTTACTAATGGGATACGCAGATGCCGATTGAGCTGGTGACACTGAAGACAGAAAATCCACGTCCGGCTATTTATTCAAAGTGTTTGGTTGCACCGTATCATGGTCTTCACGAAAGCAGCAAAGTGTTGCGTTATCCTCTACAGAGGCAGAGTACATGTCTCTCAGTCAATCAGTTGCGGAAGCATGTTGGATTCGGAATGTTCTACACGAGCTTGGACTAGAAATGAACGAACCTACAATTATCTGGGAAGATAATCAGTCTGCAATAAAGGTGTCGAAAAATCCGGAAAATACTAAGAGACTGAAACACATAGACGTGAAATATCATTTTCTACGAGAAAAGGTTACTGAAGGCGTAATTGATTTAAAGTATGTCCATTCCCATGATCAAGTTGCTGACATACTGACGAAACCTTTGGGAAAAACACTTTTTGAGAAACACAGAAGAAGCCTAGGTTTAGATGAAGTTTAGATTATGATGATGCATGGTTTAATTTTTTATTTTATTGAAGAGGGGTATTGAGTTACAATAAAATAAAACATGCCTTATATTTATTTAGTGATATTAAGTAGTCCGTTGTCAAGATATTGATTTTTGTACTTTTGTCAAATAAACAAGTCTACAAAAAAAACTAATTATTCAATTTCGATATTTTATATCCATTTCCAAAACACAGAGACGGGTTTTAAAGAAAGCAAGATAAAAGCCATTTCGCATGATTCGGGACCCGATGGTAGGTCTTCTTGGGATTGGGATTGAATTACACACCAACAGTTTTAAGATCAGGACACTTTGTATTATTATTATTGCAGAAAGAGAAGAAGAATATTGAAACACAGCAATGAACTAATATTAAATTTATTATACATCTCATAATGTATTTCAAAATAATATCACAAAATACTGAAAAAATTTACATTTTAGAATAAATCTAGCAGTCTGTCACCTTCGATGGACCTGAAAGTAAATGGTAGAGCATAATATTCGGGAAAATAATACTGCACTCACTGCACATTGGGACAAAGTGTTGGTTAAAAATAAAAAATTTGCTTATTCAAAATATCTCATTTCAAAATTTGGTAGTGATTTCCCCTTCGAAAATTTAAATTCATTACTTGATCAATACACAAAATTATCAATCTTTTGTTTTAATATTTCGATAACGATTGATTTGATTTAGGTAAGGTGAATCATCAGCAATTTTTTCTACGGAATTCAAAAAAATTTTTAGAAACTTGTAAACCAGGCCTATTGAGAATAGTCAATAACTCATTTACTTCAATTTTGGAAATAGTCGACTCGACCAACCATTCCTGCAAATCCTGCTGAATGGTTCGTTGAGGATTGGGATTACCTATTATCTGATAAATCATAACTAGATTCACGGGAATTTCATCAAGAGGTACCTGGTCATATTTCTGCGGTTTGAAGTGTCACCAACATGAGTTAACACTATCCAAACTAACGGATAGATATATTAATTTTTTGTTGAATGCTGAGGTATCTAACAGGCATTTTCAGCAAAAATTAATTTGACTCATGATGACATTTAAACCATTTATATTTATGTTGAAATGAAGTTGTTGGAGTAAGGTCTCTTATAGAAAAATGACGATTCCTCAGTTAACCAACGTTTCGGCAATATATCTCCCCATCTTCGGGGCTCTAAAATATAAAATTATGGACATTAACAAAAGAAAAATTGCACACAAAAACAATTTTCATCGAAGTAAAAAATTAAAATGTGTAAATGTTTATAGTTGAAATTATAATTTTCGAATATGTTTTTCTTATTTGGAATTTTGAATTTGAGAAAATATATTAAAAAATTATAATTTTAACTATACCTACACATTTTCTTTTTATTTTATAAAAATTGCACAAATCAATTGTAATTGCCCTGAAGATGGCGAATTAAATTACCGAAACGTTGGCTTTCTGATAAATACTTTATAAGAGATATAACCCCTACAACTTTTCAATGTTAGTACTGCTACATATAATATACCGGGTGTCCGCGGAAGGTGGCTCGAACCTATAACTTTTTTGTTTTTGAAGATAACTAAATGAAATTTGGAGAATCTGTATACGACCGAAAACTGCATTATTCACAAATGAATCAACAGCATGAAACTTCCGGCTTCATCAGAAATGACATACAATTTCCATTTTTAAGTAGGACACCTGGTATATTTTCACTCATTTTGTATCCACATGACATTCTGAACACAACCATGTGTCACTTGTCACTTTTTGTAACCAAATTTTCTTTTATTTCGAAATTTATTTCTCAATCTATAATCTCTAATTTCAGTCCTAAAATTTTGGGAAAAAATATAACTTTACTGTTTTTAGTCAAAATTCATCACACATTATAACAAAATAAAATTGGTTTCAAACAAACTTCTTTTACTCACTAAACTAGATCTTTCTTGAAATGAAGCATCTTTTTAGACTAAAATAAAATTTGAGTGTATCGAGTAACTTTTGTCACCAACACAACTGATATAACAAAATCATTAGGATGTATTGAAAAAAAATGTAATTGTCAACAACTCATTTTACCTTGCATCTGCAAAAGTAAACTATTGTGTTCGTAGGTAAAAAGGTACCTATGTTATTAATTTTGGAATCAAGGATTTTATTTTATCATATTGGTCACAGGTTTCTAGATGCATTTAACTATCATTTCAATTTCAAGAGATGCTTTTGAGAAAGATCTAACGGAAGTTTGGTTGAAACCTTGAATCAAATTAATCGTAAAAAATGTATTGAATTTTACATGGCAGACACAAAGTAGTATTTTTGACAAAATTTTATGAATAAAATTATTGGTGCAAACGTTTCCATAGCTATCTGGATAAAAGAATAATTTCAATAAAAAAAATGAAAAAAATTATCACAAAAGTGGCAAGTGATACATGGTTGTATTCAGAATGTCATATGTAGACAAAAAAGAAGTGGAAATATACAATAAGTTGTCCCATTCAATAATGGAAAGTTTATGTCACTTCTAGAGAAACCGGAAGTTGCATAAACCTGAGTAACCTGTTAAAAAATTCAGATTTATGTCGTATACAGATCTTTCAAATTTCATTTAATTACCCTCAAAAACAAAAATATTATAGTGGCTGACACCCGGTGTATGAGATGGAATTAAATATAATCTAATAATTCTTGACCTTTCTAAGGCCTTTGACTGTGTAAGTCATGAAGTACTCTTAAAAAGCTCATACATTACGGATTTCGCGGCAAATCTCTAGACTGGATCAGATCTTACCTCACTGATCGAAATCAAAGAGTACTATTAAACAATGTTAGTTCTGACAGGAAAAAAATTGTACTTGGAGTTCCCCAGGGTTCAGTTTTGGGCCCTATTCTATTTCTGCTCTAACGATATAGCCAACCTAGATATTTCCGGACATCTTACATTGTTTGCTGATGATACCACGATTCTCTGTCACAATGAAGATCAAGATGCTCTGGTTCGAACTATTTCTGTTGACGTAGAAAAAATCATAAAGTGGTGTGAGGCTAACCTGCTGACATTAAATGTTACAAAAACAAATCTGGTCACTTTCAAGATGGATCTAGAACAAGAACCTTTAGGTTCTCAAGTAATTAAAAACAAGCCCGAAACAAAATTTCTTGGGGTACAAATTGACCACAATCTGAAGTTCGAAGCTCATATAACGGCTCTAAAAAAAAAGTTGTCCTCTGGTTGTTACGTTGTCAATATTATATCTCGCGAACTCGGAATGGCACCTTCCTTAACTGCATACTACTCATTTATTGAGTCACACCTACGGTATGCAATTCCATTCTGGGGTTCTTGCAGTCAAGTTTTATTCCAAAGTGTTTTCGTCCTCCAGAAACGAGCTTTACAATTTATCTTCAAAGTGAAGATGCGTGAATCGTGCAGGCCAATTTTCGTCAGTGAAAAAATATTGACGCTTTATGAAATTTTCATTTTAGGGACAGCTTGCTTGATGCACAAATACAGGGAGAAATTCATTAACTCAAACACGAAGCGATTTACACGTCGGGAAAAAAAACTTACCCTCCCTCTTCCCACTTCAACTCTCACGAAACAGTCTTTGATTTACAGAAGCAAGCAAATTTACAATCACTTACCTAATCAAATCAGAGACATTAGCGACATGAAGTATTTCCGAAAATCAGTTAAAATACTTCTGATCGGGAAATGCTTCTATAATTTAGAGGAGTATCTTGCATATGCATTCTAGTCGTTCTATACTTAATACTTATTATTCAATATTCTGTTTTTGATGATACTGTGATATTATAATATATTTTACATGTTATTTTGTTTTATGTCCTTTTTGTAACTTTTAAATTTTAAATAGTTTTATCTTTATGGGAGATTTTCTCCTTAGGCTAATAGGTTGAGAATTACCTGTGTAATACTTTGACTTTGTCGACAAATGTTTTCATTCAGACAATAAAGTTTATTTATCTATCTATCTATCTATCTATCTATCTATCTAATATAATAATTATACCACGTAGGAACTAGTTGAAAGAATGCATCATATGACGTATTTAAAAGAATACATTTCTTTTCAGCGGTTCAGGGTATCAGGCGGGTAGGGTGGCAAAAAGATAAGGGTAGGTACCTCTATTTATACACTATCAGTAGGCCTATACAACAAAAACACTTTTCGTAAAAAGAAAACATGGTAAAAGACAGTACTTCCCTATCCTCACTCCTAATTAAACACTCAATACGAATAGTCAAATACCTATATGAAATATTAACAACTACTTTGCAAAACGTCAACGCCTGAATGACATCAACTGAGAAAGTGCAGCTATGCTCTAAAAACACTTTGTTAAACAGACGAACCGAACCGACAAGGATCGTCCCTAATGTAGAATCTCTACGACTCACGACCACCATCTATCTCTCTCTGTATGATAGAATTCCCCAATGTGCGATGTTTTTACGTCTCGTGTAAGTACTAATTTCTTATTCTTTCTTACATAAAAAAAAAAAACACTTCTTCGTGTGCCGAGGCATGAGAGAATGATCTTTAAAAGATCATTCTCCTATGGCCTGCCAGTCTGTATCCACAATTTGCATAGATTAGATCCTACATTGGTATCATCCTCTACCAAATCTTTCATAGTGAAATACAAAAAATATCTGTTGTGCTCGCAAAAATAAACTAACATATGATTTCATCATGTCTCCTATCTCACTCTTCTCTACCTTCTCCTGACTCACTTATTCTTTTTCCCATTCTTTTCTTCCCTTCTTCTCTCTCTCTCTTATTACTCAATCTATAATTTGCTTCTCAAAACTGTTCTCTCAATTTCGCTGGCACTGGTGGAAGAACGGGGGTGGACTCGTCCACAACTGAACCAGTTATAGCCTTTTATCCACAAGAAATACTGTACTTTCTAATTTGTAATATGTAACATACACTGTGTAATGTTGTGGATAATAAATGTATTTTTATTATTATTATTCAGGTTACGTTCGGGATAACTTTTGGAAACCGTATCGATAATTTCTTATTTTGCTTACATTTGGGATAACTTTAGGAACTCGCAAGAAGAGTTTCTTATTCATGTTACGTTCAGGACAACTTTGGGATAACTTATGGAACTCCCATTGATATTTTCTTGTTTTGGTTCCATCCGGGATAACTTAAGGAACTCGCAAAGATAATTTCTTATTCAGGTTACGTTCAAAACATCTATAGAAACTCGCAATAAGATGAAACCTGGCAAATGGAATCTGAGGTCTCCAACATTTCTACTGGGGACATTAGTGAGAATTTCGCATAGTTACACCGAGATCTCGCAATAGGAGATAGCATAAGATCCTAATTTAAACCTCTCAGAAATTTCGCAGAGAGGTATGTGTTACCTGGGTTTCAACCAATAGTGAACAAGAAAAAACGTTGCATTTTATATCTATAGCTTTATGAAGAGATTCCTAGGTAAAAATTCTAGAATCTGAGAGATTAAAGTCGGGGGTCCGAGATTAAAGTTGGGGGTCTGAGATTAAAGTCGGACCCCTGAGATTGAAGTCGGGGGTCCGAGATTAAAGTCGAGATTTCAAAAAAGAATTGCTCGTGGCCTTTCTACGCCTTCGTACCTTATTGACACCGGCCTATGAAAAAAAGCTTACTTAAACCTTCCTAAAGCCAAAATTCTAATTATCATTCCCAACTGACTTAAAGAGCAATAATTTTTTTTAAATCACTCTTTCCGCGAGCCACTCCCAATCACTAATCATCCTAATCATCAATCACCCTCAGCTTTGCTGTCTTCCCAATAATTTAATGCGAAATTAGTGGTATATTCTTGTACTCAATAGATACATAACAAACAATGTGCATGATAGATAGTTTACCGTTACACAATATAGGCCCCAAGCCCAAAAACAGAAATGCGTTAGATAACGAGAACACATCCGAAATTATTGTTCAATATTTTCTATTATTCAGCTAATGAAGCCAGCAATTATACAATTATTTATTCTTCATCGTAGATTGAATAACATCCTTTTACGTAAAGTTAAAAATCACACGCAACCTATCGACCTTCCTTGAAAGGTCGATCTGCTAGAACCGTACTGATGCTGCCTGCCCTTCATTTGAATATAATAGGAATGGAGTCGGTTCGAAATGCATTTCTAATCGAATGAAGTTTTCACCAAGCATACACGGTGAACTGCCGAATGAATTTTCGTGAGGAACGTGAATAATGTGCTGCATATGGTGAAATGTGCATTATAAATCGACTATTGAATAGTTCAGATTGTTGCAAAGAATGTCATGAATGTTGAATGTTCATTGATTAGCAATCTCTTCATTACGTGAAAAGTTAAAACTGATTCCTCCTACAATTCCAATAAAATAATTGTTTGTGACTATTTATAATATATTTTAAATGTATGATATGTCTTATATATTTTTTTTTTGTTAATTAACCTTTGATTTATTTACCTTTAAGTACTCGCTTTGTCAACAAAAAAATTATTTTTTTCTGACAATAAAGCATATTTTGATTGATTGATTGATTGACTACTTTTTCGGGTTAAGAAGAGAATTTTCCGAAGAACAGAAATTTTTTCGTTCAAAATTGTGACTGATTTTGGAGTTGTTGCTTCTCATAAGTACAAAGAATATCCAAACAGAGTCAATTTCGAATTAAGTTGACACATATATTTTTCATCTTCTTACAAAAAGACATTTTTTGATGTTCAAAGGATATCGTGATGAAGATGGGAAATGAAATTGGAATTGCTATTATTTTTATTTTTTTTTGGGGAGTAGACAATAACTTTGTTGAAAGTGAGATCTCTCCGTAGGCCCTGTTTGTATAGTTTCCCAACTCCTTAGTAATATAGGTATTTTTCGAGCTTGGATTTATTGGAGAACCAACTGATCCCTTTTGCAAATAAAATCTCCATGGTTGACACATCGGTGAAGAAACCATATAAACCAACTTAATATATACAGTGACAATCAAGAAGTACGCAACAAATGGAAAAGATCTTGTGATTTTTCAATAGAAATATATTTATCATCAACTTAGGCTCATCTTGAAACCTATTAGACAAACTGAGTGATTTTCGGTTTCTTGAAAACCTGCCTGTACTTCTGATTTTTTTTATTATCCCACTCACAGTGGAGTAGATTCAACTAGTTTGTTGGGATTCCGTTCATTAAATATTATATCGCTGCTTTCCTGTACGTCCTATGATTATCACTATGAATTACAATGACATTCAAATGGTACTCAGATTTTGAATATCCCCATAGAAAGAAATCGCATGGGGTTAGATCGGGAGACCAAGGAGGCCATAAATTCAATGAATATCGTTTGATCCATCTGCGACGAAACGGATTTTAAACAAAATAATGAAATTCAACTTTAGAGAATGCTGGAGCACCATCTTGTTAAATATATACATTCTTCCGCAAAGTTTTAATGACAAATTGTCTAACAAATCAAGCAGATGAATTTGAAGAAGAAGCAGGTACCTCTCAAAATTAAGGTTTTTTCTTGAAAACTACTGGACCAATGATTGTATCTCGCTTGTTTTAAAAAACACATGGTAATCATTTCTGACTCAGGTTGTGTGTTCATGATAAGCTCGATTGAAATTGATACTACTTTGAAGGTAGACCTGTAGAATATAATTTTTGATAAGAGTAATCAGTCTAATATTGTGAGTAGTTCATTTATAGGTGATAGATGCGAGCGATGTAGAATAATTCAAATGATGTTTTCTAATTATTGTTGGATCAATGAGGATTTCTTTATATTTTTCAACACCTTGACCATTTTTGATTTCATCAACATCTGGAATATTTGTTCTTCCATTGTCCACGTAATCAAGTCTTTTCCTATGGTTCGAGTTCTGCATACTTCGTAATCCATCAGAACTTCTTTTGTAGCCAAGAGATTGATTTGGTACCCAGTGTAAACAATCGATATCGTGCAATACACTTGGCATTCAGGTTTCCTGAAATGAAAAATATTCAACAAATATCAAATGTACTGTCTAGATTATTCATGAATACCTCATAAAAATTGTAGATAAATATTAGGCATTTTAAACCAAATTGATTTGAAACATAACATTTTCACCCTGAAAGAATTGGCAAACACATCTATTTGACCTACTGGCTGAATTGACAGCCTGTCGATTGTCAGACCAGATAACTGTAACAGAAAAAAAATACAAATTCATTCATTTCAGATAAGCAAATTCAAATATTTTTTCAAATAAGTAAATTCAGGATACGATACGTTAGTGACAAAATTTTATAATTTTATCAAAGGCGACAGTCTTATAAATGCAGTTACTTATCACATAAACATATTTGCACCTATGCTGTATTTCGAGGAATTCCCAAAAATTATAGCATATTGTTTACCTACTGAGCTAAACCAAAATAGAGAATCCTAGAGAATAAATTAGCTGGTACTGTGACCCTCAAACTATTGATACAAATGTGATTGTGATAACTTTTGACCATGAAGTAGTGATATTATGATCTTCCCATGTTTGTTTTCTTTCAAGCGCAACACCTAAGAACTTCATACTATTTTTCCATTAACTGTGAGATGAAGATCTTTGACAGTATTCTAGTGAGAATTGGATAAATGTCTCAGCTGTGTGTAGTGCTAGGCCAATATTACTACAGTAGTAGACCCCTGGTTTGTTTGATGATAAATTATCATTATTCACTAGTTGAACATCTTTTTAAACTGACATCAAAATATTTGTATCATTTGCATAAAGAATATTTGGAACTGCCGTAACACAGACTTTTTTTATGTCACTAGTGGAGATTATAAAGAAAATAAGCCCTGGGATAGATCCTTGAGGTACCCTTTCATGAAAACTGGCTCTAGCATTGGATTTCATAGAATCCAACACTACGGTTTGTTTTCGATTGGCCAAGTAAGGCTATGACATAGCCAGATGAAGATAAATGATTCACGCAGAAATCAGAAGCAACGTACTTCTTCATTGGATGCAAGATTTTCCTTTGAACCTATTGCGATTGTTCAGAGTTAAAGTGGACGGAGGGTTGTCGTCTGAAAAATCAGTATGGAGTAGTCATCCACCGGTCTCAGTTCTCGGATCGAAAGTATTTTTAGTGCTCATCTCCTACTTGTCACTAAACATCAGCTCGGAATCTCCTTTCTTCACGGATGATCCAACGATTTACATGAATCCAATAATTTCATTTGAACAGCTTCAGGAGAACCGAACTTTCGTTTCCGAATGGTGCCTCACTGACTTCTGCCCTGTTTTTGACATTACTGATTATAGAGACTGAAAGTTGGTTGGGGTTAGGTCAAATAACTGAAACCAGTATTGATCCATTGTCG
Organism: Chrysolina oricalcia; assembly: GCA_944452925.2. Lineage (NCBI taxonomy): Eukaryota > Metazoa > Arthropoda > Insecta > Coleoptera > Chrysomelidae > Chrysolina > Chrysolina oricalcia. The sequence continues at coordinate 47,094,040 of OX101815.2, read as the reverse complement.
ACGTTTCGACTTTGATAAAGTCCTGTTCAGGGCACTACAATATACATCTTATATAAGTAATAATCAAAAAATTACATAGTTCTGAAATGAGAATTTAATTGAAACAATACCTGTAACTACATGAAACAGTGTAGAATAAAAGCGTATATTTTAATAAAAAAAAAACAAGAATAACTTGGAGAAGCCCTCACTTCACTTGAGACTACTTATGAGGTTACAACAAAAGATCCTGCAACCAGTATTCAGGCAAAACAATACCATTGATAAATTATACTAGGACAACATCTTCACTGACGGAAAAAAAAAATCTTTGAAATGTGTTTTTTCCAAAGATATATTTTTCCCAAAAATCAATAAGAATGAAATCCTATCAAGGCCCATAATCAGCCTCAAATCCAAATTACAATCTATCAAAATACATCAGCATCCGTCTCAATCACGCATTTGAAAAAAACAGTTACAAATCTGACAAAAAAGCATTAAAATGAGGTCTTCAGAAAATAATCATTCTGATACTGATATTCCAAGCATTTTGTACAGAATTGAACCTCACAATAAACTCAACATCTAATTTTTTTTTTAAACTACTGGACTTCATATTCAATGATAGTAACTTCATATTGAAAGACAGGTTTTACATGCAAACCTATGAATTAGGTATGGGTAACTGGCTATTCTCAATATACGCAAATATTATCATGTCTGCACTTCAAGGCACCTATTTAAAAAAAAACATTGTAATATATTTGGTCTCAACGGTTTTACATTAATTTATTTTAAATATGAAATATAACTTTATATTTATATCACACCATACAACTTCCAATCAGCCTGTCTTGGTTGAACTCTAACTATATCTGCCCTCTCTGATCGGTGCTGTGTATTTATATTCGAGTAGGTCTTTTTCGAGACTGTTCTTGCTGTTCTCTTTCACGATTATAAATGGTTCTTGGCGTTCTAGAAATTGCGAGCTGGCAATCCGACATACGTGAGTGACGATCATCGTTTTTCATGGGAGAATGACGGTAAGGTGTACTATGCCAATGAGACAGATCCGTCCAAATTTCGTTACATTTCTCCCTTCTTAAAGAAATGTTGTACCGAAATGTCACCCTTGAAGTGTGACGATACCTGAACGACTCTCCATGTCTGCTCCGTGAAGTTCGATGGAAATAACACTCCACAGTCTTCACGTCGCCGGATCTGAATATCATCTCCAACATACTTCTCAGAACTCTCCATCTAGCCCATCAATACCACGGGATAGCCAAAATGTTTATTGAATTGAAAATTATTACATTGCCAACACTTAATATACAGGGTGTTCCAAACTCGATGGCCTATTAGACGTTTCTGGAAAAAATGAAGTAGGATTATTTTGAAAATTTTGTTTCTTGGATAATCAGTTCTGCTCTATCGAACTAAAATATTTTCAGCGGTACGGCGTTGCCGCTTCTATCGAAAAGTAGCATCAACTTTGATATTTCAAATAAAATACCCTGTATATTATTGCATTTTTCGCTTTGCTATTGCTTTATGATAATTTTCATATAATACTTCCCTATACCTATCTCCAGTGGTTTTTGAGAAAACAAATAATTTCCTTATTTTTTGTGCGAAACAGCTTCAATTAAACGTTTATTACTGCAGTATTTGAATACATTGAAAGCAGAAATTTTGAATATAGTTATGACTAGAAGAATTCGTTCTTCACTATACAGGGTCGTTGAAAATTTGTGATTCAACCGATAGATATAAAAGTGTGGAAAAGTAAATTTTTTCAAATGGAGCACCCTGTATATCATCAGATTGCATTTCCTCTCAAATGAAATATAATCTTCCTATACATAAAGAGTTAGGTTTCCGAAATAAAAGCAAGTTTTCTATAGGTAATAATTGGATTATTTTTCCATATTTTGATAATAATAATAATGGTATGGTAGGGCGAGGTTCAATTCATGCAGTCGCGAGACTGCACGTCTGTATTTGTATTGGGAAGATATGGAATGTCATGGAACATGTCATTATGAAAATTCAAAAATTAGTACATTGATAATAGTACGTTTGCTCGTACAATAACGTGAATTTGGTAACAAAAGAATCAAAATGGAAGACAATAATTATTCAAATGAATGAATGAACTGTTCATTGGATATTTATATTTTGTATTTTTTTTACAACAGTCTTTTACAAAAGTAACATTGCGTGAGTTGAGAAATGCAGTGCTTTGAAATTTTAATTCAGATTTGAACAAAGTATGCTTGGTTCGGTTTTTCATCTCCATGATAATTTTATCTCCCATTCCGGGTATTTGAAAAACGTGTGTATGTTGAGATATAAATAAGCAAATGAAGGTCCTATTAATCGATAATTCATGTTTTCGATGTGATTTTTGATTTGATCAAATGTGAAAATTCATAAGAGTTAGAATATACATGAAGCGGCTAATTGCCAAAAAGTTCCTAACTGTTGCTCTCATATTATTAAAATATTTTCCATATAATTTTCTGAAGGAAATTTGGATTTTCATGAATCCATATTTGAATCCATTAACAGAAATCAACACGATTATGAAGGATCACCTCTTGACGCCTCAACAATCCCAAACTCAGCATAATTCCGTTCGATTCTTTTGAATTTTTCTCAATTCATTTGTGGTTCATTGAATTTCCTGCATGTTTTTGGAATAACGTTTTTCGGTAAACATCCGGGAAGTGTTCACTTCCCGAACACTTTTTCTCTGGGAAAGTAGCACTTCCCGGCCTAGTCCGGGAAGTACGTACTTCCCGGACTAGGCCGGGAAGTGCTAGAAATTTAATATAAATAAGAATTAGTATGTTTCTGTTGGTACCTATCCTCTGTTCGAATTTCAATATATAATACAAATAAGACCTAAAATGTTCGAAATATTCAAATTTGGAATCACATCCAGGGTAGTTTACTCTTTATCATAATTCTATTATTTGTTCCCCCCTGTACAGAGTTGGAAAATTTAGAAGTTTGATAACTTGAATATAAGTATTTCGTAATGCACCAATTTTTATTAGGAATAAAATTTTCCGACAAATCGATAATAAAAAAGTTTCCATATGGTGCAAATTTTTGAAACTCACTGTATATAGACCACCTTTTCATAGGCAACCCATTTTAGGCGTTTTCGTCTATTTATGTATCTGAAAAAAAAGTATGTGTCATCCGGTTAACAGATGGGTGAAGGTCGACCTCTCTTCGTCTCTTAGACTAAATGCGTTTCATTGATTTGTTATTCTACATGGTTGCCGAAAAAATAGTGTCAACACGTCCGAAAACAGATTTTTTAGACTCGTAGACTTCCAGGACTCGCTAACGCTCGTCCTAGAACTTGGTCTACTCGTCCAAAAAAAAAAACAGTATTTTCTGGACTATTTTGCACTAACCGTGACTTTAAAACAGATTCGAAATATCAGTATTTCAATATGCATTATAATCCATTTTTAATACTTTCTTCTGACAGAAACACCATGAAAATTACGACTTGTTAAACTAAAAGTTTGCTTTGCTCTTTTTGGTTACGTTACACCACTATCATTTTCAATTACCAGATTCGAAATAGGTAATATTGCCCAATTGAAATAATCTGTAGTATGCCGTGACCAGAAAAGAGCAAAACAACCTGTAGGTTTGACAAACAGTGGATTCAATTGTGTTTCTGTCAAAAAGAAGTATGAAAAAATGGATTATAATGCATATTCGAATACAGATATTTTTAATTTATGTTATTTTCATGGTAAGTGCCAAAGAAATATTTCCAGAACGTGCCGGAAATTCAATGATCTTCATCCAAATTTAGCACGAATTATTAGACAAAAATGTATTGATTGAAATAAAATTGAGTTCTGCTTAACCCTTACAAGGCAGAATTTTTTGAAAATGAAAAAACGTATATTCAATGCAATATTCAGTTCAGTTACTATCAAAAGTTTGAAAATTCACCCGATTTAGATTTTTTCATTTTATGAAAAATGAGCTACCAGGTGGTGTCACTATGATACCACAAAGCAAACAAAACACCTCCATTGAAAAAGTTTCAATTTCATTATAAAAAAAAAACAAAATGAAAATTAAGGCTATTTTTACTTAATCTTTTTTATGACACTTCTCAAAACAGTTTTTGTTGTCGTTGAGGCACAGGCCTACTTTGCCTATAGTACATGACCATCTTGTCCGGTGCTGTTCTGCTCGTGAACTACACAATGCACATCTCCTAGAATTATAATGTACTGGCATGTGAGCGGCCTGATTCCATCTTTTCTCTAGAGAAATATTCGGCTTGAATCGACTGAGAGGCATTTCTCCACTAGGCCTACCTCTTCGAGGAGTTTCAGTAGACGCCCCAACTAGGCCAGTTACAATGGACTTTTCATTATAGATTACAAATGAATTGACAATTGATACGTCAACAAAATGCCATAAAATTCTGGGCCACCACTTACTACTCTTTCTGTCGATTTGGTAAGTTGTCTTTAGCATATCTGCTTTGTCAACATACCCCATGTTGGCATTATAGTCCTTGATCATGTTGGGACACGTGATGGTGTCCTTCTCCCCGTTCTTTTTTTTTTGATCAACAGTTCCCATATTATCAGGCATATGAAAATTGCTTGCAATAGCAACTGTCCTCTTATCCTTCCATTTCAGGAAACTAATTCCGTCATCAGTTATTCGCCAGTCGATGTCGCCCCTATTCATTTCCTTATCTGTTTTCACATCGACTGGTATTCCCAGACGATTAGCTCTTATAGTACCGCAAACCAATATTTTTTCTGATTTCAACTTTCTCAGGAGTGGCAGAGACCTAAAATAATTGTCAAAATAGATAGTGTGATGGTGATTAACTAATGACCTCGTCAAATCTGTGACCACCCTAGAACCCAAATTTGTTTCTGATTTGTTACCAACTTTTCCCGTGTAGATTTGGAATTGATCTATATATCCACTTTCCGAGGCTCGAACCCATACCTTGTAACCGTGCTTTTTGGGCTTGTTTGGCTTGTATTGGCGCAACGAAGACCGTCCCTCGAACATAATCATGTATTCATCAACAGAAATATTTCTCGATGGTTTGTAAAATTTGCCAAGAGTTTCGGACAATGCATTCAAAAGAGGTCGTACTTTGTACAGCTTCTCGTAGCCAAGTTCTCCATGTTTGGGCTGCAATGCATTATCAATCAAATGAATGTTTCCTAATAACCAATCAAATCTTGTTCTTGGCATAAGTTGTGATACATAGTTATCTCTGAGTTCTAATTTGGTTGACCAGAAGTCTCGGTAGCTCGGCAAGCGTTTTGTGCCCATCAGTATATTTATGGCAAAATATATTTTTATTTCCTGAATATTAGTCAAAGTGAACGGTTTACCTGATTTTGCACTGGCTTGTGTAGCAGACAAGTTAATTTGGAAAGTTATGTGCTCAAATAAAGTGTCTGGAAATAAACAAGAAAAAAAATCAACAGGAAGCGCTGCTTCTTCTTGTATATTGGTAGGTCCAAAATTTTGGTAAAATTTTTCAGGCGCTAAATAGCTGGATACGCTATTTTTCTAAACAAATTTGTTCACATTGAGCTTCCTTGCCAATTCTGCGAGTGAAATAATATCATCATATACTCGCTTTCATCTATATTGTTGTCATCATATTCATGAGCTAAAATATATAAAAAAATATTTTAGGGAAAACAATTTTCAGTATCAAAATTACCAGTTTGCACATTGTTGTCAGGCTCAAGATCATCATTCCAAACCAAATTTAAATCAGCAGCATTAGTACCAAGTACAACCTCCGCATTGTCTTCTTCCTGGTCACTGATATCGTCCTCAGACTCTCCATCGGACGGTATATCTTCAAAAAATGTTTTCATGAAATCATCTTCGTCCATATTTTGTAACTCATATCTCAACCTTTTATCTGAAATGAAATATTTTTGTTGGAACATAGTATGCTGCTTTGTGGTATCAATTGAAACCACTTGATTTTCTAATATAAAATAACATGACAAATAAAATATTTTGTCCTGATTATGATGAAAAAATATTGATATATCATTATATTCACTAAATGAATACTTACTGGCCATTTTCAATACTTCAAAACGAAAACAAGCGTATAACCTTGTAACTTTACCATACAAAACAGAAATTCGATGGTGCACCCGTCGAATATACCAAGCTACTGATGCATTAGTTCGCTGAATCAATTGGTGTATTTTTTTGCGAATAGATGGCTTTACCGTACGTATATTCCCGTGGTGGTATCGCTTCAACACAGCGTTGATATGATTTTTAAGAATTGTGGTGTCATGATAACACCACAAAGCGCGAAAGGGTTTTAAGTACACACGTTTTTCAAATACCCTTAATGGGAGGTAAAATCATCATGTAGATGAAAAACCGAATCAAGCATACTGTTTTCAAATCTGAATTGAATTATCAAGTCCCTGTATTTCTAGGTTATTGCAATATAATTTTTGGACTGTTGTGAAAAAAATACAAAGTATATCAATATCCAATGAACAGTTAGAAATTTGAGACAAATTCGACAAAAATTAATCAGATTTACATTTGAATAATTACTGTCTTCCATTTTGATTCTTTTCTAATTAAATTAACGTTAATGAACGCGCAAACGTTTTATTATTAATGTACTTATTTTCATATTTTCATAATGACATGTTCCATGATATTTCATATCTACCCAATAGAAAATATAGCAAAATAATCCAATTTTTATAAAAAACTTGCTTTTATTTTGGAAACCCAACTCTTTAGGGATAGGAACATGAAACATCATTTGAGAGAAAATTCAATTCTTTCAGGATATTTGATGATATACATTTGAAAAAATGCACTTTTCACCACTTTTGTATCTATCGGTAAAATCACAAATTTTCAACGACCCTGTATAATAAAGAACGAATTCCCTCAGTCGTAACTAATACACAGGACATTGTCAAACTACATCCAAAATTTCAGCTTTAATTGAGGCTATGCTTCGCACAAAAAATAAGGAAATTATTGATTTTCTCAAAAACCACTGGAGATAGATATAAGGAAGCATCATATGAAAATAATCAATAAGCAATAGCAAATCGAAACATGCCATCATATACAGGGTATTCCAATTGGAATATCAAAGTTGTTGCTACTCTTCGATAGAAGCGGCAACGCCGCAGCTCTGAAAATATTGTAGATCAACAGACTAGAACTGTTTATCCAAGAAACCAAATTTTCAAAATAATCATTCGTCTTGTTTTCCAGAAACGTCTAATAGGCCATCGAGTTTGGAACACCCTGTATATAGGCATCTTCTTATTATGAACATGACCCAAAATAACAAAAACATAATGATTTACATGATTATGACATACGCAGCAGAAAACAGTTTCATCATGACTATCAGAGATTCACGGTCGGTCAGGACGCTTATACTTACCAACAAATAAAATATAAAAAAAAATTAAACTCGGTGAGGTCGAAAGTGGAAAGAATTAAAAAAAAAATATGTCGAATGAATATCTCCTGAGCAAAACATTTTTATCTAAAGGCGAATAAAAAAAATTATATCATGTAATTCCAAAGTGAATTATAGTATTTGTTTTATGTAGGTACTGTATATTTATACACTTATTTTAAATCGTGCCATTTCTGATTTTGACTAGTTCAATAAGGTTTTGCATGTAATGTTTATTTATATTCTGTACAAAAGTTTCAACTGATGAATAATACATTTGTATTTGTATCCAGGAATTGTCAAACTTGTCAGGTTTCAACTTCAAAAGTATGTTTCTTGAAAACTACCATATAAACACATTTTTGACCAAATCCTTTTGCTGGGGATATTAAAATCATACCAAAAGTTGACAAACTTCTGCCGAACCATTTTTCATGAGAATGGTGCAGGTTTTTCTAATCGAAATTTCAACCTAGTCATGAAGTCAAATGAATAAAATATTAAAAAGTAACTAGTGCGACAACCTAATTTCAGTTCACTATTTTTCTCAAAATGAACAGCCTCAATTTTAACATAGAAATCACATCGGAAATAGAGGATGATAACAATTTACTGAACTCTTTGGATTTAACTATCTCCCGCAAAAATATCACATACTGCTCCTCTATTGATCAGAAATCCACACAAATAGACGCCACAAACGCCATGCATCCACAATCACACAAACTAGCAGCATATCATTGTACGACCTACAGACTGGTAAATATACCTCAAAGTGTACCAAACTTCAAGTGTGAATTAAAAAGAATAAAAAAGATTGCCGTAAATTCTGGATATGAAACATCTATCATAGATATACTGCTGAGACGAAAACAAAACAAGAAAACTACAAATGTTATACACCCCCAGGTCTGATGAAAATCGTATCAACGTTTTGCATCTCCAACATATCTTGGTCATCTTACAAAAAATATATCTCGTTTCTTTCAGAAACGGAATATAAATGATGCAAACAGAACTATTAACAACCCACATTCATTTATCATAATGCAAAGTCTATACGAAATAGATTCAGCAAGTTCAGAGTTTACATTCTTGAGTGTGAGGAATGCAACGCACTATACAGAGTGACTTTTTTTAGCCCCCCTGTTATCTTTTGAAAGTTTTGACGTGCAAACACGGAACAAAAACCATTCTGGCATAAACGTATCAACCTGATGAAGGAGGTGGAGAGCACATTAATTTAAAAATTTAAATTGGCATGCGGGGGATCAAATTATAAATACTTGAAAAAAAAATCAGTTATCTTTTCAGACAATTTTTTTCATTTTCGCAATACGTATTTTCACAATTTCGATCACTTTGCATTTCGAAATTTTCAAGATGATGTGCTCCTGGCGCTATCTGTCGAGAAATTGCAAAATAGTAAAACGATTTTTTTTAAATTTCTTTTGCAGATAGAGTTAACTTACAAGGTCAAAAAGATTGTGTAATATAGGTACCAGTATTGTTAACTAGTCCAATAGGACAATAGCGTAGAATAAGTATGGTAGAATTAATGAACCGTGGAGAATAGCAGTTAACCAAACTAGTTGTGAAGATGAGTGAACAGTCGCTTACGTATGGTAGCGAGATCACATAAAGTTGATGAGAATCAAATGCATAAAAAGTTTTCAGGAAGGGACTCAACCTAGGACATCGAAAGACGGACCATTGGAGGAACAGACGATGGCAATGGGCAACGCTGGAATCAAGAGATGTTCAGACAGCCGCCTGCAAGTCCACATGCTCCAAGCAACCTATAAATGGAAAACGACCATCCGAAGCCTCAATTTTAAGATAGAAATCACATCGGAAATAGAGGATGATAACAATTTACTGAACTCTTTGGATTTAACTATCTCCCGCAAAAATATCACATACTGCTCCTCTATTGATCACAAATCCATACAAATAGATGCCACAAACGCTATGCACCCACAATCACACAAACTAGCAGCATATCATTGTACGACCTACAGACTGGTAAATATACCTCAAAGTGTACCAAACTTTAAATGTGAATTAAAAAGAATAAAAAAGATTGCCGTAAATAATGGATATGAAACATCTATCATAGATATACTGCTGAGACGAAAACAAAACAAGAAAACTACAAATGTTATTTACCCCCAGTTCCGAGGAAAATCGTATCAACGTTTTGCATCTCCAACATATCTTGGTCATCTTACAAAAAATATATCTCGTTTCTTTCAGAAACGGAATATAAATGATGCAATCAGAACTAATAACAACCCACATTCATTTATCAATAATGCAAAGTCTATACGGAATGGATTCAACAAGTTCAGGGTTCACATTCTTGAGCGTAAGGAATGCAACGCACTATACAGTGTGGCTTTTTTTGCTACCCCTGTTAATTTTTGAAAGGTTTGATGTGCAAACACGAAACAATAACCATTTTGGCATTATCGTATCAACTATACTTCTCATTGGAATGAAAGATATTGTGATGACCTGATGAAGGAGGTGGAGGGCATATTAATTTAGAAATTTCAAATGGCATAGGGGATCAAATTATAAATCGTTGAAAACTCGACTGTGCATTATAGTTCTTGTGTAGCGAGCGGCGAAACTCTGGCGAGTCGCTGGAATTGACTATGCATACGGCTGTAAAGTATTGGTCAATTGAGAATGTGAAATTCCTATTCGAATATTTTCGCAAATGAAGGTGGAAACATAGAAATTATCAAAAAATGTTTTTGCACATGGAATCAGACATCACCATTTTTCGAATACAGTTTTTTTAAATAAGTGATTATTTCACAAGAGCTGTTTAATCGCGATTCAATTTTCGTCCTCCATATTGGTTTTTGTTGTGTCGTTTTTAAGGGATTCTCACACTTCTTGGCATTAGTTTACAAATGAACAATAATTTCTTAATAGTTTGAATGCCCTATTATTGATTTTCATAATTGAAAACCTCATTTTCGATAGGATTTCTAGACAAATATTTTAACATAAGGCAACGAAAATACCTCAGAATTTGAAATGTTCACATGCCAAATTCGCAGCAAAGGCTTCTTCAATCCATTGTTGGGATGCGTAACCAAAGTAGTGTATGTATAAATAAACATCATCATGCAACGAAGCGTTTGATTCTGAAACGTCCCGTATTTAAAGTTTAAAATTAATTCACGTTTCAGTAATATTTCGTGTGAAAATAACGATTTGGCAATTCATAATAGTACACCAGTCAACACTATAAAAACTCATGCTTCGGTATGGCTACAGTTTTCCGACTTTAGTAAGACAAAAGGTTACTCTTTCAATGAATATACCAGAATTGATGAATTTTCTGTAATATTGAAAGACTGGGGGTTTAACCCATTAACTCCCAGTGGTTCATTTGCGCACCACTATATTATTATTTTTTTAATCTCTCAGTGAATAATTTTCTGGTTAATTTTTTTTACAAAAGTTTGTCAATTATTATATTTATTATCACCAAAAAATTAATCGAAGTTCTACATATATTTTTGAAAGAGTTTTGGCCTCACAAATGAGGAGATTTTATATTCCAATTTTCGTCGCATTTTATTGGCTCTTGTGAGTTCAACTATATTTTTGATGATATTTTTCATCATGCAAGAGTTAGTTATGAATATCTACTCGCCACATGAAATCCTTCTCATCTTGATACAAACAAAAGTGAGCAATGGCACTAAAAACACATGGTGTTAAAGTCTTTACCTGGAATATTCTAATTATCTTCGGATCGAAGAACGATTTCTTAATTTTATTTGGATTTTTGTAAAAATGATACTTCTCGTCAACGTCATACATTTATTATTATTTTTGTTTTTTTCACTCTATAGTAACATGATGCTAATTACATTTTATGAATAGATATACAAAGTGAAACGAATATATAAGTCGATGAAAGTAAATAAAAACATAACATTTCTCCCATCCAGTAATTGAACAGGGATATATGGCAATTACTTCTTCACATCCAGTACAATTAATCTTGATACATGTCGTCGATATACGGTATGATTGTAGTTTCTTACATCTACTATTCTAGTTTTGCCATCTTTGGCCGGGTAAAGGTTGATGACTACAGCCTTCTGCCATAAATTCCGGGGTCCATCTGGATCAACCATAATGACGATGTCTCCCACTTGTATTCCTTTTCCTCCGGTGTCTTGGAACCATTTACTGCCTCTGATAAGTGTTGGCAAATACGCTTTTGTCCATCTTGACCAAAACATATCTGCCAACCTCTGTGTAGCTCTCCAGCAGGACATCAAGTTTAGGTCTCTCTCTGCAGTTTCAGTGAAAGGCACAGAAGTATGAGAGGGTCCAATCAGAAAATGATTTGGCGTCAAACTCTCCGCATCGTCCGAATCGAGGGATACATGAGTCAGTGGCCTAGAATTTAAAATACTTCGCATTCCAAAAGTACAGTCCGGAGAACGTGTTCTGGTGGATACCATGACTTCAAAATAACCTTCATTATCTTTTCAATACTCTGTATCAATCTCTCCCAGCTACCACCTGTGTGAGGCGCTAAAGGGGGATTGAAGAAAAACCTAATTTTTTTCATCACACTAAATTCTATTATTTCGTTTTTCTGAATTTTTCGAAATTCTTCTGTCAATTCCTTTTCACCGCTTTTGAAACAAGAACCGTTGTCACAGTAAATTTTATCTGGGAAACCTCTCCGATAACCAAACTGTCGAAGTGCGTTTATGAAGGAATTAGTACTCAGATCATGAGCTATTTCCAAATGAACAGCACGAGTCGTCATGCATGTGAAAATAGCCCCGTACCTTTTTTCCCGGCTCCTTTTTACTGTGACTTCCAGTGGTCCAAAATAGTCAATGCCCGTTTTCATAAAAGCTCTAATTGTTGATTGGATTCGGCATTCTGGCAGTTGTCCCATAACTGGAATCTTCGGAGTTGCACGTTGGATTTTGCAAAATTGACAACTATTCCAGATGCTTTTTACCGTTTGTCTGATTCTTAAAATCCAAAATTTTTGTCTCAAGTTATTTATTAGTTTCCTGGCTATGATGGTATACATCCTCGTGATATTTCTGAATAATGAGTCTTGTGATTTTATGTTGTGGGTCCAAAATTATGTGATTTTTTGTTTGTGAAATCAGTATCAAATTTTCCAATCTTCCAGCAAGTCTCAGAAGACCGTCTTCTTCAGATGGAAAGCAAGTCAATGTACGATGTCTACTTCCTGATGAAAAGGCTTGATTTTTCTTCAGTGCAGCAATTTCTTCTACAAAAGAGTCATTCTGTACTTTTCTGAAGAGAAGGTTTTCAGCTTTAGTGATTTCTTCATCTGATAGTTCTCCCTTAGCTGTGTAACGTCTGTTGATGATTTCGATAAATCTCATAACATAAGAAGTGGCTCGAAGTAATCTCTGCCATTTCGAGAATCTGTTGAAGTCAGGTGTCAACGAAACTTCTTTTGACGAAATAACTCAAATATGTTCTGTGTGATTTTCTTCCAAATTTTCTGGGTTGATACTTGCATTATCATTTTCAGTTCCAAACTCTTTTGGCCAGTCTTCAGGACATTTCTTCAAAAAATCAGGACCATTCAGCCATCTCTCACTATTCCAACAAGTTTTTCTTTTAGTGGCATCATCAGCTACATTCTCTTTTGAGTGCACGTACCTCCAGTCAGTCACGTTAGTGATGTCCTGAATTTCTCCCAAGCGTTGAGCAATGAATACTTTGTATCGTCGTGCTTCCGAACGTATCCAATGCAAAACTGTTTTCGAATCCGTCCAATAAAAAATCGAAGATATTTTCAGGTCGATCGTCCTTTTTATTGATTGGCCTAGGCGTGCTCCCATCAGGGCTCCTAGTAGTTCCAATCTTGGTATCGATAAGGTTCGTAAAGGTGCTACTTTTTTCTTCGCAGTAATGAAGTTCGTTTGAATGTTTTGTCCCTCTTGAATTCTGAGATATGCCACTGCTGCGTAATTTGACTCAGAGGCATCGCAAAAGACATGTAATTGTATTTCACTACTCAGACGATCTAATGTGAAATACTGCCTTGGAATCTGGAATTTAAAAATGTTTTTCAAATCTGAAAGCCAGGTTTGCCATTGTTCATTGAGAGATTCGGTGATTTCATCGTCCCAACCAATTTGGCTTCTCCAAATATTCTGTAAAAGAACTTTTCCTCTGATGATAAAATTTGCCAAAAATCCTAGGGGGTCGAAAAGTGACATCATAATTTTTAAAATATCTCTTTTTGTTGGTCTTCTACGATTTTCCAAAAGGTCTTTTTCGATTTTATTGAATTTTGTCTGGAAACAGAATGTGTCTTGTACAGGATTCAAATAAACACCTAAAATTCTTTCTACTGTTTCTTCCTCATTGCCTTTCAATTTCTTATTTCCTAGTGCTACAAGTTCTTCGTCTATGACCTGGAGGACTTTGTTGTCATTGGCTATCCAATTGCGAATAACAAATCCACCTTGTTTATGAACATGTATAACGTCTTGAATCAATTTCTTAGCCTCTTCCAGTGAGTCAGCATTTCCCAAGTAGTCATCCATATAGTGGTGATGTATGATAGCTTCTGCGGCCTCAGGGAAAATGTCTGCGTAGTCTCTGGCATTCCTATTCTTAGCCTCTTGAGCGAGACATGGGCCACATGTTGAACCAAAGAATACTACCAAAATTTCGTAAACGTCAGGTTCCACGTTACGATCTAGTCCCCTCCAGAGTATTCTTTGAGAACAACAATCATCTTCTCTCACTCTCACTTGAATAAACATTTCCCTTATGTCTGACGTGAAAGCATATATCTTTATCCTGAAATTTAGGAGTATCGTTTGAAGAGAATTGTAAAGGTCTGGTCCAGTCAACAAGCAATCATTCAGACTTATACCTTCATTTTTTGCCGAAGCATCAAAAACGATCCGAAGTTTATTCGGCTTGTTTGGATTGACGACGCCAAAGTGGGGTAAAAACCAGGTTCTATTCGATGTTTTCTCAGTTTCAGTTTTCGACAGTCTTCTGATGTACCCCTTTTCTTCCATTTCTTTGAACTTCTCAACGTACATTTCAGCATACTTCTTGTCCTTGTCCATTTTTCTTTTAACAAAATGAAGTCTTCTCAAAGCACTCGTCCTACTTTCGGGCAAAACCAAATTTTCTTTTTTCCAAGGTAGTCCTGTCTCAAATCTCTGTCCTATTCTTCTCAAAGTATTGTCCAGTATCTGCTGAGCTCTTCTGTCTTCAGGTGATGGTGCTAGTTCTTGAGGATTATCTATTTTCTCCAGTCTCCATTGTTCCTTGACAAGGTCATGAAGAACATCCAAGTCATCCTTCATTGCATCAGAAGTTTGAATATGACAAACTAAATTTCAAGCTCTTTCACTATTTTTAAAATTTCCATGAATCACCCAGTCCAGGAGAGTTTTACTTACCGCTGGTCCATCCCACGGTCCTGAAATTAGTTTTCTATTGACCAAAAGTGGCCAGTTGTCCTGTCCGATAATTATTTTCGGTTGAACATTATTCATAGAAATCACTTTATCATTAATATAAGAATAAATTTTCCGTAATTTTTCGACATCTATTGTTTGATGGGGTAAAGGTAATTTTGTTGTGCGTACGTGACGTAATTGAAAGCACGAACCATTATTATTTCCTTCTATCGTGAAACTTACCATTCTAGAATCATTCTCACGACGTACGACATCTTCGTTTGTCCATTGCAAACAGAGATATTGTTTTGGACCATTCCGATCTAAAGAATCCGCAAATTCTTCATCAATGAGAGTGATAGTAGAAGCATCGTCCAACAAAACGTAAATTTCAACTTCTTTACCGTTATGACATAAAATAACAGGTAATATTTTCAAAATAGCACTCATGTTAGAAATATAGCAGTTGGTTTCAGTTACATTTTGTTCATTCAAATTACTATTATTTCTAGACTTATTATGCAAAAGAGTATGATGAAGTCTTTTGCAATCATCTACTCCACACACTATTTTCTTTCGGCATTGGCGAATATTATGGAAAGGTGTGAGACAGGAAAAGCAAATTCTCTTTTTTGTTATTAAAGCCCATCTATCATCCACTGACAAATCGGAGAATTTAGGACACGAGCTCAATGGATGAATCTCCATGTCGCAGCAAAAACATCTTTTGTTCGATATTTTTCTGAAGTTGTCAACGTGACATCTTTACTGTCATTACAGGATTTATATTTTTGTTGCTTGTCAGACTTTGGAAAGTGAATCTGTGCTATTGCATTTGCTTTTTCGTCTAACCAATTCGATAATTCAATAAGTTTTATTTCAGGTTTCAATTTAGAGATGTGTTCTACCCACAACAGTTTGTAAGAGGTCGGCAATTTATTCAAAATTTCTGTGATCAAGATTGAATTTCGTAGATGATCGTTCTCTTCCAAACATTGCACGGTAGCAACAAAATTTTTGATATCATCGGAAAATACTACAAATGAGTCCAATTTCTCTTCCTTAATCTGGGGGAATCTTCTAATTTTATCCAATAACATTGAAATTATGTACTCTGAACGCTCAAATCTAGTTTCAAGTAAGTCAATAGTTTTGTTCACATTTTGAGGAAGTATGAGTAGAGACTGAACTATACTCCTAGTATTTCCTCTCAAACATTTTTGTAAGCGGAATTGATTTTCCTCATTAGAGAAACCACAAATTTTTGATGAATTTCCAAACTGATAAATGAAGTTCGGCCAGTCGAGTGGATTTCCGTCAAATATCGGTAAACCTTTTGGCAAGGATTGTCGTGTCAAAATTTTCGTTATTTGAGGAAGAGTAATTGGATTTTCATGTCGGGAAGTAGAACCTACTTCATTATTGTCAAATCTCAAATCTCTTACCTTTGAATATACTTGATTTTCATCATTTTTACCTGGCGCTTCACTGAACCTGTCACTTACATTCCAATTTGAAGCTTGGTCATGTTGATAATCCCAGGGAAGTTGACGGTCCATCGATTCTCCCACCTTAGGATTAATTGACTCATGCATCGACTCGGACGTAGTATCGGACTCGCTGTTTTCATCATTTTCTTCAATTTCTGCCAGTTTGAGTGCCAACTGAAGGTCTAACATCTCTTGTTCTAATTTCTTCTTTTCTATAGCTGTTTCTATTTCGGCTCTTCTCTTTCTTGATGCTATGCTACTTCTACTGCCTCTTGACTTGGACTTCGCATTTTCAGTTTGAATTTTCTCTTCGTCTTTTCTACCTTTTGGAGTTTTTTGTCTGCCTTTTCCAACTCCAGCAAATTGCAGTCTGCTTTCGCTTGTAACTTGTCGGGCTGCTTCCTTAGCTTGAAGTCGTTTGCTGCGTCGTACATTATCTGATTTTGTTTCCATTGTATTTCTACCAGAGTGCTGGTTAGTTCAAAAGGATCGAAGGACCAGTGTTAAAGTCTTTACCTGGAATATTCTAATTATATTTGGATCGAAGAACCAGTGTTAAAGCCTTTACCTGGAATATTCTAATTATATTCGGATCAAAGAACGATTTCTTGATTTTATTTGGATTTTTGTCAAATTGATACTTCTCGTCAACGTCATACATTTATTATTATTTTTGTTTTTTTCACTCTATAGTAACATGATGCTAAATACATTTTATGAACAGATATACAAAGTGAAACGAATATATAAGTCGATGAAAGTAAATAAAAACATAACACATGGTTTGTTTGAGAACCACTGGTAAGCACCATTATACAAATTTTCTATCCAACTGAAGTGTGACGAATAAACAAGTCGAGACAAGTTGACAAAGGTTGTATAAAAATCGTAGTAGGGGTTGTTTCGTTTCAGTCTGCATGAAGGTTATTCGTTGAATAGTGTGTTAACTGGATATTAGTGCTCAGAATGTCATTCAGGAAAAATGTTGCAAAATGTTTTTGAAAGGTAAACCAGTTAGATTCGGCTTCAAACTTTGGTGTATTTGTTCGTCAAGTGGATATTTATTCCATTTTCCGTACGGTGGTGCTTCTGATAATAAGAAATCAGATTTGTGTCTTGGAGGTGATGTTGTCATGACCTTGCTGAGAAGATAGAACGAATAAGTGCCCTTTGCCGAGTTGTAAATTGTTTTCAAAAAAAGAAAGGGGCGTATATGATGCTGCCTATGATAAAAATCTAAAACTTATTTTGTACGTTGGAATGACAATTCAGCCGTGAATATAGGCAGTAATGTTCTTGGGGTTCACCCATTACATCAAGTCAGGAGATACAACCGGAAGAAGAAGAAAGATGTACAAGTTACTCAACCAGATGTGATATTCCACTATAATAAATATATGGGGGGTGTTGATCTCCATGATAATGGCATTGTCAATTATAGGTGTAGAGTTATGGGTAAAAAATGGTGGTGGCCAATTTTTTGTAATTCGTTGGACAGCATAGTGGTGAATGCTTTGAAAATTTTCAATATTGTAAACGAAAACAAAACATCCTAACTCGAATTCAAGTCATTCACTGCATTGCGCTTTCACAAACAGATATAGAGTTCATATTCAGAGGAATGTTTCTGAATCTATAAATGAAGTACGATATGATAGACAAGACCATAACATTGTTCGGCATGCAAATAAAGCCCGAAGGAGATGTAGAGTGAGTAAAAATCATACATTATATTTTGTACTTTGGAGTTAATCCACTGTACGGGCGCGATCTCAGTTTCGGTCTTTAAATGGGTTTGGTAGTCGATTCATTCGTTGCAGTCATTAGTTATTGACTGCTAGACCTACCCTATACTGATGAGGAGCAACACTCCGAAATCGATATATAGGTGGTCCGAATGTTTCGATGAACATTCCCATGCAACCAAGCAATTGCAGAGATAACCTTGTAGGAAATTTCATCAGATGTAATTCAATGTTCGTCGTGGCATTAGCCAGGAAAGTAGTTGTTTTCGATGGATTTTCGACCCAACTTTTCCTATTGTATAGGATATTAGCAGTGAGCAGTCCTCCGGACATCTTATGCCTTTTGTCATAAGCTCATTGTGACCTAGAGTTTTCTTTTCCGTTTTGTAAAAAATGTTAAGTCCATTTACACATTTCTTGTTTCACGGACTATCATCAAAAATAATTATATTGGTATATCAATAGTAACAGTGGTTCGTTCATACACCATTCCAAAAATAAAAATGTGTGGGTTTTAAAATTAATTTACTATTTCATTTTTATACTAAAAGTACAATCCTGAGAGTTCATGTGAATTCGGTGTATTTTTATGAGAAAAATGTGATGTATACTAAACTTTCACAATTTATCAATTTTATGTTTCTTCCCAGTCGTTCGCTTACGAACCACCACATTTTTTTTTTGTTACTTTTTTGAGGAGTTGATATTTTGGTTATATTTTCATTAAAGAGTTGTGCTGACTAGGCATTGGGTTTTATTCACTTTTCAGCATTATTTCTACCTTCGGTAGAAAATGGGTTTATGCGGAAGAAACACGGAAATGGTTGGTTCAGAATACTATAGAAACAAATATGTGCCCTGTTCGATAATTTAAAAAGCTTCTCAGCAAAAGAGGCAATAATATTGAATCGGATAGTTTGTTTTTAACCCCGAATCCTTTTTGGAAAAGACCCGAATCTACTACCTTGTACAATAATTGCCCGATAGGAATAAATCAAATATCGAAATAGACCAGAGAAGCAACACAGACAATTGGAATAAAGAAAGCGAAAATAACTAACTATTCTAACCGATCAACAGCAGTTAGTAAGCTAGCTATAAGTGGAGTTCAAGAACAGCATTAAATTATTGTGCATTCAACTATTTTTCAAGCAAAATCATGCTCAAAATATTTTGATAGTCTAATTGATTGAATTCATAGGTCTCGTGATATAACATACGAATAGATATCATCAAAATATTCTCTCACAATAATTTGATCGTGATAAACTTCACATGGTGAGCATGGTGACTATGGTGCATGGTGGGCATGGTAAAAATTTTTTTAAATGATTCTGGAATGAAAAATCCTACAAAGAGTGAAAGTCCCAAACAAAGCAAACTGAATCAGAGGATCAGCAACTGAAAAACTCAAATCGAAGGATCAATCAAGGCCAATGATTGAAATATTCTAATTGAAGCTGGTTAATACTTGAAGACGACAAAAATTCAGGAAATAAACTTGACTGAAATGGCCCTGAACTCATAAATTTGTTTGCAATTACTGCACAACAGTACATTTATGAAAGAACAGAGAAAAATGTATAATTGCCTTTACAGGTATCAAGTATAACTATTTTATGATGAATGTATGTTTCTGAAATTGAGATCACGTGATGGTTTCAAATGAGGGTAGGGTTGGTTAGGCTCAGGGTCGACCAAAACAGCCACGAACATCACCTATCTGTAATCCATAGACGAAAGCAGTCACGTATGAGCAAGGAATATTGAATATGTAGTCAAAAACAGCCACCGCTGACAAAGTTCGATGACCTTTTTACTCAGTGAAAAATATTCATCATTTGCAAAAATAGGGTGGCATTCAAGAATGATCTAATGCAAAATTGCAATATTTTTGTTTATTAACCACAATTGTAATTGTAATGGGTGTAATTATTCTTCACAAAATCTGTGTTCAATTTCCTCACGCCCAAATATAGAGTGATTTCCTTCTGGTTACAACAGACTGAAAAATGACTCATCATAAAATGAAAGAAATTTTCAATTAAAAATATTGTATTCCTGCACTTGTAATTCTTCTGTATTTGAGGAGATAATGTTTTGGCGGTACGCTAGTCTATAACTCGCTACGATAATGACATTGTGTTGAAATAATTGTCAGTATATTTTTTGAGTTAATTGAAAGATTTCATATCCTTCCTATTCTTTATGTTTTGATCCTCATTCAGACATGTTCTAGTAAAATTGATACACCCTGGATTATCCTGGTCAAGGTTTTTGAACAGTTACATAATGTCCTAAATTTTAAATTCTTTCCATCCTCCTTTCGACGCATGATGTTTTAGTGGTTTTTTGGCTTTTGTACACCGAACGAGTAGCACTGATGAAGACTATCATAGTCGAACGTGATCTGCTATAATATTAATAAATATATTTCTCAATTATCATAAATGTCAGAATGAGACCTGAAAATTAAAGTGGAGAAGGGAAAGGAAATAGTTTTCCGGAAGTTATCGACCAAACACTGATACATGAAATAATCCATTTCCATTTATTTACCAATTGATATGAATTTACATGTATTAAATACCAACCCTATAGAAAAATCAATAATTTCGTGTTAATTTTTGACAAGAGGAAATAGTTACGCATATTTTATCTTCCAACTTTACACTCCGTTGTAGGAGATGCACTTTCTTCTCATATTATATAAAAATTGGTATTGTGTATTGAAAAAGATCAAGTCAGCAAACTCTAATTAGTTCATTTGCACATAACAGTTAACGAATACATTAGTTAATGTTCGCATAAATCTCATCCTTTCATGTCAAGTATTGTGTTAATTATATGATGCAGTCAATTTGCATGATTCATTTGAATTTCGAGAGGATATTTGGCATGCAAAAGGTCATAACATTATTTGCTAATGTAAACATCAATTATGAAATTTTGATGTATGAATGCAGGTATTACGAATCATGCGACCTATTCAAAAAACAGCTCATGAATTTTTCATATTTCAGTTATTACATCGCAATCACAAGCCGTATAATATTAGTAATAATAATGATGAACGTCATTTACTTTCGAACAAAAAATACAAACTACTCAGCGATGAATACCAATATGTTCAAGAGGAAAATAAATTACGCAGTTCAGTTTCAGGATAAAACCTTGCATTCAATTGCTCTACCACTTCACACTAAAAAGTGCCTCTTCAGTACAAAATGTGTAAGAAAGAAAAATGGTTTGTAATAATTGATTGTAAATGTAAAGAAAAGAATAATAAAGAGCAAGTATCGACTAGCTAAGATGCATGAAAAGATTACTCATATGAATCGAATAAAAATAAATACGCATGCATATAAGGTAAATATTTGAAACTTTGCAGACCTAAGCTCGGAGTTACAATGGACAACTTGAGAAAAAATAAAATTGGACCGAGTACACCCATAGTTGCAGGTAGTGGATCGCTGTTGATTCTGTTTATTTTAACATTTCGATATCTAATAGATCTAGAGTAATTCCTCTAACTTATAGTTTCTAGACGTTTCAGGAAAATTTGATGGTTAACAGTATCAACAAGGGTTTAAGTTTTTCCATATATTGTTGACCAATTGGAAAATTGCATTTTTAGTTGACATAAATTATGTTCTCTGAAACCAAATTGGCCTAAAAATAAAATGTAATTTCTCTCCAAAAAATCAAGAAGTCTATTTTGTTGTTTATGCGAATATCTCAAAAAGTAATAGAAAAATCGTTTAATAGTCAATAAAACTTTAATAGAGAATTGCCATATTGGCAACGTTGCAAATTAGTGAAGACGTATGTTCGTTGAGCTATGTAAAATCGAACAAAATAACGAAGTTCAAAAGTGATAAATGTTGAAACTTTCATCGAATACAACGTAAAACTTTCCACTCAGTGAAAATCGAAAAGAATATCAATTCAATTGATATTTGATCCGTAAGTACAATATCTAACATTTGAACATCAACCAGACTGCCAAGTGACAATAATCAGTGAATATCAAAATGTCTAACTGCGTTAATTGTGGTGAAAGGTCGTCAGCAAATCAAAAAATTAAGTGTAGATGCTGTTCTAAGGCTTTTCATGCAACTTGTGTCAATATCCAAGAAGACCAAATACAGTCCTACAATTCTGGGGAATATATCTGGCTGTGTGATATTTGCAGTAGTGAAGTTACCAGTAGCAAAAATCAACAATCTTCAGTGGCCGATTAGGCGGCAATGTCTGAAATACGAGATATTTTGAAGGCTATACTAGACAAACAAATTAATTTTATCCAAACACTTGAGAATTATAGTACAGAAATTGATCACCTAAAGAGCAAAGATCTCCAACATGACGCAGGAATACGGGAAAATAGGAAAAACATAGAAATGTTAGAAACGCAAATGAAAACAATTCTGGAAGAAAATAACAGTTTGAGGCAAAAGTGGTGTTGCGCCGGCTCCCGCCAACGTGCATTTTTTCAACCAGCGCGTGAAGTAAAGTTCTATAACTCCTCAAATAAATGTTCAATTCTGTCAATGTCAATTTGTATTCTGATATTATTTATATTTATACGCGCAGTTGCCAGCTGCAAAATTGCAATTGAAAATCTTATAATATTAAAGTTCCTGACTTCGTGATATGATGCTGTGATTACTGAAATAATATCTTATCACTTGTAGCAAGTAAAATGAACAGTTGGGAATACTTCATTGTCAAATTGCATAACGTTTAACCGGTCCAAATAATGTTGGTTTTAAATACGAGTGTTTTCAATTCTTCGCATATTTTAGGTTACAAAATCTTGAGTGAGTTAATAAATTCGAATGCTAATAACTCAGAGATAAAAGCATGTATCAACATGAATGAAAAGTCAGTTTGCAGAAAAAACCCTGCTCTTACTGAAAATATTCATACAAATTTGGTTACTTGTACAAATTTTAAATGCAATCCAGTCAATCTTTTAAGTACTCAAAATAGAGGTCACTCGGCATTTGATCGCATTATTGTTCTAAGGTAAGAAAAATAAAATCAGTCCTTGGTGGAATATGGGGATTCGAAACCGAGGAAGACAGTGCACCAAAGCAAACTGCCCCGAAGTGTACATGCTTTAAACTCATTGAGATTCTAAAACCTGAAAAATATCGGCTTGGGACCATGCCAATGCGGCAGCTAGCGCGCCGCTGTATAGTAATACAGCGGGGCGGTTCTGTCGGTGCGCAGTGGGCAGCAGTCAACATTGCTCTATGTAAACGTCAGATAATATAAAATTTCCTGTGCAGAAAACACTGGATACTGGGATAACATCGATAGTCGGAGACGAGGAAACATCTCTTAGTGCTTTGTCAGTGTTATTAATTGAAAATGGTGAGTTTATTTTAGAAATATTCATTTCATGTTCAACTCAGCTCTGTCTCAAAATATCGCAATGTCAGATATGATTCACGTTTCCAAAATTTCAAAGGTCCACCTAGGAATTCAGGAGAAAATGCCAGTTTGTTATTAACATTTTATTGAATGGAACTTGCTTAAAATTCATAAATGCTTAGGATTTTATACGCTCATTCAAAAACTTACCTGCAGAATATAAATGTTGAATATGACATGGTTGTCATATGAGATACATCCTGAAAACTGGGGCTGGGAAAAGAGTACCACTTTGAATCCAATCGAGATGACAAGAAAAGCCGCACCGGATTCAATTTTAGAAATGGTTTCTTGTAACTGTACGACCGGCCGCATCAGAGACTCCTGCACGTGCAAAAAGAGTTGTCTAAAATGTACCAATGTTTGTAATAAATGTACCACAGATATCTGTAGAAACTTGGCAGTGATTGTTCCGGATTGTGAAGATGAAGTAGATGATGAGTTGTATGAGTGAATAAATATATTTTCCCATACATTTCTTGATGGTGAAAACTTGTGGATTCATTTCTCCACATCCTTTCTCGATATAATAGAAAAACACTCTCATATTTCATTACCTCCGGTCCGCGTTTGATTTATACAATAAGTTGATTTTCTCTCGAATTTGCGAATCATTTTCGTAACAATACTTCTAAATATGTCGGGGCATGGCGCATTCGTTAGAGCGTCCGACTTTGGGTCGAAAGGTCCGTAGTTCGAGCCCCAGTTGCGGCTGGGATTTTTTAATTTAATTTGACCGATTAAATTATTCAAATCTAGTGGCTGGACTGGATTGAGTCCTGCACGATTCAGTGTTACGTTCCAATTAACAGTGCTGCTCCTAAGGTGGCAAATGACCATATCAGTCGATGCCAAGATACCAGAGAAAAAAATACTTCTAAATCTTAATAACGACAGTTCTCAACGATTATTTTCCCACATTTATATCTAAGAGTAGTAGTTTGAGAGTTTTTCCAAATATTCTGCTCCTTTCCTCTCATCCCAATGTTTCCGCGATGCGGGTAATATGCCCCGAATGCGGGGGCGGGAAAATCGTTTCTAATAATTTATACCAATTATTTTTACAAAATTTCGATCAGTTTCATTACTCAGAACTGACAATTTTACATATTCATAGAAAATACCCCAACAAAACACGATTTCGGGAAGGGGTTGATGCCCCGAGAGGGGGTTTAATTGTTGAAAATAATTCGCTCCCATTATCAATACCGATTTTCACTCATTTTTATTGCCCAGAGCTGAAATGTCAAGAAATCACCTTCCAGAAAAAAGTTTTTACGATTTTGGGGGGTTGCAGCCCCCACCAGGGGGTGTTAACTTTATTGCTAATTATTCAACCCTCCGTGACGACCGAATTGCAAAAAAGAAATCGGCGGAGCAATTTAAGTTTAATTCTTATGAGAAAAATTGCTCTGTTTATTGGCCTACCACTATTTACTAGTTCCATAGACAGGGCCCGACTGGAGAATTTTAATTCAAACATAATAATAATAATGATATTGCTGGTATGTTCGGTACAAATTTGACGATCGATTTTGAACGAAATTCACACATAGTGCAGAGCTGGATGACAATGCAATATCAGTGCCTAATATGTTAATAATGATAACCTAATAATAATGATAATGTTGTTCTGTTTGGTACAATTTTGCTACTGATTTTGAATTAACTTCCCACATTTCGCAGATCTGCAATATCATATCCTAATGTATTGATAATGATAACATAATAAGAATAATGTTTGTCGGTCCGGTACAAATTTTGCAAATGATTTTAAACCAACTTTTAATCTAGTTCAGAATTGGATGACAATGCAATATGATTATGTGAAAGTGATAACAAAATAATATATAAATAATAATGAGAAGGTAGTAGTCCATACTGGAAGTGGAAGATCAAGTTTTATGATATTCATGTTCACATAAATTTATAGTTATAGTTTATACTATTTTTCTCTCCGCACATTCTTCCTTCTTTTTGTACTAAACTGATGATGAACACATATATTTTCGAAACATGTCTTTTATAAGGTAGGATTTCTATCCTGTTTTATTATTAAATTTTGTGGAGACGACTTAATGTTTTTTTCAAAAAAAAATAGATATTAATGTTTACCTGTTCGGTACAAATTTTACAACCAATTTTACACTTCAAAGTTGGCTTAGAAAGGGATGACAATACAATATTATTCAAAAAAATTCAGTAATATGATAATAATAATAATAATAATGATAATAATAATAATAATAATAATAATAATAATAATAATAATAATAATAATAATAATAATAATAATAATAATAATAATAATAATAATAATAATAATAATAATAATAATAATAATAATAATAATAATAACAATAATAATAATAATAATAATAATAATAATAATAATAATAATAATAATAATAATAATAATAATAATAACTATTGGTGGAAAAAGTTTCCAACAACCCACCGCCATCTGGCCAGAGTTTTCAACTCATGGCTAGATGGGGAGCAGCAGATTCCGGAGTGGTTTGTCGAGGGGCGAACCGTGCTCATCCCCAAAAATGGAGATTTGTCTGATCCAAAGAATTACAGGCCGATAACTTGCTTGAATGCGTGTTATAAGGTGTTTACGCGCATCTTATACACGCGCATTCTCTCCGCAGTTGATCCGGTGTATGAACGGATAAATGAGCAAAGAGGGTCAAAGAAAGGGGTCGCCGGGTGCAAGGAGAACCTGCTCATCGATAGATGTATCACGCAGGACTCCGTGCAGTATAAGCGTAACCTTTCGATGGCCTGGATCGATTACCGCAAGGCATTTGATACAACATCACATGAGTTAATCATGCATTTGCTCAGATGCCTTGAGGTACCCGGTCAAATAGTGGGATGCATTGGACAACTGATGCCACTCTGGAGGACTCGTTTCACCATAAGATCTGGTAGAGACATAGTCCAAACAGAGCAGGTCATCATTAGAAGAGGCGTGTTTCAGGGAGACTCCCTTAGCCCTCTTCTCTTCTGCATCTCACTATTGCCATTGTCCGTTGCACTCAGGAATACCCGTGGGTACAACTGCGGCACCCCCAGCAACCGGAGGCATAATGTCACCCATCTATTTTACATGGATGACCTCAAATTGTATGCCTCTGGAGAAAGGGACCTACATCAGTCCCTTAGGGTGGTGGAAGAATATACGCATGCTATCGGTATGGAATTTGGGATCGACAAATGTGCCACGGTTCATCTCAAAAGAGGACGATGCGAGGAATACGGAGAGGATGTCCAGCTTGTAGACGGAAGCATCCTACATCATCTGGATGCCGGAGAGACTTATACCTACCTTGGGGTGGAACAACGCCGCTCCCAAGAGGTATTCGCAGTTAAAAACTCTCTCCGCGGCAAGTATCAGCATAAACTCCGACAGATCTGGTCATCAGAACTGTCGGGGAAGAACAAAGTTGCTGCAACTAATATGCTTGCCGTTCCGATCCTTCTTTACTCTTTCGGAGTGATGAAGTGGACTAAGGAAGAGCTGCGACAACTTGACGTTAAGACTCGCAAAATGATGCATCTCAATAGGAGCTTGCATCCTAAATCGTCCGTTCCACGGTTATACTTTCCCAGACAACGGGGAGGCCGTGGACTTTTGAGTTTGGAGTGTCTGCATAACAGAATGGTTCTGGATGGGGCCTGTAAAGTCATCAGGAGTTCAGATCCCCTTCTCTGCATGGTCCGCGACCATGAGAAAGCAGGGATTGGAGCATTCCTTTTTAAGGCAGCTACCCGTGCGGCCGATGAACTCGGTCTCGTTTTCGACACTGAACGGGCTAACCCAAACTCTGTCACCGAGTTGGGACCCGTTCAGCAAAAAGCTCACATAAAAGCTGCGGAGACAGAGGTCCTGCTACAGCTACATATGGATAAGCCAATGCATGGTGTCTTCTTTCACAACATCGAAGACCTTGGCTTATCCAAAAGCTTGACCTTTGCCTTCCTCAGGTCAAGTGAGCTAAAGTCGGAGACCGAGGGATTCATAATGGCCTGCCAGGATGGTGTCTTCAACACCCTTGTCTACCGTAGTCGCGTTATGGGTATAGACGTCCCTGACACCCGATGCAGGGCATGTCGTGGGGCACCTGAGACCGTAATGCATTTGCTATCAGCATGCCCATCTTATGCGGTCTCAGCCTATATCCACAGGCATAACGCGGCGCTACGAGTGTTGTACTACCACCTACGACACTCGTACGGCATAGACGAGACACCGGTGTTGCCTTATGCTCCGGGGGATATTGAGTCCGTGGTGGAGAATGAGAGATGCCGAATCTATTGGAACTACTCATTCCCCACCCTCAGGCAAATACAAGCCAATAAGCCTGATGTTGTCCTCCTCGACCACCAAAGTAGAACGATATTCGTCATGGAGTTTTCCGCTCCAGGCGAAATGAATATCGTTCGAAAAGAGGAGGAAAAACGGACTAAATATCGAGATCTTCTCTTTGAACTCCGCAGGTTATATCCGGACCATTCTGTCAAAATGGTGGTTCTGATTATAGGAGTCCTTGGTGGAATGATGGACACACTGCTCTCTAACTTGAAGATAATACCAGCTTGCCGAAATATGGCAGAAATCTTAGCAGCAAGAATGCAGAAGGCCGTTATACTTGGTTCGCTCCGTCTACTCAGGGCACACGATTCTCGGACCCAATAATCACTCACCCTACGGACGTAGGGAGTGTTTATTGGGGTTAACGACACCAGCGCGCCCTCCGGATGGGTCGGAGCACCGGAGACAGGGCCTGACTGGTACACTCCTAGGAGAAAAAATAATAATAATAATAATAATAATAATAATAATAATAATAATAATAATAATAATAATAGTAATAATAATAATAATAATAATAATAATAATAATAATAATAATAATAATAATAATAATAATAATAATAATAATAATAATAATACTCAGGAATACCCGTGGGTACAACTGCGGCACCCCCAGCAACCGGAGGCATAAAGTCACCCATTTGTTCTACATGGATGACCTAAAATTATATGCCTCTGGAGAAAGGGACCTACATCAGTCCCTTAGGGTGGTGGAAGAGTACACGCATGCTATCGGAATGGAATTTGGGATCGACAAATGTGCCACGGTTCATCTCAGAAGAGGACGATGCGAGGAATACGGAGAGGATGTCCAGCTCGTAGACGGAAGCATCCTACATCATCTGGATGCCGGAGAGACGTATACTTACCTAGGGGTGGAGCAACGCCACTCCCAAGAGGTATTCACAGTTAAGAACTCTCTCCGCGGCAAGTATCAGCACAAACTCCGACAGATCTGGTCATCAGAACTGTCGGGGAAGAACAAAGTTGCTGCAACCAATATGCTTGCCGTTCCGATCCTTCTCTACTCTTTCGGAGTAATGAAGTGGACTAAGGAAGAGCTGCGACAACTCGACGTTAAAACTCGCAAAGTGATGCATCTCAATAGGTGCTTGCATCCTAAATCGTCCGTTCCACGGTTATACTTTCCCAGACAACGGGGAGGCCGTGGATTTTTGAGTTTGGAGTGTATGCATAACAGAATGGTTCTGGATGGGGCCTGTAAAGTCATCAGGAGTTCAGATCCCCTTCTCTGCATGGTCCGCGACCATGAAAAAGCAGGGATTGGAGCATTTCTTTTTAAGGCAGCAACCCGTGCGGCCGATGAACTCGGTCTCGTATTCTACACTGAACGGGCTAACCCAAACTCTGTCACCGAGTTGGGACCCGTTCAGCAAAATGCTCATATCAAAACTGCGGAGACAGAGGTCCTGCAACAGCTACATATGGATAAGCCAATGC
Source organism: Chrysolina oricalcia (assembly GCA_944452925.2). Lineage (NCBI taxonomy): Eukaryota > Metazoa > Arthropoda > Insecta > Coleoptera > Chrysomelidae > Chrysolina > Chrysolina oricalcia. The sequence continues at coordinate 47,064,570 of OX101815.2, read as the reverse complement.
ATGGTGTCTTCTTTCACAACATCGAAGACATTGGCTTATCCAAAAGCTTGACCTTTGCCTTCCTCAGGTCGAGTGAGCTAAAGTCGGAGACCGAGGGATTCATAATGGCTTGCCAGGATGGTGTCTTCAACACCCTTGTCTACCGTAGTCGCGTGATGGGTATAGACGTCCCTGACACCCGATGCAGGGCATGTCGTGGGGCACCTGAGACCGTAATACATTTGCTATCAGCATGCCCATCTTATGCGGTCTCAGCCTATATCCACAGGCATAACGCGGCGCTACGAGTGTTATACTACCATCTACGACACTCGTACAGTATAGACGAGACACCGGTGTTGCCTTATGTTCCGGGGGATATTGAGTCCGTGGTGGAGAATGAGAGGTGCCGGATCTATTGGAACTACTCATTCCCCACCCTCAGGCAAATACAAGCCAATAAGCCTGATGTTGTCCTCCTCGACCACCAAAGTAGAACGATATTCGTCATGGAGTTTTCCGCTCCAGGCGAAATGAATATCGTTCGAAAAGAGGAGGAAAAACGGACTAAATATCGAGATCTTCTCTTTGAACTCCGCAGGTTATATCCGGACCATTCTGTCAAAATGGTGGTTCTGATCATAGGAGTCCTTGGTGGAATGATGGACACACTGCTCTCCAACTTGAGGATAATACCTGCTTGCCGTAATATGGCAGAAATCTTAGCAGCGCGAATGCAGAAGGCCGTTATCCTTGGTTCGCTCCGTCTACTCAGGGCACATGATTCTCGGACCCAATAGTCACTCACCCTACAGACGTAGGGAGTGGTTATTGGGGTTAACGACACCAGCGCGCCCTCCGGATGTATCGGAGCACCGGAGACAGGGCCTGACTAGTACATTCCTAACGGGAAAAAAAAAAATAATAATAATAATAATAATAATAATAATAATAATAATAATAAGACGCTTTGAGTGGACGAACGAATTGAGGGACGGACTTCTGTATATCTACGAGAGCAGTGAGCCCGCCCGGAGAGGATACATGGCAAGGATGCATGCTCTCTGGTGTGAAAGACACCCAGAGCATGCCGCCGTTTCCGCCCAAAATCTCAGGGATTATGTTTCCTATCTCCGGGCTCGAGGCTATGTTAGAGCTCCTCCTCAGCCGATTAACGAAGTGGCAGAAGTGGCAGATATGCCACGTGTCGGCCTGGCTGTAGAGGAGGCTCGCATCATACCACCAATGGAGGACATCAGAACCCGCAGGGCGCTTCACAATATGAAGCCCTTGAAGCCGCAAGAACTGGCACGAGTGGATGCAGAGATTGGCGATGTTCGGAGAGGAGGGAAACCACCGCTCTTGTTGATAGGCATGACCGACGCGTTCACAAGATGGATGCTAAGATCAAGTCGGCGAGATAACACGCGTCTCGTATCCAGTGTGTGGTGGACTACATGTCGGCCAATAGGCCTTTCACGACGGCAGTGCGTCGAATTGCTGCAAAGCTAAGACGAGCTCACCACACATTGACTCAAGGCGTGCTGTTCACCATAAAACAGCACTGTCTTGATAGGATACGAATGCTAGTGGCTGCAAAGAAGTCACTAGTGCGGCGGGCGAGAAGTATCGCGGAAAACATAAAGTTCCGCGATAAACCTTCTCGCTTATTCCAAGAGCCTCCACGTGTTGTCGATAACCCGCCGGCTGCTGATCGGGTAGAAATCTTCTGGAAAAAAACATCTATGAGTTTCCGCAACCACTCAATGTAGACACTCCAGCCCTAGCGCAGTTCGAAGCTTACTGCAGGACGCTTTGGCAGCATGAGCACAATGATCTGCGCAATCCGATAACCACGGAAGAAGTTCGAAGGGCCCTAAAAGGTTCTAAGAATTTCTCTGCTCCAGGCCCTGATGGGTTGAATAACTATTGGTGGAAAAAGTTTCCAACAACCCACCGCCATCTGGCTAGAGTTTTTAACTCATGGCTAGATGGGGAGCAGCAGATTCCGGAGTGTTTTGTCGAGGTGCGAACCGTGCTCATCCCCAAAAACGGAGATTTGTCTGATCCAAAGAATTACAGGCCGATAACATGCTTGAATGCGTGTTATAAGGTGTTTACACGCATCTTATACACGCTCATTCTCTCCGCAGTTGATCCGGTGTACGAACGGATATATGAGCAAAGAGGGTCAAAGAAAGGGGTCGGCGGCTGCAAGGAGAACCTGCTCATCGATAGATGTATCACGCAGGACTCCGTGTAGTATAAGCGTAACCTTTCGATGGCCTGGATCGATTACCGCAAGGCATTTGATACAACATCGCATGAGTTAATCATGCATTTGCTCAGATGTCTTGAGGTACCCGATCAAATAGTGGGATGTATTGGACAACTGATGCCACTCTGGAGGACTCGCTTCACCATAAGATCTGGTAGAGACACGGTCCAAATATCGAGATCTTCTCTTTGAACTCCGCAGGTTGTATCCGGACCATTCTGTCAAAATGGTGGTTCTGATCATAGGAGTCCTTGGTGGAATGATGGACACACTGCTCTCCAACTTGAAGATTATACCTGCTTGCCGTAGTATGGCAGAAATCTTAGCAGCGTGAATGCAGAAGGCCGTTATCCTTGGTTCGCTCCGTCTACTCAGGGCACATGATTCTCGGACCCAATAGTCACTCACCCTACGGACGTAGGGAGTGGCTATTGGGGTTAACGACACCAGCGCGCCCTCCGGATGTATCGGAGCACCGGAGACAGGGCCTGACTGGTACATTCCCAGCGGGGGAAGAAATAATAATAATAATAATATTATTAATAATAATAATAATAATAATAATAATAATAATAATAATAATAATAATAATAATAATAATAATAATAATAATAATAATAATAATAATAATAATAATAATAATAATAATAATAATAATAATAATAATAATAATAATAATAATAATAATAATAATAATAATAATAATAATAATAATAATAATAATAATAATAATAATAATAATAATAATAATAATAATAATAATAATAATAATAATAATAATAATAATAATAATAATAATAATAATAATAATAATAATAATAATAATAATAATAATAATAATAATAATAATAATAATAATAATAATAATAATAATAATAATAATAATAATAATAATAATAATAATAATAATAATAATAATAATAATAATAATAATAATAATAATAATAATAATAATAATAATAATAATAATAATAATAATAATAATAATAATAATAATAATAATAATAATAATAATAATAATAATAATAATAATAATAATAATAAAGGATGCAAAATCGGACCGGCAGCTCATGCGCATCCGGGAGGGAAGAGGCATCTTTCCCTCCGGTGTCGGCCGTGGGTTTACTGGGTTAACCCCCCAGTAAACCCTAACACTCGGTTCCAAATAATCGGGGAAGAGGCCCCCACAACCGACCCCCTCGGATTAGGGGTCAAAGGCAAGGTGGTGGGGCCAACAACGATGATTTGCCAGCTGACGACTTACGCTATGAAAACGGACGTTTTGAGTGGACGGATGGATTAAGGGACGGTCTTATGCATTGCTACGAGAGCAGTGAGCCCGCCCGGAGAGGATACATGTCGAGAATGCATGCTCTGTGGTGTGAAAGACACCCAGAGCATGCCGCCTTTTCCGCCCAAAATCTTAGGGATTATGTATCTCATCTTCGGAGACGAGGATATGTCAGAGCACCTCCTCAGCCGGTTATCGAAGTGGCACAAGTTATGCCACGTGTCGGTCTGTCTGTGGAGAATGTGGAGAATGCTCGCATCATACTACCGATGGAGGACATCAGAACTCGCAGGGCACTTCACCATATGAAGCTCCTGAAGCCACAAGAACTGGCACGAGTGGATGCGGAGATCGGCGATGTTCTTCCAGAAGAGGCTGACATCTGGCAGATCAATTCTGTCGTGTATGACGCCGCTCATACTCTAACCCAAACGCAGAGGAGGGACACCACCGCTGTAGTTGGAAGGCATGAGCGACGCGTACACAAGATGGAAGCTAAGATCAAGTCGGCGAGACAACACGCGTCTCGTATCCAGTGTGTGGTGGACTACGTGACGGCCAATAGGCCTTTCACGAATTGCCGCAAAATTAAGACGAGATCACCACACATTGAATCAAGGGGTGCTGTTTACCATCAAACAGCACAGTCTTGATAGGAAACGAATGCTATTGGCTGCAAAGAAGTCACTAGTGAGGCGAGCGAGAGGAGTCGCGGAATACTTGAAGTTCCGCGATAAACCTTCTCGTTTATTTCAAGAGCCTCCATGTGTTGTTGATAACCCGCCGGCTGTTGATCGGGTGGAAACCTTCTGGAAGAACATCTACGAGTATCCGCAACCAATCAATGTAGATACTCCAGCCCTAGCGCAGTTCCGAGCATTCTGCAGGAGGCTTCGGCAGCCTGAGCAAAATGATCTGCGCAATCCGATAACCCCGGAAGAAGTTCAAAGAGCCCTCAAAGGCTCAAAGAACTTCGCTGCTCCAGGACCCGATGGGTTGAATAACTATTGGTGGAAAAAGTTTCCAGCAACCCACCGCCATCTGGCTAGAGTTTTTTTCAACTCATGGCTAGATGGTGAGCAGCAGATTCCGGAGTGGTTTGTCGAGGGGCGAACCGTGCTCATCCCTAAAAACGGAGATTTGTCTGATCCAAAGAATTACAGACCGATAACATGCTTGAATGCGTGTTATAAGGTGTTTACGCGCATCTTATACACACGCATTCTCTCCGCAGTTGATCCGGTGTATGAACGGATATATGAGCAAAGAGGGTCAAAGAAAGGGGTTGCCGGCTGCAAGGAGAACCTGCTCATCGATAGATGTATCACGCAGGACTCCGTGCAGTACAAGCGTAACCTTTCGATGGCCTGGATCGATTACCGCAAGGCATTTGATACAACATCGCATGAGTTAGTCATGCATTTGCTCAGATGCCTTGAGGTACCCGATCAAATAGTGGGATGCATTGGACAACTGATGCCGCTCTGGAGGACTCACTTCGCTATGAAATCTGGTGGAGACATAGTCCAAACAGAGCAGGTCATCATTAGAAGAGGCGTGTTTCAGGGAGACTCCCTCAGCCCTCTTTTCTTCTGCATCTCATTATTGCCATTGTCCGTTGCACTCAGGAATACCCGTGGGTACAGCTGCGGCACCCCCAGCAACCGGAGGCATACAGTCACCCATCTATTTTACATGGATGACCTAAAATTATATGCCTCTGGAGAAAGGTACCTACATCAGTCCCTTAGGGTGGTGGAAGAATATACGCATGCTATCGGAATGGAATTTGGGAACGACAAATGTGCCACGGTTCATCTCAAAAGAGGACGATGCGAGGAATACGGAGAGGATGTCCAGCTCGTAGACGGAAGCATCCTACATCATCTGGATGCCGGAGAGACTTATACTTACCTAGGGGTGGCGCAACGCCGCTCCCAAGAGGTAATCACAGTTAAGCCTTATGAATGACGCCGACGTTGTCATTGTTGATGGTAACTGTGAAGTGCTTAGTATCCTAAATATCAACATTCAGTGCTTATCAAACAAAATTAATTCCGTGGAGCATTTCATAGATAATTATAACTTTTCATTTTTGATGTTTTCTGAACATTGGTATAATAACACTGATCTGAACAACATATTCATTGCGAATTTCATACCGAAAGTTCACTTTTCTCGAACCACCCACAAACATGGTGGCACTTCCATCTTCGTAAAAAATACAATTTTATCCGAATGCAACCCTATCGAATTCATTCAATCATTAAGTATCGAAATGGTAATGGAATGTTGTGCAATAGCTTATAAAAAAGAATATTGTATAGTGAATATTTATAGGCCTCCTTCTGATGATACTAATGACGTAGAGCTATTTTTTACACAGTTCTCCAAACTTTTATCCTTGTCTCTGAAAAAATTTAAATTTGTGATTATTGGCGGCCACTTCAATATTGACCAATTTAGTAATAAACTGAGTACAAAAATGTTGTTTGATGTGCTAAACTCGTTTGGGATGACCTCATTAATCACAGATTTCACAAGAGTTTTTACTAGCCTAGCATACACTAGCTCTACATCTATAGATTATATAATCACTAACGCACCAAACATGTTTAAAGCTTCAAATTTTGATCCAGGGCTCTCAGATCATCATTGTCAAACAGTTGATTGTAAATTACCTCTAGAAACCAAACATATAGATAATATTGTGAAAATACACACTTCCAGGAATTTCAATGAGAACGCCATGAATGAATTTAAACATCACTTTTCCAAAATAAAGTTTGATGAGATCAGTAGTGTTGACGTCAATAATGTATTTGAACATTTCCTGGACGAATTCCTCTGGTGTTTCAATATTGCATTCGAAAAAAAAAACAAAAAAGTTCGATACCAAAGCAAATAAAAAAATTAAATTTTCCGATGAATTAAATGAAAAAAGAAAAGAGTTAAGAAAATTAGACTGGCTACGTAAAAGAGTCTCAGATGGAATATTGCATAAAAATTAAAAACTCCTGAAAAAAGAAGTGAACAAACAAATAGAAACCGAAAATAAAAAATATTACAAAAAGCTTATTGACGAATCGAGTAATAAAAACAAAACGGCATGGTCTATTGTGAACAATGCGAAGGGTAAACAGAAAAATAACAAAATAGCAGATTTAAATTATAAAAACAACGTAATTAGTGATACTACTGGAAAAGCAGTTGCTTTCGGTGAATACTCATCAACCGATATTCAGAAGAAATTGTCCGATCATTTTGGCAATAATTTGAGTAATTCATGCTCCAAAAGTGATTTCGCTGTACGATCTATGTTTTTCGCACCAGTTAATACAGAAGACGTCATAAAAGTAATCAATTCAATGAAGAATAAAAAATCTACAGGTCTTGATGAAATACCGGTTTCGGTCATAAAACACTGTAAAGATATTATTTCCCCAATCCTAGCTCATATCATTAATTTATCAATCAGACAAGGTAAATTCCCCTCAAGTCTGAAAATAGCTTCAGTTATGTTGCTGTACAAAAAAGATGATTCTAGTAATGTCGAAAACTACCGGCCTATTTCATTATTGAGTATTTTCTCAAAATTAATTGAAAAAGTGGTTTATCTGAGAGTTGAAACATATCTAAGTTCATTTAATTTAATAACAAGGAATCAACATGGTTTCAGAAGTGGTTTCTCAACTGAGACAAGCGTAACTGAGTACACTGAGTATGATGAAATGGATCGTGGTCAATATGTAGTATCAATATTATTTGATCTAACGGAAGCATTTGATACTGTTGAAAAATCCTTTGTTTCTGAAAAATTGTATCAGCTGGGCATTCGTGGTTGCGTTAATGATTGGTTTATCTCATTTCTTGAAAATCGAAAGATTATAGTGAAAATTGATGATGTCTTCTCAAACGAATTTGATATTGAGCTTGGAACTCCTCAAGGGAGTGTTCTTGGCCCATTAATATTCTTGTTATTCATGAATGATCTTCCCAGTTATTTGACGGACGCCAAAGTTCTTATGTATGCAGATGATACATGCACAATTATAGCAGACAGTAAAGAAATTTTACTCTCCGAAAAGGTTGCCAACACACTGAATCAGTTTCAAGATTGGTGTTATCAAAACAGATTGATGATGAATATTAAAAAAACTGCTTTCATCGAATATTACTCTATGTACAATTCACCATCAGACTGTTCTATTTCTGTGGACAATATTGTCATTGAAAAATTAAAATCGGTGAAATTTCTCGGTACTTCATTCGACAGTAATCTCTCATGGGAGGAACAAATCAATACTGTATGCAAAAAAATTAACCAATGTTTTTACTTGTTGACAGTCCTCAAATCCATGTTAGATAGAGATACCCTATTGAATGTGTATTATTCATATGCCTATTCGGCAATTGCATACAGTTTTATTGTCTGGGGACAAGGACGAGAAATTCAAAGAGTATTTGTGTTACAAAAAAGGATATTACGATTTATATTTGATCTACCTTTTCAAACTTCGTGTCGCAATATATTTAAAGACAAGAAAAGTTTAACAGTAACTTCTATTTATCTTCTGAAGCTACTGAGCAATACTTATCGCTTCCAATATAGATTAACAAAAAATAGTGATATACACGAGCATGATACGAGAAACAAAAATGATTTATTGGTCAAAAAAGCAAACCACAATTTTTATAAAAAATCACCTCTTATTGCTGGGGCTTCTTACTTCAATAAGCTTCCCAACCACTTGAAAAACGGTCCTACATACGAAGTTTTCAAATGTAGGTTGAAAAAATTTTTAAAAAATAATTGTTTTTATAATTTGGGGGAAGTTGATGCTCTTCTCTCCAATAGATGAAATGTTTTACTTATTTATTCTGTCCAGTAATATGAATGTATTTTAATGTGTGGTTTTATGTTCATTTTGTTTGTTTTTTATTTTTATTCATGTACTGACTCGTCCAATCTATTGTACTATAGCAAAAAGGATTTAATAAATTTGAATTTGAATTTTGAATTAAAAACTCTCTCCGCGGCAAAATGGTGGTTCTGATTATAGGAGTCCTTGGTGGAATGATGGACACACGGCTCTCTAACTTGAAGATAATACCGGCCTGCCGTAAAATGGCACAAATCCTAGCCGCTCGAATGCAGAAGGCCGTCATCCTTCGTTCACTTCGTCTGCTCAGAACACATGACTCTCGGACCCAATAATCATTCACCCTACGAACGTAGGGAGTGGTTATTGAGGTAAACGACACCAGCGCGTCCTCCGGATGGGTCGGAGCACCGGAGACAGGACCTGACTGGTACACTCTTAAAGGATAATAATAATAATAATAATAATAATAATAATAATAATAATAATAATAATAATAATAATAATAATAATAATAATAATAATAATAATAATAATAATAATAATAATAATAATAATAATAATAATAATAATAATAATAATAATAATAATAATAATAATAATAATAATCTTCCGTTCCGATCTTACTCTACTCCTTCGGAGTAATGAAGTGGACTCAGGAGGAGCTGCGATAACTCGACGTAAAGACTCGCAAGATGATGCACCTATACAGGAGCTTGCATCCCAAATCGTCCGTTCCTCGATTATATCTCCACCGACAACAAGGAGGACGAGGACTTTTTAGTTTGGAGTGTCTTCACAACAGAATGGTATTGGATGGAGCATGTAAAGTAATCAGGAGTTTGGACCCCCTTCTCTGCATGGTCCGTGACCATGAAAACGCAGGGATTGGAGCGTTCCTCTTTAAGGCAGCAGCTCGTGCGGCTGATGAACTCGGTCTCAGTTTCGACACCAAACGGCGTGATCCGAACTCTGTCACAGAGTTGGCACCCGTTCGGCAAAAAGCCCATGTAAAGGCCGCAGAAAATGCAGCTCTTCTGCAGCTGCATAGGGATAAGCCTTTGCATGGGGTCTTCTTCAGAAACGTTGAAGACCTTGGCTTATCCAAGAACTCGACCTACGCCTTCCTTAGGTCAAGTGGGCTGAAGTCGGAGACCGAGGGATTCATAATGGCCTGCCAAGATGGTGTCTTCAACACCTTGGTCTACCGAAGCCACGTGATGGGTATAGAGGTCCCTGATATTAGATGCAGGGCCTGCCGTCAGGCGCCTGAGACCATTATGCATTTGCTGTCAGCATGTCCAGCATATGCGGTCTCAGCCTATATCCACAGACATAACGCGGCTCTACGAGTGTTATATTACCACCTACGACACTCGTACGGTATAGACGAGACACCAGTGTTGCCTTGCGCTCCGGGGGATATTGAGTCCGTGGTGGAGAATGAGAAGTGCCGAATCTACTGGAACTACTCATTTCCCACCCTCAGGCAAATACAGGCCAATAAGCCTGATGTAGTACTCCTCGACCATGGAAGTAAGACGATATTCGTCATTGAGTTTTCGGCTCCTGGCGAAACGAATATCGTCCGAAAGGAGGAGGAGAAACGGACGAAATATCGAGATTTACTCTTCGAACTCCGCAGGCTCTATCCAGACCATTCTGTAAAAATGGTTGTTCTGATAATAGGGTCCCTTGGCGGTGTGATGGATTCATTACTCTCGAACTTAAAAATCATACCGGCATGTAGAAAGATGTCAGAAATCATAGCCGGAAGAATGCAGAAGGCTGTCATCCTCGGTTCATTACGTCTGCTCAGGACACACGATTCCCTGACCCAATAGCTGCTTACCCCATAGTTTGGGGAGTGGTTATTGGGGTAATGATGTTGCCAGCGCGCCCTCCGAATGTATCGGAGCATCGGAGACAGGGTCCGACTGGAGGATTTTAATTCAAATCAGAAATAATAATAATAATAATAATAATAATAATAATAATAATAATAATAATAATAATAATAATAATAATAATAATAATAATAATAATAATAATAATAATAATAATAATAATAATAATAATAATAATAATAATAATAATAATAATAATAATAATAATAATAATAATAATAATAATAATAATAATAATAATAATAATAATAATAATAATAATAATAATAATAATAATAATAATAATAATAATAATAATAATAATAATAATAATAATAATAATAATAATAATAATAATAATAATAATAATAATAATAATAATAATAATAATAATAATAATAATAATAATAATAATAATAATAATAATAATAATAATAATAATAATCTCCGTTTTTGGGGATGAGCACGGTTCGCCCCTCGACAAACCACTCTGGAATCTGCTGCTCCCCATCTAGCCATGAGTTGAAAACTCTGGCCAGAGGAGGAAAAACGGACTAAATATCGAGATCTTCTCTTTGAACTCCGCAGGTTATATGAGAAAGCAGGGATTGGAGCATTCCTTTTTAAGGCAGCTACCCGTGCGGCCGATGAACTCGGTCTCGTTTTCGACACTGAACGGGCTAACCCAAACTCTGTCACCGAGTTGGGACCCGTTCAGCAAAAAGCTCACATAAAAGCTGCGGAGACAGAGGTCCTGCTACAGCTACATATGGATAAGCCAATGCATGGTGTCTTCTTTCATAACATCGAAGACCTTGGCTTATCCAAAAGCTTGACCTTTGCCTTCCTCAGGTCGAGTGAGCTAAAGTCGGAGACCGAGGGATTCATAATGGCCTGCCAGGATGGTGTCTTCAACACCCTTGTCTACCGTAGTCGCGTGATGGGTATAGACGTCCCTGACACCCGATGCAGGGCATGTCGTGGGGCACCTGAGACCGTAATGCATTTGCTATCAGCATGCCCATCTTATGCGGTCTCAGCCTATATCCACAGGCATAACGCGGCGCTACGAGTGTTGTACTACCACCTACGACACTCGTACGGTATAGACGAGACACCGGTGTTGCCTTATGCTCCGGGGGATATTGAGTCCGTGGTGGAGAATGAGAGATGCCGAATCTATTGGAACTACTCATTCCCCACCCTCAGGCAAATACAAGCCAATAAGCCTGATGTTGTCCTCCTCGACCACCAAAGTAGAACGATATTCGTCATGGAGTTTTCCGCTCCAGGCGAAATGAATATCGTTCGAAAAGAGGAGGAAAAACGGACTAAATATCGAGATCTTCTCTTTGAACTCCGCAGGTTATATCCGGACCATTCTGTCAAAATGGTGGTTCTGATTATAGGAGTCCTTGGTGGAATGATGGACACACTGCTCTCTAATTTGAAAATAATACCCGCTTGCCGTAATATGGCAGAAATCTTAGCAGCAAGAATGCAGAAGGCCGTTATACTTGGTTCGCTCCGTCTACTCAGGGCACACGATTCTCGGACCCAATAATTACTCACCCTACGGACGTAGGGAGTGGTTATTGGGGTTAACGACACCAGCGCGCCCTCCGGATGGGTCGGAGCACCGGAGACAGGGCCTGACTGGTATACTCCTAAGGAGAAAAAATAATAATAATAATAATAATAATAATAATAATAATGATCTGCGCATTCCGATAACCACGGAAGAAGTACGAGGGGCCCTAAAAGGCTCTAAGAATTTCGCTGCTCCAGGCCCTGATGGGTTGAATAACTATTGGTGGAAAAAGTTTCCAACAACCCACCGCCATCTGGCCAGAGTTTTCAACTCATGGCTAGATGGGGAGCAGCAGATTCCAGAGTGGTTTGTCGAGGGGCGAACCGTGCTCATCCCCAAAAACGGAGATTTGTCTGATCCAAAGAATTACAGGCCGATAACATGCTTGAATGCGTGTTATAAGGTGTTTACGCGCATCTTATACACGCGCATTCTCTCCGCAGTTGATCCGGTGTATGAACGGATAAATGAGCAAAGAGGGTCAAAGAAAGGGGTCGCCGGGTGCAAGGAGAACCTGCTCATCGATAGATGTATCACGCAGGACTCCGTGCAGTATAAGCGTAACCTTTCGATGGCCTGGATCGATTACCGCAAGGCATTTGATACAACATCACATGAGTTAATCATGCATTTGCTCAGATGCCTTGAGGTACCCGGTCAAATAGTGGGATGCATTGGACAACTGATGCCGCTCTGGAGGACTCGCTTCACCATAAGATCTGGTAGAGACATAGTCCAAACAGAGCAGGTCATCATTAGAAGAGGTGTGTTTCAGGGAGACTCCCTTAGCCCTCTTCTCTTCTGCATCTCACTATTGCCATTGTCCGTTGCGCTCAGGAATACCCGTGGGTATAACTGCGGCACCCCCAGCAACCGGAGGCATAATGTCACCCATCTATTTTACATGGATGACCTCAAATTGTATGCCTCTGGAGAAAGGGACCTACATCAGTCCCTTAGGGTGGTGGAAGAATATACGCATGCTATCGGTATGGAATTTGGGATCGACAAATGTGCCACGGTTCATCTCAAAAGAGGACGATGCGAGGAATACGGAGAGGATGTCCAGCTCGTAGACGGAAGCATCCTACATCATCTGGATGCCGGAGAGACTTATACCTACCTTGGGGTGGAACAACGCCGCTCCCAAGAGGTATTTGCAGTTAAAAACTCTCTCCGCGGCAAGTATCAGCATAAACTCCGACAGATCTGGTCATCAGAACTGTCGGGGAAGAACAAAGTTGCTGCAACTAATATGCTTGCCGTTCCGATCCTTCTTTACTCTTTCGGAGTGATGAAGTGGACTAAGGAAGAGCTGCGACAACTTGACGTTAAGACTCGCAAAATGATGCATCTCAATAGGAGCTTGCATCCTAAATCGTCCGTTCCACGGTTATACTTTTCCAGACAACGGGGAGGCCGTGGACTTTTGAGTTTGGAGTGTCTGCATAACAGAATGGTTCTGGATGGGGCCTGTAAAGTCATCAGGAGTTCAGATCCCCTTCTCTGCATGGTCCGCGACCATGAGAAAGCAGGGATTGGAGCATTCCTTTTTAAGGCAGCTACCCGTGCGGCCGATGAACTCGGTCTCGTTTTCGACACTGAACGGGCTAACCCAAACTCTGTCACCGAGTTGGGACCCGTTCAGCAAAAAGCTCAGATAAAAGCTGCGGAGACAGAGGTCCTGCTACAGCTACATATGGATAAGCCAATGCATGGTGTCTTCTTTCATAACATCGAAGACCTTGGCTTATCCAAAAGCTTGACCTTTGCCTTCCTCAGGTCGAGTGAGCTAAAGTCGGAGACCGAGGGATTCATAATGGCCTGCCAGGATGGTGTCTTCAACACCCTTGTCTACCGTAGTCGCGTGATGGGTATAGACGTCCCTGACACCCGATGCAGGGCATGTCGTGGGGCACCTGAGACCGTAATGCATTTGCTATCAGCATGCCCATCTTATGCGGTCTCAGCCTATATCCACAGGCATAACGCGGCGCTACGAGTGTTGTACTACCACCTACGACACTCGTACGGTATAGACGAGACACCGGTGTTGCCTTATGCTCCGGGGGATATTGAGTCCGTGGTGGAGAATGAGAGATGCCGAATCTATTGGAACTACTCATTCCCCACCCTCAGGCAAATACAAGCCAATAAGCCTGATGTTGTCCTCCTCGACCACCAAAGTAGAACGATATTCGTCATGGAGTTTTCCGCTCCAGGCGAAATGAATATCGTTCGAAAAGAGGAGGAAAAACGGACTAAATATCGAGATCTTCTCTTTGAACTCCGCAGGTTATATCCGGACCATTCTGTCAAAATGGTGGTTCTGATCATAGGAGTCCTTGGTGGAATGATGGACACACTGCTCTCCAATTTGAAAATAATACCTGCTTGCCGTAATATGGCAGAAATCTTAGCATCAAGAATGCAGAAGGCCGTTATACTTGGTTCGCTTCGTCTACTCAGGGCACACGATTCTCGGACCCAATAATCACTCACCCTACGGATGTAGGGAGTGGTTATTGGGGTTAACGACACCAGCGCGCCCTCCGGATGGGTCGGAGCACCGGAGACAGGGCCTGACTGGTACACTCCTAAGGAGAAAAAAAAAAATAATAATAATAATAATAATAATAATAATAATAGGCAGGGCGGTCAAACAACACCTAAGGCCCTGGTGAGTAGCGACACCACCTACCCTAGCAAAGGATGCAAAATCGGACCGGCAGCTCATGCGCATCCGGGAGGGGAAAAAGCAACTTTCCCTCCGGTGTCGGCCGTGGGTTTACTGGGTTAACCCCCCAGTAAACTCTACTACTCGGTTCCCAACAATCGAGGAAGAGGCCCCCACAACCGACCCCCTCGGATTAGGGGTCAAAGGCAAGGTGGTGGGGCCAACGATGATTTGCCATATGATGACGACCGCGATAACAACGGACGCTTTGAGTGGACGGACGAATTAAGAGACGGACTTCTGCATTGCTACGAGAGCAGTGAGCCCGCCCGGAGAGGATACATGGCGAGAATGCATGCTCTGTGGTGTGAGAGACACCCAGAGCATGCAGCGTTTTCCGCACAAAATCTCAGGGATTATGTATCCCATCTTCGGGCTCGAGGCTACGTTAGAGCTCCTCCTCAGCCGGTTATCGAAGTGGCAGATATGCCACGTGTCGGTTTGGCTATGGAGGAGAATCACATTGTTCCACAGATGGAGGATATCAGAACCCGCAGGGCGCTTCACAATATGAAGCCCCTGAAGCCGCAAGAACTGGCACGGGTGGATGCGGAGATTGGCGATGTTCTTCCAGAAGAGGCTGACATCTGGCAGATCAATTCTGTCGTGTACGACGCCGCTCATGCTCTATCCCAAACGGAGAGGAGGGACACCACCGCTCTGGTAGGGAGGCATGAACGACGTGTACACAAGATGGAAGCCAAGATCAAGTCGGCGAGACAACACGCGTCTCGTATCCAGTGTGTGGTGGACTTCGTGGCGGCCAATAGGCCTTTCACGCCCGCAGTGCGGCCAATTGCCGCAAAATTGAGACGAGCTCACCACACATTAAATCAAGGTGTGCTGTTCACCATCAAACAGCACTGCCTTGATAGGATACGAATGCTAGTGGCTGCAAAGAAGTCACTAGTGAGGCGGGCGAGAAGTATCGCGGAAAACATAAAGTTCCGCGATAAACCTTCTCGCTTATTCCAAGAGCCTCCACGTGTTGTCGATAACCCGCCGGCTGCAGATCGGGTGGAAACATTCTGGAAGAATATCCGCAACCACTCAACGTAGATACTCCAGCCCTAGCGCAGTTCGAAGCATTTTGCAGGAGGCTTCGGCAGCCTGACCTCAATGATCTGCGCATTCCGATAACCACGGAAGAAGTACGAGGGGCCCTAAAAGGCTCTAAGAATTTCGCTGCTCCAGGCCCTGATGGGTTGAATAACTATTGGAGGAAAAAGTTTCCAACAACCCACCGCCATCTGGCCAGAGTTTTCAACTCATGGCTAGATGGGGAGCAGCAGATTCCGGAGTGGTTTGTCGAGGGGCGAACCGTGCTCATCCCCAAAAACGGAGATTTGTCTGATCCAAAGAATTACAGGCCGATAACATGCTTGAATGCGTGTTATAAGGTGTTTACGCGCATCTTATACATGCGCATTCTCTCCGCAGTTGATCCGGTGTATGAACGGATAAATGAGCAAAGAGGGTCAAAGAAAGGGATCGCCGGGTGCAAGGAGAACCTGCTCATCGATAGATGTATCACGCAGGACTCAGTGCAGTATAAGCGTAACCTTTCGATGGCCTGGATCGATTACCGCAAGGCATTTGATACAACATCACATGAGTTAATCATGCATTTGCTCAGATGCCTTGAGGTACCCGGTCAAATAGTGGGATGCATTGGACAACTGATGCCGCTCTGGAGGACTCGCTTCACCAAAAGATCTGGTAGAGACATAGTCCAAACAGAGCAGGTCATCATTAGAAGAGGCGTGTTTCAGGGAGACTCCCTCAGCCCTCTTCTCTTCTGCATCTCACTATTGCCATTGTCCGTTGCACTCAGGAATACCCGTGGGTACAACTGCGGCACCCCCAGAAACCGGATGCATAAAGTCACCCATCTATTTTACATGGATAACCTCAAATTATATGCCTCTGGAGAAAGGGACCAACATCAGTACCTTAGGGTGGTGGAAGAGTACACGCATGCTATCGGAATGGAATTTGGGATCGACAAATGTGCCACGGTTCATCTCAGAAGAGGACGATGCAAGGAATACGGAGAGGATGTTCAGCTTGTAGACGGAAGCATCCTACATCATCTTGATGCCAGAGAGACGTATACTTACTTTGGTGTGGAGCAACGCCGCTCCCAAGAGGTATTCACAGTTAAGAACTCTCTCCGCGGCAAGTATCAGCATAAACTCCGACAGATCTGGTCATCAGAACTGTCGGGGAAGAACAAAGTTGCTGCAACCAATATGCTTGCCGTTCCGATCCTTCTCTACGCTTTCGGAGTGATGAAGTGGACTAAGGAAGAGCTGCTACAACTCGACGTTAAAACTCGCAAAGTGATGCATCTCAATAGGAGCTTGCATCCTAAATCGTCCGTTCCACGGTTATACTTTCCCAGACAATGGGGAGGCCGTGAACTTTTGAGTTTGGAGTGTCTGCATAACAGAATGGTTCTGGATGGGGCCTATAAAGTCATCAGGAGTTCAGATCCCCTTCTCTGCATGGTCCGCGACCATGAAAAAGCAGGGATTGGAGCATTTGTTTTTAAGGCAGCAACCCGTGCGGCCGTTGAACTCGGTCTCGTATTCGACACTGAACGGACTAACCCAAACTTTGTCACTGAGTTGGTACCCGTTCAGCAAAAAGCTCACATCAAAACTGCGGAGACAGAGGTCCTGCTACAGCAACATATGGATAAGCCAAAGCATTGCGTTTTCTTTCACAACATCGAAGACCTTGGCCTGACCTGAAGAAAACCTTGATCAATGATTTTCCTGAAGTTTCCTGTGAAAATCACACGTCCAAATTCCCCGATCTCTATGCATCCATGAAGGTGACGATTAAACAAGAAAACTTCAAGAATGCTTGGAGACGCGAAATATGGCCAAGCGGAGCGCTAGTATCCCGTTTTTTAGTGAAAAAGAGGACGATGCCACACACACAAGAGGAGGCAGGTCCACAATCTATCAAGAACAACTAACATTGGAAAACAATTTCAAGATATTTCATGTAAATATTCAATGTCTTGCAAATAAGGTAAACGAACTATGTATTTTCACTGACAATTCTGATTTTGACATTATTTGTCTGTCTGAGCACTGGCAAACCACTAATAACTTGTCCACTATAAATATAAGTAATTTTTATCTTGCCTCACAATTTTGTCGAACACAACGACAACATGGAGGTGTTGCGATTTACTGTAGGAACAATCTGAATTCGAGAAACTTGAATCTGAGCAAATTTAGTGAAGAAATGCAATCTGAATTCTGTGGTATTCACCTACAATCCCTAGATATTCTGGTAATAACAGTCTACAGGTCTTGCACAGGAGATGTTAACCTATTCATTAATAATCTAGAAAATTTAATATCCACTTACCTCAAGCTGAATAAAAAAATTGTCTTGGTTGGGGATTTCAACATAAATTTCATCTCAAACTCGTTACCTCTCTTCAATCTAAAATGTATGCTACAATCTTTTGGATTGGAAATAATGATATCAGATTACACAAGAGTCTCTGCATTATCTGCAACATGTATCGACAATATAATTTCAAATCTGGATATACACACCAGTAAAGCTGGAATCTTAGATCCATGCCTGTCCGATCATAAGGGACAATTTCTATCCATTTCTACCAATAAACCTGTAGATCAGGAAATTGATGATATGCCTAGAATTTGCTACACAAAAAAAGGATTTGAGAAATTTAAAACATTTCTCTCTCATGTAGATTGGGGTATCCTTGATTCACCTGACCAGAATATTAATAATACATGTAATTATTTCATCAGTACTCTTCAAGAGACCCTGAGCCAATCATTTCCTGTAAAGAAAAAAATGAAAATCGACCATAAAACAAAAATACAATGGTACAATGACGAACTCAAAAAAATGAGAAACAACCTGGAAGCTGTCAAAATTATATCTGAGGTGTCTGGATGCAATAAAGATATTGAAATTTATAAACATTTGAAGAAAACTTATCATTTTGAACTATTAAACCAAAAAAAACGAGCATATGATGAATATATAATAAACTCCGCCAATAAGTCGAAAGCTTGCTGGAATATAATCATCTCGGAGAGAAATTCAATAAATAAAAGAAAGATTTTCCATGAATTCTCAGAAAACAAATTTAACGAATTTTTTTGTACCATAGCTGAAAAAACAATTAAATCTCTTCCACAACTAGATGCTGATGGAGAAAAGAATTTCAAAAAATTCCCTTCTCCTGTTGAGACCTTCTTTCTAGAACCTGTCTGTCAATATGAAGTTCATAGTGCCATAAATAAATTGAAAAACTCTAGTTCTCGAGATATCCATGACATGAACAGCCACTTAATAAAAGAAATAGTCGAACAAATTGTCATGCCCTTAACTAACCTAATAAATCAGATTTTCAGCAAAGGAATCTTCCCAAATATTCTCAAGATTTCCAGAGTTATACCCATCTTTAAAAAGGGTGACAAATCATCCTTAGACAATTATCGTCCAATTAGTATAATATCCATAATTGGAAAAATTGTGGAAATGATCCTAAAGGATCGTCTTTATTCTTATTTTGAAAATAGGTTCTTCTTCAGCGAATCACAATTCGGTTTTCGCAAGAAAAAATCTACCACTCAGGCAGCTTTCCATATAGTGACTGACATAGTCGAGGGCCTTGATCAGGGCAGACACACGTCACTAACACTATGTGACCTGACCAAGGCTTTTGACTGTGTATCACATGCATTACTTATAGACAAATTGAGTCACTACGGACTGAGAGGTACCATTTTGGACCTTATTAGCTCTTACCTCAACGATAGATATCAGTGTGTGGATTTGAATAACAGGAAATCAGATCTCAAACAAATTGAACATGGCGTACCTCAAGGCTCCATACTTGGACCATTTTTGTTCCTAGTATACATAAACGACTTATGTCAGTCTATTGCACCGATAAAATGTGTCCTATTTGCTGATGACACCACCCTCATATACTCGGGTAAGTCATATGATGCTCTACCTAAAGCTGCCGAACACGATAAGAACGTGGCAAAAAGCTGGTTTACGAGAAATAAATTAAAATTAAATGAAAACAAAACTCAGAATTTGATCGTCTCCTCAAATCCTCTTTATCAAAAAGGACAAAATATTTCACTACTGGGTATTAAAATCGATGATCGATTAAATTGGTCCAGCCATGTGGACTATATGCTTAGCAAGTTATCAAGTGTCTTATTCATATTGAGGCAACTCAAACCTGTCACTAACACGAATGTACTCAAAATCACATATTTTTCTCTATTTCACTCTGTCATATCCTATGGCATTCTTCTTTGGGGTAACTCTAATAATGCAATAAGGGTTTTCAGATCACAGAAAAGGGCAATAAGAATTTTGGCAAATCTTGGCTATAGAGATCATTGTCAACACTATTTCATCAAACTAAGTATAATGCCACTCCCTACCCTTTATATATTTACAGTTCTGCTGGAAATACATAAAAACAGGAGCAATTTTTCTAAGCACTCCGATATACACAATTACAATACCAGATCTGCGGACTTGTTAAATCCTCAAAGACACAGATTAGCTATAAGCTACCAAAACTCTTTAAATCTCACTTTATACAATACTCTCGATAGATCAGTAAAATTACTAGAATTCAAAAAATTTAAAATAACAATCAAAAGATTTCTTCTCGAAAGTTGTTTCTACAGTGTATCGGAATATCTCCAAAAAGCCAACTCTCTTAGAGTCTAGACTTACAAATACTGCAAAGATCCTGCGTTTCGTGTTCTCTCTTTGTTCGTCATATTATAGATACGATGCAAATACTGCAAAGATCCTGCGTTTCGTGTTCTTTCTTTGTTCTTCATATTATAGATACGATTATATATATATATATCCTGTATTATTTTAATGAGTTTTAGTGAATTAACAGCAATGTATCTCACGTTACAATTTTATTACCTATTGATATTTGATATATTTTTTTAATCTTTATATTTTTTAATCTTTTTACCACTACCATTAATATTTTAACATGTATTTGTTTTGTATTGATATTTTAACATGAAATTGTTTTTGTACTGATTCTGACCTGCCGCAAACATACTGTATGTAACGTGGTTAAATAAACTCTATCTATCTAAACTCTATCTATCTATCCAAATGCTTGACCTTTGCCTTCCTCAGATCGAGTGAGCTAAAGTGGGAGACCGAGGGATTTATAATGGCCTGCCAGGATGGTGTCTTCAACACCCTTGTCTACCGCAGTCGCGTGATGGGTATAGACGTCCCTGACACCCGATGCAGGGCTTGTTGTGGGGCACCTGAGACCGTAATGCATTTGCTATCAGCATGTCCATCTTAGGCGGTCTCAGCCTATATCCACAGGCATAACGCCGCGCTACGAGTGTTGTACTACCATCTACGACACTCGAACGGAATAGACGAGACACTGGTGTTGCCTTATATCCTGGGGGATATTGAGTCCGTGGTGGATAATAAGAGGTGCCGAATCTTTTGGAACTACTCATTCCCCACCCTCAGGCAAATACAAGCCAATAAGCCTGATGTTGTCTTCCTCGACCACCAAAGTAGAACGATATTCGTCATGGAGTTTTCGCTCTAGGCGAAATTAATATCGTTCGAAAAGAGGAGGAAAAACGGACTAAATATCTTCTCTTTGAACTCCGTAGGTTGTATCTTGACCATTCTGTCAAAACAGTGGTTCTGATTATAGGAGTCCTTGGTGGAATGATGGACACACTGCTCTCCAACTTGAAGATAATACCGGCTTGCCGTAATATGGCAGAAATCTTAGCAGCAAGAATGCAGAAGGCCGTTATACTTGGTTCGCTCCGTCTACTCAGGGCACACGATTCTTGGACAGGGATTATGTATCCCATCTTCGGGCTCGAGGCTACGTTAGAGCTCCTCCTCAGCCGGTTATCGAAGTGGCAGATATGCCACGTGTCGGTTTGGCTGTGGAGGAGAATCACATTGTTCCACAGATGGAGGATATCAGAACCCGCAGGGCGCTTCACAATATGAAGCCCCTGAAGCCGCAAGAACTGGCACGGGTGGATGCGGAGATTGGCGATGTTCTTCCAGAAGAGGCTGACATCTGGCAGATCAATTCTGTCGTGTACGACGCCGCTCATGCTCTATCCCAAACGGAGAGGAGGGACACCACCGCTCTGGTAGGGAGGCATGAACGACGTGTACACAAGATGGAAGCCAAGATCAAGTCGGCGAGACAACACGCGTCTCGTATCCAGTGTGTGGTGGACTTCGTGGCGGCCAATAGGCCTTTCACGCCCGCAGTGCGGCGAATTGCCGCAAAATTGAGACGAGCTCACCACACATTAAATCAAGGTGTGCTGTTCACCATCAAACAGCACTGCCTTGATAGGATACGAATGCTAGTGGCTGCAAAGAAGTGAGGCGGGCGAGAAGTATCGCGGAAAACATAAAGTTCCGCGATAAACCTTCTCGCTTATTCCAAGAGCCTCCACGTGTTGTCGATAACCCGCCGGCTGCAGATCGGGTGGAAACATTCTGGAAGAATATCTATGAGTATCCGCAACCACTCAACGTAGATACTCCAGCCCTATCGCAGTTCGAAGCATTTTGCAGGAGGCTTCGGCAGCCTGACCTCAATGATCTGCGCATTCCGATAACCACGGAAGAAGTACGAGGGGCCCTAAAAGGCTCTAAGAATTTCGCTGCTCCAGGCCCTGTTGGGTTGAATAACTATTGGAGGAAAAAGTTTCCAACAACCCACCGCCATCTGGCCAGAGTTTTCAACTCATGGCTAGATGGGAAGCAGCAGATTCCGGAGTGGTTTGTCGAGGGGCGAACCGTGCTCATCCCCAAAAACGGAGATTTGTCTGATCCAAAGAATTACAGGCCGATAACATGCTTGAATGCGTGTTATAAGGTGTTTACGCGCATCTTATACATGCGCATTCTCTCCGCAGTTGATCCGGTGTATGAACGGATAAATGAGCAAAGAGGGTCAAAGAAAGGGATCGCCGGGTGCAAGGAGAACCTGCTCATCGATAGATGTATCACGCAGGACTCAGTGCAGTATAAGCGTAACCTTTCGATGGCCTGGATCGATTACCGCAAGGCATTTGATACAACATCACATGAGTTAATCATGCATTTGCTCAGATGCCTTGAGGTACCCGGTCAAATAGTGGGATGCATTGGACAACTGATGCCGCTCTGGAGGACTCGCTTCACCAAAAGATCTGGTAGAGACATAGTCCAAACAGAGCAGGTCATCATTAGAAGAGGCGTGTTTCAGGGAGACTCCCTCAGCCCTCTTCTCTTCTGCATCTCACTATTGCCATTGTCCGTTGCACTCAGGAATACCCGTGGGTACAACTGCGGCACCCCCAGAAACCGGATGCATAAAGTCACCCATCTATTTTACATGGATAACCTCAAATTATATGCCTCTGGAGAAAGGGACCAACATCAGTACCTTAGGGTGGTGGAAGAGTACACGCATGCTATCGGAATGGAATTTGGGATCGACAAATGTGCCACGGTTCATCTCAGAAGAGGACGATGCAAGGAATACGGAGAGGATGTTCAGCTTGTAGACGGAAGCATCCTACATCAATTTGATGCCAGAGATACGTATACTTACTTTGGTGTGGAGCAACGCCGCTCCCAAGAGGTATTCACAGTTAAGAACTCTCTCCGCGGCAAGTATCAGCATAAACTCCGACAGATCTGGTCATCAGAACTGTCGTGGAAGAACAAAGTTGCTGCAACCAATATGCTTGCCGTTCCGATCCTTCTCTACGCTTTCAGAGTGATGAAGTGGACTAAGGAAGAGCTGCGACAACTCGACGTTAAAACTCGCAAAATGATGCATCTCCATAGGAGCTTGCATCCTAAATCGTCCGTTCCACGGTTATACTTTTCCAGACAACGGGGAGGCCGTGGACTTTTGAGTTTGGAGTGTCTGCATAACAGAATGGTTCTGGATGGGGCCTGTAAAGTCATCCGGAGTTCAGATCCCTTTCTCTGCATGGTCCGCGACCATGAAAAAGCAGGGATTGGAGCATTTCTTTTTAAGGCAGCAACCCGTGCGGCCGATGAACTCGGTCTCGTATTCGACACTGAACGGGCTAACCCAAACTCTGTCACCGAGTTGGGACCCGTTCAGCAAAATGCTCATATCAAAACTGCGGAGACAGAGGTCCTGCAACAGCTACATATGGATAAGCCAATGCATGGTGTCTTCTTTCACAACATCGAAGACATTGGCTTATCCAAAAGCTTGACCTTTGCCTTCCTCAGGTCGAGTGAGCTAAAGTCGGAGACCGAGGGATTCATAATGGCTTGCCAGGATGGTGTCTTCAAGACCCTTGTCTACCGTAGTCGCGTGATGGGTATAGACGTCCCTGACACCCGATGCAGGGCATGTCGTGGGGCACCTGAGACCGTAATGCATTTGCTATCAGCATGCCCATCTTATGCGGTCTCAGCCTATATCCACAGGCATAACGCAGCGCTACGAGTGTTGTACTACCACCTACGACACTCGTACGGTATAGACGAGACACCGGTGTTGCCTTATGCTCCGGGATATTGAGTCCGTGGTGGAGAATGAGAGATGCCGAATCTATTGGAACTACTCATTCCCCACCCTCAGGCAAATACAAGCCAATAAGCCTGATGTTGTCCTCCTCGACCACCAAAGTAGAACGATATTCGTCATGGAGTTTTTCGCTCCAGGCGAAATGAATATCGTTCGAAAAGAGGAGGAAAAACGGACTAAATATCGAGATCTTCTCTTTGAACTCCGCAGGTTATATCCAGACCATTCTGTCAAAATGGTGGTTCTGATTATAGGAGTCCTTGGTGGAATGATGGACACACTGCTCTCTTACTTGAAGATAATACCGGCTTGCCGTAATATGGCAGAAATCTTAGCAGCAAGAATGCAGAAGGCCGTTATACTTGGTTCGCTCCGTCTACTCAGGGCACACGATTCTTGGACCCAGTAATCACTCACCCTACGGAAGTAGGGAGTGGTTTTTGGGGTTAACGACACCAGCGCGCCCTCCGGATGGGTCGGAGCACCGGAGACAGGGCCTGACTGGTACACTCCTAAGGAGAAAAAAAAAATAATGATGGAGATGTTATTATAGGTGTTGTTGCTCAAGAAGTGAGGGCGAAACTAGTTAGTTTCTACGAAGTAGTAAAACAGTGATTATTTTATAAATGAAAATAAATCAGTAATTTGAGTACTGAGTTTTCTTAAGCGTGGATCATAACATCTTCGACATTTCGATATCTTATTTCCCACCAATTCTACGAGAATTCTATCATTGCAGAAAGAAATTTCTACTTTCGTTTTTAGATTATTTTCAATTTGTATGAAACATTTGTACTGAATGACAGTGTCTTTCTTGTTTACTTCACATCTCCTGATTTCCCATATACCGTTTTCTCATGTCTTATATGCTCAAAAATCTTACAAAAATTAATCTATGAGGTTTGCAATTTTTTTTTGAAGTTTCATTTGACAACAACTCTGTGGGAGACCATATCAGCTTGATTGGGTTCCTATTTTTCAACTCGGTATTCTAGTTCATGCCAAGAGCTATTTTACTTCCCCTCAGTTGATTCTGATTCATAAGGCACAGATCTGACCTGTCCTGAAGAACTATTTACATATATGGAGTGCTGCCCCTTAGCACACGTTGAAACTTTTTGATTCTGTCAAGAAAATAACCATTCGTTTTTTCGGTGATGCTAAGCTCGCTCCTCTGGTACTTTACAGAATGGTCGGCGATCAGTTTCTTTTTTGACAATATTTATTTTTCACTTGTACATTACTGCTTTATAATACCTTGGCAACGGTTGCTATTAACATGCCCATAACGCCCAGGGCGTTATGGAGGGCATTATGAATCATAACGCCCGCTAAATATTTTTTTTCTGTAGTTCAATAAATTAATTACTCAGAAAAGTTTTCTTTATAACTGTACATAAAAAGGGACTAATTATTTTCTCTCAAATAGAAATTACAATTTTCCAATGTTCCTGAAAAAATAGTACCAAGTTTGAAGTTCTGTGTAGTCGCTGCCACTTGCGTCCCCCACCCATTACCATTACCATTGAAGTTGTGTGAGTTGACCGATGATGAACTCCTCAGTGTGCATTCGGTTTCGTTCGGAACGTTAACATTTTCTTTTTCGGAAACGGAATGGGCTATCATTGCAGCAATTTCGTTCTTCGATGAGATACTTTCTTCAATATAGCTCTCCGCTACCGTACTACTCTTCCATTTTTCATGTAATTTTAGTGTTTCAAGGAAGCACCTTCACGACGTTCGGCGTAGACAATGTCCGGTGTAACCTTTCGGGTTTTCCAAATTAAGGTATTTCGCTATGATATAAGGAACACTTCCTATAGTTTTAAAGAGAAACATTCTCAATTGAAAATTGAATCAACACATGACTCCTCTGGAAATGGAAAAACTCTACGATAAAATTGAAGTTACTTTTTTGTAATAAAAAAAGTGAAATAGATTTTTGTCGACCAAAATGTATTGGAGGCCTAGCGAAAGAGATGCAATTATTCACGCATCAATGGAATGAGCGATTTTCTGTGAGTGATACTTCTGAATAACATTCTACCTTATCATATTCATAGATAAGAATCTCCAATGGAAACTGTACATATAATAAATAATCAACTATCTGAATGAAAATGCAAATTTTCACTTTTAGATTTTTTTTCTCTCAAGTTATATAGGGTCTTTCTCAATATCTATCAGATGTAGTTCAATGTCCAGCGTGGCTTTTGCCGGAGAAGTAGTTGCTTTCTGTTACATATTACAAAAAAGTAACTTTAATTTTATAGTAGGGTTTTTCCATTTCCAGAGGAGTCATGTATTGATTCAATTTTCAATTGAGAATGTTTCTATTTGAAACATGAATCCCTTCCAAGAGAGGTTATCTTGTACGATGGAAAACAGCGACTAAATTCCAACTTTCAGTCGCAGATGATTCCACAACTGACTTTATGAACATCCTGTTCATATTCTCAATGAAATCAACATGCCATACCCATGACAGGTTTTATGTCAGAAAAATATTTACAAAGTTACACCCCACAAGAAATAGTCCAACAATTCCTCATTACAGTGTGAAATTGCTTCTGAAGAGTATGTTTTCCAATTCTTCCAACCTCCCTGATGATCTTAGAAGAGTGAAATAGATTTTTGTCGACCAAAATGTATTGGAGGCCTAGCGAAAGAGATGCAATTATTCACGCATCAATGGAATGAGCGATTTTCTGTGAGTGATACTTCTCTGAATAACATTCTCCCTTATCATATTCATAGATAAGAATCTCCAATGGAAACTGAACATTTAATAAATAATCAACTATCTGAATGAAAATGCAAATTTTCACTTTTAGATTTTTTTCTCTCAAGTTGTATAGGGTCTTTCTCAATATCTATCAGATGTAGTTCAATGTCCAGCGTGGCTTTTGCCGGTGAAGTATTTGTTTTCTGTTAGATATTACAAAAAAGTAACTTCAATTTTATCGAAGGGTTTTTCCATTTCCAGAGGAGTCATGTATTGATTCAATTTTCAATTGAGAATGTTTTTCTTTAAAACATGAATCCCTTCCAAGAGAGGTTATGTTGTACGATGGAAAACAGCGACTAAATTCCAACTTTCAGTCGCAGATGATTCCACAGCTGACTTTATAAACATACTGTTCATATTTTCAATTAAATCAACATGCCATACCCACGACAGGTTTTATGTCAGAAGAATATTTTCAAAGTTTCACCCCACAAGAAATAGTCCAACAATTCCTCATAACAGTGTGGAATTGCTTCTGAAGAGTATGTTTTTCAATTCTTCCGACCTCCCTGATGATCTTAGAAGAGTGAAATAGATTTTTGTCGACCAAAATGTATTGGAGGCCTAGCGAAAGAGATGCAATTATTTACGCATCAAAGGAATGAGCGATTTTCTGTGAGTGATTCTTCTGAATAAC
This sequence comes from Chrysolina oricalcia, assembly GCA_944452925.2. Lineage (NCBI taxonomy): Eukaryota > Metazoa > Arthropoda > Insecta > Coleoptera > Chrysomelidae > Chrysolina > Chrysolina oricalcia. The sequence goes on along the minus strand of OX101815.2, from coordinate 47,036,872 downwards.
ATTCTTCCTTATCACATTCATAGATAAGAATCTCCAATGGAAAGTGGACATTCAATAAATAATCAACTATCTGAATGAAAATGCAAATTTTCACTTTCAGATTTTTTCTCTCAAGTTATATAGGGTCTTTCTCAATATCTATCAGATGTAGTTCAATGTCCAGCGTGACTTTTGCTGGGGAAGTATTTGTTTTCTGTTAGATATTACAAAATAGTAACTTCAATTTTATCGTAGGGTTTTTCCATTTCCAGAGGAGTCATATATTGATTCAATTTTCAATTGAGAATGTTTCTCTTTAAAACATGAATCCCTTCCAAGAGAGGTTATCTTGTACGATGGAAAACAGCGACTTAATTCCAACTTTCAGTCGCAGATGATTCCACAACTGACTTTATGAACATCCTTTCATATTTCATATTTTCAACGAAATCAACACTTCCTATAGTATTATCACGTACAGGTAACTGAATGCATTTATTATTTCTGTAGGTTAAAAAAACCTACGTTGTTTACATCCTTTTGGTCGTAGTGCAATGTACTTTTTAACTAATTTCAAGGCTCCTATTTCGCTTTCTCCAACAATGGTGAAACTTTTTGAGGTAAATGTCTTGGTTTCTGGTATCTTGATCAGTGAAACGGCTCCTCTGTCTTCAATGTCATCAATTGTCATCTTGACCATTCCATCACGTCTTGAGCCTCCAAATACGCCCATTACCAAACATTTTTATGTAGCCTAAATGTATCATCTGGAGCTTTTCTTATGAAAAGTAATAATTGTCCAGCTTCCAACACCTTTGATTTAACTTTCAGAAAGGCCATCAGTTGACTGAATGCTGATATATTAATGTTTTCTTTAACAATCAATGTTGATTTCAGCTGTGAGTATTTGGTCTATAGACTGTTTGCACTATACTATTCAGACTGAAATAATGTAAAATAAATAGAAAATATTAATATTTTTTATGAGATAAACTCACCAGTTCCTGGAAGTATGCCATTAAGACAGTTTCATTTACGGTATTCACTCCGTTATCATCTTTCAATTTAAATAAATTGTCATACTTCCTCTCGTATAAGTATTTGGATTTCACAGGCAGTAAATTTCCTAACGCTTTTCCAGCATTGAGCGTCACATTCTGTGAGATCTCCATAATTATTATGGACACAACCGTTTTTAGTTTCCTCCACTAACAAGCTTGTCAATTCTAACAAAAATGCAGCGTTAATTTATCAAATAAACAACCCCTAGCAACCTTCAATGTTTCCATGGCAATTGCATAGAAGCTCACTTGTGCTCAGTTGCAGAATTTTTTCGTGAAAAATAAAGTATTTTATGCACCACGAGCGTTACTAGATCCTAACGCCCATCGGGTAACATATCTATGTAACGCACATTTTTGTTACCGTTAGCGGTCCCATCGAAATTTACCCGTTGAGCTCAGTTTTCACATCTCTTTGTTGTTACTTTGAAGACATGTCGAACATCTCTTCACAAGGGCTAGTTCTTCCAACGGACGGCAACGCTTTGGAACTCACTGCCTCGTGAGATGTTCCCTGAGACATACAGGCTGCCGAAGTTCAAGAAGAACACCAATTCCCTACTTTCCCCCAGCTCTCACGAAGTTTTTTAACATAGCAGGATTTTCTTTTTGGTGAGAATGAAAATATAAAAAAAATCATTATCAACTTATGAGACATCTGTTGACCTCTTCTCATACCGTAAAGAAGTATCAAGCATACATTCTGGGGCTTCCGTACTCTACTTTTATATCATTATGTCAAATATGGGCAACAGTTGACATAGTTGAAATATTATAAAAAAATACCAATAAGTACATTAATGTAAATGATATTTACAATTCTGACTTTAAATCAAATTTTTAAGTAGGGGTATTTCTCATCAGAAAAACTGCTACATCGAATGAAGGTTAAATAATATATGAAAGATCCTTGACAAAGTTTCTAAGAAAACTGCTTCATGGTGCTCCATTATTTTCATAGGCGAAAGTAATGTTTCGTTTCAAATTGTGTGAACACCTGTATACCATATATCTATTAACTACGAATATGGATAATAAGGATAGCCTATGTGATGCCAAAAAAAATGAGCATCGACTTCGAATTGGACGCTGTTGAATTAATGCGCTTGCGCCAGAAATTACTATTCAAAGACATGATTTTGTTTTTTCATCTCTTTCTAGCGTGCATGATTCGGCAGCAACAATTATCGAAGATATGAGAAGCATATCTTTCCAACATAACCTCATAATATGGATAAGTTTACACAGAGCAAGTGTAGATTGTGCAAATTATAAGACGGCGGCACTATATGGGTTTTATTCCTGAGAATATGACACATTTTATAAATTTCTACATTTCTAGATTCATGAAAGAATTTAAGATCGCCGCCGGCGTTTTACTTCGAGTTCGTGTTCAGGAGGCAAAAAATACATCACTACCAGCAAACTATTTTTCTCGGCGGTTATGAGGCCGATGTGGAACGAGATTTAGCTTTTCAAACAACTGTCTGTCACATACCCAATCCATATTTCTTCAAGTATACTGAGTTTTTATCCGCTTTTGGCAGAAAATTGATTGATGAAACTCTAGTAGCAGGTAACGGACATTGTGTTACAAATTGATCAATGAATCGTTTTTTTAATGACACGAAGTTTAATTGACCGTCTTGCATAATTCTCATTCGTCATTTGTCCACATTATAAAAATGTTATCCCATTTTCAATATGGGACGGTTGAAAATGTCAAAAGAAGCATAACCTTAAAAATGTATGACATTTCTCGTGATTCAGAATTCGGCATGCGAGGCATGCGCAATAGTTTCCCAGCCCCCGTTTGAGAAAAGGTAAGAGATATTTTTGGCTTCAATTTGATTACATTGCATCTTATGGCGTGTTATCAATATTTGTAGTTAATAGATATATGCTGTATACTACTCATGATTATTGCCATTTTTCAGTTATTAGTCAACGAAGGCCAGCTTACCCAATTAAGTCGAATATTTCCTTCCAATATGAAATTTGTCATAAGAGGAATGCAATTATCCAAAAATTACAGCGAAAATTTCCCTCACGTGTAAAAACGTCCATAAGAGGAATGCAATTACCGCTGGCTCACAGCGATAATTGCACTGTAGTGATGCGTTTTGCGTCACGGCAGTGCAATTATCGCATTAGATGTCAATTCAAGTGAAGTCGCGCGATTTTAATGTCAGAAGTGAGACTTCAAATGTGTCATCTAAGAGTGAGGTGTGAAATTTCCTACCGAATACCACTCGTGCATTGAAAATTAACCAGATAATTCTGAAAAAAAACGTGTTTTTTTTATAAAAAACCGCACTCGGTTATTTTTTTCGTTGTTTAAAAAAATTGCCCTCCTCCTTCGGAGTCGGGCAATTTATGCTTTGAAACAACGAAAAAAATAAACTCGTGCAGTTTTTAAAAAAAACACGTTTTCTTCAGAATTATTGGTAATTTTCAATGCACTTGTGGTATTACCCCCGGTAATTGCACTACGGAGCGATAATTGCACTACGAAAACATCCCGTCGGCATGACACCAACAACAACACTGACTGAAAATACTGATAAATGACAGATATACTTCAAAAAGTTAAAAAATGTCGCGTTTTGGTGAGTGGTCCATACAATGTATTAAGGAAAATGTAGTTGAAAGTGAAACAGCAGAACATACATTTTTCTTTCAACTCTGGAAATATTCTACCGAATTACACTCGTGCAACAAAATAAACCTGATAATTTTTCATTCAAGCATGTTGTCAGTGAAAAAGTTTTTAGACAACATGCTCTCATGGAAAATCATCGTTAATTTTGATGCACTTATGTAATTGAATCCGAAAATTAAATTTGACTTTGAGATAAGAATTCTTAGGATGAACAATTAAATATGGATATAGCTACATCTTTAGGGTCGTGGTTTGAATCAGAGCAAAATTTCTCCTCTGAGACATATGAAGTACTACGAAATAGATTTTGAAGAAATTTTGCTTGGAATCTAACAGATACAATTCAACGGTCATAAGAGACAGTAGTTTTTCCTTCTGTTTTTAAACGATATTGGTTTCGCCAGAATCTAAAAACTGCATGTCGAAAATCGTCCTACTTCCGTGGTCGAGGAGAGCAGCATCAGGCGTACGGGCTTGTATTTGCCTGGGGGTGGAGAATGAGTAGTTCCGATAGATTCGGCACCTCTTATTCTCCACAACGGACTCAACATCTCCCGCAGCATAAGGCAACACCGGTATCTGGTCTGGTCTGCAAATGTCGTAGATAGTAACAGAACTCTTGTAGCGACGCTGTATGCCAGTGGATATAGGTTGAGAACGCATACGCATCATAATTATTTTTTCCTTTAGGTATATCCCAGTCAGGCCATGTCTTTGGAGATCGGACACTCACGAAAGGAGCGCTGGTATCGTTTACCCCAATAACCACCCCCACGTCTGTAGTGTAAGTGAACCTAGGATGACGGCCTTCTGCATTGGTGCAGATAAGATTACGGAAAACCGGTATGATTTTCAAATTCGAAATCAGTGTGTGCATAATTCCACTAAGGAGTCCTGTGATCAGATCTACCATTTTAACAGAATAGTTTTAGTAAAGCCAGCGGAGTTCAAAGAGTAGATATCGATATTTCAGTCCATTTTTACTCTAGGTCTCGAACGATACTCGTTTCGCCTGGAGCGGAAAACTCCATGACAAAAACCGTCCTACTCCTGATCTCAATGATCTGCGCAGTCAGATAAACACGGAAGGAGTTCAACTGGCCCTCAAAGGCCAAAGATCCGAAGAACTTCGATGCTCCAAACCCTGGTGGGGTAAATAACTATTGGTTGAAAAAGTTTCCAACCACCCACCGCCATCTGACATGGGTTTCAACTCATGGCTAGATGGGGAGCAACATATACTGGAGTGGTTTGTAGAGGGATGAACCGCGCCGATCCCCAAAATCGGAGATTTGTCGGACCAAAAGAATCACAGGCCGATAACATGGTTGAATGCATGATATAAGGTTGTTACACGCATCTTATACTCACGCATATTCTCTGAAGTTGATCCGGTTTACGAACGGATATATGAGCAAAGAGGGTCAAAGAAAGGGGTCGCTGGCTGCAAGGAAAACCTGCCCATTGACAGATGTATCACGCAAGACTCCATGAAGAACAGTCGTAACCTCTCGATCGCCTAGATCGATTACCTCGAGGCTTTTCATACAAAATCACATAAGCTAATCATGCAATTACTCTGATTCCTTGAGGTACTCGATCAAATAATGAGATGCATTGAACAACTGATGCCACTCTGGAGGACTCGCTTCACCATCAGTTCTGGACAAGTCAGATTCCAAACAGAGCAGATGATTTTCAGAAGAGTTGTGTTTCAGGAAGACTCCCTCAGCCCTTTTCTGCCCCTCTGCATCTCAGTATTGCCACTGTCCGTTGCACTCAGGAACACACGTCGCAACAACTGCGGCACCCCTGGCAACCGAAGGCATTAGGTCATCCATCTGTTTTACATGGATGACTTCAAACCATAGACAAATAAAAAATTAAGAGACTGTTTGAGTGAATAGCGATCTTGATCACCACGTTTTTGGTTAGGCCAGTTGCGAATGGAGGCGCTGACCGCAATCGAGAGACGACTGATGATTGACATGATACTTTTCCATTTCGACATTTGTCAAAAATCATAAGTTTACTGTTTTGTTGATATACACTATTTTTTATTACCTATAACAAACCACGCAATAATTTCAGAATATAATTGTGTTAGTGTCGTCGAAAAATTTAAAATATCAATTATATTATGGATATGAATTATGAACCCAACGTCGAAAATGGAATGTTTTGCTATTCGAGTTAATGCTCAAATTCCTAGAAATAATCTTTTACAAGGTGAAGTATGGAGCTGCTTTCCACAAACTGATACTTATTTCCATCAGTCTGTCGCAGAAATTTAGTCACAAACTGATACTACTAGTGATACTCCCATCAATCATTTTCCATTTCCTATCACTATCTGAATATATAATTTTTGTAGTTTGTTTTGCAGAGTTTGATCTATTTTTATAATTTATTGTTTGTTTTGTTAGGATTTATTCTCTGTAGTAGTCATCTAGGTATATAGTCTTGATTTGAGGATGAGAAAACAGTATTTTTATTTTAGTTGCTTTCAGAGTTTTATTATTGTGTAGTTGTACGAGTCCTTGATAAAATGTGTTTTCATAACGTTTAACTTATTATTCTTGTTTTATATCCGCTGATTTTGTTCTTGATATCATGAAATAAAGATTCATTTTGAAACTCTTATTTTATTATATATTATATATTTTATAAGTGATCGATTTGCCATTTCTTCATTTCATATGATACAACTATTCATATAAAATCCAGAAATACCAAATCGATCAATAATTATAAAATATATACTTTATCAACCATAAGTAGAAACACGATTAAAAAACCCGCCTTGTCTCAATCGGTAACTGAAATCTGTTTTACCAACCGTACTAACTTAGTTCGGCCAGTTGCGAGGTAGGTCGCCACTGTTGATCGTGTTGCTAATTTTTACTGCAGGTTTGACAACTCTCTTTATTTTTAGTTTCTCTATGCTTCAAACCATATAACTCGGGAGAAACGGAACCTTCATCAGTCCCTGAGGGGGGTGGGTGGAAGAATACATGAATCGGAATGGAATTCGGGACCGACAAATGTGCCACATTTCATCTCAAAAGCACCATTTTGATGCCGGAAAGACGTATACTTACCTAGGGGTGGAGTAACGCCGCTCCCAAGTGGTAAACCACATATACAAACTCTCTCCGCGGCAGTTGACAGTATAAACTAAGACATCGTAATTTTTTTGTCAAAAAAAACTTGACATTTCTGCGTCTCTATTGATGCGTAAATGTTTACTTTTTTCACTGCTAAAATAATTCACAAAATAAACATGAAATATTACTTTTTCAAGGAATTATTTTTAACAGAGTCAATTATTAATTGATTATTTATCATAAAACAATTTCATTCATTGGAATAATGATTGATAGTAAACTTTGAACAATTACCTACAACATAAATCACCGAAGATGTTCCATGTTACTGCTGATCAGAAACGTTAGATATTTCTTTTGAAGAGTTGATTCCACAATTTTATCAGATATTTTAATTTGTTTGAAAGAAGATGGACAATTCAATATTTTTTTAGAAATCTCAATTTTGTTATTCAAACTATCTTCTATACGTATATGTTTCTGCTACGGAGGCAGATTTTAAGCCATCGTGGCGTTTTATGGATGTAATGTTGCCCCTTGCATTGGCCAGAAGAGTAACAGAGCTTCTCCTGAAATAGTTACCTGTGTAGCTTTTATTCATGTCTTTTCCAAGCCATTTTGCAATCAAGCTGGGAATTTCTCCTATTTTATTTATCCTCACATGTTGGTTAATACATTTTCCTCTCGAATATTTTAAAAATAATCTGTTACTTTTTGTATGAGGCGGCCGTAGTGCTCTCTACTCGCGGTATATCTCAGTATAATCAAAATTTGAAACAGTGAACGTTCTTGCGCAATAGGTCTTCGTATCAGGTATTCTAACAATGAATATTGATCCAGCATCTTCAATGGCATCAATAGTTATATGTAATAATTCTTTACGGCGACAAGCACAAGCCCAAAATTAGGACAACCTACAAATAAAAAATATTGGAATTACTACTAATCTTATAATATCATGATTATATCTGTAGCTTAAAGTAAGTTTGTTTCGTTATCAACATCTTGAACAAATTTATTGATATCATCCCTTGAAAAAACTTTGGATTTCTTTCCCAGGTATCCAACGCTTTTGTTCTTAATGAGTGGGATCAATTTTGAGAATTTTCTTATATCAATATTTTCCTTAACATTCAATGTACTTTTCAACATTGAGTAGACATTCCATAACGTAGTGGGATTTTAATCTTTGATTTTTCCTCAAAATAGCATATATGCACATTTTAATGATAATAAGAATGATAATAAATGGTCTTAATTTTACTTGGCGTACACAGAAAAAAATATTTTGATTATAAATAACAGAACGGTTTCTGTAACGAATTCAACGAAAAATTATTTTAATATAACATAATTTTTCTACCATCGACAGAAGCGATGTCATGGAAAATACAGTGTTCTACCAATTTTCTGTTAATTTCAAAATGGATTTCTGTGGGTAGGTATTTCCGATCAAATATAATTTCTTTACCATTCACATAATTTCCTTTAATATTAATAAAATCACAAGGTATTAATGAAACAGAAAAAACTGTTGGTATTAAAGTTTGTTCTATTTGATATTCTTGATGATATTTCTGTACCGTGACCAAAATTTCCTCTAACATTTATGGAATAATTCTTTGGAATCAAACCGAAAATGTTCTTTGAATAATAAAGAATATAGCTCATGGATCTACGAATAGTTCTGTAATATGAAAAGAACATATGTGTAGTAATTTATTTCAAAAGAATATTCTGTATACATTACAGATTATTCACCAATCAGGGCGATCTATTTTTAAATTTAAACTCTTTGCATTTGTAACCCTGTCGTGCTTATTTCACTCGCTATTTTGTCTTGGACGTGAATGCATCAGTGACCAGTGTCATAAAGTTTTGTTTCTGCTTGGTAGGTAAGTGGAACCTTATTAGTTTAGCGAAAAACGATATTTTTCATAGGTGGTTTGAATACCTATATACTTCATTTACTTTATAACATATCCAAATGATATTTGGGTATTGAGTGTACCTACCTAGGTATGTATAGTGTTGTGCTATTGTGTGAAAATTTCATGTTTCTGAAATCAAGGAGGGGTAAGAATATATAGAAGTTCTTATTAACTTTTTGTGAATATTTATAGTTTCGAAAGTACAGGAAGTAGAAATTGAAAAATAAATAGAAAATTAGATATTTATTTCATTATTTTGACTTTGTTGAAAGTTGAAGGAAAGTTGAATATACCTATTCATCTTCAGAAATATTAGGTCCAGCAATGTGTTGAAAAGTTGATGACTGAACAACTTGTAGATACCTATATCTAGAAAAGAAGGGTATTTGGAAAACGTTTGAAAGAACCTATCTCGTATTTTCTTGCAAGGATAAAATAACGCTATAGGTACCTATGAAAAATCGTAAGAATATTTATAGGTACGTTAAATACTTATTTCAACAATTAGTTGTCATATTCAGAAGACCTGCAAAATAAGCATGCGATAGTTAATTTCTCATTCTGAAGGTCTACCTACTGAATAAGGCAATATTTTTGTATTTTCTTGGGAATCTCTTCTCGGAATGTATAGGTATGCAATATTTGTATTGAAATACAGAGGACCCCGCAAAATTTAGGTCTCAAAAATATTCATAGAAAAATTCGTAGGAACCTTCAAAATCGATGAAATCAAGTCAGAAGGCAAGTATTTATCATGTCAATAGGTTTCGGCCTTCCCCCTTCAGCAAGAAATATAATAAATAGATGGAAGGAAAAATTGCAGTGATATTTTGGTTCTTACATGCCTACCTCAAGCCGACAGGGAAAAAACGACAAAAGATGCGATAGGAAAGAAGAATATCTTGAAGTACACCGTAATGGACTCACAAAGTTCATTTTTCCTAGTGGCACCTACTTTGGCAGGAGTTCTATCAACCATAGAAGACATGAAACAAAAAGACCAGAAAATCCAACCACTCATTTTGCTAGTCGGGACCATTGAAGAACATCGTGAAATAATTGTTTATTGGGATACAAATAAATACAAATTTTTCAGCATTCTAAAGGCAATAGATATTTGCTTCAATTATTTTTTAATTCAACCTCGAGTATCCTGAAGCTATTGCAATTGTATGGAAGTTCATTCAAAATCTTTTGTTTTCATAAATACCAAACACGACAATTTCCTGCCATACAAATATTCCAGAAAACTCTTGATAGTTGAATCATTGGTTTCCATTATCCAAATTGTAATTTGATTTAAAATTAGCAATGTTTTGTATATTATATCAGTTCATTGACAGTATGAGTTTTATTATTGAATTATTATTATTACTGATTGAATTATAACTTGTTTGTCATATTACTCTTATACTTATGCATTTGTATATACCTACTTGATGAAATAAAAGATTTGATATTTTCCTGAATAGATTTTCAATTCGTCAAATGCTACAAATCCTACAGGATAATTTTGGGCTGTTAACCGAATTAGTTGAAACATGACTGGTGATGTATATAGTTGCGAAGACAATGCAATACAGACCGGAGCACTTTTATAAAATCTGCAGTTACATGTTACAGTCAACTGATTAAATATTTTTTTGTTTCAACAGAAAGAGTATCAATATATCTTTATACATTTACACAAATTCACAAAATTTTATTCCAATTTTCAGGGCAAACTATAACTTTTTTCATGTTAAAAATTGCGAAATATTATTAGCGATTTCATCCATGGAATTTCGACTATACCACTGGGTTCAGCATCCTTCAATCAGGTTACTCCCAAAATTTCATTAAAAAATATTCATTGACAACAAAGTTAAACATTGTTAGTTCACTAAGTTTTTTCGACTTCATTACTTCATTCCAAAACGGTATTCTAGATGTGTGAATTCGCATGTCTACCAGAAACCTCAACGATTCCCTACATCCGTGTTGACAATGTTCCAATTTTCAGATTTTGTCTGAAATATTCATAAAAATGGTATTTTATCAAAATCTATGTTATAATTTTGTTGCCAATTAAAATTTTCGAATGAAATAAATTTTTCAATGAAATTTTGTGATTTACCTGAATGAAAAGTGCCCAGGCAGTCAGTTGACGATAATAATCTTAAGGATTAATATAACAATTCAGTTCACTAAACAGAAATTGCTGTTATGGCAATAAACAAATTCTATACTATTGATCGAAACATTCTGTAAAAGCCTACGTTTTTTGTATTTTTATATAACTATTATTTCACCTGTCCGGAAATATCTTTTGTGATAATCAATATTGTCTGTCTATCGAAAGAAATATTCTGTTCCAATTATGATACACTTCCTATTGTTACACAATTTAACTGAACTATTCTTTCACATATAAATAACTATTCTTCAATATGAGAACCACATCCTGTGATACCCAAAGAAATATCTTTTATCGCAATTAAAATATTCTGTGATGTTACATAATTCTATTAAATTATTCTTTCCAGTGTAGAGCACTATCTGTTGAGATAATAAACAAATTGTTTCACAATGGAATAAACGTTCTGTAGAAGTACCGAGATGTCTCTTGAAGTTAAAGAATCTAACTTTGGCAATTGAAAAAAATGATTTATAGCATTAACAGAAATTTTCATTGGGGCCACAGCGAAAGTAGTTTTTTTTTTTAATTCAAAGCATTTTTTTATATTTACCTGGTATTTTCTTTCTGTGTAGTTTAGCAGAGCTATTCTTCCACTCAAAAACCTTTATTACATGTTTCTTGTCGCACCATTCAAGAATTTGGTCATATGTTTTCTCACATATTGGAATAGAATATAAGCAACTACGAGCAAACACAGTCAAACAGTCAAACACGCGGCGTGCCAACAAACCGTTTTTATAGTAACGACACAGAAAGACCACTGGATGCTGTGAAATTGTATTGGAAGTATTGATAACAATAAAAATAACATACATGGAGAAGAGGAGTATTATTTAGTTATTTATTTCGACTTATTTTTTTCAGACAGGAAATATTTTTGAAAACGATTTTACTGAAAACTTTGAATAATATTTTCGAGACAACAGTCGTTTGAAAGCGACAACTTATCGGGACAAAAAACCCCGTCAAGATTGAAAGAGATCATTTTTAATATATTTTAGACGATGTAAATTCACATTCACAGTTGTACAAAATATGTTGTTTGTAGTTCCTGTATGAAATTCGTGTTTTCATGACACATTCGAGAGAATTTTTGACCTCGACCTGCGGTCTTGGCCAAAAATTAACACTCTCATGTGCATTTTACGCACTTAATTCAAAAATAACTTATTGTTTACAACGCTTCCAGGGACAAATGCATCCGCTGCATGGGAGGACATTCTCGTCATTGCGGAGACAATAAACGGCGGTTTGATAATGGTAGTAATGAGTATTTTAAGTTCGAGCGTATCATAGAGGAGCGAGTGTTTAATGTACAATAAGTGACTAGAAGAGTTTATAAATGCGTTGATAATATTAAAACAACAAAATTGTATTTTTCAAGTTGATTTCTCTTATAGACCGTCAGATAACGACAGATTTTGCTGACTCATTTTCTCTCTTCTGGGATTTTAACCACTGGAAATTATGTCAGTGTTGAGCCCAAAAATTGAAAATTTTGCGATCGGACGTGTACTAGGCTTAAAGAAAATTCATTTTCCTTTTGCAGATTTTTTTTTTTATTTTCTCGTTTATGGCATTTTAATACATGAATAGGTATAACAATTCAATAGTGAAGAACCAAAGCCATAAGATTTGCACGTGCTTAAAGGGTTGAAATAGGGGCGCGATCTTGTAAAAATATTGTTGGTTGTTGATGCATTTTCTCGCTTATGGCAATCAACAGAATGAAATTTAATATCGTTAGGAACCCGAAAAAAAAAATCCCATAAACCGGTCAGCTGTTGAAGTATATTTTCCAGACAGAAAATTTTGTGAAAATTGTATTCGTTGTCCGGCAAACTTTCTCGTGAACGAAATAATATGCAATAGAAATTTATTAATGTAAAAGTCTGTCAAAAAAAAGCCATAAGTCTACTTCGTACTTCTCATACTATATGAAACTGGAAAACTTGCAGAAAACCACAGGAAATTTTGTTCATTTTCTCGTTTATGGGAATTAGAATGTAGGGAGAAAAACTGATTTCAAGACTAGAAAAAAAAGCCATAAGTCGGAAACATGATTACGATGTTTTATACAGTGAGGTCCTGAAGTAACGGATACATTAATTTTGTACGTTACTATTTTTTAAGAAAAACGTCGAGTTATGTTTTCGATAAGACACCCTGTGACATAAAAAATCACCCTTCCTGCACCCCCCTCAAAGTGACAGTCATTCGCCCAATTTTTTTAATGGAGCAGGGGGGCAGTTGAAATCCCTTGAGATTCACCAATCCATTGAAGAACAGAATTTTTTTAAGTTTCAAATATTTTCAGAAATTCCAAGGAACCTATGTTATGGGTTGTTTTTAGAGAAACCGAGAATGATAATCTAGAAGATCAGCCCATCTTAGGTCACAACGGTACTTGTAAGTCCAGTGTGATATGGTTTCTAGGATACGCAGGAACCAACAAAATATTACATTTCCTTCTGTTCACCATTTGAATTGTACGGAAGACACTGCAAATCAATTTGAACTTATGGTCCAGAACTGCTTCTAATCTGGAAATGAATTTGATTTTTCATTTGGAAGCAATTCAACATTCTGGAAGTTTCACTTCTTAAGAGTGAACTAGGACTGAAGGGCAGGCCACTATGAACAAAACGCGTCGGAAGCTCTGCCTCTAAGGTGGTGGGGAAACGAACTAGTGTATATTATATTCTCCAATGTGGTTATTTTTTTTACTAGAATCCGACATCAAAGTTTTACTTTTGAGTCCTAGAAACAGAGAATACCTCGCATTGTAGAAAGTTAAAGTGTACCTAGATAATGCTTAGTGCTAGTGACAATGTTAAACCTCATAAATATAATGTATTTGATACTGAATGCCATGACTTCAAAATTATGTATTCGGACACAAAATTTCTGGATTTAATTCTTTAATACTTTTTTTTTATTGCAGGAGATGTTTCTCTCTTCGACAAACAATTTCTTCATCCGAAATGGGAATTTTGTTTTCTATATGTATGAATGGAAGATATTTTTACGACATTCACTTTCATTCATTTCTGACGTTATTCCGAAGATTATCAATAAATTACGAATATTTGACCACTTTTCCCATCTCCAAGAAATGATCTCCGAAATGCCATTTCAAAATACCTACACGACTGGTCAATCTTATCTTGGCCACAGTGTTCATTAAACAAGTGAACAGTTTCCATTGGCAACTTTGAACCACAAGTTAGGATTCTTGTTGTGTTTTTTACTAATAGATTTGGATCATTCAAGAGTGTATAAAAAAATATATTTTCATATTGGCAGCTACATAAAATAAATATCTGGTCATAGAAAGTGGATAAAAACTCTCAGCCGTATTAGTGTTTGCATATCAAGAGCAGTGGTGAAAGAAAACTTCTACCTCAACGGAGTTGTAGTCCAGAAAATGTTCAAAAAAAAGGTGGTTTTCGTGAATTTTTATGAGGTTGGTTGTTTTTTTATGACTGAATCACCCTGTATTCTCTAGAGTATATGATTATATAATCAGGAAAAATTAAACAAACATCTTAACTCAACCCAAAAATACTGGGTGTCCACTTAAACTCCATTGTGAATAGTTTCTATTATTATGGATCATCCAGTATAAATTATAGGCATTTCAGTTTTTTTGGGCATAATCACATTATTTAAAAAATCTGATGTTCCGTATTCAAATTTGAATGATCGTCCGATTAGGATACAGCAAGCCAGTAGGCGTGGGAGAATTACGCAGTTAACTTATTTTTAACTTATAGGGGTTGAAGCAAAATTGCTTGAATTATTTTTACAACCCCTATCAGTTTGTCACAATAATGCCTATAACTATTTTTTTCACTCTTTAAAAAATTATTTAAAGAATAAATTATGTGGTTCCAATATTACTATCATACTTCCGATTTTTTTAAGGCCTAAGAATGAAGTTTGCAATGCACATGCCAAATCCAATAGAAGAAGAAATGAGCAATTTTATCTGTATTAATTCCTCGCAGCAGTACTTTCAAATAATTGTATTTATTTATGCAGTGTGATCCATTTAAAATGGAAGCACTCATTTCAAACTTTAATTTTTCAACCGTTTCTAATGATTTTTTTTCAAAAAGTCCATCAGGACACCAAATTTAATGAGTAATTCTTCATTTTCTGGGCCAACTATTCTCATTTTTCAAGGTAAAAAATCTAAAATATTGTTTTACAACAAATCTGACTAATCCACTGGATTCGCTACATTTTTAAATTGTTCTTGTTGAACGTTTGTTGAAACTCATCCATCAATAAGAAAGATATAAAAAATAAAAAAATAAAATTTTGAAAATTTGCCGTTTAATCAACCCACCAATTCAATTTCATAACTCTCATCAAAATTTGGAATACACCAGGAAGTCTCGAAATATCACTGGTCAGAATTTCATCAACATCTATTCATAAATGATAAAACTACAGGATAACAAAATTTGAAAAATATGTTGATGGCATTTCATGTAAATAACATTTCATTTAATGAATTTTCATTATTATTTATCAATGGAATTTGATGAAATTCTGATCAGTGATATTTTGAGACTCCCTGAATCCAGTGGTGAATTCTGAATTTTGGATAAGAGTAGAAATTGAAATGGTGGGTTGATTAAACGGTATGTTTTTTAAATTCATTTCTCCCATAACTTTTTTATCGATGGACGAATTTCAACAAAATTCCAAAATTAACCATTTGAAGATGTCACAATTACAGTTCAGATTTCTTATAAAAAAATTGCTGATAAATTTTTCAGTATTTTACCTCGAAAAAAAAAGAATAGTTGGCCCTGGAAATGAAGATTTATTCATGAAATTTGGTGTCCTAGTGGACTTTTTGATTATCTACCTAATGAAAAAATTATGATTTATAAGGGTGCTTCCATTTCAAACTGTATAAAACATCGATATTATGTTTCCGACTTATGGCTTTTTTTTCTGGTCTTGAAATACTATTTTCTTCTCACATGCCAATTCCCATCAACGAGAAAATGAAAAAAATTTCCACAAGTTTCCTACAACTTCACAACTTATAGCTTTTCTTGAGGTACATGCAAAGCTTATGGGAATTTTATTATGATGTTTATCCATCAACAGAATCATATGGTTCAAATGCCATAAACGAGAAAGTTTGCCGGAAAACGAAAAAAAATTTCACAAAATTTTCCGTCCGGAAAATATACTTCAACAACTGACGGGCTTATGGGAAATTTTTTTCGGGTTCCTTACAATATTAAATTTCATTCTGTTGATTGCCATAAGCGAGAAAATGCATCAGTAACCAACAATATTTTTACAAGATCGCGCCCCTATTTCAACCCTTTAAGCACGTGCAAATCTTATCGCTTTGGTTTTTCACTATTAGATTGTTATACCTATTCATGTATTAAAATGCCATAAACGAAAAAAAAAATCTGCAAAAGGAAAATAAATTTTCTATATGCCTAGCACACGTCCGATCGCTGAATTTTCATTTTTTGAGCTCAACACTGAAATAATTTCCAGTGGTTAAAATCCCAGAAGAGAGAAAATGAGTCAGCAAAATCTGTCGTTATCTGACGGTCTATTAGGTTATCAATAATAACAGTTTCAATTGACAGGCCTCTATTGACTGGGTGGTTTTCAACAACTGAAATCAAATAGTAAATATATAAATATATTCAAAGAATGGTGTTGCCATGAAAATGTTTTGAAAAAAAAAAACGCTTTGAAATCAGATTCCGAATCTGTGATTGATCGATCGTTCAGAGCGTCACATATGCGAACGCTAAATGTAATTGCAGTTATGTGAATTATATAAAGTTTTCAACAGAACTCAATATAATTAAGCAAATTGCCTTCAATAATGATTTTCCAATCCGCCTAATCGATAGATTATATTACAGATACGTTAATAAATTTTCAAACCATAGATCAACTCAATCTAATCCACCAAATAAATATTTTTCTTTATCCTATTTTGGACCCCTTTCATTAATACTAAAAAATACCTTGCTCAACAAATTCAATGACAACAATATTTCGAATTTATCCATTTCATTTAAAACTTCTAATAATCTCAAACATTTGTTAGTCAATTCTAAAGATAAAATCCCAATGCTGGATAAGTCTAGAGTTTATAAACTGAACTGTTTAAACCTTGATTGTTAGGCTTGCTATATTGGTCAAACTGGCCGCAAGTTTAGAACTCGACTAGCTGAACACGTCAGAATTATAGACTCTAACTCCGTAAAAGAAGAAATTAATTCTAATTCAGTTTTTTCCAACTACCTATATCATAAATGAGAAAAATAATTTTGATCGCAACTCGGACTTAAACATTTTACACGTTCGTGATAAAGGCAAAAAACTCAATCTACTAGAAACTCTTGAAATAAATAAAGCAATCATAAATTCAGACTTTCGATGCATAAATGAACAGACCCAGTTCGACAGTTTAAAACTTTTCAATTCCTTGCTATTTTGATATCATTTCTCTACACCACATAACATAATATTTCAATGAAACACTTACATTCTTTGGTAATTCTTTCTATTTCAATTCTCAATGATTTTTTACAAGTGAAATCACAATTTCACCATTCTACAGAGCTGACAATCGACAATATTTTAAGAAGGATTTTCTTGTTCCATGATAGCATGGGACATTCCAATCTGTTTTCTGCCACCTCGAACCACGACGTTCCAGATGACAGATGTCAATTTCATAACCTAGTTGTCAGATGTAAACACACTTGCCGCATGGTTTAATTTAAATCTCAAAATAAATTATTTTTGATATGTTGTTTGAGTGGACTAACCATGGTCCCTAACATAGGTGGGCCCCGCACTAGATGCGGACCATTAAGTCATAATTAGGACCAAAAGTTTTTTAAAAGTTTTCACGTTTTTATGTTATTTTCCCACTATATGGTAGGTCACATAATTTAATGTAATTCTCAACTTTATTGTTACCCTTTTTACTTTTCTTTAGATCAACTTGTAATCAACCCCTATTTGCTGAAGATGAAGGATTAATCCTTCGAAACATGTCCTATCTATTGATGTAAATCTTCCGACTGCATGGTATCTGTCTTTGGACTACACAGTATCTTCAATAAAGATTATTTTTGGTGGAGTTAGACTGAAAGTTTGTTCACCCTCCCAGTTTTATCTCACATCCACTGTATGTGATGGATCGTCTCCGATGGACAAATTCATTATTTGAGTTTTGTTCAGAACGAATATTCTGGAAAATTGGCCTACTTTCCCTGAAGAAAATCCTGATTTGGTCGGCGTGATGATCATTACATTTATGGCACGAGTGCGTCTTATTTTCTTATTGACTTTTATGCTTGCACCATTCAATGTCACTCATTGAACGTTACCCAAATCAGTCAAATCTGCTAACGCCAGTGAGTTACTGTTGTAGGAGATGGGGTAGGACTACGCAGTTGATCATGTGTCTATTTATATGTAATTTAGATGCAGAACAAGTAGTCAGCAAAATAAATAAACAACTCAAAAATATCCGATGACATAACTTGAAAGGCGTGCGATCGATAATAAAACTGTTATGTTGATTCTGAGCTGTAACTCGCATCCATTTACAAATTCCTGATAACTTGAAATACCTGAAGAGAACTATGCATGATTAACATAGATGTGCAGCGTTTTAATTTAATTATTGATTGATTCATAACAGTTTTGAAATTAAAATAATACAAAGTCCAAAATCTTGTGTAAAGTTACAGTGTGAGTTCAAAGACTATTCTTAGATGGGTGCTAGAAAAAAATGAGAGATAGAATAGTTGCAACGGCTAGAATCGAATTCAGTATAATTAATTTCGATAATTATTACGTGTCAGAGATATGATTGATGATAGTGATACAAAACTTTTCAGTCAGATGATAAAATAACGTTAGAAATGCCTGCAAAAGACAAAAAGAAAACTTTCATTGTGAAAATACATTCAAATATCCATATAGCAACTTCTGATGTTTTAGTGATTGGTTATTGTTGAAATATTAATTTAAATGAAATTTGTTTTACATAGAAGTTACAAAAATAATGACGATTCATGTTAATGTACTTTCACTGTTGTCATGTTTTGGTCCAGTATTAAAACTTTACTTTCCACGTTTTCTCCAGTTATTTACGATAGGTTATGGGCCCAGCACGCTTCCACTGCGAATTCTAAGAAGTTTGTAGATTTAATGGGATACGATTCCAGTAAAGAGATGTGGACATGATTGAGAAAACTTTACGAAATCAAAGCGGAATCCAGTATTCATTTACTACAGTCACAATGAGGAATCGGAATCCAAAAAAAAAAATTCCGAATATGTATAACACTTATATATCTTTTCGAAACAGAGCCGTAAAAAAAATAAAATCTGATTTTGCGCGGGAAACTCAGTTCATTCATAAAAAATGGCAAAGTGAACATAACTACGCGAACGTAATTTTTACAAGGTTGGCAACAAAATTCCTTGAATAAATGCACTATTGACATATACAGAATGTTTTTCAATTTTTGACAGTTTCAAATGGTTCGTTTTGATTATTCCTTTAAAATGATGTATTTCCAGGAATTTGACATTGAAAACTATGTGGAATGTTGAGATGAATATTTTTTCGATTATTTCCAGTGAAATTATGGAGTATTCAGAAGTTTGTGTGTGTATAATTAATATGTGCAAGTGCATTTCAAATAAAATTTCATGATTTATATGCAGTGATCGTTTCATGTAAGTATATCAATTGAATTGACAATATTATCACTTTCTGTAGCTTGTAGGTCAAGCTGATTTTCACATTTCTGTCATCCCTGATGATTTGAAGTAGGTTAAAAACGCAATAAGGTTAAACTTAACGTCGTCGGAGTTTTCCACATAATCATTTTGCTAATTGATTCATAATAAATGACATGCTTTTCATCACACAATTATTAGATAGTATGGAGGTAAAACTATTTTAAAGCAATTACATTAAAATTCATGAGGAAGAATATTTTAGCAGTTTCTTGTTACAATGAAAAATGGAATTAAAAACCATATAGAAGTTTTAAGATTGTTCAAGCCTATTATTGCTTTTTACTTGTAGTGGACATAAATTACCTCTTGTTTTAGTTCGAATTCACACGGTTTTCAGCAAATTGCGGCCTGTTATGAAACCTATATTCATTGTATAATTCAATTCAAAATATAAATTTAGATTTTTGAGGTTATCGTATACCGATTTTACGAAAAAAAGCCAATTATTTATACAATAATTATGCACACTAATGTGCATTGCAAAACTCAAGTGAACAAAATGTTGGAGTTGGTGGATAGATTCACAAAAAAGGAAGCTTGTCATTAGTTCATGAATATTCAGAACCATTGTTGTTAAAATTGTTATTTCCTTCAACCTGTTGCACCCCTCAGAAGTCTTCGAAAGACTTGAGCTAGAGAAAACGTAGCACTTACCTTTAAACGTGTGATGCCATGCACAAGACCATAGTGACCATGCCAGGCCCATATTTCAGAATGTATCATAGTATTTGATAAGATATAGTGAAGTTCTGGTCATTTCACATCATTATGTTGGTGTTCATTTCTTACAAAAGTAACAACAGCTTTGTTTGGCAAATGAACTGTCATGTCTTAATACTTTTACTGGACCTTCTATTTCAATAAAATGATTTTTCATTTCAGTCAAAAGATGGGTAAAATCTTTGGAAGTCGAGTTGATGAATATTTGTGCAGATCTGATCAGGATAGGAAACTGAAATAGTGAGAACCTGTTGCTGATGTAAGTTGCATTCAAAATTAATACTAACAAATATAAAAAAATTACTGAGAACAGGAACGCAAGGCTATTTGTATTCTATCTCGAATTTGTCATTCGTTTTAATATATGATTGGGAGCTAGAGTTCTCTTTTGTCAGGTTTTGAGACTGTTCAAATTTCTTCCTAACGTTTCATCAATTAGATAAATAGCAATTAGTTAGGTAAATGTACCAGATTTCCCTTCAATGTTTGAGCAGTGATATAATTAAAATAATGTCATTGAATGTTCAATATCAAATAAATATTTTACTCAGTAAAATTGTTAACATTCTTTTTATGTTATATATTAAATTTACCAAGAAATACTCATCGAAATTCTTCAAAAATTGTATCTAGCTCCCAAAGCGTTTTGTATACTTTTCAAGTTTTGTTTACCAAAATGAATCAATAAATAAGTTCTTTTTCAGGTATAAGAGAATTTCCACGGATTGGCAAATTATCATTATATGAAAAAGTATTACCACTTCACACAACGGCTCAGTTTTCTTTAAATTCTACTGTGACAAATCAAATTGGAGAAGAAATGTATAGTTACTGAAGTTAAAAATAAATTCCTGAGTTGGTGTACATTTTACTTATTCAAAATAATATCAAACAAGGCAAGCAGATTTCTGAAGGGTTTGTAGTTTCAAGAGATAGAGGATAAGTTTTTAGAGAAATTTTTAACTGACCATTGTTGTTTGGATTGAGCATTTGTAATCACAATATATTATTTAGCACTAGAATTGAATAATTATTTTCCCAAAAGAATGTCGATTTGAGAATAGTATATTCTGTAAAAAGGTTAGAATGAAAATTCGATGCAGGCGAGGGTGAGGAACTACGAGCATCACGAATTTTCATTCTAACCGAGTAGCAGACTATACTTTCTCCACGATCAAAGATAGGAAACATGACAGCAATAATTTTGACACTTACTAAGGCTAATGTTATTATTGCTAACCAGTTTGAGAATATTTCTTCAATCTCAAGAGAGAGAATCCCAGCACTCTGTAATCAAATTTGATTTCTGAATTGGCAAATTGTGTGATGATCGTGGAGAAAACTTATTCAATAATCAAACCTTTTTACAAAATATCTATAATTCCATTATGGGTTATATTCCCAATTCTGAGAAGCTTGAATGAACATCATGTGTTCGATCACTTGAGAAGACAATTTTATATACTTTTTTCCAGATTTAAACCTTCGTCTTGAAATAAAAAAATGGAAATTTTAAAGAAATATATACAACTATAGAAGGGCAAATGAATCCGGCAAACTTTGAATATAAGTTACTGACAAAACCAAATAATTTTTTCAAAAGAAAAGGCCTCTCCTAAAGTTGCATAGGTTTCTTTAATTTTACATTTCTTCATTTTCAAACTGTGGAAGGTTAAAATTCCAAAAAATTGATCAAAAAACGAATTTCCCACACAAAATCAAAAAAATTTTATAAAATCTACAATTCTCATGAATCAATTTTGAAATTGTTATCACAAAAAAAAACTTCGCATTGTTTTTATAAAATTGTCAAAATGCCACTTTCACTGGAATAATGGAATAAATGGAAATAAATATCTGAAATGAATCTTACTATTGGAACTTTCGCAGTATCATTACCAATCTGAGCTTCGGTAAATATTTATTAACATTAGTATCAACAGCAAGTCTTGATAATTCAAAGATACTTTGCATTTTGCAGTGTTAATCTCAACTGGCAAGAAAATATTAGTACTTGTCGAGATCAACAAATACCTTCATTCAATCACTTCAAATGAAAACTTCAACACAAACGAATCTGATTTATCTAGTAACAATGGAAATCATCTTACACAATAAATAAAATATAGTCATTCAAACACTGTGGTGAATTTTTCATAAAGTACAAGTCAAATGTCTGAGTGAATATTATTTAACATATAAACATAACTATCAAGATCCATAACCAACCTCTTGAAAGTTTCAATAGGATGATTCATGCATTTAGATTTTTTATACAATGTTAGCTTTTATTTTGAGTTTGTCTAGTGTTTCAACATTACAAAGATTACAAATTTCATTATAAATCACAATGCAGCAAGATCAATGAATAACTTTCAGGTATTTCCATTAAAACCCTGTTTTCTGAATGGAAAGAGAGTTGATATAAATTAACTTCTACACTCCACTCATAAAATAGGTATTTATGTGAAAATGATTCATTCATGAGTACCTTGAAATGCAGGAGACAAGAAACAATAAAAACCGAACTTCAAAGAGCCCACCTATGTGGTCTACGTATTATTTACTTATCTATTATTACAAAATTCAACAGAAGGGCACTAGGCCGCAGGCTACATTTACAGTACAAATCAAAATCAATATTTACATAAGATCAAATTTGTGGTTACAGTTGGTTGCAGTTTTTCATAACAATTGATCATTTCAAAAGGTACATTATGGTATTTGAAAATAACTTGTTGATAAAGCATTGTTTTGAGGTACAATATCCGAATAAACTCAAATATTCAATACATTATATACATATAAATCAAAATATTTAAATAATCTTGATGTAGAAAATACAATATACACATAATATTCAATACAAAAATCTAAAAATCATAAAATTTTACTACAGTGGAAAACAATCCTTTGAGAGAACATTATAATAAATGAACTTTGTCGAAAATAAAAACTTTGTTGACAAAGTCAAACCCTACACATTCAATGAAAAAGTAATTATATATACATATAGTATAAAGAAGACATTGTTTCTGAGAACAACACTTGTACATGCAACTGAAGCAGTCATACAAATACAGTGTAAAATACTCAAATTATTATGACATGGATGATCAAAATTTATCAGCAATATATTCATCTACACTGTAAAAACATTTGTCCTTCAGGAGAATATTAACGGATTTTCTGAACTGCTTTAAATGATGTATAGATGTCATCTGATTCGGCAAGTGATTGTGAATTTGTTTATCTCTATAAATAAGATATTGTCTCACAAGGGATATATTGATTATTGGAAGAATACTTAATATTTTTTCGTTTGTCACGAGTATCCTTTCCCTGTTGAAATGTGTGAACTTTTCTCTACATTAGTGCAGCAAACACATTGTTTCAAGGATACAAAGTCAAGATCATATTTTCTGAAAAATTTTATGTACCTTATATTCAATGGAAGCATTGTGAGTTATCCTAGAAACCGCGTAGAACATTTATAAAAGTTCGGAAGAATTCCAAGAAAACATCTAGAATCAATGATTCTTGTTCTACATGATAATGTCGAATATTCTTGTACTTAGAGACCAAAAGTCAGAAGTACTTTTTCCATTATTTAAGCTCTTATTCATTACAAACAAATGTTGCTGAACTGATCTAGATAAAATCAAATTTTACAACAATTTTACAAACTCTTATTTGTGACAAAGTTGCTGAACTGATCTAGATAAAATCAAAATTTTCCAAAATGTTACAACTATTCTGCTGCAAATTAAATTTTTAAAGAATTTATCAAATGAAGACCCAAAGAGGACTCAGTTTGTCAGTTCAATTTTGAAACTTCTTGTGTTCAAACCAATACAGCTTAATAGATTGGTAATCATTTGCAATGTTTTCTTGATCTACCACTTTTCTTTTGTCTTTTTATTTACTTTAAATGAGTTCTGATTGTGAAAAACTTCTTGAATTAAATTTTTTTCTTAATGAAAACTAATGCTACCACTTTACTCTGGATACACTTACTCATCTCCCTCGTTCACATAAAATACTGTCAAATTTCTTTGGTTGCATTTGATGTTTTAGATAACGAACCAGAATTAAACAAAAATGGAAAAAGAAAATATTTCAGATATGATACTTTTTCAGAATATGATCAAATCTTTCATTCTCTTTGCCTTATTGAGCAGAGAATTTGTTATGATTTCAAACAAGCATTAAATCTGCTTAGCCTGAACTTCTTATATGCTCAGCCTGTACAAATTCCAAGAATGAACATGCTGTAAGATAGTCCAATTTCTTCCAGTGTTTCTTCTTGAAGTTAACAGAAGATCCCTGCAGCAAAAAATCCAAGCCTCTCATCATTGAAAGTTTGCACCCCCCCTGTAATTGAAAATCATAAATGAACTACATTATTGAATGGTGCGGCTTTTTCAGCCCCCCCCCTATTAACTTTTGAACCTTTTGACGTACATACATGAAACAAAAACCATTTCGAAAATACTTTTTGAAATAAAAGACATTGTGGTTGACGATGAAGGGGTGAGGAACTCAACAATTTAAAAATTTCAAATGGCATGGCAGGGTCAAATTACACATCTTTGAATAGATAAATCAATTACCTATCTTTTCAACCATACAATTTGTTTTGTTTTTGGGTAATATGTATTTTCACAATTTCAATTTCGAAATTTTCAAGTTGATGTGCCCCCAGCATCATCTGTCAAGTAATTGCAATGTATTTTGTTTCAAAAAGTAGTATTGGTTCAAAATATTTTTGTCCCATTGTTCCACATCAAACCGTTCCAATTTATCGAGAAAGTGTACCATTTAGATCCGAATTATATTTGACATTTCGAGTGAACATAGTAAAAAAATCATTTAGAAAATCAAAAAAAAATTAGATGATTGAAGGGAGAATTAAGTAAATTACCTTTTCAACAATCTGTCACCTGACCCCCATACCATTTAAATTTTTCTAATGATGTACCCCCTCGCCCCTTATATCAAGCAATCACAATGTCGTTTATTTCAAAAAGTTGTTTCGGTGATACCATTCAAAATGGTTTTTGTTCCATATTTGTACGCGATTCAAAAGTTAGCTGGGAGGAGGAGAAAAGCCTCACTGTTCAAATATATGGTACCTGTAAATAGTGAAATAAATATAAATGATAATAAATATTGAATTAAACCTTGAAGTTCTACTTTCTTATAGTCACAATGAAAAATATGGATTCTAATTGTGCTTGGATTAATTTGAATATCAATATTATTTTGATGAAAGTAGCTAGATGACTATGATGTCACCTGAATAGTTATATGTATACCACTGTCCAGACGACAACATTATCTATATGTTGGGTAGTGTAGATAGCTGAAGTCGAGCCAAGCTGACCCTTTTAGATGGTGACTAATGTACATCTAAAAAAATTCAATTGGTTCTCAACTTTGCCAGGGATCACAAGTTGAAAAACAGGCCCCCGTCTTTCCTAGATCTTGTCTTTCCACGATAGTATAAGCTAAGTGGCCATCGCGCTACAGTGATGTCCTTTCACCTAGATGACCTAAGTTCAAATTCAGCATCTGTCACCCAGCTAAGAGTGGTTCGGAATCCACTCTCACAAAAGTTGTAGGTTCGGCATGTTTCTCGTTTGCACAAGATCTCATGTGAATTTCAGAGTAAACCCCTTAATATCAAAACTTGCGCAAGCAAGGGTTATTGAACTCATCAAGGTAATTAGGTATTTTTTCTAAAAACACTAAACATGTATATCAGACTCACCTAAATGTGCCTCACAAGCTTGACACCTAACATAATTAATTCCCTCCTATCTTTCATTGAATTCCAGAAATATCGAATATGCCTTTTCTCAACATTGTGTCGTGTATTTTCCCTTTCACTGTGCATACTCCATCACGTTTAACTTGAACCAACAGCATTTGTCTCCATAGTTTTTCCTCTACGTGACCTAAAATATGAGATGAATAGGTAACTGATGTTACAATAGCAACTTGTGTATTTAGAGCGCAAAGTGATTGATTGCCGCTCGACAAAGAGAGCGCGATAATCTTTGCAGATCGGCAATGACACTTTATGCTCGAAATTTTTCTACAAACGCAGCTCTTAGACATGAAAACGATCGATATCTCATTCAACATAGGCACATAATATTACCTATGAGAAAATTAACACTTATTAGTAATTCAAAATGTATAAGCTATCCAAATATCGAAAAATTTTCATCTCTAACAATATGAAAGAATGGGAAATAACTTGCTTAAAAAAAAATGCCGAACTCCGAGATCGAACCCATGACCTTCGGTTTACTAGCAAGCTTCCCTAACCTTATGCCCACCATAGGTCCTTACAGTGCATTGAGTTTATTTTCTATAGTTTCCATCATGCAAGATGAGTTCGTTTTCAACAAAAGTTAGGGAGATCGAGAGTTTTTTCAATATCTTTGCTCTAGAGAGACAAAGCTATCACAAAGTGTTTATTTATAAATTTTCTTTGAATGTCTGTCTGAACGACTTGTCAAAATTGATTTGGAAATAACATTAATATAACTGAATATAAAACAACTGATATGAGACAAATTGAAATGAAAACAGGGTTTCTGAATTCATCGATGGATAATGTGCATTCGTGCTGACATTGTCCATTAGGTAAAGAAGGATACAATGCTCATCGATGAATCCATCGATGAATTTGAAAACTTGCCCCTAGCTGATTGAAAAATGTTGTTTGGCCAAGATTCATTCAATAAAGTTTTTCAGCAATTTCAAGGGACCCGAGGTAGATTCAGAGTTTGAACTGAACATATTCAACCGGCTCTAAGAACCTTGTTGAATGTATCAAGGTCATATAGTTTGTGAAGGTTTATTTTCTTAACGTTAGAACAGGAAACTATAAGCTGAATGTAGAAATAAAGGTGCATTTAGTCAACATCATTTTTAAAATTGTGTTCAAATATATGTTAAAAGCGAAAGTTGAATCTGTTATATCAAATGGTGCCATTTATACAATGCTAAGTTTAAGCTAAAAACCTTTGATGTTACAGTTATATTATTTATGATGATGCTTGTGCTAAGATGACTAAATCCACCCTTAAATGACTTCATAAAGTTAACTGATGGGGATCGATATTTTTGAGCATTTTACTGACAATCATAAATATGATAAAAAAGTGTTGTTCAAGTTAGAGTACCTAAGACAACTTATATTGAAACTTACCGCATTTTGTGGCCTTTGATTTCTGCACCAAACAAATCCGGATTTTTGGAAAGATATGAAAACATGGTCCGTCATCCATGATCACTAGCTGTTATTCACTAGACACTGCCAAACTTATATCACAATATCAAACACCAGAACAAGACAAATATCATACAATTTGAATGTAATTAGTAAATTCCTTTACGAAAACTTCCTCTACTCGACATCAACAATCAACCATTTTGTATTTGAACTGACCGGGGGGAGGAGCTCGTTGGATATGATGAAGTTCTGGACCAGTGCAACCAACATGAATTTCCCGCGAAAAAAAATATGAATTTTTATGAATGGCAACTTGTGACGTCACAAGTTGTGCGTAAACGAACTATAGTACAGGTTTTCTCCAAGAAAACATCGTTTTTCGAAAAAACGCTTCTACTGGATGATTCAGCGTGTCACAAAGTACAAATTAACAGATTTTGAAGATATGTTATTTTTTTTCCGATTCCTCATTCTCAAAATCACAAGAAGACGATATCTCCACCTATTTGGCTAAACTGGAGAACATTCGCCAGAATATGAGTGTACTGGGAGAAAACATCCAAATCTATGTTGATGACAGAAATACTGTTGACACTTTGTTGGATTTTTTGTAATTTAAAAAGGAAAGATATCTATTACATGGATTGCCAAACAGAACTTTCAGTAAACATTACATTAAGGAAAATTGTGTTATTAAAGTTTTTGCTAAGATATTTCTTGCTACCATAATAAGAAATACTAAATTATTATAACAAATTTTTGAATAGAAGCAGCTTATTGAAATCCTACTGAAAGTGTTTTTTCTGCCACAGAAAAGTATACTGCTATCGTTATCAGACAGTCAGTCTGGGAAAGTGAGTTTTTTTCATTAAAAAATTATAATTTCAATGCTGAGTAATCACTAGCTGATTACATGCCTGTAGCTGTGAGGTTTTTGCTTACTATACGTGGACAATCGCATAGAAGTTCACCCACTTATGGTAATACAGTTGTCAACCTGCCACTACAATATTTGTCGATAAACCCACTACCATTATTATATGTAACTTGCTGTGCTTATTCTATGTTTCGCTCCACTCTCTACGAATTCAAAGATAGTTTAGTGTCATGAGTTTTCGACGAAAACAAAGAAACAGAAAAATTCTGTCGCCCTTGTTGATCGCTTGGTGCATACTGCATGGTGTCGAGCTATAGGTATACAGGGCAATTCAAATTCGACCCCTACCATTAGGATCTCCTAAACTACAGGAGATACGTCGAAGCTTAAATTGGGACAAAGTTGCGTATTCTGGTGCTCAACAAAATACTGTATTGAAACTCGGAAAATTCCGAGTATTTCCGGATATATCGGGAAAATCTGAAAATCGGAATTTTCGTTTTTATTTTTGTCTATCGTTATTTGACAACATAGCTCAAAACCAAAAGTACGTTTTCATTGATACTTTTTTTCAGCTACACGTTTTCATGTTCAGATTTACTATCCGACGTTTCTTCTTCTGGCATTCATCATCAACTTTTTATTTTGTTATGGGCGCCATATTGTTTTTTTATACAGAAAAATAGTGATTCTCATTCTGATTTCATTGATGTATAATTTGTTATGATTTGCACTTCTGAAACCACAGATATTGAAAAAAAAACAAATTCATTTGAGATGGTCATGACTCCATCGAAAAATTTTGTTTAATAAACACTAGTTGTCAGAACTCATTGGACATCATAAGTTTGCACAAATACTTCAGTCGAAATGTCCTCATTCTCAAATGAAGAAAAACGAGATATGTTGAAACTTTATTATAAATTTGATAGGAATAGTACGAAAACAGCACAAATTTATTTTGAATTATATCCGGAAAGACAACAGCCGGATAGAACATTATTCGGAATTTTGGACAAACACTTGGCTGAGTACGGTGCGTTTCAAAAACCATGAATGAAATCAGGAGCTTGTAAAAAATGCACAAAAAGTATCACAACAAGTGTTCGAAATGATGGCCTTCCTCTTGAATACATAACCAAGCGTTATTTTTTGTCGATTGATTCATCAATATAACCCTATGCGACTGTGCTGCTCAGCCAGCCGCCATGCCTTTTCTGAGTCAATAACTAACTGCCACTATCCACTGATATTGTGGTTGAGAACGCCTAAATGAATGACCAGTGTGATTTTTTGGGTTTGGTCATTTCAAGATTGTAGTGATTTCTTTGGCCATGGCACCAAACTTGTTAATTCCCACAAACTGGGTCTACATATGCCTTTCTGGTAATTAATGTAAAATCTGTTATTTTTATCCACCATGGTTTTGGGTCGTAGATCAGCGTCCTCTTTATATATTCCATGAGATGTTTCTGATAAGATAAAAGTTCGTGGTACTTTATTTTTGGTGTTCGGAACCTTTACAATTGATGCAGTTGCATTCACATCGTTTATTTTCACATTGGCCAATTCAGCTCGTCTCAGAGCTTCTCTTATAGCGAATGCTAAGGTAACCTAGCATTATTAGAATACACATTTGTTATTTCTCTAGTAGTGAGGGAGCACTGCATCTTGACAGAAAAAACTGATAATTTCGACAATTTGAATAAGTGACATGATTAGCACTCTTTAATTATGAAACATTCAAATAATAAATAAAAATTACTCCATCTGGATTCGAACCTACATCATATATTCTGTTTTGTGTGTTTTTGTCGATACAGTGGTCCCAGCATCTTATCCAGATCTCGGACCAGTTCATATACTGAATCCAATATCAGAAGTGGAATTTTTAAGTCCATCGTTCATTTTATAAAGCAATTCCGATGAAAATTAAAACATTGTAACAATTACAAAAGACTGTTCCATTTATTTCCAAATAATTCTGGAACCACATCGGCAACGTCGCAAAATTAGCTTCGCCGTTTCGAGAAAGCTACTATTTTTTTTGATTTTGAAAAGTTGGCGGTGACTCATTTTCAAGTTACCGACTTGACATAAATGATATTCACTAAACAAAACAGCACGAATTCGTTTTTTTGTGATTGTTGAAGGATGGAAGAATTTTTTGTTAATACTGTTTTCAATGAAAAAGATGTGTGAAACTGTGAATCAATGTGTGTATATTGTGCTAGTGAAAATGAGTAGACATTTTGAGTGTGTTCTTCACGAAAAAAACGTTTGCTAGAGAATGTCAGTTTTACTCAAAAATAGGCCTCTATCTCCGAAATTACTTGGGAGCGCCAAAAATATCAATTAGAATTTTTGTTCAGGAGACCAAACTAAGTGAGAGAAAAAAAAAATATTTTTGAGGGTTGTAGCTTCAAGTTAACGGAATTTTACGAAATTCCTGATTCAAGATCGAAAATACAAAGAATCTATCAATTACTAATTGATGAATTAATTGAATTTCTTATGAAAGCAGTCTTGTACGCTGCTACTTATCGGGAAATAATGATTCATTTTTAAACTTTTTTAAACTTGTATGGATTTTCTTGATTTCACATTTTTTATTTTCATGCTGTGGAAAATTAAATTCTGTTGTCATCAATCAAAAATGAATAGCATAGGGCAGAGCTTGCTGTGGTTGTAGAGATCAAACCTACAAACAAGCATCTGGCATCTGGCCTAACAAATCGTGTGGTACTTTTATATTATTCGAAATTATGGCGAAAGAACTGGGTCAACGCTCATAAACCGGAATTCCAGTAATTTGAATAATAAATTTAACTACATGGATACAAAATCGGCATGATTTAGTAACAAAGAAGGAAAGTTTTTTCTTACCGCAAAATATATTAGTTCAATTGGAAGTAGTAAGGTATACATGCATTTTACTTGGCACTTGGCATAAATATAAATTTATAATATGTACTAATAAGTGTAACTATTTCGAAAAATCATATTCAAGGTATCAGGGTGGTAGATTATCTTTTGAACCACTATTTGTTCAAAATTTGTTCTTTCTGTAATCCGGTTGCACTCTTAAGAGCAATCCTCGGGAATTCTCGGGGAACTTGTGCAAGCTAGGGATGACAAGGGACTTAACTTACGATTCCAAGCTTTTTGATAGTAATATCAGCGCATTCTATCAGGGTGATTTTTCACTGGCGATAAATCCGTGATGCTCCGGAAAATTAAACCCCATATTTCAATGTTATCGAAATCAATTTTTATTGTCGAATTCACCTCCAACTGAGCTCCCGGGTATGTTAGTGGAGTGAAACATCATTGCACATTCACTGCTCTCCTTTCCTAAATTTCGCCCCTAACATGTTCCCGAATTGAATATTCTAGTGAATTATATTTGCTGACTGCAACATGGATATAAACTTTATGTAAGGAATTGTTATTTCCGTAAACCTGTTGCACCCCTACGTTCAACTCTCAGATGACTTCGAGAGACTTGTGTGAGCTAGGGAAGACGCAGCCCTCACCTTCTAACATATGATGTCATGCACGAGACCGGTCTCTAACCCACGACCATTCGCTCGAAAGGCAAACGCATACCAGCCGACCACCACCGCCCAGGAAATAAATAAGATGAGGAAGAATGTTATTCAGGAGAATCACTCAAAGAAATCGTTCATTTAATTGATTCGAAAGTTAAAATTAAAAAAATTATAATTGTTATTGCATTTCTTGTACTATAATAATAGGCATCCAATAAATTTTGGTAGACGAAAATCTATTTCACTATTCAGGAATCATCGGGGAGGTCGAAAGAGTTAGAAAGCATCATCTTCAGAAGACATTTCACTCTTCAATGATGGAATGATTGGACTATTTCTTGTGCGGTGACACTTTGAACAATACTTTTTTGATTTAAACCTGTCTTACGATGCAATTTACCTAGCGTTTCATACCCGTTTCTGAATTTCCCTGAAAATGTTGGTACTTCTTCAATACAACTATTTCATTCAAGATATTGGTGAATATGAATAAAACAACTTTGAAGTCAATACTTATACTTTCTTGAGACAGACTTATTCATTTCATACATAAATGAAAGGGATGAATATACAGGGTGTCCGGTAAACCTTGTACAATATTGAAACTGGTGATAGACCAGGTCATGACTATTCAGAATATCGAAATTTCACCACAGTAAAAATATCACTGTTTTCGAGATAATGGGCATTTTAGGAATTTCTGGAAAATCGCTACCTATAACCGGATTTTTTAGTGCCATGTATACAAATTGAGACGAATTCGAATATCTTTGATGCTGAAGATTACTGATGAGTGATGCTGTTAGACGTAAAGGACAGTTTTTTAGAAAGTGAAAAAAAAATCAAGAAATGAGGGTAAAATGACAGATTTGAGATTCATCAATTTTATTTTTCAAAAGTTTGACATTATTGTCTGAAAGAAACATAACCAATTGGAAGTGGACATTCATTTCAAAAGAATGCTCATTTTGACCCGACTCTACCATGGTTTAAAATAAACTATAATTATTTTTGGAGAAAGTGATTTCCATTGAATTAGGCGTGGTTTTATTCTAGGCTTTCATAAACTTTTATACTTACGCCCAAAAAATATTTTATTTCGATTTAATCAAGATAAAATGTGAAAATGGCTGTTATTTACCAAGAATAGACTGTTTGGTTGCATTAAATAGTATGTCAATAAAATTACCTTTTCATGTAATTAAGCCTAATAAAATTATCGAAATGAAATGTCGATTAACCGACATGGCACCGATTAATACGAATTCTTGTGATAAATGTCGCAATTGTCCAAGTTTCAGAAACAGATAAACTCGAAAATTAAAAACTTTTCCAACTCCTGTATTGTGTCCGTAGAAGCAATAGTTTTCTAATGAAAAAATAAAATGCTGCATTGTGCATGAACGGATCTTCTGTAAATAGTATTGAAAAAATCTAGTAGGTGGCTGTCACATTATGTTTGAACAACTTGTGACTTCTGTCATAGTTTTTTGAAATTATTCTACTTGTTTCATTCAGTGGTATTTACTTCTTTGTCATGCCGTACACACGTTATACTCCCTGATAATATGCGCAAATGCACTAGATTTATGGAGAATGTGGAAGTAGTGCTACTGTTGCAGCAGCGCTTTATGCAGAACGATATCCGATTGCACAAAGGCGCTCAGAGAATCGCTGTTTTGGGGGCTATAACCTATAACGCATTTGAAAAGGTTCTTCTTGAAAAAATGTCGTTTCTGCGTAAGAGTGGATGGAAAATAACATTTTTGTAATATTGTTCAGTGCGATGTTGAATAATAGTTATTGTGGTTATGTGTATGTTGATTCAAAAAAATATTGAATTAGTATTTACTTCATTACATCTCATTGAATGCTTCTAAGTAGTTGATTCGTTATAACTCATAATTATTTAATTATTTCAACTTGAAATAAAAGACAGTACTAACAAAGGTGTTGAGTTAGCGGGAATACGGTCGAAATGTTGAAGAAAACCAGTTGTTAAATTGTCGACGTTTCGAAACTTTATTGTTTCATCTTCAGGACTCTGAAGTATAAACAAATACATACATATTAAAATGGTATTCTAAACAGTGATTTTGACTGGAACAAAATAAATTATGTAAACTAACAATCGTTGAATAATAAATCGCTTCGCTACAGAAAACAACATTAAAGGGTACTTACATTTAAGGTGGCTTTCCGGGTTTAAAAATGGTGAAATAAATAGATTCGATTCCATTCAACTATTACTGACAAAGTCTAATGGAGTTGATTTTAGCTCAGAATAACATCACACTCTAATATAATCGAAATTCTACTCCTTCCAAAAATAATTATCGTATGTTTTATACCATGGTAGAGTCTGGACAAAATGGGCATTCTTTTGTAATGAATATCCACTTCCACTTGGTTATGTTTTTTTCAAACAATAATGTCAAACTCTTGTTAAAAAAACTGGTGAAACTCAAATCTGGCCTTTTACTCTCATTTCTTGAAAAATTGTATCATTTTCTGAAAAACTGTTTAGTACGTCTGAAAGCATCACTCCTCAGTAATCTTCAGTAGCAAAGATATCTGAATTGTTCTCAATTTGTAGACATGGCACTCAAATATCCAAGGTTGAGTAGTGATTTTCCAGAAATTTCGAAAATGCCCATTATCTCGAAAACGGTGAGATTCTTACAAAGGTGAAATTCCGATGTTATGAACAGTCATGACCTGGTCTATCA
The DNA here is from genome assembly GCA_944452925.2 of Chrysolina oricalcia. Taxonomy (NCBI): domain Eukaryota; kingdom Metazoa; phylum Arthropoda; class Insecta; order Coleoptera; family Chrysomelidae; genus Chrysolina; species Chrysolina oricalcia. The sequence continues at coordinate 47,001,998 of OX101815.2, read as the reverse complement.
CCAGTTTCAATATTGTACAAGGTTTACCGGACACACTGTATAGTATTAGCATTTGCTACATTTTATTCACTACACCCATTATTATACTTATTCTTCACCAGAAGACCCATCTTTTAGGCCTAGCATTATTTTCCATATGGCAACCAGGATTATATTATTTTTTGAAGAAACCTGTAGGTATTTTTCAATAATTGGTTGTAATTTTCTCGTTCAATAGAATAAATTGAAGCTCTTTCATATGAAATTATCAGTATTTTCTGTCCCTGATGGGTTGTCAAGTGAGTCAACATAATTTTATTTCTAACTGAAAATAACATAACTCGAAGGAATATATTTTCTAAATAAGTGACTGAAATGAATGCTAGTCCGCCTATGGTGCGGAATACTCATACATTTCTACATCCTACTTAATTTCATAATGGTCTGCTGATGAGATTTATGCAACAAACGATACATTCAGCAGCATGATTGCTCATATATCCAAAGAATGAATGCTAAACTCAACTAACTCACAACTACTGATAAATATACCGAGATATTGTAGTGTTATAGGCAGAGGCGTACCCAGTGTCATTTGTAGGTAGGGCACCTTGAATTTGAATTTTTCTCATCTATTGAGCTAAATTATCCGAATCACTCGATTTGGACAAAAAATAGTATTGGTCTTGTGGAGGACAGTAAAAATTGGGAAATTGATAAAAAAACACTCTCTGTTTAGACTAGCTTAAAATAACTGAAACCGATCGGTATCATACGCAGCCAGAGTTATTTTCTTAGGATTATTTCATATTGCAAGAACCAGTCATGAAAAAGGGATCAGTACCCCAGGAACAACTCATCATTGCGATGAGAGAAAATACTCCAGGACAATTGTACATTATGATCCATTATTAATACGTGAAAAACTTCCCACCACAAGGTGATACTATCATAGAGTAACTGTTGTGCTTTCGTTTGTCTATATTTTTTTCCGATTGCAAAGGTGAGAGTTACAGGTCAGTGGTGGCCGTAATTGTGAAGCGTTCGCTTTTTAATCTAGTCAACAGCCATTTTTCCGTGGAATTTTGAGAATCATTGTCGATTTCCTTGAAAATTTGGACTTAGGTAGTATTTATAACCTTTTTTAAAATCTACTCTACTCCGAAGCTGGCTTTTGCCCTGGGGGTGAAAACAACCCCTTCTAGGGAATGAAAATGTTTTCAATCACTAACCACGGAAGTCAATAAATTGACCATTTTTTTTTGGTGTCTTGGCTTCAACTGCTATGGTCATTAGCCACGTGTTCTAGATGCCTTGTTTCTAACTCCATGCGCCACCTTAGGAGCAGCACTGTTGATTGGAACGCAACAGTGAATCGTGCAGGACTCACCCCATTCCAGCCACGAGATTTCAATAATTTAATTGGTCAAATTAAATAAAAAAATCCCAGCCGCAACTGGGGCTCGAACTCCGGACCCAAAGTCGGACGCTCTAACCACTGCGCCACGCCCCGACATAATTGACATAATAAGCAACTTTTGTTTGATAAAGTTTTTTTGTAAAGTTGATACTTTCCAAGTTATTGGCGATTGAAGCTGTGCATATTTAATTGAAAAAAATGCATTTTTCTTAAATAATCCAAAAATAATTCATAATTTGAAAAAATGTTTCAAATATTAAATGTAGGATTTTTTTTTGAAAAGCTGTTTTTATTTTCTTTTTGTATCATAAAAACTGAAGGAGATATGGTGGTTCAAAGTTTGTGGCTTACCCAGACCCTTCGAACTCACCCCATTTCTAAAATAAGGGTTGCTTGTGAGGCTGCACAGCCTGTACGACCCCTCTACAATCTACAAATTGTTTTCAATCTGGCAGTATCTTACGAAGTTTTCTTACCAAGACAAAACCAGAAAACATAACAGAATCTAGCAAAAACTGTATTTACAAAGTCCCATGTGAATATGGAGATTCCTATTTCGGAGAAACCAAGAGGCCATTATCAGTAAGAATAGCCGAACATAAAAAGTGGACTCAACGAGGGGAAACTTCAAAATTGGGAATTGCTGACCACGCCTGTAAAAAGCACCACCGAATACTTTGGAACGAGGCTAGTATTCTTTATGGAGAAGATCATTGGTTTAAATGAAAATTCATAGAAACTGCATATATCGAAGCCAATACAGTACCTTCAGTCAACTAAGCGTAGAAATTGAAAACTTTTGGAGACCGCTCATTGGCCGTTTTGGAGGAAAACGCGCGAAACCACGCGCGCCACAAAAATAATAATTTTTAATAATAAATAATTTTAATAATTTTTTAATTGAGCCTATAAAACATCGCGTAGACTCTGAATTTGTCATTATCCACCAGAAGATATTGTGGGAAAATTTGAAAGATATAGAAATCTCTCAACCATCGAGATGATAGACGTCCAAAATGCAAGTAATCACAAAAAAAAACGATTTAATTTTTGTATATTTGAACACATTGTGTTTTTGTTGAGTGGATGTTCAGATTCAGATTTTTATAATATTGTCAATGAATCAACCTGTGGTAGAAGTCCATTGTATCTCAAAGTGGAGTGGTATGATTTTATGAAGAAGAAAAACTCAAACTCGTCTCCAAAATTTAAATAGACCGAAATCATACAGATTCAGTAATTTCTTTTTCTTCATGCCACCTCCATTTTCATAAATCTGCAGCGTTTAATTCTTTTGTCATAGACTATTCAAAATTCAGTTGTACCCTGAAAATTTCAGCAATGAGTGGAACATTATCAGACAAATAGTCCACAACGATGAACAAGTACAATTTGATTAATAATAAAAATGGATTAAGCAATCCAGACTTCTGCATTAACCCATACAATGGGTAAAATCGTCTTTAACAGATAACAACTACTGACCCCTACGACTATTGAATTATATCTGTTAGATTCTTGGCTAAGTATTCTACAAGAACTACTTTGCAGTGTCATCATTTATTTTAAACATTTAATTGCGAAATATAAGTAATGGTTTCCCCTATCACTTTTCCTTCTCAATGTGAGTAATATATATTGTACTCTACTATATCTATAGTTACACTATCTTTCTTTTATTGTGGAATATTTAATTCAGCTGATGATGAACCTATTTAGGTTCGAAACATGTACTATTTCCACTAGCTAACTAATCGATGGTTATTAACTATTCTACCTTCACATAACAAAGCGAGTACGATGTCAAGTTGTGGAGAAGACTCTGAATGTCTACTTCGTTAAAATAATTGTCAATATGTAGTATTCACAAGCGAATTCAAAGTTTGATTGTTTCTAATAGCTCGGAGATAGCTCGAACGGAGAGCGCCGGTTCATTGATATCTGAAGCCAAGCAACGCTAGTCGAGGCCATGGTTTGGATGGGTGACCAACGGACCTCCTTTCGATATTCGAAAAAAACAACAATTTTTTTTCTTAAGATTACTCCGCAATAGATGCCAAATTATCCCGATCAGTTCATGAGGATCATTTTTGACGGGATTCCCAGTTGTGTACCTTGCTATCTAGCTCTTTCAGACATATATTTACTCGTAGTGGTTGATTGAGTTTTATCCGACTCTCTGACCACTATCCATGGTGGTTCCGCAGGGATCCATTCTAGCACCAACACTGTTCCCTTTCCACATCGATGATTTGTTGGGAGCTACCTCATGTCTAGTGCATAGCTTCGTATATTATATGACTTTATCTTCCAAAGCGATTTAAATACGGCAGTCGCAAAAGTTTTAAAATGTGTCTTTTACCTAGGAAGGCCGATCTCACAGTGGCAAGCATGATAATTCCCGGGGTAAAATACATACCTACACATGACGTAAACTCTTATTTTGTGAATGATTGCCTTTTTCTGGAAAGTTTTTTTAGAAAAACTGAAATTCGTAGTGAATCTGCGGAGATAGCTCGAACGGAGAGCGCCGGGTCACCGATATCTGAAACCAAGCAACGCTAGGCCAGGTCGGGTTTTGGATGGGTGACCAACGGACTTCCTTTCGAGATTCTCCTCATATCGTGCTAGGAATCGCACGTAAAAAGGTAAGACCTCGTTAATCCTAGGCTCGCACAACTTTCGACTTTCGGGGGAAAAAACAATTTCAAAAACAACAACAATTACAGTTTCGGGATATTTTCGTGCTTATCCAGAAGCTTCATCGAAATATTCCGAGGGGTTGGAAAAGGGAAATGTCATGCATTTGGTTCTGATCAGAGAATCCTTAAAAAACATTGATTCCTCTCATATCCGCACCAATTAGTGTGTTGCCTTCATTCCGGTGATATTTCTCTTGATGAAAATCCACACGCATTTCGTGGGAGGAATTTCCAAAGTGGTTGGCAACTTGATTTCTATTCCACAAGAAGTTATGTGTTTTTTTGAGTTGATTATGGGAATCTCTACGGTGAGATATACGTTTTAGTTTAATATTTGGTTTTTGAGCTCTACCAGCTACTCATTTCAGGACAATAATAGGTTGAGATTTCTGAATCTTTCATTGTACCATATTTGGATCAACTTCCTCAGGCCAACAACAGAATATGTGGTATCATCATGATGATGCCCATTCACATAACTCATTTTTGGGGAATTATTATCCGGAAAGTACCTTTGGTGATTCGTGGATTGCCAATATCGACCAATTCCCTTGCCCACCACGTTCTCCTGTCATGACTCTATTGAACATTTTCATCTGGGGACACGTTGAAGATGTCGTTTATGCTGATCCCCCAACAACAACAAAAATTGAGTAGATCTTGTTTGAAATAAGAAAGTTCACAGCTACTTCAGGTATATATAACCGGTGACGGAAATTTTCCGACAATATCTTGAAAGCATCCAGAATATGTGATGGAAACTCAGGATACCAAAAATTCATTTCAACATTCCAGAAGTTGAGTCGATCAAGCTCGACGTGAATTGACCTTTGGAGAAGACTTTATGTCAGTATACCTACAAACAGAATCATAAAATTCAATGCTAGTCGGAATAAGACCGACAAACTCTGAGAACAGATTCCTCACCTCATTTCGAGTTGAAAAGTATTCATCAAGGTATGTCCTAAAATGCATCCCCTCTGAGATACAGGGTATCGAAAGTAGTGGAGACTAGGGAGGTTTGATAAACTAATGTTTGATCAAATATATCGAATCAACTATACAAATCAGAAATACAGTTTGAGCGTCTTTAAGTTAGCATATATATCAGAGTTCAATATGTGTCGCGTTTGAGCGGAAACTTCCCTTTTGTTTTGTTATTTTATGTATTCTACAAGTTTATTTTTATTATTCTTTATTATTCTTTATTATTCTTTATTATTCTTATTATTATTATGAAATGTAACGCTCGTCTTATTTGGCTCACCGCGTATAACTTCTCATTTTATCGTGAATAAGCCTTTTAAAGCTTTTGTACTTATGTATGGGAATGTGTACCGCCTACACATTCGTTGATATACTCTCGACAGTGAGTGAGAGAGTCGTCGTGTGTAAAAACTCCACAAAATTAGTTGTCCTACGCAATATAGAACTGTTGTGAACTCCAATCACGGCCCGTGGAAGCGATTACATGATAAACCGCAAGATAATATCCCATCTAGAACAACCGCATCTGATAACAGATAAGAGTTTTAAAAGGCACGAATTTCTCCGATTTAGCAAGTAGGTCATTTTTCTCTCCTGAGTTTGTCAAGGTGAAATATCGATATAATTCCCTGCAGTTGGCATTTGGATGATTTCCGCTTTTTATCTTCGCAGAAAACATTTTGGTCCTTTCGAGCAGGATATGCTGAGTGTGGATTTCGTTGCATTTAATAAACTACGATTTATCAGTTATTTATTTAGTCATAAATCATAATTCATTGTCCATTTGAATTCATAATTTTTCATTTGTCTAATTATTTAGAAGTGAGCATAAAAAACGACGTTTTTTGTAGTCGAAGGTATTGAAAGATACAGAAATTCACAGTTCGGATATTGGAAGTTATAGGGTGGCACGACTAGATTTGCTAAATCTTTTTCGATATTGATAATTTAATTTCATTAATTCACGGCATCGTTGCTCTCTGGATTAGCATATCTATTCCCCAAACATTTCAAAATCGCATTTTCTGTTTTTCATTCAATTAATTGTAACTAAAGTTAAATTTAAATTTCCGCTATGACTGCCAGCGTAGATAAAATAAAAAAATATCAAGCAATTCGAAAACCGCAAATTAACAGAATGGAAGAAATTAATGATATTTCAAAAAGGGCGGAATCTGATCCCGTTCATCTTACACTCTTTCAAATGTACATAGAGCCAATCGAAGATATTAAAAAAGATTTTTTTGAAAATCATAACGTCATTATTGGATTGATTAGTAGCAGTGATGATGGTAGTTTATTTGCTGCTGAAGATTCCATTAGAAAGAGTTTCGAAACTTTGTATTACAATAGCAAAGCTATTTATTTCAAACTTTCTGTTAATGGTAATGATGCCTCTATGAATTCTGTACATAAAATACCATTACCTATTTTGAATTGCCTATCTCTAGTGGAGACATACTCAGTTTTCATTCGTATATTGATATGTTTGATTCGTTAATTGGAAATAACTCAAAACTGAGTAATATTGAAAAATTTAATTACTTGCTTTCCTCGCTACGAGGCCCTGCGCTGAAACTTGTTCAGACTTTACCAATGACGTCAGCCAACTACCCTATTGCTTATGATACGTTAAACAAACGTTACAAGAATACACGTGTCATTTCCGCTGCTTATTGGTCTGCTTTGGACAATGCTGCTAAATTACATAGTGACTCACCTACTGAGTTACGGCAATTGTTGGACATTTTTTCCTATAATCTCGCTGAATTGGAATCTTTAAAATTCCCTGTCACCGAATGGGATTTTATCCTGGTACAGATGCTATTGAAAAAAATTGATATAACTGTCGCCACGCAATTTGAGTTGCATCATAACTCCTCAAATGTTCCTAAATATTCTGATTTGTTTCAGTTTTTGGCTAAATATTGTGTAGCCTTAGATAACTTGAATTTTTCTAGAGAATCAACAGAATCGAAACAAGTTGATGCCAACAAAATATTCATTTCCTCTCGCCCCCCAACGTCATTAATGACTCACACTAATGAAGTTGAGCCTAAATGTGCCATTTGTACAAAATCAGATCATCAGATTTACAAATGTCCTAATTTCATTAGTCTTGTTGCATTCGAGCACTTCAGAAGGGTAAAAGATAAAAAACGATGTATAAATTGTTTGAGTTCTTCTTATAGTTTCAAGTCTTGTCAGAGCTCAGTCAAGTGTCACAAATGTGGTCAGGCCCATCACACGCTGCTACATTTTGATACTACCGCTACATCCCTCCCTCTGAACGTGGATTCGGTCGCTTCTGGATCCCGAGCAGAGATGCCTTGCCGACAGCCACAGCGAGATGCCTTCTGGACAGTGGAAGTATGACTTCATAAGTCAAAAAAGTGTCAAGAGATTGGGATTACAACCCTCGACCCTTTCTCTCAGTATCCATGGACTGGATGCGATGCAAACCCAAGTCAATCAGGGTGGAATAACATTATCACGTCGTCCTTTGATGCAATCCTCTGCCCCTACTCTCAACGTTGATACGGTGGTTATACCCAAGATTTGTGAAAATTTGCCTAACTCGGAATTTGATACGAGCAATTGGATCCATCTGTCTAATCTGCGATTAGCTGACCCGCAATTTTCTACTCCTGGGACCATCGATCTTCTTTTGGGAGCCGATATCTTTTCCCAAGTGTTACGTGATGGGCGTATACCTAGCGCAGAAGAAAAACCAGATGCCATCAATACTATTTTTGGTTATATTTTAATGGGCAAATGCTATGCCCCTTCCACTCTCTCCACCACTGCTCTCTTCAGCACGATCAATGAGATCACCCCTTGGAGGAATCAGTAAAAAGGTTTTGGGAGCTTGAATCCATACCCGAGGCTTCCCCTCTGTCTCCTGAAGAAGCTTTGTATGACAAACTCTTCGTGGAGACAACTAACCGCACCCCTGCTGGTCAGTATATCGTAAATCTTCCATTTCGTGAACTCGCCACTGCCTTTCCTGGTATCCGCCAACTAGCACTTCAACGTTTTTATTCTCTTGAAAAACGTTTACTGAGACATAAGGATAAAACATTCATGCGAGACTACCTTGATCTTCATCATATAGAACTAGTTCCTGATGATCAAAAAGTTTCTCATGCCTACTACATCTCTCATCACTGCGTTCTAAAGCCTGATAGTGTCACTACCAAGCTAAGAGTGGTGTTTAACGCATCTGCTCAAATTTCGACTTCATTCTCATGTTTTAACGACTGATATTAAAATGATGTACAGAATGATTCTTGTTGCTGATGATTATCAAGATTACCAGAGAATTGTATAGAGATTTTCTCCGCAAGATCCAATTCGCAATTATCGACTTCGGTCCCTTACCTATGGGGTATCCTCCTCCCCGTTTTTGGCACTGCGTATCCTGTGGCAAATTGTTGAAGACGAGGAAAATCGTATCCCTCAGCTGCAAAGGCTTTACTCAATTCTACATATGTGGATGACATTGTCGTTTCAGTCTCTTCGTATGAAGGTGTCATGGCCTTACAAAAAGAACTCATCGTACTTTTGGGCAAAGGTGGATTTGTGGTGAGGAAATGGTCCAGTAACGAACCTGCACTATTGGCTCATATGCATCGACCCTGTATCTTTTGAAACTCAAGCTGATCCATCTTGTAAAGTATTGGGTCAGTGGAACTCTTCCACAGATACTTTCAAATTTTCTGTAAGTGATCCTAATACCATTTTGCACGAAATATTCTTTCTAATCTATCAAAGACTTTCGATCCATTCTTCTTCTTTCACCTATCACGTTTCTTATCAAACATTCAATACAACAAATTTGGACCCTTCGGATTGGTTGGGACCAGGAACCCACCAATGAAATTGTGAAAAAATGGAAAAAAATATGTAAGTGATTTTCCTTCGCTGTTAGAATTTTTCCTACCGACTTTGCATAGACTTTGCACTGTTTCGGAGATGCCAGTGAAAGAGGTTATTGTTCAGTTGCTTATTTTTTATTTCAAACTGATTCTGGCGAGAAAATTACTCATCTTATTTGTGGCAAATCAAAGGTGGCTCCTTTGAAGAAAATTTCAGTTCCCAAGCTAGAACTTTGTGCTGCCGCTTTAACGGCTCGGTTGGCTGAGTATATCCACAAAGTTTATGATGATACCCTCATTATTGACAAAACGTTCTGTTGGTCTGACTCCATGGTCACTCTCAGCTAAGTAAAGGGTTTCCCTCACCGGTCGAAAACCTTTGTCTGCAACCTGGTGTCATATATACAAACTCGAGTACCCTCTCAACTGTGGTTTTATGTGTCCACGGTGGACAACCCAGCTGATGTGGGTTCAAGAGGACTCTTGCCCAGTGAGTTTCTCAACTGTTCCTCTATGTGGACAGGACCATCCTTTCTTCGTTCATTCAACCCCACCTGTTTCACGAAGATTACGTCTCCTCCAGACATCTTTGAAGAAGAACGTCGTGTAGTGCTCAGTGTAACAGTTGACCCCAATTTCTTAGCCATTCTTCTCGAGAAACATTCTTCTCTGATAACCTCAGCTCGAATTTTGAGCTACGCTCTTCGATTTTTACATAACTGTTCCAAAAAATATACCAAACGAACAGGGTTTTCCCTCTTTCGAAATCCATCATTCTCTAGAGACATTTGCTAAGCATGCTCAGTCCTCATTTTTTGGTGATGAAATTTCCCTCTTAGCTAAAGGAAAACGTCTTCCCAAATTTCTGCATAAGTTGTCTCCTTTTGTGGACGATCAGGGACTTCTTCGAGAAGGTGGGAGGCTCAGACACGCTCCCATTTCCCGTTCGCGGAAATATCCCATTCTGTTACCTAGTATGAGTCGGTTCACACACCTCCTCATCGAGAACACTCATGTCCGGTACTTTCACACAGGATACAAATTATGCAATACTTGAAAGCTCAAAATTGGTGGATACTCAATTCAAAACATGCCATTCTGCGCATTGTATCTAAATGTATAACCTGCTGGAGAATCAATCCTAAGTCTGCACAAGCCCCCATGGGAGACTTGCCCCCGGCTCGAGTATCTCGTGTGAAATGTTTCCTGCATGCAGGTGTAGACTTCGCAGGACCATTTCGTATTTCCATGTCTAGATCCAGAGGTGCAAAAATTTTGAAGGCATATCTATGCTTATTTGTCTGCCACTTAGACCATTCATCTTGAGTTGGTGAGCGATCTCTCTGGTGAAGCCTTTCTCGCTGCCCTAAGAAGATTTATTGCTCGTCGTGGACGATGCTCACATCGCTATAGTGACTGTGGGACTAACTTTATCAGTGCACATAGACAATTGAATGCAATATTTGAGGCCTCTGCATCATCTGAATGCATTGCATGGCACTTTAATCCCCCTTCTGCACCCAACTTTGGCGGTGTATGGGAAGCAGGTGTAAAATCCGTTAAATCCCATCTACTTCGAGTTGTGGGAGACCAGGTCCTTACGTATGAAGAACTTCTTACCGCATTTACTCAGATTGAAGCCATCCTGAATTCTTGCCCGCTTACCCCTTTCAGCAACGATCCGCATGACTACACTGCCTTGACTGCGGGACATTTTTTGTCAATGGAACCTTTATCTGCCCCTCCTGAGGTGGATCTTCAGAGCCTTCCTATAAACCGCCTCTCTCGGTGGCAACTACTTACTCGTATGCACCAAGTGTTCTGGAACCGAAGGTCTAAAGAGTACTTACATACCCTAAGTCAACGCGCTAAATGGTTGGAGGACTCCCCTTCATTGAAAACAGGAACATTAGTCCTCATTAAGTCAGATAATTGTCCTCCGATGACGTGGCCTATGGGTCGTATTCTTAAAACGTTTCCCGGTCATGATGGTAAGGTACGAGTGGTATCAGTAAAGGTTGCTTACGGTATCCAAACTCTGTCCGCTACCGCTCGATTCCCAGTAAAATACAGGGTATTTAAGTTGTGCGGCATGTCGCGTTTCCGCTCAACTTCCCTTTTCTTTTGTTATTTTATATATTCTAAAAGTTAATTTTTATTATTCTTTATTATTCTTTATTATTCTTATTATTATACTAAATTATAAAATGCAACGCATCCTCAGCTCGTCTTATTTGGCTCACCGCGTATAACTTCTCATTTCATCGTGAATAAGCCTTTTAAAGCTTTTTTACTTGTGTATGGGAATGTGTACCGCCTACAATTCGTTGATATACTCTCGACAGTGAGTGAGAGAGTCGTCGTGTGTAAAAACTCCACAAAAGTAGTTGTCCTACGCAATCTAGAAGTGTTGTGAACTCCAATCACGGCCCGTGGAAGCGATTACATGATAAACCGCAAGATAATATCCCATCCAGAACTACCGCATCTGATAACAGGTAAGAGTTTTAAAAGGCACGAATTTCTCCGATTTAGCAAGCAGTCCATTTTTCTCTCCTGAGTTTGTCAAGGTGAAATATCGATATCATTCCCTGCAGTTGGCATTTGGATGATTTCCGATTTTTATCTTCGCACATATACATGTATAACTAGTATTATTTGCATTTATTTGAAAATGTGTTGACTGTATCAACCGTCCCGTATTGATACGACATGTGGGAGCTACGATACAAATGAAAAATTTGGTAATAATTCATGATTAAGTATTGAAACAAATATTATTTATTTGACAGCTTTATTAAGTAACATTTTCATACTTTTCAAATTTGACTGAAATTTTCTGGTAGATCTAGCGGTTCCACCTATAAACGTTGGGGGAGGTAGTTTGATGGCGTCATCAACAAGTACCAAATAATATTGTTCTTCAACGTCAGAATATACAAAATGATATGCGGGTTTGATACGTCTCATGAAGTCAATCAAATAATCTTTAGCAAAACGCACTAGTACATAATCGTTCACTTTTATTACACCCTTCAGATTTTTTTTTTCTTGGAGCTCATTTCTATTTGTTCTTTAATATCTGTGATTTCATCAGATGACGAATGGCTGAATGCGGAATTTCCTGATTCAGATTCATCTTCTCTTAACTTTTGCTTCTTTCCCTTTCTAGTCTTTTTTACGTTTGTTGTCGATGTCTTTTCCATTAGCTTTCGCTTAAATTTTTTTCTGTTTCTTTTCTCTTGTATTTTGGCATTCTCATTCTTTATTTCTTCCATATTAGGTGTATCGGTAAGAATTTTAGTTTTAGCAGGTTTTTTCCCTGATCTGGGAAGAGCCTGCGGTAGTGGCTTTATTTTTTCCGGAGTCTTGTGGGGAAGGGAAGTTCCAGGAATAGCTTCTGGTGAATGTTTTACATCACCGTGATGATTAACGGCGGGTTGTGGTGTACATTCTCGTAATGAAGGATCAGGTCGGTCTGTAACTTTTGATGACAGGAAATCTTGTTCAGAAAACACATGTGAGTCAAACGGATGAATACCAGTTTTTTAAAATCCCTTTGTAAAATTCAGAGGAGTGAAAGCTCGCTGATAAGCTATATCAACTAACTTTGCAATGTTCATGGTAATGATTTGACCAGGATTTTTGACCATAAAATCATCGCAAGCTTCATTGAAGTATGTCTTAAATGGCCCGTATACGGCGACATCTAAAGGCTGTAGACGATGACTGGTATAGTACGGTTAAAAGCACTATTCCATTATCTTTACAAATATCGAGACCCCTGGGTGATATATGGCTGCCATGATTATCTAAAATCAATAATACTCTCCGTTCTTTGTTACAGCTTGCAAAGGACCCCGCACACCTTATATGGGAAAATGGCTCTCCGTCAAATTTCTTGAATTTTTGATATGTTGTAGAATTGATCATTCCGATGAAATGTTTGAACGGGCGCAACACGATCCTATGACTAGTTTTCGAGATACAGGGTGTTGAATATGAGAAACATTCACTTTTCATCACTCTGTATCTGCCAAGTTACGATTTAGTTCGGATTTATCTTTCGTGGGATCATCATCACATCCGTGTATGATGAATTCATGAGAAATTCATTTCCAAATATTTTCGTAGTACAGGGCGATTTCACTTGAAAACAATGCTATTTTGAGACTTTCATAATTTAGTTGTTTTATAAAGAGAAAATGCGAAAAAAGGTAGAATTATCACATAATATTATAAATTCATTTCATCTAGCATCACAGTTGATACAATTCATACAAGGTGATTCACAAATATGGAAACAAAACGAATTTTGGTTTTTGGGACACCTTGTAGTAATAAACCAACCTAAAATGACAAAATTCACTTGAAGAATGTTAAATGATATGTTCCATCTTATACAGAGTCGAATGATATCAATTTGAAAAATTAGTTATACTTTAATAAATAAAAACCTTGATTTTTTAAATCACCCTATATCTCATAAGGGAGTCCAAGAAGAATTCAATATTTTTTCATGGGAGAACTCGAAATACTTTCATCCATATTGTACAAAATTTTCAGCGGAATCCCAGTACGGGTTTTTCATATACAAGGCGAAAAATGTATGAAAAAAGCTACGATCTGTACATTTTCCCATTGCTATATTTTCAGTCCAGTTTTCGGCGGGTTTGCTGTAGTTCTTCCTCGTCCGACCGCTTTTACTCGAAATACAAATATTTCAATAAAATAGTGATCAGTTATTATACCGTACAATAGCGTACCGCATCCCTCGAAAAAAAGCCATAACTCGAATTATTATCTGCACAAGCATCGTCTAGTAGGCGATTCAATGGAAAAGTTATTTTTTCATGCTTAGTGTTTCTCAGAAGTTATATTATACTTATTACATCCGCAGAAGTTCGTTTTTTCGAATTTTCACTCTATAAAACAATAAAATAGTGAAAGTCTCAAAATAGCATTATTATCAAAGGAAATCGCCCTGTACTACAAAAAGATTTGGACATGAATATCTCATGAATTTGTCACATAACGAAAATACCACATAGGATAAATCAGAAAAAAATCATAATTTGTATGTAATTATTTCTATCGGCTTATATAGATATATATTAAATCAAATTCTCGGCATATTTTTACACCAAATTAACGTTTTATGTTTCAATTATGTTCTTGTATCTTCGAATCGTATATATGTTTCTATATAGTATATACCCCCTTTCAGAGAATGTTTCTCTTTCTTTTTCTTGTATTTGAAACTTCATCTGAATCATCTTCGAATAACTACTTATTAACATATTCCTCTTATTTCGTAGTAGGCATGGAGAACAATTCAAAGAGGATAAAATCAACAAAATTCTTATGTCAATAGTTGTTTTCTTGTTGTCATAAAGCCCGAGAACTCTTTTTGGGTTATTGGACTAATTGAAGTTTCTTTTTTACTGTTCAAGTTTATGTGATTTTCAGTGTTTGTTGAACTTTGCTGAACAATATGGCCTTCGCAAATAGAGTGAGTTGTTATGTTTGTGACCGAAATGTTATTCCTAGACTCTCAATGCGTTTGAATAGAGGAGATAATATTGATGTTTTGCAAATTGCAACATATCGAAGACAAACTGCGGGAAATCCACCTATTGATATTCAGGATGTTACAAATATATGTTTCAATTGTAATAACACAGTAATGAATGACATTATTGCTATGGAAAATAACCCGAATTGCCTTCGTCTCAATGTGTTGTCCTGCGTATCAAGTCGTGCGTGCATTATTTGTAATGCTCGTCAAAATATTCAAAGACTTTCTTTAGAATGTAGAGTGGATATTTTTGTTGCTTCTGATATCTATGTCCCAGATTTCTTGAGAATTTGTGGTCACCATCTTGATCATCAAGGTTTCCTTCCAAATTACTTGCATGGAGGTTTGAATTTTGTGAATAAACCATACATAATTTCCAATCTTCAACATTTTCTTCAAAGAATGAGGAAATTTGCTAATAGAAACAGGCCACTCCGTAACTGGGAAGATATCAATTGTTTCACTGAAGACGAAGTATCTGACATCAATCTCAAAAAATCATTTTCGACAATTACTAGAATTTTGTGATATTGTTGAACAAGGTGGCAAGAGAAGAAATGTCGAAAGAAAACATTTGCTGACATTTTTGATCAAAATGAAACATGGAGTTTCAGATGAGTTTTTGAAAATATTGTTCAGTTATCCTTCTCGACAAACAGCAAGCTTCATTATTTCTAATGTGAGATTATCTCTTTTACAAAGGTTCGTACCGAACAATATTGGATTTAATTCAATAACAAGAGAAAATTATATTAACAGTCATGTATCCCCTTATACGAATCAACTGTACAATCCCACACCAGATATTCCCAAAGCAATAGTTTATATAGATTGTACCTACAATAAAATAGAAAAGAGCAGTAACTTCCGGGTATTGAGGCAATCATACTGTTTCCACAAGAATGAACACTTGGTCAAACCAGAGATCATAGTTGCCCCCGATGGATATATCTTAGCAATCAACGGGCCGTACTTCGCAGATGCTAGGAATAATGATGCAAGTGTTCTAAATCACGAATTACAAGTTGATTTGAATGGAATGAAAACATGGTTTCAAGAAGGAGATATTGTGATAGTCGATAGAGGCTACAGAGATTCAATCAATAGTCTACAAGAACTTGGCTTGCATTACTATATGCCACCATTTCTACCGCCGAATCAAAGGCAATTAACGACAAATGAAGCCAATCAGGCACGTTTAATAACCACTACTAGATGGATTGTTGAAGCTAGAAATGGACATTTTGAGTCAATTTTCAATTTTTTTCGTCAACCCATAACAGCAATACATGCTGCGAAGCTACATGACTATTACCTGATTGCTGGCGCTCTTATAAATAAATTCCATCCATTGATAAATATGCCTGGAACGTTGGATACGGCCACACAAATGTTGGTTGATTCCGATGATGTCAACATTGTTCAGGCACGAGTTGAAGCTGAAAACCTCCGAACTAGGAATGGTCGATGGATTCGTTTAAATCAATATCATATACAATCATTTCCTCGCCTTGATATTGAATATTTAAAATTACTTACTGGAACATATCATTTACACTTGGCTGCGTCATATATCCAAGATACAACTCGTAGAGATGGTGAAGTGGACAACATTTTAGAAGTCGATGAGTTACATGGGGAACCCAATTTCCTAAGATTCAGAATATTTTCTCGGTTCAGGAATGCTGCTAAACACATGCTTTGGGTTGTTTTCACTGAAAGAGGTGACGAAAATCTAGAAGATCCTGCTCTCCCCATTACGGGGTATTATTGTACTTGTAAGTCCGGTGCTAGGACTTTAGGAACTTGTGCGCATGTTGCTAGCGTGATATGGTTTTTGGGGTACGCTAGATATCAAGAAAACATACATTTTCCATCCAATCGTCTTTTAGATTCCATAGGAGATGCTGCAAATAGAATGCTTTGGTTATTGGTAAGAATCTCCTTCTAATTCGTATTTGATAATGTTTTTTGATTAGGGAAAAATTCAGTTATCCATCATGTATTTTCCTTGTTGTATTGTCATGCACATGCTCGTGCCAACCCAATATCCGAAAGATATATCACATCCCGTTGAACTTCTATCAATTTATGTATAGATTATATATATATATATATATATATATATATATATATATATATATATAACAGGAAGTTATTCATGACATCTACAGTCACTAGTTGAAACTTAATTTGACACGAACCAAGGAATCCAAAAGTAGAGATTTGTCCACAAATTGACAGGCAGCCAACAATTCGTTGTTCTGACCAACCCAAGGTTCAATCAAGTTTCTAATACGTTATGAGGAACGCAAGCAGAATCTAAGTGAAAATAGAGTATACTTCGTTTTAATTCCGAGAGTTCTAACCTTTGACAGCTGTTTCGTGCTAACGCACTCATCAGAAAGGATTTATGGAGCTCTCGAAATCAAAACGAATCCACTCAAGAATTAATACCGTGAGGCAAGACAGAATATAACAGGAAGTTATTCATGACATCCACAGTCACTAGTTGAAACTTAATTTGACACGAACCAAGGAATCCAAAAGTAGAGGTTTGTCCACAAATTGACAGGCAGCCAACAATTCGTTGTTCTGACCAACCCAAGGTTCAATCAAGTTTCTAATACGTTAAATTAAAACGAAATATACTCTATTTTCACTTAGATTCTGCTTGCGTTCCTCATAACGTATTAGAAACTTGATTGAACCTTGGGTTGGTCAGAACAACGAATTGTTGGCTGCCTGTCAATTTGTGGACAAACCTCTACTTTTGGATTCCTTGGTTCGTGTCAAATTAAGTTTCAACTAGTGACTGTAGATGTCATGAATAACTTCCTGTTATATTCTGTCTTGCCTCACGGTATAATTTCTTGAGTGGATTCGTTTTGATTTCGAGAGCTCCATAAATCCTTTCTGATGAATGCGTTAGCACGAAACAGCTGTCAAAGGTTAGAACTCTCGGAATTAAAACGAAATATACTCTATTTTCACTTAGATTCTGCTTGCGTTCCTCATAACGTATTAGAAACTTGATTGAACCATGGGTTGGTCAGAACAACGAATTGTTGGCTGCCTGTCAATTTGTGGACAAACCTCTACTTTTGGATTCCTTGGTTCGTGTCAAATTAAGTTTCAACTAGTGACTGTAGATGTCATGAATAACTTCCTGTTATATTCTGTCTTGCCTCACGGTATTAATTCTTGAGTGGATTCGTTTTGATTTCGAGAGCTCCATAAATCCTTTCTGATGAGTGCGTTAGCACGAAACAGCTGTCAAAGGTTAGAACTCTCGGAATTAAAACGAAATATACTGTATTTTCACTTAGATTCTGCTTGCGTTCCTCATAACGTATTAGAAACTTGATTGAACCTTGCGTTGGTCAGAACAACGAATTGTTGGCTGCCTGTCAATTTGTGGACAAACCTCTACTTTTGAATTCCTTGGTTCGTGTCAAATTATGTTTCAACTAGTGACTGTAGATGTCATGAATAACTTCCTGTTATATTCTGTCTTGCCTCACGGTATTAATTCTTGAGTGGATTCGTTTTGATTTCGAGAGCTCCATAAATCCTTTCTGATGAGTGCGTTAGCACGAAACAGCTGTCAAAGGTTAGAACTCTCGGAATTAAAACGAAATATACTCTATTTTCACTTAGATTCTGCTTGCGTTCCTCATAACGTATTAGAAACTTGATTGAACCTTGGGTTGGTCAGAACAACGAATTGTTGGCTGCCTGTCAATTTGTGGACAAACCTCTACTTTTGGATTCCTTGGTTCGTGTCAAATTAAGTTTCAACTAGTGACTGTAGATGTCATGAATAACTTCCTGTTATATTCTGTCTTGCCTCACGGTATTAATTCTTGAGTGGATTCGTTTTGATTTCGAGAGCTCCATAAATCCTTTCTGATGAGTGCGTTAGCACGAAACAGCTGTCAAAGGTTAGAACTCTCGGAATTAAAACGAAATATACTCTATTTTCACTTAGATTCTGCTTGCGTTCCTCATAACGTATTAGAAACTTGATTGAACCTTGGGTTGGTCAGAACAACGAATTGTTGGCTGCCTGTCAATTTGTGGACAAACCTCTACTTTTGGATTCCTTGGTTCGTGTCAAATTATGTTTCAACTAGTGACTGTAGATGTCATGAATAACTTCCTGTTATATTCTGTCTTGCCTCACGGTATTAATTCTTGAGTGGATTCGTTTTGATTTCGAGAGCTCCATAAATCCTTTCTGATGAGTGCGTTAGCACGAAACAGCTGTCAAAGGTTAGAACTCTCGGAATTAAAACGAAATATACTGTATTTTCACTTAGATTCTGCTTGCGTTCCTCATAACGTATTAGAAACTTGATTGAACCTTGGGTTGGTCAGAACAACGAATTGTTGGCTGCCTGTCAATTTGTGGACAAACCTCTACTTTTGAATTCCTTGGTTCGTGTCAAATTATGTTTCAACTAGTGACTATAGATGTCATGAATAACTTCCTGTTATATTCTGTCTTGCCTCACGGTATTAATTCTTGAGTGGATTCGTTTTGATTTCGAGAGCTCCATAAATCCTTTCTGATGAGTGCGTTAGCACGAAACAGCTGTCAAAGGTTAGAACTCTCGGAATTAAAACGAAATATACTCTATTTTCACTTAGATTCTGCTTGCGTTCCTCATAACGTATTAGAAACTTGATTGAACCTTGGGTTGGTCAGAACAACGAATTGTTGGCTGCCTGTCAATTTGTGGACAAACCTCTACTTTTGGATTCCTTGGTTCGTGTCAAATTAAGTTTCAACTAGTGACTGTAGATGTCATGAATAACTTCCTGTTATATTCTGTCTTGCCTCACGGTATTAATTCTTGAGTGGATTCGTTTTGATTTCGAGAGCTCCATAAATCTTTTCTGATGAGTGCGTTAGCACGAAACAGCTGTCAAAGGTTAGAACTCTCGGAATTAAAACGAAATATACTCTATTTTCACTTAGATTCTGCTTGCGTTCCTCATAACGTATTAGAAACTTGATTGAACCTTGGGTTGGTCAGAACAACGAATTGTTGGCTGCCTGTCAATTTGTGGACAAACCTCTACTTTTGGATTCCTTGGTTCGTGTCAAATTATGTTTCAACTAGTGACTGTAGATGTCATGAATAACTTCCTGTTATATTCTGTCTTGCCTCACGGTATTAATTCTTGAGTGGATTCGTTTTGATTTCGAGAGCTCCATAAATCCTTTCTGATGAGTGCGTTAGCACGAAACAGCTGTCAAAGGTTAGAACTCTCGGAATTAAAACGAAATATACTCTATTTTCACTTAGATTCTGCTTGCGTTCCTCATAACGTATTAGAAACTTGATTGAACCATGGGTTGGTCAGAACAACGAATTGTTGGCTGCCTGTCAATTTGTGGACAAACCTCTACTTTTGGATTCCTTGGTTCGTGTCAAATTAAGTTTCATCTAGTGACTGTAGATGTCATGAATAACTTCCTGTTATATTCTGTCTTGCCTCACGGTATTAATTCTTGAGTGGATTCGTTTTGATTTCGAGAGCTCCATAAATCCTTTCTGATGAGTGCGTTAGCACGAAACAGCTGTCAAAGGTTAGAACTCTCGGAATTAAAACGAAATATACTGTATTTTCACTTAGATTCTGCTTGCGTTCCTCATAACGTATTAGAATCTTGATTGAACCTTGGGTTGGTCAGAACAACGAATTGTTGGCTGCCTGTCAATTTGTGGACAAACCTCTACTTTTGAATTCCTTGGTTCGTGTCAAATTATGTTTCAACTAGTGACTGTAGATGTCATGAATAACTTCCTGTTATATTCTGTCTTGCCTCACGGTATTAATTCTTGAGTGGATTCGTTTTGATTTCGAGAGCTCCATAAATCCTTTCTGATGAGTGCGTTAGCACGAAACAGCTGTCAAAGGTTAGAACTCTCGGAATTAAAACGAAATATACTCTATTTTCACTTAGATTCTGCTTGCGTTCCTCATAACGTATTAGAATCTTGATTGAACCTTGGGTTGGTCAGAACAACGAATTGTTGGCTGCCTGTCAATTTGTGGACAAACCTCTACTTTTGAATTCCTTGGTTCGTGTCAAATTATGTTTCAACTAGTGACTGTAGATGTCATGAATAACTTCCTGTTATATTCTGTCTTGCCTCACGGTATTAATTCTTGAGTGGATTCGTTTTGATTTCGAGAGCTCCATAAATCCTTTCTGATGAGTGCGTTAGCACGAAACAGCTGTCAAAGGTTAGAACTCTCGGAATTAAAACGAAATATACTCTATTTTCACTTAGATTCTGCTTGCGTTCCTCATAACGTATTAGAAACTTGATTGAACCTTGGGTTGGTCAGAACAACGAATTGTTGGCTGCCTGTCAATTTGTGGACAAACCTCTACTTTTGGATTCCTTGGTTCGTGTCAAATTATGTTTCAACTAGTGACTGTAGATGTCATGAATAACTTCCTGTTATATTCTGTCTTGCCTCACGGTATTAATTCTTGAGTGGATTCGTTTTGATTTCGAGAGCTCCATAAATCCTTTCTGATGAGTGCGTTAGCACGAAACAGCTGTCAAAGGTTAGAACTCTCGGAATTAAAACGAAATATACTCTATTTTCACTTAGATTCTGCTTGCGTTCCTCATAACGTATTAGAAACTTGATTGAACCTTGGGTTGGTCAGAACAACGAATTGTTGGCTGCCTGTCAATTTGTGGACAAACCTCTACTTTTGGATTCCTTGGTTCGTGTCAAATTATGTTTCAACTAGTGACTGTAGATGTCATGAATAACTTCCTGTTATATTCTGTCTTGCCTCACGGTATTAATTCTTGAGTGGATTCGTTTTGATTTCGAGAGCTCCATAAATCCTTTCTGATGAGTGCGTTAGCACGAAACAGCTGTCAAAGGTTAGAACTCTCGGAATTAAAACGAAATATACTCTATTTTCACTTAGATTCTGCTTGCGTTCCTCATAACGTATTAGAAACTTGATTGAACCTTGGGTTGGTCAGAACAACGAATTGTTGGCTGCCTGTCAATTTGTGGACAAACCTCTACTTTTGGATTCCTTGGTTCGTGTCAAATTATGTTTCAACTAGTGACTGTAGATGTCATGAATAACTTCCTGTTATATTCTGTCTTGCCTCACGGTATTAATTCTTGAGTGGATTCGTTTTGATTTCGAGAGCTCCATAAATCCTTTCTGATGAGTGCGTTAGCACGAAACAGCTGTCAAAGGTTAGAACTCTCGGAATTAAAACGAAATATACTCTATTTTCACTTAGATTCTGCTTGCGTTCCTCATAACGTATTAGAATCTTGATTGAACCTTGGGTTGGTCAGAACAACGAATTGTTGGCTGCCTGTCAATTTGTGGACAAACCTCTACTTTTGAATTCCTTGGTTCGTGTCAAATTATGTTTCAACTAGTGACTGTAGATGTCATGAATAACTTCCTGTTATATTCTGTCTTGCCTCACGGTATTAATTCTTGAGTGGATTCGTTTTGATTTCGAGAGCTCCATAAATCCTTTCTGATGAGTGCGTTAGCACGAAACAGCTGTCAAAGGTTAGAACTCTCGGAATTAAAACGAAATATACTCTATTTTCACTTAGATTCTGCTTGCGTTCCTCATAACGTATTAGAAACTTGATTGAACCTTGGGTTGGTCAGAACAACGAATTGTTGGCTGCCTGTCAATTTGTGGACAAACCTCTACTTTTGGATTCCTTGGTTCGTGTCAAATTATGTTTCAACTAGTGACTGTAGATGTCATGAATAACTTCCTGTTATATTCTGTCTTGCCTCACGGTATTAATTCTTGAGTGGATTCGTTTTGATTTCGAGAGCTCCATAAATCCTTTCTGATGAGTGCGTTAGCACGAAACAGCTGTCAAAGGTTAGAACTCTCGGAATTAAAACGAAATATACTGTATTTTCACTTAGATTCTGCTTGCGTTCCTCATAACGTATTAGAAACTTGATTGAACCTTGGGTTGGTCAGAACAACGAATTGTTGGCTGCCTGTCAATTTGTGGACAAACCTCTACTTTTGAATTCCTTGGTTCGTGTCAAATTATGTTTCAACTAGTGACTATAGATGTCATGAATAACTTCCTGTTATATTCTGTCTTGCCTCACGGTATTAATTCTTGAGTGGATTCGTTTTGATTTCGAGAGCTCCATAAATCCTTTCTGATGAGTGCGTTAGCACGAAACAGCTGTCAAAGGTTAGAACTCTCGGAATTAAAACGAAATATACTCTATTTTCACTTAGATTCTGCTTGCGTTCCTCATAACGTATTAGAAACTTGATTGAACCTTGGGTTGGTCAGAACAACGAATTGTTGGCTGCCTGTCAATTTGTGGACAAACCTCTACTTTTGGATTCCTTGGTTCGTGTCAAATTAAGTTTCAACTAGTGACTGTAGATGTCATGAATAACTTCCTGTTATATTCTGTCTTGCCTCACGGTATTAATTCTTGAGTGGATTCGTTTTGATTTCGAGAGCTCCATAAATCTTTTCTGATGAGTGCGTTAGCACGAAACAGCTGTCAAAGGTTAGAACTCTCGGAATTAAAACGAAATATACTCTATTTTCACTTAGATTCTGCTTGCGTTCCTCATAACGTATTAGAAACTTGATTGAACCTTGGGTTGGTCAGAACAACGAATTGTTGGCTGCCTGTCAATTTGTGGACAAACCTCTACTTTTGGATTCCTTGGTTCGTGTCAAATTATGTTTCAACTAGTGACTGTAGATGTCATGAATAACTTCCTGTTATATTCTGTCTTGCCTCACGGTATTAATTCTTGAGTGGATTCGTTTTGATTTCGAGAGCTCCATAAATCCTTTCTGATGAGTGCGTTAGCACGAAACAGCTGTCAAAGGTTAGAACTCTCGGAATTAAAACGAAATATACTCTATTTTCACTTATATATATATATATATATATATATATATATATATATATATATATATATATATATAGAAGTAAATAGAGTGATTTATGTTTTGATTCCGAGAGCCACCATCATCTGTCGACAGCTGTTTCGTGGTTTCCCACTCATCAGGACAGCTTTATGGTTGCTCTCGATTCCATGGTTCGTGCCAAATTAAGTTTCAACTAGTGACTGTAGATGTCACAAGTTACTTCCTGTTATATATATATATATATATATATATATATATATATATATATATATATATATATATATATATATATATATATATATATAACAGGAAGTAACTTGTGACATCTACAGTCACTAGTTGAAACTTAATTTGGCATATATATATATATATATATATATTCACTGTTTATAGAACTCATTAAATTAAACAGCTGTTTCAGATTACTTATTACTAAGGTATCAACTGATAACACTATTATCCTACGACATACCTCCATAATGACATGTGCCTGAGATTTATCCACTTGAAATGTTCCTTATATCGTTACATTCAAACTATTTAGCAGACATCTTGAACCTCCTGCATTATCCATGACGGGCATCTTTAAGACAGGCATACATTATGCAATTTCCATGCAATGCAAGTTTGGTGCTATGCAAGAAATTCTTGCATAGCTATTGCATATCTCTTGCCGCGCACATTACATTATGCTGTTTCAGTGCAATTCTGATTTGTTTTAACATTTTGACATCACTGAAATTAATGAACATGTCTTGTTTCGTCCCTTTTTCCAGATGATGACCAAAATCACGTAATTAAGATGCCTGGTTACACGTAATCAATAGAGATACACTATGCTCAACATATCAGTCACAACACAATGAAAATAGCTAGAAGATAATAATACTGTTTTTGAAGTTCACGTTGGTGACGCTGTTACCACTAGAAAAATTACTAGAATTGCATAAAACTTGCATGAAAAATAGAGCAGATGCTATTTTCAAAACTTGCATGGAAATTACACGCGCGCAAGCGCGTTAATGTAGTTTGGACTTGCATGGCACTTGCATTGCACGGAAATCGCATAATGTATGCCTGTCTTTATTATTGGGAATTCAAAATTAGATGCCAGCGCCAAAGTGGCAAAAAATGGAACCTCTTTCGCGTATTTATGTCGAAAGAACATAACCTCGTTGTCCTTTGTGCTATTGTTGTAGAAATGCTCAAAATGTCAAAATCATAGTTTCAACCTCATTTTCACGTAAGTATAGATTCAAAACCCGACACCAGAGGGAGTATCCCTTATCTTGAATTCCCAATAGCCATGGGATACATATTATGTGTGCCATCTGGCAAGGCCGTACAAGTTGTTATGAGTTGAAATAATGTTGATTTCACTTCACTGAATTCCTTACTTTTACGTTTTGAATAAATGTCAAATAAGTATTTTCTCAATCACATCAGGAGACTTCAATGGATAGGTAGAGTGGTCATTTATTAGCGTAAAATAGTGAAATATATGGACTTTTTCAGAAATTGTTCGCCTTGTATATGAAAAAGCCGTCATGGGATTCCGCTGAAATTTTGTACGATATGAATGAAAGTATTTCGAGTTCTCCCGTGAAAAAATATCGCTATCTTTTCGGACTCCCTTGTGAGATATAGGGTGATTTAAAAAATCAAGATTTTTATTTATTAAAGTATAACTAATTTTTTAAATTGATATCATTCGACTCTGTATACGATGAAACATATCATTTAACATTCTTCAAGTGAATTTTATCATTTTAGGTTGGTATATTACTACAAGGTGTCCCAAAAATCAAAATTCGTTTTGTTTCCATATTTGTGAATCACCTTGTATGAATTGTATCAACTGTGATGCTAGATGAAATGAATTTATAATATTATGTGATAATTCTACCTTTTCTCGCATTTTCTCTTTATAAAACAACTAAATTATGAAAGTCTCAAAATAGCATTGTTTTCAAGTGAAATCGCCCTGTACTACGAAAAGATTTGGAAATGAATTTCTCATGAATTCATCATACACGGATGCGATGATGATCCCACAAAAGATAAATCCGAACTAAATCATAACTTGGGAGATACAGAGTGATGAAAAGTGAATGTTTCTCATATTCAACACCCTGTATCTCGAAAACTAGTCATAGGATCGTGTTGCGCCCGTTGAAACATTTCATCGGAATGATCAATTCTACAACATAGCAAAAATTCAAGAAATTTGAAGGAGAGCCATTTTCCCATATAAGGTGTGCGGGGTCCTTTCGCAAAGTGCAAGAGATATAATTCGAAATTATCGTTAGTCATCCATCCACTAGGATTGGTGAAAGCTTTTGAACCCAGTGGGGCTCCAATGGTCATGTAATCATGTTCTCGAACACGACAGCAAACTAACATAAAACTTTATGTAGGAATGTAACTGTCGCGTCGCTGTCAGCTGACTACTGCGTTACGAAATTTATGCGGTTTATTTAAAAAGTATCACACCTTCCATAGTATCAAGCCTCCCTAGACTCCCCTACGAAAAAAATTAAGATTCATGTAATTTTCTCCAAAACTACAGAAGGAAAAAATTTAAAACCTCGTACACTAATCAAGGTTCATAAACGTGATAATTTCAATAAATTTTTTTTTTTTCGACAAATGAGGGTTTGGCATCGGTAAGGCTCATCGCTACCCAACCTGAAAATCATAACATTCCATGTGCCCAGAAGTGAAGGTTTCTGAGACAATTGAGATGAACTGAAGATATTTCCTGAGTTGCGACATAATTTCCAATGTGCAATAATCGAATTATGCTAATTTCGAATCGAATCGAAATATTTGTCAACCCCCTGAACATCTTCGTATGTTGGAAGATTCGAAATCATAGTACGGGTGAGTCAGAATCAAACCGACAACTCCGATTTTTCAGTCATCATATCATTTGATCGGATCAATGTCGAGGATTCACTGTATATTACCATATTCTCTTGCATATGATTGTTCAGACAGATCAACTGACAAACAAACCCAACTTCGAAAAAGAGTTGAGGTCTGAAATAATATTTGCGAAAAACTGAACATGAATTAATACTCTCAATTTGTTAAATTTCAAATTGAAGTATAATTTTTAGAGCAATTTCTGATTGATTTATTTAGGAAAATATTACCCAATCATCATGTGCTTGATAAATATCAATGAAAAACTTAGTTTTTTTTTTATGCATTGATCGGTGGTGTACTGCCTACCATAAACTAGTCTGAACGGTTCGACTTTGCAGTTAGTAATCACGAATCGAAAGAAAAATTTTCAGGAAAGTGTCACATACCAGCGTATCTACGGCACTAATTCATTAAAATTGAAAAGAAATATTCAAAATCCTGAATAAAGATAAGGAGGTTGACATTCTAATTCGAAAGGAAATGAGGATTTTCCAGTTTATTTCGAGGAGGTGAAAAGTTTTTATCAACGTATATCCTTGCACCCCCTTTGAGATACACGCTGTCGAAAGGAAAAAATTTAGGTTTAATATTTTTTCTTCACCTATCCTAGGTTTATCCAAGTGGCGTAATTACGGTGGTATGTGGCCACTAGCTGTCAAGCAGCTCCTACTAAAACACAGCTTTTACGTGGTAAATGAAATTTTGTCAAGTGATTTATTCCTATAAAATATTAATATAAATACCAGTAACATGATATATTTATGAAAAAACATCATTTTTATTTTCACATCATAATTATTTACTTGTGTAACTTTTTATATATACAACACGTTGCTTTTATCTGTTATGTTCCTATATATTTATAATTAGATATTTTTACCAACGGTCATGCTCCAAACTTGCTGACTTGTGAAATGAAAGAAATATTCAAGAACACCAATGAAATTCTATTCTAATCTACTTTCCTTTATATTTTCTCTAAATAAGTCGTCCCCCTTATCGCGTAGGGGCGTATCTGATTTCTGAATATTTTACAGGGGAGAGAAAAAACGAAAATTGATTACAATTTAATCACCCTGTAGATCTTATATTGTTATATTTCAAAATAATATTCTAACATTACAAATGGATTGACATGTTCTTTACGCTGATGTAATATGAGAAATGTACAAATTTTGTTATTTTTTTAACAAAAAAAGTGCATATACGCCCATACGTGAGAATGCATTCATATCATTTTGTAAGATAGGTCTACTGTAGCAATAGAGAAATCAATGGATGAAATTAGTAGAAGACAGAGATTTCATGAAACCTAAATATTCAATTATTGTTGTAACAGGGAAAACACAAAGTACGACAAAGCACTGTTAGTATGAAAAGTAAATAACTTTTTTCGGCAACCATCCGGGAAGTGTTCACTTCCCGGACACTTTTTCTCTGGGGAAGAACGTACTTCCCGGACTAGGCCGGGAAGTGCTCGAAATTTAATATACATAATAATTAGAATGTTTCTGCTGGTACCTATCTTCTGTTCGAATTTCAATATATAATACAAATAAGAACTGAAATGTTCGAAATATTCAAATTTGGAACCACAGCCAGGGTAGTTGACTCTTGATCATAATTCTATTTTTTGTTCCCCCCTGTACACCGTTGGGAAATTTAGAAGTATTTCGTAATGCACCAATTTTTATTAAGAATAAAATTTTCTGACAAATCGATAATAAAAAAGTTTCCATATGGTGCAAATTTTTGAAACTCACTGTATATAGTCATTACCACCTTTTCATAGGTAACCCATTTTAGGCGTTTTCGTCTATTTATGTAACTGAAAAAAAAAATGTGTCATCCGGTTAATGGATGGGTGAAGGTCGACCTCTCTTCGTCTCTTAGACTAGATGCGTTTCATTGATTTGTTATTCTACATGTTTGCCGAAAAAATAGTGTACGCAACACGTCATCAATCAACTCGTAGACTTCCAGGACTCGCTAACGCTCGTCCTAGAATTTTTCTACTCGTCCAAAAAAACAGTATTTTCTGGACTTGTTACCTAAATTACTATTTTACAATCCTACAAAAATACCATGGTAAAAAATCCATCAACGTGAAGTTCTCTGTATTGACATCGGCAGATACGCCATGAACGTAAGTTCTATATGTGACGGCATTATAAGAGATACAGTTACGCCATTTCGCGAGATGAAAACTACATTGCAAGTGAGCCAAAATCCGACGTAACTCAATTTTGCACTTTTTTGTTATTTACGCTCCTACGTGATGAGGGGGACGAAGTGATTGGACAAATGAGTGTTTGATATACGTAAGGTTTATGGATACTCAACCTAGAGATCATAACATTTCATACACCTAAGAGGAGAGGTTTCTGAAATACTTACAAAAATCTCGAGTAAAGACTTTATTTCCCGTATCGAATAAATGAATATTTGGATCCTCTGGATTGGATACAATTCAAGAAAAAGAAACTACCTAGACAACAAAACTACGGCAATTACACTCAACGCACGTTCTCCGGACTTAACTTCACTAGACTTTTTTTGTGAGGATACCTGTATTCAACACCTGTACAATATGTGGAAGATTTAACTGCAAGAATTTTAGCATCATGTACGTTAATACAAATTCCAAAGCGTGCGGCAATCGATGATATGGAAATGCCCTTTCTGTATTGAACAAAATGGTGGTATATTTGAACATTTGCTCTATTGCCTTTTTTGTTGACGTAATGTACTCAATAATTCGTGTCTGTCATTTAAGTGACTATTGATTATTGTTTCTCTTCATCAACAATATGTTGATTGTATAATATTTTCCTAGCTAATTCAATTAGACATGTCTTTAAAAATCATACTCCCACATAAAATTCAACAAATGAAAGTAATTATTTTCAATCTTTCGCGAATATTACTTCAGGACTCAACTCTCATCTAAGAGGAGTAATAGATATGTATTTGAGACTGGGTTTGGTTTTCAACTCATGTTTCAAAACAATCGTTATGCAAGAATGTATGGTTATATATCAGTGAATTTACGACATCGATTCGGTCAACTCATATAATAAAAAAAATAATGATAATAATAATTGGTTTTATTTCCAGATGAATCATAAATCAATTACAATCAATATTTGAAAAAAGAAAATATCAAAACGAAGTCGATAAACAGCACTCTTCCACTCAACCTCCGTAACTCAATTTCAAACACACAAATGAACATAATATTAAGTTAGTTTGAATCAATCGTAGACTCATAATTATATTATATAGATTCACATATACACATATATACCCATTTGAACAAAATAAAGAAAATCAACTCTAATTTTGGTAGTAAGCTTCTTCTATGTACAATCTATTATAATTCATGAAGGCTAACTGATCAATTCGAAAGAATACACATTACCTATAGCACAACTAGTGAGAATAATATACCATCACAGTATAACTGGCAAACATGATATCAGCATTGCAATTTAGTGGAAGAATGGACTTGTTCCTTCAAGAAGGTGGAGTTTCAATTTCTTATGGAAGGAAAATAGAGACATTTGTTTCACATCACCAGGAATGGAATTGTACATGGAGGCTATATTATATGAGAAAGATGATTTGAACACTGATGTTTTGTGTCGTGGTATAAAAATGTTTTTTTTTGGCGTACATTGAGTTCGTGAATATCATGTCTAAATTCAACCTTGTTCTATAGTAGTAGTTGTTCTTTGGAGAGGCCGCAACCGCGGCCAGGCAAGTAGGCCCTCATGGACCCTTTTTGCCATCCCCTGGTCTCCACTTATCTACATTAATCCTCTTAGTTTTCCTTTTCGAACCTTTGTGACCTCCTTATGAAGGTCAGTATGTCCGACCACTCCGAGTCGATTAGTTCCTCTTGTTGGAGTTTCTCAACTCCGAAGGTTCCAAATCTTAGCCTTCCGTATGCCTCACACTCGCCGAGAAGGAGTCTTCTTCGCATTTGCGGCATGTGGGGTTGTCTTCTATACCTATAAGTGATAGGTGTCTGCCTAACTTATTATGTCCTGTTAGTATTCCTATAAGGAGGCGTAGTGCTTGGCGGTTTCTGCCTAACAGCCATGTCGTCATTGACTTATTGGAGCCGGCCACGAAGTCTTTCGACTGCCTGCAGCCGGTGTTATCTCTCCAAAGTTTATTCAGCTCTTATTCTGCACACCCGTCGAGGGCTGAAGAGGTTTGGCTTCTTGCGATGCCTAGTACAGGCTCCGGCCCACAGAACGACGTTGTGGATCCGGATCTGGCAAGTCCATCTGCCACCTCGTTTCCGCTCAACCCACTGTGACCCGGGACCCATACCAGCTAAACTTCCTTCGTTTCAGCTAGCTTCTCGAGCGCATCTCCGCATTCCTGTACAAGCGCTGAGCTTGGTTTAGGATGGCTCTGAGTGCTGCCTGACTATCCGAACAGATATTATTTCTCTGTTCGGACTCTTCTTTCACCTCTTGCCTCGTAACTACGGATAGGATGGCGAACACTTCAGCTTGAAAAACTGTTGTATATCTGCCCAAAGCATAGCTCTCTCGTACTTCTCTTCCCTCCAGGTAGATTCCGGCACCCGATGCCTGTTTGTTAGTCAGACGCGAACCGACCGTATAACATATTAGGCGTCCTGTGCTGAACTCCTCTGTGTTTCCTTCCCATTGTTCTCTGCTCGGAATAGTAAGAGTAAACTCTCTGTTCCATCGCAGTCTGTCTTGTGCGCTTTTCACTCTGAGGGCAGAGATCGGGATCTCCTGTTCCGCCCACTTCGCGATTTCCGCATGACCTATCATCGCTCCTTCGTTCACCCAGACTTCCAAGTCCCACATCCTCAAATGGGCTTCCATTGCCTCCTTTTTGATCCAGACTGGAAGCGGTGGCAGCCTCAGTAGTACTTCCAACACTGCGGTTAGATTCGTTCTCATTGCGCCCGTTATTACCAAACAGGCCAGCCTTGTTCTATAAATAGGATGTTTTTTTGTACTTAACATTTTGTGATAGAGGTTACCACAGTGCAGGATTCTGCGTTTGTCCATAGGTAGCCAGAGGTTTAGAAAGGTAAGTTGATACATGATCTCGTCTGCCTAAACCACATATTAGGCGAATACAAGAATTTGGCATCAGCTTAATTCTGCGAATATCGGAGTTCAAGATTGCAGGCCCGTAGAGACAAATAGGAAAGTTCAATTTCGAGAGAACTAGAAATTTGCATAACGTAGTTTTACTTTTTTCAGTGGCATCAGTATAAATCAACTTCAAACTACAAAATGCTCTCTTCAGTAGACTGGAAATGTGTTTATTGAATCTTATGTTCGTGTCTAAAACAACTCCTTTCTCAAACTAAACCAAGACTTTTCTCATTATCACTGAACGGCAGCAGATTACCATTGATTTCTAACGAAACCTGATCAGGCAATGCCTTTCTCCCATACAATATAGCTGTAGATTTTGACGGATTGATAGTCAAACAATATTTATTTGAAATTTCATACAGTGTCTGAAGATCCTCATTTATTCTCCTGCTAGCATATTGTGCGTCTACTTCTTCGAATGTACTATATAGTTGTGTATCGTCGGCATAAAAATGAAATTTGCAGAATGATATGGACATGGGCCGTGGTGGCCATGCTGGTAGAACGTTCGCTTTTGAAGCGAAGAGTCGAGGGTTCAAAGCCTCACATGGTTATCGGTCTCGTGCATGGTATCACACTTTGAAAGGTAAGGGCTGCGTCTTTCCTTGCTCACACAAGTCTCTCGAAGACTTCCGAGGGTTGCGCGTAGGAGTGCAATCGGTTGACGGAAATAACAATTTTAACAATAATAATTTTAACAATAAAGATATATATTAATGGAATTGCGACGTATACACAGTGAATAAATGTGGTCCTAATATAGAGCCCTGAGGCACACTTGTGTTGGTCATAAGCTGAGAAGATAATTCATTGCCTATAATAAACAATAACACAATGAATATAACCCTTTATTGTTGACTTAAACCCTCTGTGTTCTTCTTCTACATGAGAAATTACAGTTCAAATGATTCCAACCTGGAAATGAAAAGGTGGAGGGAAATATTACCGCCAAAAGTTAAATTCAGGTTAGAGGAAGAGTTGTTTTTTTGGCTTTTGTCCTAAGAAGGTTAAGAAAGAAAACGTTATCGCTCTGTTAGCGGATTTTCCGTTGTGAATTCCTGATAATTTGGAAATATTTGATAAGTGTGAAATTATAGGTTGTTATTGTAGCGGATCAATTTTCAAATTGAAAAGGGAATCAGATTTTACTCATCCGAGTTAACACTTGAGGCCACCTATCAACCAGGTAAGTGACTTCGGCTAACGTTTAGTCGACTTCGACTGACGGCGGTAGGTAATATTAAGAATGTTCTTCATTTTAGTGCCTTTATTTAGTTAGTCGCTATACACCGGTGCGTCACTCGAAGGATATTGAATAAAGAGTACATTCCTCCGATACGTTAGCACCATCTGTGGAACTACTCCCACCCCCATAAGTGGAGTATCGGTTGTCGAAGAAATATCACTAGGGATTTGGATAGACAACTACTGGCCTGCACGTACTATTCCAAGTGAGCTGTATCTTACTTTACTTACAATCGACTGCGGTACAAACCCAGCCCATAACGCTGAACATCTAAAAGCACGAGATAAATAGTGTCCGAGTTTCGAATATTAAACGCTTTGCCTACTGACATAATATAATGCATATGAGTTTTCAGTATCGATACTGAAGGTGTCAACTGGTTTTGTATAGAAGACTTGTTGCTGGTACTATTTGCGTGTAAATAGCTATTAATGCAGTTGAGGACTGCGTAGCTTGCCACGTTTGGTGAAGGGTCGCTTCTTAGCCTCTATAGTCCACTTTAAAATTTAACTCCTTTTCCAACCTCTTGGTATATATTTTCTGAAATACCCACACCCTTAAAACAAGGTCAAATACGATCTGGAAGGTAAAATAACTGTAATAGTTAAATGAATGGCACCAGAAGAGAGACCTATATAATGTTGTATTGAAACAGCGAAGTGGTCGAGGTGTTAGAGCGTTTGGCTTCCACCCAGACGGTCCGGGTTTGATCCCCGGTCGTGTGTCACTGAGCTGAAGTGGTTCGGATTCCACTTTTATTTAAACTGTATGTCCCGGATCTCCCTTGCTCGCACAAGCTCTGCTTTTGAGGGGTTTTCTCCGAAAACCTGGTAGTTTCGTAAAAAAAAAAACTAATCATATATGATTGTTCTTGTCAAAAGCCTTCGTGTAGTCAAGTAGAATCAAAATGCAGAGCTGATTATCTATATGCTTATAAATAGCATCCGTTGCCCTGAGCATTGCGATAGTGCAGCTGTGTCCCTGCCGAAATCCAGGCATGTTCGCATGTTCAGGGAGAATGCTGAAGTCGGTGAGGTGAATACGCAATTGTTCATTGAGGACTTTTTCAAAACATTTCGACAAGGCCCACAATTTGCTTATTGGCCTCAGATCACTGAGATGTTGAGGGTTGGCAGATTTGGGCAATGGTATTATATGAGAACTCCTCTAGACTGAATGGTAGACATTATTTTCGATGCAATAATTGAAAACATATACCTATAGGGCAAAAGTACCGGACAAACATTAAGCAGTATTTTGATACTAATTTGGTCAACTCCGACAGCATTCGATTTGATAGACAATAACTTTCTGTAAACGTCGGGCTCATTGACAGTTGAAAAGTTAAATAGGTTGACGTTTGGCAGAACAATACTATCTAAAAATTCAAAGATTCTCGTCACTTCATTTGGATTCTGAATGTGATTGGGGATGACATTGGTTTTTTTTCCATACACACCTGAGTTGTTTAAGTCTTTCCACATGTTATTATTATTGCTGATCTAGTATTGCGTATAGCATTTCTTTTCCCTTTTTATAGCGTGGTTCACCTCATTTCGAAAAGATTTATAATAATTCCAGTAGCGTGCATCTTTAGAATTTTTGTATTTTGTGAGGACTCTATCGCGTGATTTCATTATTGCCTTTAAGTTTACGGTCAATCAAGGTTCATTATTTTTGGAAATTCTTACAGTTTTTATTGGTGCATGAAAATTGAATAGATCAAGAATAGTGTTGTTCGAATAATCTTATTTTTGATCAACATCTCCAGCAAGTATACAGTTTTATCACGTCGCGCGTCGATGAAATGCATAACCTGGGAATGAAACCACATCATCTGAAATATTGCTATTTTACGAAAGAAAAAAACGCAGTTTGTCGGTCTCATTCTGACTTACCTGTACTATATTTTGAATACCCTCAAATAATGTTCAGGAGGTTCACAATTATTGCTATATGTTGTAAGAAAGTTGCATTATGCGACTATTGCACACATGAAATTATGTCTGTACTCAAGACATACCTTTTCGTATTTTTTTTTACATATCTACAGTTTTTCTCAAATATCTCAGAAACTTCCACTTTTAGGCATATGAATTTTTATGACTTTTAGGATGAGAATTGATGAACCTAACTGATGTCGAACACTCATTTGAGAATTCACTTGACTGAAGAATATAAGAAGGAAGCTATGGCCTTTTACCACCTTAACTACGGCAGCCACTGATTTACGAAAATAATAAATTATAACTTCAAATTATCACATTGATTAACCCAGATTAGTGTACCAGGTATCAATCATTTTACTCCAGGAGATTTGAAGAAACATAATAAAATCTTAATTTTTTTCGTACATTCGACACTCTGTATCTTAGAGAGAGACCATTTCAGGACATACATTGATAGAAACTTTTCGCCTCGAAATGAGACGAGTATGCAGAGTTTTTTGGTCTTATTCTGACTCACCCTGTACATATTTTAGTGACCTGTTTTTTGAACTATCGACGATCTTTCTGACCAAGCAGTAGCACTGAAATCGATTCGAGTTCAGTATTCTCATCTATTTGTCGTCAGCCTCGATACTTTACGTTTTCCAATGAGAACCATCAAAATTCAAAATAACTTTGACATTAATTTCAATCATCCAGTTCTCACAATGTTTTCTGAACCTTCTTCTTTTGCGAGTTAGCATGAAGTAAAAAACGATCACTGAAATTATTCCGAGGAATTTTATAGGTCAGCATCAGTCACGACAAGAGAGTAGAAGTTCAAGGATGTAATTTGTGAGAAAAGTGATAGTTTGAAATAAAAACCGACCATTGAAATAACATTAAAAATCAATCAGTCTGGCACATGTGGACCTCGCTGTAGATATGCAGCGATAAGAAACTACTGTTTTAATTGATAGAATGAACCTGTTGGAGATTTACTTATAATCCAGTCCAATTAGGTTTCGACTATCGGTTGTAGCAGCACCAAATTTGGAATGCTAGTAGTTGGAATAATGACAAGCAAGAAACAAAATTGTTTCCAAATAATCCGGTGGTGGAATTCCGTACAGCAATGATACTCAGTAATTCATTTCTCAGAAAACGTGATAAAACGCCGACATCACGTTGCCATAACTGCTAAAAATGATTAGAGAAGGAAAAGTAGAAGTGCATTTCGTTCCTGAAGACTTCTGCCTGTTTATGCATATATAACATGTGGGAATCTGAGTACCTAAAATGTTCATACCCACTTCAATTATCCCTTCTGCGCTGTTTACGGAGGATGCAAAAATCATGGGTTATTGTTCCCAAGAAACATTTCTGTTAACAGCGGGATTATATATTTTCACATACATTGAATAACGGAATATAGCCGTATATTTCCGAAATACAAATTAATGAGCAAATCAACTAATTCTTAGAATAACAGTGATGAGAATAATCTGTGAAATATGAGTGAATAATTCATATCAAAACAGAAAAAAAACAAATCACTTAAAGGTAATTAGGAATATTATTATATTATAGGAATTGAAAAGTTATATTGATTACGAATTTCTCAAATTGATTGTTAATTTTAGCTTTTGTCTTTATCTCTTTTAATGGCTGTGGTATTTTATTATACAGGGTGTTCCAAATTAATTCGGCAACATTACAAACTCCGTTATAATTGATGCGACGAATTCGGGTAAATGGAAAAACTAGTGGCATTTTCAATAGCCTTATCGGTGCTGATGACAAAAAACAATACAACAGTCGTAGTTCCAAAATATTTCATGAAATGATAGTTTGATTTTGACGTAGTTTTGGTGTTTAGGTAGTTTTCTCTTCTTGAATTTTATTGACACCAAAGTTTCCATATATTCAATTATTCAATAACATATCATGTGTAACAAATTAAAAATTTCACCACGGAAAGAACTACTTGTTAAGTGGAATAATTGACGTATAGAATAAACTGTTTTTTCCCAAACATTATATTGATTCAAATCTCAATTAACCTCTGGTAAGAAACATATATTGACACAGTTTCAACACAATTATTTTACAGATTGAACTATTGGTATTGACTATCCTCACTATTCTCCTAATAATCATTTATGAGATTTGGGGATCAACCATAACCTCAAAAAATATTATCACCTCTTCTCTACCATGATATATATTCCTCCGCGCATTTATCAGAACATTTCATCCGTTTATAGAGATCAAATATTGTTGAAATTGTTATTACTGTAAACCGGTTGCACCCCTACGCCCAACCCTCAGACGGTTTCGAGAGATTGGTGCGAGCTAGGGAAGACACAGCTCTTATCTCAACGTGTGATGCTATGCAAGAGACTGATGAACAGGCTGGACCATGCAGGGATGACCAGTCATCCTCGGCCAGATATACGAAGAATAATTTGGTGTTTGAGGGTATATCTGGGAGCGAATCTCTGATAGGCTCCGCCCACCAGCGGCTTTGCTCCGGAATTGGCCGGAGCACATGTTTAGTCTTCATATTTAAGAAGCCGAAATAGCTTCTGAAATCAGTCATCCAGGTGCCACGGAAGAGTCCGGATAGTGGTAATCTTCGGGGAGTAGTAGCCGGATGGCTCACCAGTAGCTTTTAGCTATTATTTCTGTTTATTGATATTTTCATGTTACCATTACCACGTTTAAAGTACTTCTGGCCAGGTTGAAGCTCCTCTTGAAAATCTACAGCCTGGCATAGGTGTCATGAGAAGCCGTCGGTTACCAATACCAACATTAAAAAAGAATTCGTACTGTTTCTGACTGACCCTGAAAGAAGGGTTCCATATCTCCATGTACACGCATTTGTTGACATGGCGCCCAACGTGGGGCCCAGCGAATAGGAATTTGCGGTGCACTCTAGTGGGAGGCAAGGCCCCGAAAATTCCAGATAGCCGGACATGGAGGAACATGTTGGAAAGTTTTTTGTATGCACTTTCTAGACGATTCTGAAGCGAGTTATGCCAGTGGAACTGGGTACCCATATCTTTCGTGGGTTCCAGTGGTAAAGTATCATTTCCGCAGCCAGCCAGTTGTTCCTATGCCAGGAGGCTGGGGTAATTAGACACAGTGGAAGCTGCCTCATCAACGGTTGGTTGTCCTTAGCAAGGGCGGAGGAAATAGAAGCAGGGTAATGAGCGTATGTGGAAATATGTCATATTCCAATTACATAAAAGTTTCATGAAGTAGTATCCTGGCATCCCAACGATGAGTTGGAAACTTGAACATCTACGAGTTTTGGTCATCCGGGAGCAGTACTAAATAATTTCATGGTACTAATGAAACCTCTCCTTCTTAGGTTTTTTATTTTCATTTCAGATGTAAATATGATTTTAATAAATGCCAAGAGCCCATGAAAAAATGAACGGTCCTTTTCAGGACAAACCCACGACGTTTCATCCCTATTCCAAGCGATTCTCTGATGTGGGGAGTGTCATCCTAGTCCAGAAACGCGAAAAATACATTTGATGTGTGAGAGAATATCTGGGAGCGGATGTCTAATAGGCTCCGCCAACCAGCGGCACTGCTCCGGCATTGGCCGAAGAAATTGTAGAGTCTTTTCATTCAATAAGCCAAAATGGCTTCTTTCGGGTGTCATGGAAGAGTCCGGATAGTGGTTATCCTCGAGGAGTGGTAGGTGGATGGCTCACTCGTAGCTTTTCAGCTATTTTTGCTGTTTTTGATATTTTCATATTACGATTGCGACGTTAAAGTATTTCTGGCCAGGTTGTAGCTCCTCTTGGAAATTTACAGCCCAGCATGGGTGTGAAGAGACGCCGTTGGTTAACAACACCAACATCAAAAAAGAATTCGTACTGTTCTTGACTGATCCTGGAAGAAGAGTTCCGGATGAGGTGGAATGCTCCAATTTCTGTATCTCCACGTACACGCATTTGTTGACATGGTGCCCAACGTGTGGCACAACGAATTAGAATTTGCGGTGCACTATGAAAATATTTCAACCTATACTAAATATTATCATCGTGTATTCATTTCCATTAGAAATAATTACATTATCTTGGTATAGTAATTTTATGAAGTTTATACAACAGTTGGAAGAGAAGAGGTGTACAGTGCCTAACCTACAGTGCATGAAAAAAATTCATTTAATTTTCAACATTAATCAATAAGATATGTTTTCAGTTTGTCATTAAAATCAGTCAATGACTTACTAGTTTTTATGTAGTTTGGCAACTCATTAAATACTTTCAAACCCATATGATCAGGTGAACTGTAAAATATTTTGTTATTGGAGAATGGTTAATGAAGAGGTCTTTTTTGTCGGGAGCAATAATTATGGAATCGTTCATTCATTTCAACAGTTAACATCTACTATCGTTATGAAGTGTGTGAATGCGACAAGATATCTCGGATACTCATTTTATAGCATGCAACTAATGTACCTGCTATAAAAGTAATTATGATCTTCGTGGGGTCTCTCTCAGGTCATCAATGTTAATAAATGTGATACAATGACCTTTTCTGGTGAGTGTTATTATTGCTGACCGATCTTGACATAGAGTTTTTATTGAAATCTCAATCGAACTAGCTGAGTGATAAGTAGCTTCCACACATTCCGAATCTCTATGCTCGGCTTATATTCAGAATAATGACGTGTTCAGTCAGCCGAACATAGCTTCGGAATATGTGGAAGTCACTTATCACTCAGCTAGATCGATTGAGAATTCAATAAAAAAACAAAAAAAGGTCGTTGTATCACATTAATTAACATCGATGATCTGAGAGAGACCCCACGAAGATCATCATTACCCTTATAGCAGGTATATTAGTTGCATGCTATACAAACAGTATCCGAGATTTCTTGTCGCATTCACACACTTGATAGCGACAGTAGATGTTGATTAACTGTTGAAACGCCGTGACTCAAACACATGCAAATAATTTATTTTCTTTGTTAAACAACTTCTTCACCATCTGACGAATAGGCGCTAGCCGCATCTCCCTCATCTTCAGAGTGTTCCGATACTTATTGCCTACTGTTTCTTTGATATTTTCCATAGTGACAACACACTAGAAAAACTGTATATAGTTCACTCTTATCTCTTTGGTATGGTTGTATATTAAAACAAAGCCTCATTTGCTTATCACTTGTGAAAACGCCGTAGCTAAGACATTGTTTTCACTTGACATGTATGGCCGGTTTTGAACTTGAGCTAACAGTGGATATAGCCGGTTTTGAAAAGCAACCCAAAATTCTCAGCAATATTTAAGGGGTTTTGGACCAGTTTGGACCTGAGCACTTCTACTACATGAAATTCTTTAACATCTGCTGACAGATAGCACCGCTAACTCGATTTCTGTCAGAAGTGGATACACCCGGTTTTGGAAATAGTCGACTCAACCATCGAATAACAAAAAGACTCAATATATCAGGTTCCGTAGCACTAATAAAGTATGTTCAGAATTGAACATCGGATACAACGAAAATGAATATTTATCTGAAGAGTCATCTGTTAAATTTTTGGGTTTAAATCTGGATAATGTTTTAAATAGTAAAACTCACTGTAATAACTTGAACCGTACCTTATCTTCCTATAATTTGCTCATGAAAAACCTGCGGGGAATTTTGAACACGCAGCAATTATTGATGGTGTATTATGGCCAAGTTGAATCGCGCTTACGATACGGTATTTGCTTCTGGGGATGGTCAACCAACTCTGCTGAGTTATTCATTGCTCAGAAGAGAATTATTAGAACAATATTGAATATGTCACGTACAGATAGTTGTAGAAATGTTTTTGACACTTGCATGTTTATATATTTTCGAAATGTGTGTTTATGTCCATAATAACAAAATTTTTTTGAAAAATTCACAAATTCATGATTTCAACACTAGGTCAAAAGATAACCTACATCTACCTATTACTAAGAAAACTCTCACTTTCAAATCTCCCAACAATATGGGTCTAATGTTATATAACAAAATACCACCAAACATTAAATCTTGCTCCTCAACCAAAATTTTTAAAATAGAATTGAAACAATATCTATTGTCGAAGTCTTATTATTCTGTAGATGATTTTTTGTGATACCACATTTTCCTGTTCTTGTTCTCATGCTATTCATGTCCTGACTGTAATATTAGATTAAGTTAGATTATAGTTTTATAATGTGACGATTCCTATACAATGTATTTTGTCTGAAGGGAATAATAAAGTTTGATTGATTGATTGATTGACAACATTCTTAAATCGACTGATATTTCATTTGGGTGTATGATTATAAGTATATTACTTGAAATGTTTGACTATCATCATATCCCAAGTAGCACACCTATATTGGTAAAATATTGATACAATATTGTGAACATATTGGCGAAATATTTGAAATGCAATATTGGCGAGAAAAAAAATGTGAACATTCGGCGATATTGGTCCAATATTACTTGAATAATATTGGCGAAATATCCTTGAACTAATATTGGCCTCAAAATGTTCGACGATATTGGTACAATATCGCTGATACAATATTCTGACAATATTGGTACAATAGTCAAAAGTTATATTGTCGAGAAGTAAAATGTGAACATATTGCGATATTGGTCGAATATTGTTTGAATATTTTAGAAATAGTTTTGGTGAAATATTCTTGAAGCTTAATGGCCCCAAAATATTTATCGATATTGGTACAATATTTATCGATATTGGTACAATATCATTTGGATTTATTGGTGGATGTCAATATACCTTGGTAAATTATTAAATGTCTTTTAGTTGAGAAGGTGACACCAGAGTCTGCCTTTTCATCGACATAACTACTGAGTGAGCTGTCTTGAAACAAGTTCTGAGAAGTATTTAATATATTTTCGTAGGTTTTAGAAGATGTTCCATATGTAGAGCCACCTAGCGGATTTTTATCTAGGTTTGATCGTGATATAATTTCAATATGTTTTATTGAATATTCGGCCAATATTCAAATTTCATCTCAATCTAGATGTAGGAAACAATATGA
Organism: Chrysolina oricalcia; assembly: GCA_944452925.2. Classification (NCBI taxonomy): domain Eukaryota; kingdom Metazoa; phylum Arthropoda; class Insecta; order Coleoptera; family Chrysomelidae; genus Chrysolina; species Chrysolina oricalcia. The sequence continues at coordinate 46,960,191 of OX101815.2, read as the reverse complement.
AGACAATATTGTTTTAACGATATCGATAAATATTATTGAACCAATATTGACCCAATATTGATTAATAAGATTTGTTGAATATTGGCGAAATGATATTCAATCAATGTGTAATCACACTTCGAGATACAATATAGTTTTTATTCCTAGAATCGATATTAGGGGAATATTGGGATTGCGATATTTATTCTAGATGTTAAAAACGATGTGAAGACAATATTGTTTTATCGATATTGGTAAATATCAGTCAACCAATATTGACTCAATATGAGTTATTACATTTTGTCAAATAAAGTGGAAATGATATTCAACCAATATTCTAACAAACTTGGAAATACAATATAGTTTTTTTCTTCTATAATCGATATGACTGTAATATTTGGATTGCAATATTTATTCTAGATGTGGAAAACAATATATAACCAATATTGTATTATCGATATTGGTAGAAATTATTCAACCAATATTGACCCAATATTTCGTGTGATAATCTACATTCAAAACTAGTTCAACCAATATCCCACCAATATTATTAATATAATATTGTTTTTTGAATATTCATCCATATTGGACCAATATTGATTTTACATTTACAATATATCTATATTGGCCCAATATGGAACCAAGATTCAGCCGATATGATGTGCTACCTGGGATAGTTGACTTGCTTTGATTTTCATACAGAATGCGTATGAAAAACTGTAGTATTCATTTAAAATGTACATTATGGAATACACTCTGAATAAATCACATTCAAATTAGAGTTGAGTGAGGGGTACTCCAAGAGCGATCTACCACTACAGTGTTCTTACTTGAAATATAACGATTACTTATCTACCGTTTTTTACGGAGACTGTGTACGGTTGTATTTATTTCATTTATTGCTTATAGACGTTACGTTCGTGATATTGAGAAGAATTGACAAAGAGAAAAATGGAGAAAAGTCAATCATAACCGTTACTTTTTAAATGATCTCTAAGGGAGAGAAATTAACAATAATATACGGGTATGTCTGACTTGTTTTACATCAACCGGAAAGAATCAATCATATGAAACGCTACTCATATACCCAAATGAAAAAAAAAAATGTATTCAACTTGTAACAAAAATCTTGTCGATAATTAAGGTGATCATCTGGCACAGTATTTCAATTTCGTTTTTATATTTTCAATTTATTTTTTCGATGTATAATAATAGATCCTACTTTTTTGCATTCATTATCCTACTTCTAAAAACCTTCAATACTTCTCAATTTCTAGAAGAAATGCATGTATTTCCAGAATGAGCAGTTTCACTTCCTTCAACATTCTTCAACGAATGACTTTGCGATTTTAACTATTTCAACCCAGGTAGCACATCATATCGGCTGAATCTTGGTTCCATATTAGGCCAATATAGATTTATTGTAAAGGAAAAAATGATATTGGTCCAATATGGGCAAATATTCAAAAAATAATATTATATTAATAATATTGGTGGAATATTGGTTGAACCTGTTTTGAATGTAGATTGTTACATGTAATATTGGGTCAATATTGGTTGAATAATTTCTACCAATATCGATAATACAATATTGTCTATATATTGTTTTCCACAACAAGAATAAATATTGCAATCCCGATATTCCAGTCATATCGATTCTAGGTATTAAAATCTATATTGTATTTCCAAGTTTGATCACATTGGTTGAATATCATTTCAACTTTATTCAACAAATTGTAATAACTCATATTGGGTGAATATTGTTTCAATGATAGTTACCAATATCGATAAAACAATATTGTCTTCATATTGTTTTCAACATCTAGAACTAATATTGCAATCCCAATATTCATCTCATATCGATTCTAGGAATGAAAACTATATTGTATATCCAAATGTGATGACACATTGGATGAATATTAGTTCGCCAACATTCCACAAATCTTATTGAATAATATTGGGTCAATATTGGTTCAATAATATTTACCGATATCGTTAAAACAATATTGTCTCCATATTGTTTCCCACATCTAGATTAAGATTGATTTTGAATATTGGCCGAATATTCAATGAAACATATATGAAACATAAAAATCCGCTAGGTGGCTCTATATGTAGAATGTCTTCTAAAACTTACGGAAATATATTAAATACTTCCCATAATATATTTCAAAACAGCTTACTCAGTGGTTTTTGCGATCAAAAGGCAGACTCTAGTGACACATTGATCAACTTAAAGACATTCAATAATATACCAAGGTATATTCACTTCCACCAATATATCCAAATGATTTTATACCAATATCGAGAAATGTTTTGAGGCTATTATTGCTTCAAGAATATTTCACCAATACCATTTTTGAAATGTCTAAACAATATTCGACCAATATCGCGAAATGATCACATTTTACTTCTCGACAATATAACGTTTGAATATTGTGCCAATATTGTACCACCAATATTGTTCCAATATCGCCGAATATTTTGAGGCCAATATTGCTTCAAGAATATTTTACCAACACTATTTTTGATATGTCTAAACAATATTCGACCAATATCGCAAAATGTTCACATTTTACTTCTCGACAATATAACGTTTGAATATTGTGCCAATATTGTACTAGAAATATTGTTCCAATATCGCCGAATATTTTGAAACCAATATTGCTTCGAGAATATTGCACCAATACTATTTTTGATATGTCTAAACAATATTCGACCAATATCGCAAAATGTTCACATTTTACTTCTCGACAATATATTGTGCCAATATTGTACTAGCAATTGTTCCAATATCGCCGAATATTTTGAGGCCAATATTGCTTCGAGGATATTGCGCCATTTTTTTTCTCGCCAATATTGCATTTCAAATATTTCGCCAATATGTTCACAATATTGTACCAATATTTTACCGATATAGGTGTGCTACTTGGGAACGTTATCCGTCGGAAACTCTGAGAACGAGAAACCTGTCTCTTATATTTTCATTCATGTTATCACACTTCGTAATTCAATTGTTCTTGATTTGAGCATTTTGATTTCTAACAAGGTTTTTTATTTCATCTCCTTCACTACTTGCAATTACTCAAGTTACTGAGTTTTGATACTCACTGTACTCATGAGAATATTACCAATGAAGAAATCATGATATTTCTATGGAAAACAACGTTACAATTCATCTTCAATAATTCAACCTTACCGCCCTCTAGCGGCTCTCCCAATCATACGATCCTCCTATAGCTTGTCAACATTGTCTTGGAACAAACAAACAATCAAAAAAATTATCAAATTTTGCTGAGAGCCATTTTCATGGGGTTTTGCGTCCTGTCCTTTGTCTGTGGTCACTAGACTATTATGGAAGTATGTAGAAAAAAAAATTCAATGAAATCTTTCGACAGACATTTGGATGAAAGAAATATATGATTGGAATATCTGATACATTTTTCAATTACAATACACGTCCGATCGAATTTGAAGTAATGAGGAGTAGTACTATACTTGTTTGGAAAATTGGAAAATATCTAGTTTTTTGCAATTATACAATTGAGAAAGACCACAGGTAAATATTAATATTCATTAGAGGTAATTCTGTAAGCAGTATGTTAATTTTTAACAGATGTTAATTTTCACACATATTAACATATCTGGTTATTCTGTAAAAATTATATAAATGTATATGTTAAATAAGAAAACATAATAACGCAACGTTAACATTTTTTAAAAGTAGTTCAGAAATACAAAAAGAAGAAGAGGAACGCTTTATAAGTTTACTTGAACAAAATAAATTTTTATTAAAAAAGCTTAAACCTGCAGATATACCAAAATCAAAAAATTGTTGGTCACAAATTGCTACAGCATTGAATGAGCTTCCTGGAGCACAAAAAAGTGTGAAAGGGTGGAAAGACGTAAGTAGATTGAAAACAGTCAGAATCTCAGTACACAAACATTAAACTTCTAACTTACATTAAGTATTATAAATTGAAGTTACAAACCAAAGGAATAATGTTACCATATCTTCAGGCTTTGAATGAGATGAAAGTGACAGCTAGAAAGAGAGCAAGACTCTTGAATATTGAAGCAAATGATACAGGGGGAGGTCACAAGAAATTGAAAGATCTTACTGAACTTGAAGAAAGACTCTTAGCGCTTCTGTCAAGAGTTGTAATGACGGGTCTTCCAGGAGTTGAAGAGTTGGGGGTCGATATTGGGGAAAATGAAGAATATTTGTGGCCAAATTCGCAGGCTACGGATAATCCTATAGAATCAGTAAATATTTTTCTATTTGTTGTGCCTGGTAAATAAGTTTTTGAATTTTAGGTAGAAAATATTGAAATTATAGTAGAAAATGAAAATGAAGAAAATATAGTTGGACTGGTTGATGATGAAGTTGTGCAAGAAGTTATGAGAAAAAGTTCACCCTATATATCATATTTGTGTGATGAATCGATGGAAAATTACCAACAAAATCCTTCACCACACATTTACTTTCCACACTGATGCTAATTTAAATACCAAGTTATTGTTTTGCACACATGGTAAAGAGGTTTCTTGAACAATTTTCGATTTTTTTTCAGCTCACAACATCACGACAAACTAAAGAGAGAAAGAGGGTCGAAGCTGTGACAGAACGCCTTGCAAGAAACCATGAAAAATGTTTCGAATAATAATTTGGCACAAGCCACTTACACTAGGGCAAAACTCAAATATAGACAACAAAGTGCTGTCTTTTCTTTACCTTTTAAGGTTCGAGTTGTAGTACGTTATATTGTAGATAATTTTTTTTGTATCTAGTCTGATTATGAAGTAGAACTTTTTCAAATGTTAATTATTATTATATTGTTAAATGGCAAGCAATTTCAGTGAAAATAATAAACTTAAATAACATACAGTTTTCTGTCAAAAACTTATATGGAATATGGAAAACTTTTTTAATATTGATTTAAAAAAAAATTCGTGACAAAAGTTGATTCTTAACGGGAAACTCAAATTGGGTTTTCTCGAACAGTACTGTTAGGTTCTTGGTTTTTGGAAAAAAATCATTTATTTTGAAAAGTCATCAAGAATAAGGTACCTCTATTTATTAAAATATGGAAACAATTATTTAAATATTGGCATCATATCATGAATTCATAACAATACCAACAATATTTAAGAGATAAATTACTTTCGATTCCTTTATGTGTTTTTTTTATTAACATTGTTTCACGATATCTAAATACTGTAGCATATCGATGAATATATGAATCCGAATGGTTCATGAGATGGCAATGAAATATTCCTAATGATTTTTTCTGTATTTGAAAAATAGAGGTACTTTACTCCTGATGACATTTCAAAAAAAGATATTTTTCAAAATCAAGAACCTAACATAACTTTCCGACAACCCATCATGAGTTTCTCGATGAGCACCAACTTTTGTCAAAATTTTTTTTTTTTTTAAACCAATAATAAAAAAGTTTCCCATATGGTTCCAAGTTTTTGGCGGATACTGTAAAATAACTGTATTTCATTTTATTGATTAGCAGGCTGAAAATATCTATTGACAATTTCTCTTCTACGCCTGTTCCACTGGTCAAACCAATTATCAAGTGGTACTAGTCATGGTACTGGTCTATTTGGTATCACTATATTATTTTCATAATGATCGTTATCCTGCGGCATCTCAACTTGTCTCCTTCTACATTTATTGTGCGAAATAACACAAGCCTGTACTATTCTAGTCACTTTAACTGGATTATAGTACAAAGCTCTTTGTACATCCATACACCGGAATCTGTTCTTCAATAAACCTATTGTATGTTCTACATTAACTCGTGTAGCGCAGTATCAAATCTGGATTCAGGAGTATCTGGTGCAGGATCTTCAAATGGGACCAACAACCATGGTTCCAATGGATAACCACTGTCACCAATTAGATAATCTAAAATAATTTCATTTACATATTGCCTTTCCAACATTCTTCTTATCTCTGATTGCATCCAAATTGCTGAATCGTGAACAGATCCAGGATATCTTGCATTCAAATTCAAGATCACTTTATTGTGATCACAAATAACTTGAATATTTATCGTATGAAAATGTTTTCTGCAATATAAAGCTGGTCCTGATACACAGGGTGAGTTGAAGGAGGTGAAACTATTTGAATTAAACCGCCATCTATTATACCAATACAATTTTCAAAATGAAATCTTGCAAATCCGTGCTTTATTCTATTTCTATCACGTTCAGTAAAAGAAAATTGTATCCACTCATTAGAAAGCTGCTGATTATTAACTTTTGAAACTTCTGTTATGCATCTACTCATCACGGGCTGACTTCAGCTAATGAATAGTCATTACCCACAAAAGTTTGGTATCTACCTTGCCCGAAAAATTTTAATGCGGCAAGAACTCTTAAAACAACAGGAACTCTACTGATTCTCCTTGAGTGGTTCATATGTTCTCCTATTTTATTAATGGGATATTGGCAAGAACCTTTATCAAGCCGAAATAGTTTTAAGAACACCTCCTCTGGAAGTTCAAATGCGTTACTGGCATCTCGTAATTGTCGAGTTACTTGTCTATTTCGTATTCTGAAATAACAACATGAATGTTTTTTTGTTAACTGACAATATTGTACTTACATCCTTCTTCTATTTTCATTATTTTCTTGGATTACAAGAAAGGTTATCATATGAGAACCCGTTTTTATCTTCATTTCAACAGTATCATTTAACATATATCTGCTAAATTTTTAACATAGTTCTAAATTACAGAAATGGCTTTTGGGGAATATTTGAACTAATATGTTAATCTAGACATGTTAAAATTAAACGTAAAGTTATAGATTTGCTCTATGTATTAAACAGAACTTTTATTTTTAACACATGATAAATTTTAACATATAGCTTACAGAATTACCACAATTTTATATGAGAAAAAATGCGTCATTATACCTAGTAATCTTAGTCCTAGTCTTTATTGAATTCTCGTTGAATACATTTCCTTTTCGAATTCCAGTTAAAATGAGAAAGCATTATGACAAGGTGAATGAAGTTGTTCACGAATTTGTAATCAGCAGTGAAAACAAACAATAACATCGATTGAAGATATGCCAAACAATTCAAATTACGCAGTGTCGTGATCATGACCATCTTGAGAATGTGTCCCGCGTATCCGGTTCTCGTTAAAAAACGATATTAACGAGGTCAACAAATATTCTACCTCGGGAAATAATGAAAGAGAACGCACGCATAAGAACTTGAAATTTTAATGATTTTAGTGTCCACTGACATATCAAGAACATATTGAAAACAAAGGACTACACTGCGGAGTATGTAGATGAAATCGATGCAGAAATCTTCATTCTACAAAATATTGTAAAGCCCATCAAGTCACCAAACAAACCCATGGAATGTAATTTTAAATGACGGAGAAAGCAACAAAAAATTTTCAGAACAGCTGCAAATGAAGAACAAGCCGTTCATATAAAAAACCAGTTGATCTGCTATATTAAGACCGTATATAGAAAAACTGGAAGTCACAGACAAAATCGAGCTGCAGCAATGGAACCACAATAATAAAAGTTATAGTACATTAATTTATTTCTCTTTTATGTGAATTGACTCAGAATGGTATTGATGGAAAAAGAGGAAAATATATATGGTTATCCCATAAAAGGTTGCTCACGAGCATAGTTTGTGGAAAAACGGAATACATCATCAGTTGCTTGAAAGACAACGATGATATACCTACATAATATGGAGGAAAGATAAATAACATTGACAAGAAATCTGAAAATATTGACGAAAAATGGAAAATGTTTGTTTTTATTTCTCAACATGGAGAGAAACTATGTGACAGTACTTTTTCCAAAATAATGAAAATATTACAGAAATAATTGTACTTTACAAATATTTACACAAAGATTTGCACATGAATATTGGAGTAATACCAAATGACTTGAGTATAACTCTATTTATTCTTTTTCCAATCTCTGATTGACATAGATGACAAAAGTATGTTATGACAAAGGTATCAAGGCAATGGCAATCCTTGTTCCACAATTTAACTAGTACATACAAAGTGAAAACTAATAATATAGGTAACAATCTCCCGCACCAAAAAAAATAATTACAAATTTTTGACAATATAACAACAATCTTAAGTATAACCGTATCGATCTGGAGGTCTTATTGTTCTTTTTGTTCTGTTCCTGGCTATACTGGAATCATGTTCGCTGTTGAGACTGGCATCCTCCATTTCAGGTTGAGGATTGACATTTTCCTAACATGGACATGTTTCTTGTTGGGACTCAACAAGGTTCTGACTTGAATTTTCAACAATGATACCCTCTTTCAAACCACTCTGAACACGAGTGGTAGAAATGTGATTCAAATGGCGCTTCCACCTTCTATTTATTTCCGGCACAAAACATATGAAAGTATAATTTCCTATTTTTTTCTCAATTAGGGCAGGTATCCAAGTTACTTTGTTCATTTCCCGATAATCCTTGACAATAACTTTATCACCAATATTGAATGACTTTCTTTTAATTCCTACAAAATGAGCGATCTGATCATTTTGTTTAGAAATCACCCTCTTTCTCAAATCACTCGAATCTGGTAACAAATCACTAAATCTGTTTTTGAAATCATTACCAAATATAAGTTTAGCCGGAGAAACACCCGTAGTACTATGGTTGGTATTTCTGTAATCAAATAAAAAATGGTTTAATGATGTCTGAATATCTATAGATTTGTTACGACCCAAAAAGTTTTTCAGTGCATTTTTCACATTTCTAACAGCATTTTCTGCTACTCCATTTGACTGAGGAAAAATAGGGCACTTGTAATATGTTTGATTTGAAATTTTTTCAAAAAATATTTAAATTCTTGACTAGTGAAATATTTTGCATTATCAGAGACGATGTTATTTGGTAATCCGAATCTTGTTAACGTACTGTGTAGTGCTATTGTAGTAAACTTTGTTGTTATAGTATTCGTTGGGAACACTTCGATCGACTTTGAATGGGCATCAACAATAACTAAAAAATATTTATTAAGAAAAGGTCCCATATAATCGATATGTATACGATAAAATGGCGTTTCAGGCCAAGACCAAGGATATAACGTATTTTTGGGTGATGTTACCTTATAAACACAACAGTTTTCACAACTTTCAGCTGAATTTTCGATATCTTTGTTTATTCCTGGCCAGAAAAAATGCGCTCTAGCAATTGATTTCATTTCAACTACACCTAAATGAGATAAATGTAATTGAGATAGCATTCGATTCCTCATACTATGCGGAATTACTAATCTATTATTTCAAAGTAAAACGTTATTTTCAATTGTTAGTTGATTTCGGATTGCAAAAAAGCTTTTGAAGAAAATATCTCTCTTTAAAAAATTCGGCCAACCATTCTTCACAAACTTAATAACCTTGCTCAGAATTTTATCGTTCAAAGTATTATTCTGAATTTCCTCAAAATCGGTTGTATTTATCTCACGATCCATAAAGAAATTCATATAATCAACCTCAATTGATTTCGATTCCTCGATTTCCCTATCATGAATAGGTAATCTCGATAAACAATCAGCTTTATTTTCCTGCGTTTTAACATATTCTATTTTGTAATTATAGTTAGATGAAATTACAGCCCAACGTCTGATTCTATTAGCTGAGCACTGTGGTATTCCTTTTTTGGGATTGAATATAGCCAAAAGAGGTTTATTATCGCTCACTAATGTAAATTCTCTACCATACAAATACTGGTTAAATTTGTTCAAAGCAAAAATTATGGCTAAACCTTCCCGTTCAACTTGAGAATAATTTTTTTCTCTGGATGCCTAGATACATAGGCAATTGGTTTATCTAAGCCATTACTTAAAATGTGTGAAAGGGTTATAATGAACCAAAACATCTGTTGACATTAAAATATCTTTCACCACTTGTAAAGATTCTGCACATTTTTTGGTCCACTCCCATTTTACATTTTTCTTCAATGGCTCAAATAAAGGATGAAATAGCGTTGATAGATTTGGAACAAATTTTCCATAATTCTTTACCAGACCCAGTACAGACTGCAGTTCTTTGACTGACACTGGCGCAGGAGCATCTCTAATTGCTTTAATTTTTTCCATAGATGTATGGAGTCCATCTTTATCTATTATATATCCGAAATAAGCAATTTTGTTTTGACCAAAACTACATTTTTCTGGAGAAACTTTCAGACCTTTCTCCTGTTACCTAGCTAGCACCAATTCTTTTTGAATGTTCCTCCTCATATTTGCCACAAATGAGAATGTCATCCAGAAAACAAACGCAACCCTAAATATCTTGTAAAATGGACTCCATTATTTTCTGAAATTTTGCCGGGGCACAAGCGACGCCATAAGGTAGGCGTTGATTTTGAGAAAGTCCTTTATGAGTCGAAATTACAACAAGTTCTTTTGATTTTTAGTCCAAAACAATTTGAGCGTATGCTTGAGATGAATCAATTTTAGGAAAAATTACTACACTTTGTAACTTTGAAAAAGAATAATCAATTCTTGGCAATGGAAAATGGTCAACTTCTAGAACAGGGTTCAGTAATATTTTGAAATTTCCGCAATTTCTAATATCCCCAGATTTTTTTTATACTGGTACGTACAATGGGAGTGGCCCATTTAGCATAATCAACAGGTTTCAAAATGTGCAGTTCAACCAACTTATCTAATTTTTTTCTACTTTCTCACGAATTCCATATGGTATTGGCCTTGCTCGACAAAATTTAGGTGTTGTAGTTTCATCTTTCAACTTCAATGATACAAAACCCTTGTTGAAACAACCCAGTCCTGGCGAAAAAATTGCATCATACTTTCTAATCAATTTATTGACGTCGAAAAACAGGCAGCAGAAAGATGGTTCACCTGATTCAATGAAAAATCGAATAGTTGCATGAAATCTCGACTAAGAGTGGGAGGGCCACCATTTTCAACAACGAACATATCCACATCATGGAATATATCATTATATCCTACACTCAATCTGCACATACCTAATGTAACCATTCTTTTACCATCATATACATTAAAATTTTTATCAGATATAAGTAATGGATAATTTTTTTTAAAATACTTAGTCCAAAATCTATCAGATATGGCTGAAATGCTAGCTCCTGTATCAAGTTGAAAAATAAACGAATCATTTCCAATGTCCAATTAAATTAAAATGGATTTTGCACTGAAAACTCATTATTATAGTGAAAATAATTCGTCGCATTCCACGAAATTTTCTACATCTTTTGGGGTTGACCCATCATTTTTTAATTTTTTGAAGGGCAGATTGGAGCTGGATGGCCCTGGTTACCACATATGTGACAGAAACGATATCGAAAACGACACCTGAAAGTTAGATGGTTTTTCCTTCCGCAATACGCACATGAAACCTCCACACTTTTCTTTGGCAGCTGCGGTTTCCTTCCAGTATCTCGACTCTTTGAAAACATCACCTGAATTGTTGGTGGTTCAGTTTTCACAGACAGACCCTCACATTGCTGCTCCCCCGAAACCGTCTCTCTCACTGCTACTTCAATAACTTCTGCCAACGAACTAGTTTTATTTTGCTTGAAAAGTTTACTCTGTACAGGCCCCTTCATATCCGATGACAAATCTGTCACGTAACATCATGTCAATGACACTCTCTTCGAACTCACAATTCAAAGCTAGAAATCTTACTCGTGCAGCCCATTCATTTATAGTTTCCGAGGAAGATTTGAATGCTGCGAAAAATTTCGCTCGGGCAACGAATAAAGATTCATTGATTTCGAAATATTTGTTGAAAAACTCACATAGTTCTTCGTACGATTTTTCTTCTGGAAGTTTCGGAAGACAAAGACTGTATATTAGTTTGTGATCCTCTTCATCCAACGAATTCAACAATATTGCCATTTTCTTGCTACTATCTGTGATCGCATTTACCGTGAAGTAGTTATCTAATCTGCGCCTATATATTACCCAGTCACTATTTTGAGCACTGAATTCTCTTATCTGGCCATAATAAGACTGCTTCTCGGTCTCGGGCATAGTTCCTTTTTGAAAGATGGATGAACGTGGGTTTTAATCACTCGTTGCCAATGTGGAATATTGGAATTCTCCCCTAGGAAAAGTGAAACGGTTACCAAAACCTTTGATAACGGTATCCGTTCGATTTAGAACGGTATTTAGTTTACGTGACAACGAAATATTGGCCATATTGATTTGACTTTCCGTATCTAAGTAACTGTTACACAAAATTCCACTCACTTTCAACTTCAAATAGTATGAATTTTTGAAAACTTGCCTTTGTAAAATCTGGACCTTTGCAGCCTTGAGGTAACGGCATTCTTCCCTCGTATATCCCTTGTGGCCGCAGTGGGTATACTCTTTCGATCTGTATGTAGATGGGCCTGGATGTTTGGTCTTGCCAAATTGGTTGCTCAGTGGAAAACAATTTCTTGCGAGGTGGCCAGGTTTCTTGCAGATATGACACGTTGAGGTCATTGGCAATGCTTCTCTGCTAGCACTAGTAGATGGTATCGATCGATGAGGCTCAGGCAAATGGCTTGAGTCTTCTAACTTGCTTAGAAATCCTTGAAATAACTCTTCCGGAGATTTGAAGTTTCCAGATTTTGCTCTTCCTTTGTATTCGGTGAGTAATCCATCAATAATACATGATACAGTATTTGTGTCGATTATTTCGCATGTTCATACAAGCATGCAGTTTATGTAATAGTAGTGTGCCATCGATTCATTGATGTTCTTCTTTCTTTGCATCATTTGCTTGAGATTGTCGATGAAATGATCATGGGCCGGAAATGCTTCTAGTACAGCACGTTTCCATTCTTCCCATGTTCTCTCATAACTCTTCAGGCCATTGTATCATATACTTTCGCAATTCCATATAATTTGGATTGCAAACAATATGATTTCGTGGGATCATCCCAACCATGAATATTGCCTAACTGTTCTATTCTGTTCAGCCATTGACCAACACTCACCTCACTTTATTCTGGATCAAAAGCTGGGACGATGCCGTGTTTGATGACTACTTGAGCATTCATAAACTGATTGGGATAAATGAGAGTACTTGGTTGCATCTGACTTACCATTTCGGCCACTTTCTTCTTGGTTATTTCTACTATTCCCATCTTTTTTGGTCATCTGTCAGTTTTGCCTCTGAAACGATCCTCATGATGAGATGAAGCGCTGCTTCCATCACTTGAGCTGTCATCTGAACTATTTTGACGCGTATTCTCCGCCTGGTTCTTCGGATTACGGGTTCTTTTACGATAATTAGGATCACTATTATTATTGTCACTGTCACTCATTTTTAATCACTGTGCACTGTTCACCGTAGGTATCCCACTTCTGAATAATTTGGGTAATTTGAGGATTTCAAATTAAACACAACTGGCGGTTACTATTTTATTCGAATATGTTTTCGCCAGAAGGAAACAATGAATACTAATCCCAAACTCCAGACGTCTCCAAAATAATTATATAATGTTGTACTCATGCTGATTAATCCGATGAATCCTACAACGAGTCATAGGTATAAATCATCATGAGTACCGTACTTTAATATACATGGTCTTTTCAGGCCGAAGAAATAATAACAACAATACGTAGCGTTACGTTCAGTAATAATAATAATAATGCTTAACGTTACATTACTTCTACACATCATGCCACCGACCAACCTGGCAACATTAATTCCCGATTCTATCACTGACCCTAGGTAAAGGTTTAATAATATATGTAGGCTGTAATATCTTCAAAACAAACCAAAGAAATAAGATCCTTCAACAAATTCAGGAAGGGAGTAGTAGTTATTTATAAGAGAAGTGCAAATAGTAAGTGTTCATTGCACTCGGCGTGAAATTGTCCGACGGGGCCGCATTTTCCACGTTTGTCCAAAAACCAAAAACTGTTTCATTTAGGTGGTACTGAAAAGGAAAACATTCTTTGTTCAAATCTAGCTGCTAAAAGTAGTATAATAATATTCGAAGAAACACATTTTATTTTTATTAAATTGCATTTTCTAGTAATGTTGTGATCCCAGTATGTAATAAATATGATTGACAATAATATAAAATATGCAACTGTGAAACGTAAGACAATCTCATAGAAAATGGGCTATATATGGCGTCGATTTGACTCTTATGTTTGTCATGATGACACAACGCTGTAGCAGAATGACAGATGAGTGCAATAAATAACCAGTTTTTTTACTAAATACAGTTCAATAAATTTTGTTTTTTGTATCAACGTAGAAAAACACTATTATAGTTTACAAGAATTTTTTGATGATGCATTTTACCTCAAACTCATTTTCAAAATGTTGTAAAGTGTTTTCACCAACTGTGATTTTATGTTGTTGGTGTTTCTTCCGATTTCTTCTTTGCACAACAAGGCATAATCCTTCTCTCACTACAAAAAAAATCAAGAGGTGCTTTTAACAATTTTTAAATGGTTTTTTGAAATAAATTGAATGACTGATTGCATTTATCCACATTTTGTCACTTGTGAAAGACTCACAAATGCCAACTTTTTTTTTAATGAGTTGTAACATTTTTTATCAAGAATTATGAAAGACGCTGTCTCTCAGAGTTCAACCATATGAAATATTATGAATAAAACACAACCTAGCGATTACAGATCCAACCTGTTATGGCATACTGTTTCCAAATATGGAGTGGAGCCCATGAACACACATTGAAACTTTGAGATTCTGTCCAGAAAGAGGCATTCGTCTGGTAGGTGATGCTGAGCATACAAGCTCCCCCACTTCTCTGGAACACCGCAGAAAGGTTGGGGATCTGTCTCTGTTTTACATTTACTTTCAAGAACGATGCTCTTCTGATATAACATCAATGGTTCCACCGTTAGCGACTCGTCGAGGTCAGTCTTCACATGCCTTTGTCGACAATTTCACACAATTTCACTGTCTCGGGGGTGTTCCTTGAGGCATACAGCTTGCACAAATTTGAGAAAACCAATTCCTACATACCTTCCCTGGGTTCTGACGATGTTCTTTAAACATTAATGCGGATTTCTACCAAACAGACTCGTCAAGTTGCTGTTTTGTTTTCGAATATGGAAACTTCAACAAAACCCACAAAAAATTATTAAAACAGAAACAAATCGTAAACATTGTTGCAACTAAACGGACTCTACCCAACCTATGGTTTCATTTTAGTTTTCAATCATTTCCACTTGGCAGACAGTATTCATGTGGAGTGAAGGTGATTTTTTCATCATGTCTTGTGGATGGTTTATTTTGAATTCTCTGGAAAAGAAAGGGAAGAAGAGTCGAAAGCACAGGTACTGGATGAGATCGCTGTTGAATAATAATGTTTTTGGGGTCCTATAAATTAGCATGTTCACTGTAAGTTTCAATCAAAATGCCGACTTCTTCTGTTGTCCACTTTTTCTTTGTTCCGTCATATTCTACACGTAACTGGGGCATCAAAATGTATAATGAATAGTAAATCTGTTTCTGTCGACCTACAGTGCCGCTGTTTTATTTTCAATGACACACTCTGGTTGTATATCTCATGCTTTTCAACAAGATCAATTATCATCGACGATGAAGTATATTTTGACTTGACTTGATGAAATTCCAGCGCTAGTCCCTGAAGTCAATGAATGGGGGCAAATACTGATGAAATATCAGAGTTCAGGTCCTCCAACAAGAAGCCTCCAGGAGCAAGTTCGATCAGGGATCCCACAAAGCCCCCAGCTACTATTGCACAATCCTTGCTGTCAAACCAAAACACCTAGGTGAGAACAGAAAATGTTGCTCTGTCTGAAGTATCAATTCAGACAGATTGTGAATGTTCAAAGGCCCATAGAGGTGAAAAAAGGCTCCATGAAAAGTTGTGACACTCAAACTCCGTAAGAACTGAATGTCTCGAATGGTATTTTTGTAGACCAAGACCGTTTGAATGGACCAATTTTTCTCGAAGATAATCCGACAGTAGGAATTTATCTGGAATTAGTGAATGAGTTTGTTTATCCACAATTAGTAGACATCATGGAGTTTGACAATGTTCCAAGAAGTCTACTTGATATTTTCGACAAGACGGGACACCTCCATATCCTTTCCAGCCTGTTATAGTGAACGGTGCTCTTCTGAAATATCATCAATCGTTCCACCGTAAGCTATACCAAGGAGACTGACTCGTGAGGTAAGTCGGTCTTCACATCCTTTTTTCGTCACTTTTTTCACATGCAGAACATCTCTGTCTCAGGGTTTGTTCTTTCAACGAACGGCAAAGCTTTGGAAGTCACTGTCTTGGGGGTGGTCCTTGAGGCATACAGTTCGCACAAATTGGAGAACACTAATTCCTACATACTTTCCCTCGGCTCTCACGATGTTTTTCGAACATCACAGGATTATTCTATTCGTGAGAATCAAAACATGAAAAAAAATTGCTTGGAAAGAAACCTTTATGGTGAAATTGAATTGAATAATTTTCATGAAGAGTTAAAAAGCCGTTACGGTTCACGGGAGTTAGGAAAATGTATCGTCTTGAAAAAAGTCGTTAACTTTTTTTCCACAAAAATGGAACACCAACAAGGAAATGCAAATTGGTGAGAAAAATCAATCAAACATGTCCGTTGTTTTCAAAACACAAATATTTTTCGCAATAACAACGTGAGTGCTTATTCTCCTCAAAGACTGACCCTCAATTGATATTCTGTTATTCAGGTCACATAGTCTCTGAGGTGGGTCCAGAGAGAAAAGACCAGTGGGGTAAGATCTGGTGACCCAACAGGCCATTTACTCGACGTATTTAATTATGAGAAAAAAGTATAATTTTGTACATAATAACCTCTAGCATAATTTACGATAAAAATATGATGAATCATTTGAGTAAAAAAAGTTGACGCAAGTCTTCAACTGCTGACAAAATGTGCATAATTGGAATCAGTCATTCAATTGCTTTCAATGGGGTGCATGTATACAGATACCTACAGATATGATATTGTTTAACTAGAAAATTGTCGATTCCTTACCAGAAATTCAATCTTACAGTCGGATCAGCAAGTTGGTGAATATTCAGTCACTCTATGTGTACCATCCAATTCCTCAGTTAAATCTTGAAGAGTGAAACAGCTAGAGTAGATATCTTTGAATTTTGGGTGTAACTGTGAATCGTCGGTATTGGTCAGATCACAATACATATGTATTCCACGAAGTTCACACTCAAACTCCTCAAGAACTGAATGTCTGGGACGATATTTATGGATGCTGTTTGATTGGACCAATCTGACAGGAGCAATTTATCTGGAATCAGTGAATGAGTTTTTTTATCCACAACTAGTAGACATTATGGAGTATAACAATCGTTTTCAAAAAGTATACCTGATTTTTTAGACAAGACGGGGTACATCCATATTGTTTCCAGCCTGTTATAGTATTTTTAGATGGAATGTTTCCAGGAAATTGGATTGAAAGAAGAGGTCCTATACAGCCAGATGTCCAGATTGAACCCCACTCAAATATTTCCTTTTGAGTCACTAGATAAATTAGATATTTGCAACGGTAACTGAACCCATGCAAGATTTTTGACAAATAATTATAGTAGAATGCCGTCGGATAACACCAGAAATGCTACAAAATATGGAGTCTCATTTTGAACATAACTTGTATCGTTGTATGGCAACCAATGGCAGATAGTTGAACAAATGACAATTATACTAAGTTGCATTATCAGATTGAATGAACAAAAAGTGATCTTCCAATTTCTGAATATCTCGAACATTATTCGACATAATCAAATTTTTTGTGTTGTTTGTGATAATGGTGGTCACAGCACCAAGAAATGGAATGTATTTTGGGTGAGTTTGATTACAAACGACGATCACATCGATAATGTAGTTGACGTGCCTGAGCGATTTTTTTAATAATCCGTTTCTGTCGACCTACAGTGCCGCTGTTTTATTTTCAATGACACTCTCTGGGTGTATTTGTCATGATTTTAAACAAGATCAATCATCATCGACGATGGAGTATATTTCAACTGGACTTGATGAGATTCCAGCGCTAGTCCCTGCAGTCAATGAATGGGGGGAAATATTGGTAAAATACCAGAGGCTAGGTATCCCAACAAGAAACCCCCAGTAGCAAGTTCAAACAGGGATCCCACAAAGCCCCCACCGTCTTACATACAATCCTTGCTACCAAACCTAGATAAGAACAGAAAATGTAGCTCTGTCTGAAGTATGAATTCAGACAGATTGTGAATACTTGTGAAGGACGAAAATTTGTATTTCATGTAAGATATTTTAATTTTAAAAATCGTAGCAAAGCGCTTTCAACTATAAATAAAAATATTTTGGATGAAATACAAGTATATTGAAGCAGCATGCCAATTTTACTAGATTGTGAATGTCCAAAGGCTCATAAATGTCATAAAAGGCTTCATGATAAGTTGTGACATGCAAATTATTCATGGAAAGTATTCGAGGTTATGATGACTAATGCTCATGGATGTGAGTATGCTTAGCGTTGGTGAAATAAAGTAGAAGCGTCCGCTTGTTAATAAGATCCTAAGCAAGCCCAAAGTGAATACAATATTTCCATCTGAGACCAAGCTCAGTCAGGGAATTCGATAATGTCAGACTTGACAGGGCTGGAGAAAAAGAAGCGGGGCATAGTAATTCAGATCGTAAGTGCAATGGAAACATCTGATCAGAATCTATAATATGTGAAAAAATCTTGCAAATTCCTTAAAAGCAAATTTCCAATTGAAATGGTGCGGGGTCCATTATTTTTTTGTTATAATACTGGTCCCATGATGAAGAGAAAACCTTTTTTGTTTCAACCAACCAGAAGATAGTGGGAACAAAATAGTGGTTTTATTGAATTTCTGGAGGTAGTATGGCTCGTAGAACATCTCACTAGAAAAAGCACCAAGTGCGTGTGAAGAAGGCTATTGGTAGATCTCCAAAGTTTCGACAAATGGGTGTACAGACTCAACTCGTCGTCGTGGCAGTGTGGCAGTCTCGATGATACTGTTAATGATATAACAATTATTCATATTTAACGAAGGATCGTGCATAAAATATTGTCAAAAATATATGGAACATCCTGTACATTAAAATATTTCATTATCATTCAATACGTGGGTAACCTTTTTACCTTCTACAATTCAGTACGTGAGCGAAGATATTTTATTTTTGAGACACAACTTGTCCTCAACAGAACATAAACAAGAGTTTTCAAAAAGGCCACTGATAGTTCGATCTGGTAGTCGAGTTTAGAGTTCTGCCGTGCCCGCAGCTAGTGAGGGCTATGGGGGGAGTTTGGAAGATTCGGTATTAAATAAATGGAAAATGTTCATAAACTGTTTAAGCCAATATGTATTGTAAGTATAGATCTTTCTAAAATAATTTTTACAAAAGTAACCAGTCTAGGAGAGATTCATCAATTATTTAATTCAATAATTCTTTATTGATTATTTCCTTCATTAATTTCAATCGTCTTAATCTCATATTTGTACATAGTAAAATAAATGTTTTTATATTTTTCTAAAGTGTTTTAAATCTATGAATGATCAGTATCTACCTAGTTAGTCGTGAATCAACCCCAATTCACGACAATTCAATATTTTTATTCCATTTCCTATTCTCAATTTCTTATATATCCATCAAATCGAATATTTAGTGCAACGTTGGTTTAAATTAGCGGGATATTGGTCACGATACAGAACACATAATTGATTGACTGATTTCTAAGAAATGCCGTATCATGTGCTTTTTTTAATGGTAATTTATAAAGATGAAGAGGAGATTGGATGTGACTAGTTCTTATTATTAAAAGTAACAGTACATGATGAAACTTTGATGGTTTCTATGTAGGAAGGGACGATCAAATCACAAATAGTTTAATATTAGTCTGAACAAACTCACTAACGATGAGGAGTGAAATCATTTCATTCGCCTTTTTATTAGTCTTTCTTAATGAAATCGGTGCAGCACTGATACCAGACCTCAGAAAGGAATACGCAGAAAGTCAAAACGCAAGTTTCAGGTGAGTCTAAGTGGTATGGGACATGGGTATGCACTATTTTATTTCAATTATATGGAGCTCCAAATTCATTCTTTCCGCTTTTTATTTTGTGCTACATTGAATGAATGTGACTTCTCTTGATATACAAATTTGCATAATGAAAAAGGTACAATCATAGAAAATGAATTATAAACAATAATAATATTACTGTGCTTTTTTACTTCCTCTGAGACATGCACTGTCCCCGAATGTTATCTCACTATAGTATGTAGTATAAGAAATCCAAAATGTCACATCAATATGTCTTTCACTGCTACAAAAAAATTCACTGTTTTTATACCATTTCATACAATGCTTATTGTTAATAATAATATGAATTTCTTGTATTTGGGTGTATAACTCTTTTGAAAGAAGTACAAACTTGTAATTAATTTTGAGAAAAATGGTTTATGTATTCAGAATCGGGACACCAATGTAGCCTCTTTATTTGTTGTCTGATTGAAACGATTTTGTTTTCAATGGAAACAGGCAATAGCTTTTTATACCGCCATAACCTTGAAATTATATTTGAAATGGCAAGGTTTTATTGTTGAGCCAATAATCCAAAGAATATGTCAGCCACATTTTGAAATAAAATTTGACTACTCTACTGGATTTGTGATAATTTCAAATTGGTATAACCGAAATTGAAAGAAAACATAACAATAAAATTGTATTATTATTAGCCGTACTTCTTCTTTGATTTGCTGACTCATTATCTGTGGAAAGATAAGTTTCGAAGTATGCCATCAAAAATTAGTTTATTCATGCTTTTATTATTATTTTACAAGCTTTACATGTCATGTTAGTTAGTTAGTATGTAGTCAAATCTTGCATCTGAATTTCAAACCAGTTATCCTCAGTTTGGATGACAATGCGTAGCTAAGTGACATCATTCTAAATCTAATATGGCGGACTCGCAAAAATGACAAACCAATTATTTGCTTTGCACACACCTGATACGGATATCTAATTAAAGGGTTTGCTAAGAAAAATACGGAAAATTAAATGACGTCACTAAATTTAATATGGCTCCAAGATTGCGGACGAGATTTGTGATTATGGTCAGTTTCAAAATTGCTGTGTGGATTATCGGTGGAGTAGATCATGATTTTCTTGTCATAATTCATAATAACATGGCGGACGAGTTTTCTGATTAACGTGCGATTCTATTTGAAATTAGTGTGTGCGGGTTTTTGAGATCAGATTAGATAAGATGGTTTATTTGAATACTTCATGAACATACATACACATGTAGCACGTCAGGTGAAATCAGAAATAAGGAAAATACATCCTTCACATAAAAGCATACCTACATATACATACATACATAGACACATGAGTAAGTAAGACATTTACATTCATTAGCGGACGGGTGGACGGATACAATAAAGTGAATAAAATGTCTAATAAAAAATGCAGAGAGATAATTTGAGAGAATATCGAACTCAGAGATTAAAAATTATCATCTGAAAGTATTATTTGTATACCCTAAGTACTCTTCTACCGAATAGAAATTGCAATTTTCGAAGAAATGTTTCATCTTCCTCTTAAAACGGATGAGTTTGAAGTTTTTCCATTCACTCATTAGCTCATTGCAGAGATGCAAGTTCAGGTAATTCCGTTGTGAGATTGCAAGTTTATATCCCTGACTCCTCATGTGGTCTTCTTTCCTAGTTGATTAATTATGGGACTATTGCTATCGATTTCAGTTTTTTGAAGAGTTTTTGGCATGAAGCATTGTAGTGGCCATCAGCTATCAAACGTATAGCACGTTTTATAATTCTCTGAACGCTCTTAAAGAGTAAGGCGAGTTCCAACTTTGAGAAGCAGATCATCTCTCGAGATTTGCTCTTGTTGAGGTTTAGGTTGTTTGCTCTTAAACCTGTTTTTCTCTTTACCTTCAAAATAAGTGTAGATTTCGTTTAATGCAGATATACTTTTGTGGGATTGAATGATAATGATTAAATGAAACTAGGATCGTCAGCGTATAGCAAACACAGAAGCGTGGATGTGGAGAATATCATTCATTTATTCGATAACAAGGAGCGGTCCCGACACAGAGACCTGCAGTACACTAACTGAATTATATTTTTGAGGTAGGAGCTGAAGAAGACAATTGCCACACCCCTCATTCCATAATAGCTTAGTTTTTATAAGAGTACCGAATTTTTATTATTTATGTTCACTCTCTTCAAAGCCCTCGACAATTCCTTTATTCAAATGCACTGAAAAGTAAAAAAAAATATTTCTTTAGATGTGTGACGTAGATTATTCTGTAAGTTACCACATACTTTTCCCAGCGAAGTTCAATAAGTTCGATACCCTTTTTATAAAAAGAATCGTCAAGCTCCTCAAAATAGCCATCAACTGCTGTCGTAACCTCTTCATTGTTGAAAAATCTTTGACCACGGAGCCATTTTTCCAAGTCTGGGAACAGAAAATAATCCGAAGGGGCTGAATCTGGCGAATAGGGTGCATGAGGTAGCAATTCAAACTTTAATTCATTAATTTTGATTATTGCAATAACGGAGTGAGCTGGTGCATTGTCGTGATGAAACAACACTTTCTTCTTATTTTCGCCGTTTTCGCTTGATTTCTTCGCTCAAATATGGCAATAAATTCGCATAATACTCGCCGTTGATAGTTTTTTCTTTTGCAAGATAGTCAATGAAAATTATCCCACGCGCATCCCAAAAAACCGACGCCATGACCTTGCCTGCAGATGGAACGGTCTTTGCCTTCTTTGGAACCGGTTCTCCCTTTTCAGTCCATTGTTTTGATTGTACTTTTGTTTCAGGTGTGAAGTGATGGACCTATGTTTCATCCATGGTTATGAAACGGCGCAAAAATTCGGCTTTATTTCTGTGAAACTTTGCCAAACACTCGATGGAATCATCTTCACGACGCTGTTTTTGTTCCATTGTGAGCAAACGCGGCACCCATCTTGCGCACAGCTGTCTCATGTCCAAATTTTCAGTTAATATGCGATGTACCGCACTTTTTGAAATGCCAACTTTGTCTGCTAGCTCGCACACTTTCAGACGACGATCATCCAGTACCGCTTTGTGGATTTTCTTCAACATTTCTGGAGCCGTCACCTCATTTGGTCGACCACTGCGATGCTCGTCTTCGCAGGTCGTACGGCCTCATTTAAACTCTGGTACCCAATATTTTACTGATGATAACGAAGGAGCAGTCTCGCCCAGAGTAGAATCTAGTTCAGCTTTTATATTAGTTGTGCTAAGGCCTTCCAAATAAAAGTATTGTATCTCATAACGATGACCAATTTTTTCCATGTTTACAAATTCACTGAAAACGTTTACTATTGATGGCTGTCAAACAAATACTAAACAACGTGGCGTCTTCGAACTTGAAACATATGCTGTATAGATTGTGTATTTTCTAATACAATGGTACTTTTCAAGCAACTACCGCCAATTCTAGGTCAGGCCAGGTACTTCTGGGACCATCTTCGTCCAATAAGTCGGCTCCAAGATGACGGACGGGTTTTGTCGTTATGGTCAGATTCTACTCAAAAAACTATTTGGGGATTTATTGGGTCGAAGATTTTTGTTTTTCAAAATTCATAATATCAAGATGGTCGAATATTATGATTTCATCATCAACATTCAGAAATCCAAGAAGTAAAAATTAATTTTGTTGAATGTGTGACGTAGATTATTCTGTGAGTAGCTGATCCAAGAGCTGTTTGTCGCTTCTGTATTAAAACTCAAATCTTTGCGCTGCAATACTTTGAATCTGTCACTCACAGAATTATCTTCGTCACATATCTATATTACATAAATTTTTACTTTTACTGGGATTGTCTTTGGAAAATTTTCACCGAATTTTATTTGAATATCTATGAGGCGTGTTTATACGAAACAAAGATTGCCAATATCATGAATAACTGTTGGTTGGAAATGTTCACATTTGTAACTGATAGCATCCTAAGCGTATATAGTTGATTACAGTATCTATTTTACACATGTGATATACAGGGCGAATATCCGAAATAATTTGATAACGTAAATTCAATAAGTACGCTATATTTCAATAGGGAATAATTTTTTTTCATGAAATTCCGGTAATACTCAATTGAAAATATAACTAATGCAGTGGCGTGGTCGAATTTCCTTTGAAAATTGCCAATATCATTTTCTTTTTTTTGTTTTCTATCGAATAAGTTCGAAGTGGGCCCTGAATTTCTTTATTCCATTTAACCAATGAAAAAAATTTTCAATCGGATTATAAATGAAATATTTCTATAGGTGCCCCGCTTTCAAATGGGACACTCTGTATGTATCTTTCATTAGTTGTATTTCTGGTTCTCTTAGTTTTGAAACTACCATCGTAAATTCTCCAATCTTCTTCCTACTTTTTAATAGATATTCTGAATACAGTCGACAGTATAAATTATCGTATTGTTACCTTCCGTAGACATTGTCACTGTTTGAAGCTTTCACTAGCACTGTTCTCTGAACATAGTTAACTTATTGTGTGAATCTGAAAACGAATCAAGCGTGTATTATCACCGAAAACAAACTTAGCTGGTATCATATTCATATTCCCCACAACATCCCTGTAAGGTTAGGTTCAGATTATGCGAAGTGATCGTTTGCCTTCCACCCAGGCGTCCCAGGTTCGAACCCACCCTCTGTCACGGGGCTGTAGTGGTTCGGAATCCACTTTTATGGAAGCTGTTGGTCCAAGATCTTCCTTTCCCGCACAAGCTCAAAAAAAAAATTGTGATTGGGCCTACGTCAGATCCTCCTCCGCAGCTCTCGGTCTATTGTGGCCCGTTATGGTATCACTGTTGCATATGTGACTGGCTCCGTGCCCAATGTAGATCTTTACGTCGAAGCATCCTGTGTGAAGTCCTCTTTATATTCCGAAGCATTCTCATCAAATAATTGGTGTCTTTTCTTATACCTTCGGTATCCACGCGCTTTTTCAATTCTCAACCGGACAACAGAACTGTTGTACAACAATGTATTGAAAGTATTAAAACAAATCAAGGTAACTTGTGTTTAGTATGTTTTGGTATTACTCTACTCAAGTACATTCCAACATTGTTTCATTCAGAATATTATTTTGTGAGCTAAACAAAATCTCCGAGAAGGAAATCATAGAATATATTATGTGAACTGGATTTATCAGGTGATTTATAAAATTTCACTTCTGTAAAAAATTTATGATAGGCCAATCAAAGATCATTTAGGAAATTTTTATAACGAACTGAATTGAAATTTCATTCCACTTTCCATTCTCCTCAAGAATCCAATATATTACATCGTGTTTTCATATGTGATTTAATGTGAAATCCGTGAATTGATGAGTAGTAGCCCATCTACCCATCTGTTCTGACCTTCCTCTAGGCAAGTTTAATATACATAATTATTACATATTACCAAATAATGTTACCAAACTGATAATTGATGCTTCCGATGGTCAGTGCCGGCCCAACTGAAAGAAACTATGAACATTATGTGGTGAATTATTAAATTACAGATTTCATAGTAACGGTTTCGTCAGTTTAGTATATTTTTGAAAGACACTATATTTAATGAAACAGATATAGACAATAACTGAAGTCCTGAAAACCCTACATATCTTCATATGACGTTGATTAAGAGAATATTTCAATTTCGTGTTTCATGGTTTGGCTCTGAAAAAGAGTCTATTCAGAGAAAACATACCTTATCTCAAGTTAAATTGGGTTGTTTTGGTGAATTTTTGTTGTTTTCTGAAAACTGATTTGGAAAATTATCTCTGTACGATAAAGGTATTACATGATGGTGATACACAATTGCTAAAAATAATGTTTTGTATTCATCTACTGTTTCCTCAGAAGTTTTCCGAAACCTTGCTCAACTAAATAAAACAGGGGTCTTCCGTTTAACCTCGCAAGTTAGTTATCCCATCGGTGCCGCAACTTATCAACCAAAGTTATTTTCTTTGCCATTATACAGGGTGGGGCACCGAAAACGAAACAGATCGAATATATTTTATTCCAAGGTGGACATCTTCCTGTCATAACCTGAACTGTCATACCTCTCCTCCGCCCCTTGGTTACTGTCACCCAAACAATTTGAATAGGGAAAGTAGTAAGTGTGACACACCATTGAAAAACTGATTTCATAAGGAATTCAGCCATGTCAATTTTTGCTACCTAACTTTTTATTTTGGCGCCTTCTTGCAGGAAAAATAACTGTTCCGTATTTCAAATCACGATACTTCATTTGCAATAAACAAGGAAAAAACAAAATTGCGGCTCCAAAATGGCAGACAAGATTTGCAGTTATGGTCCGATTCGATTCAAAATTGATACGCGGTGGTTTTTTGGGTCGAAAATTATGAGTTGTTTATCAATGCAAAAAAAACAAGATGGTGACCATGATGGCGGACGAAATTTGTAATTACGGTTCGATTCGAATCAAAATTAGTATGTGGGGATTTTCAGGATCGGAAATTATGATTTTTTTGTGGTTGCAAAAAATAAGATGGCGGGTGAAATTTGTAATTATGGTTCGATTAGACTTAGCACCGAAAACAAATTCTCTGAAACACATGTGTTTTGAAAAAAATGTAAAAACACGTCTATTTTAAATCCAAGGGGGAAATCTTCCTATCATAAACTCAACTGTCATACCACTCTCCCCATCCCTTGGTCACTCATACAATTTGAATCGGGAAACTACTAAGTGCATTGAAAAGGTGATTCCATAAGGAATTCTGACATGTGAAAAACAACTGGTTCGTTTTCCAACTTATGATATTTGATTTGAAAGCTAATGTGAACAATTCACGAAAACAACAAAAATTTAAAATATTATTATTGTATGAATCAACAAATTGAAATTTTTTTTATGAATTGCTCAAAAACGCCAGATAGCGTTTCGAGACTAACTCAAGGTGAATTTAGTCAACATCATTTTAAAATTGTGCTTAAATATATGTTAAAAGCGAAAGTTGAATCTTTTATAGCAAATGGCTCCGTTTATACAACAATGTTAAGTATATGCTAAAAACCTCTGATGTTGCCGTTATGTTTATGATAATGCTTGTGCTAAAGTTGACTAAATTTACCCTTATACTCATGTATGTCAGTTCATGGCGAACACTTTGAGCATCTACTGTGAATTAATGCAGTTTGAAATGATTGGATTTGAATTTATGCAAAGTTTTTCCAATTCTTAAGCTTATTCAATGTCTTATTTTTTTATTTTTCAAAAGCTCTAATTAAACTTGCCCTGTTAGTTAGTATGTATGTATGTGCGGGACAAATCTTGCAGATGAATTTTGGCCCACTTCTAGTTGTCCAATCAACTTGAATTCTGGTAGATATTCATAATTGCGATGACAATGCATTTTGGAATATTTGTTGAAAAAAACAACAGAATTGCAGCTCCAGAATGGCGGATGAGATTTGTAATTATGGTCCAATTCGATTCAGAATTCGATTGTGGGTGTTTTAGGTTCAGATTTTCAACATGACTATAAAGAATTGAATAAAATTGGTAAAAAAGATTTTTTACAAATGCGATGAAAAGAGAAAAGTAATTTTCTCAAATGTGTCACGTAGGTTATTCTAAGCGTATGTAACAGATTCAAAAGCGTGTCGCTAGTACAAAATAGATGTTCTTGCGCGTTAGAATTTTGATTCGGTTACGCAAAGAATAACCTACCTCACACATATGAAAAAAAATAAAAACTTGTAAAACCCCTATATGCAAATTTTGAATCGAATCGAACCACAATTATAAATTTCGTCCGCCACCTTGGTTTTTTGCATTGGTAAAAAGATCCTGAAAATCCCCACATACTAATTTTGATTCGAATCGGACCATAATTACAGATTTCGTCCGCCATCTTGGAGTCATAATTTTTCACCCTGAAACCCCTAAAATCCAACTTTGAATCAAATCGGACCATATTTGTAAAACTTGTCCGCCATTATGGAGCGGCCATTTTGTATTTTCCTTTAAAAAAATATATGTCAAATTAGCTTACACATGAAGTATTATAATTTGGAATACGGAACAGTTGTTTTTCCCGCAAGAGGGCACCATGAAAAAAGGTAGATAGTGAAAATTGACATGGCTGAATTCCTTATGAAATTACCTCTTCAATGATGTGTCACACTCACTACTTTTCCTGTTTCTAACTGTTTGGGTGATAGTGACCAGGGGGTGGGGGGAGAGTTATGACAGTTCAGGAAGATGTTTATCTTGAATTAAAAATTGACGTGTTTTTGCATTTTCTTCACAACACATGCGTTTTGAATATATTCGATCTGTTTCATTTTCGGTGCTCCACCCTGTAGAATCAGATAATCTTTCTGTTCTTGTCCTAACTTCAGCTTATGCAAATTTCCTATATTATAGGAGTTTCGTCAGTAAGCATCGAAGAGAAAATAGTCCAACTACCAAATCACAACTGGCGGAGTTTTCGTATAAGTATACACTCTGCAATGCTACAGGGCTATGTTCCAAAACTTACCCTTGAGTAAGAGTAAAAGTAATGTCAAGGTATTAGCTTTACAGAGAACGAGCTGGGTTTTGGAACAATGTCCGATTTTATTAGTGTATGACAGCAACTGAACCTTAAATCATTTCTTGTTGTTTCATCATTGAAGGTTTTCTCATAATCTCAAATAAATCAGGCACCTTGTAGCTGCATCATTCCAATACACTTTTTCTGGTTCTACTCGAGCAACCTAAACCAAGTTGTCTCCCATACTAGGTTTCTCAGGGCTTTTCCCCTCAGCAAAACCTGAAGAAAACATTTATAAATACTCATCGGACTTAGGGAGTCATATCACTGATTCACCTAAGATTTACTTCGAGAATTATGTATCTACGTCAACACAAACATTTCATTTCGCTCACCTGAATCCTTCAACAGAATTCTATCACCATCTATTAGTAGAAATCTATTTTATTGGAAAAAGTAGCCAGAACAATCAATTTGAAATTTGGTATAACGTACTTTCGTTTTGAAGTTTCAAACGATTTTACGTCACAGTTGTTTATCACAGAAATGAAAAATGTGACACAATAGCTGTCAGAGTACTCTTCGACCATCCATTTTAAGAGAGTATGGTTGAGTAAGCTCTGGGAAACGTTTGACAAGCATAAAATAATTCTTCAGAGTAAGTATCAGAACAGTGAGAGTAGACTCTGGGTAAAAGAGAAAGCTTTTGGAACACGACCCTGTAATAACTAGCAGATGTCAATCAAAACAGGTGACTACCTGCAGCCTAGTTTCATGGTTCTGCTGATCATCAGTGCAGATCAGGTCAGAACGGAGATCTAATGCTACTACGTTATCCTGTAGTTGATATCTAGTTGCTTTCAATGAAATTATCTTTGGCTTCAGGGCTTATCAGTCGGAACGCTTTATGTGGGTCAGGTGCGTATATAAGGGGGGGGGGTAGAGGAGGTAATTACTCCCATCCTCCCCAGAGCCCCCTAAATCCTCAAAAAATATTCCCTGATTTATGAGTTTTTTTTGTTCTTTCAGTTTTAATGTTCTGATTGAATAAAATACCCTCATAATATAATACCGTGTGTACCGTGTGTACCGGCACCAGTGAATGAGAAATATGTGAGATGAATTAAATTATTTTTAGTAGGTACGGATTTTTTGTGACAGTTTGGGTTTGGGATAAACACACCTATACAATAAATCACTGAACTTTGCAGTTCTCTTATGGTTTGTTTATTATGTGTTGCCATAGCAACTCATGAGAGCCCACACTGCAAACACTCGTATAAGCAAATATAGGTATATCATTTATTATATAACTTTTTCAGTCATTTCTTGTTCCGTATGAGCATGAGCATATCCTGCACCTACTATTCATTACGAGTAAGAGGAAAAATACCTTAGACTCGTTCCTGATATCAAAATCGAAAATATCACCATCAGTGAATGAACATTAGTCGCCGACGTCAGGAATAGAGATAAATGCTAGCAATTCCACGGTGATGTTGAGGTAGATTCAGAACCTGAAAACTTGTTTTTACAACTTTGATTTGTTTCTATATTTATCTATTTTTGCTCCCAAATTTAATGGTTGGTTTGTTTATTTTCATTTTTAATAATAGTTATTATTAAGTTTAGCTATGTGAACACCTAGTCATTACTTTCATAATATTCCTTTCTCATTGTGATCTGTTTTGTTAAAGATAAATGCTAGCAATTCCACGGTGATGTTGAGGTAGATTCAGAATCTGAAAACTTCTTTTTACTGTTTTAATTTGTTTCTATATTTATCCATTTTTGTTCCCATATTTAATGGTTGGTTTGTTTATTTTCATTTTTATTAACAGTTATTATTAGGTTTAGCTATGTGAACACCTAGTCATTATTTTCATAATATTCCTTTCTTATTGTGATCAGTTTTGTTTCATTTTGTCTTGATTTTTGTTTAAGATTTTTTTATAATATAAGAACAAAAAAGTAGTTTTTCTGTTGCACCTACCCACCTTTTCCTAAATTGGATTACCCCCCGAGGTAAGTGGCCAGATACGCCACTGATGTGTGTTCTATAGATATCTCTATGTACACTTTCTTAGAGCCATTTTACAACATCAAACGGGTATCAATTGCAAAAAGACGGATAGTAGCATTATGATAATGATAGGGTCTTCAGAAAGTTTATGGACAAGTCACATTTCATGATAAGCAGGTGAAGATAATGCTAAAGTTGAAGATGAAATCCGTGACAAGATACTATTACATCAAAACTAACATTATACACATTAACACTATTAAATTTTCTAACATTTCATAACATTAGACACAGCACACGTTACGTGAAACAAAGATAAATCGTTCTCTTCGGGAGGCATATTAATTTTTGAGTTTTGGAAATATAAGGTTCTAGGATCACCTTCTCCACCAGATAGTTCCAAAGCATTGCTGCTCATTGGAAAATGTAGCCCTGGAAGTGATATGTCGGCACGTTTCCAGACTGACAACGAAGGGGTGCGAAGACAGAAATCGTCTGGTCAATCTTGATGAAACTGATGATACTGAAATAACTGATGATATTTATTCCACATAGGTACATTCGCCCAAAGATGAACAAATAATCAACTTCTCAACGGTGATCCAGAAATATTTTAATAAATACTTCAAGCCGATACTGTATAATAATGAAGAAATTATGTGAATGAACATGTCGAATACTGCATTCCAATAGTATTAGTTCTGAATGAGTGTTATGTATCTAGGTGAACGGTTGACATTAGGGACAAGTGTCAAAAATAACAAGACCCTTGGGCTATTATTGGTATTGAAACTATTTCAATCTCTTGTTATCATTTTGATTTAATATGTATGTAGTGATTGTTTTTAGATTAGAATCTAAGTGAATCATGGTCAATCAACATTCTTCGGAAACTTTTAAATACAATAGAATATTAGAAAGGAGCTGGACTTAAATGACAGAAATTGGAGTGAAAAAAAAAGTGAACATCAACAAAAAATAACTCTAAATAAGGAGGAAAACAGTTAAAAAAGATAAGAATCCATGGATTATGAAAGGTTTGGGGAAAGCTATATTTCATTTTTCGAAAATGTTTGCTGTGAAGAAAGGCCTGTCAAACATATCAGTTATGGATCAAACAAAGGACATGTACTCTTGGGGCTCATCAGATTTTTTGAAATTTCTTTATATATTATTATAGAGATCAAAAGTGACAACCTCCTTCATCAGACCTTTTTATGGTCCCACTGGGTGAGATACAAAAATGGTTTGAATGTCTAACACCAATAATTAACGAAAATTACTGTCTGCAAATGGAATATTCTTTTGGTGTGCATAGTTAGAGGATGAGGTAGATAATGCGTTCTTTCCAAAATTCGTTCATCCAAGTATGGACTTTTCTCTGACTTTGGTAAATGATACGAGTGGATTCAATGTTGATATCCAAATTCTATTTTTCGTGTGACGATACAGGGTGGGCCCAAAAAGACGAATTCTCGAAAACCTATATTTAAACGAAATTATGGGTGAATATTTACTTTCTCTGTCTGTTGATACGAGAGCTTCATTGAACTTTCCAGATCACATTTCCATGTTTCTGCATGTCTAGACATAAAACCTTGTTTTATGGAGGTACTCTGCTGTTAGTGAATTTTCTGTTAATTTTCGTGGCATTCTATAGTGGATCAACTTTTGTGTAACTGTAGTGAACCTGGGTGATCGTAAAATGGTATTTTTTTTCAAATTGTATCATCCTGTATCGCCACACAAAGTATTGGAAGAAACTTGATATCAATTCTATGTGAAATATCAAATTAGGCCCGTTGCCCTCATCTACAGAATATGCTTCGAAAAAAACAACGAAAAATCCACACGGGCTAAAAGTCATATAACGGGTATGAGATAAAACACTTATCCTGCCTCATCCTGTGAGTATTATTGATATGTTCAAATTCATTCGATATTTCAAAGCATATTATACCCAAAAATTAGGAATAATCCACTCGCAGACAGATATTTTCAGAATTGGCCTTGAACATTCAACCTTTTTTGTAGCTCACCCTGTAAAGTCAGCGGGACATGCCTTATGTCTCCAAGTCATCCACCATCAGAGCATGTGAAGGAACTGGTTCCCAACACTGCGAGTCACACAAACTATTATCGCAGCCGATGCAAACGCACACAACACAGTGTGGGGCAGCACCGACATGAATATAAGAGGTGAGTCATTGCTTGAATTAATTGTCACCGGTGTGTAAACCAAAGAAGACTGCATTACCCTTGGCTATCATTACATTACCCTAGGCTATCCCCAGGTGGGTCGACAGGTTGAGAAATGGATATTTCCAGACGAACCATCATACTCGGACCACTGACACGTTTACCGAAAGATTGACAACACCAGTGGACCGGCCAAAATGTATCAGGAACCAAGGAAAATAAACTGGCTGAGATATCGGGAGTAGCTTGGGGAAATCCTGAAAAATTTTAGGAATGTCAAACCGAATACACATAGTGCGTACGATAGAAAGAAAACCTTAAGAAAAATTTGAGGGAACATGAAAACTTTGTATCAGAACAACTGTCCCCGAAAAATCATACAACTAAAGGAAAGGTAAACAAACACGAAACTATTCAATGAAGTGGAAGAAACAGGTGAGTGAAAGGACTATTCCAAAAGACCACAAGAATACAGCGAGAAGAGCAAAGGAAAGCATCGGAAGAGTTTTCTGAGGACATAGAGCAACCCTCATAAAGTGCACTCCATATTCTCCAAAACCCCATACACCCAGTGGACACTCTCAAAAAACTCATTTGAGGACACACAAATACCGCGAAAGAAACAAAGAAACAATTGAAATTCTGCTCACTATACACTTTTCAGGATCTACCGTTGTCAAACAAATCTCAGCAATGAAAACCCTGTCAACCTTCAACTGTGAACAGGGCTGACTGGCAGGTAGCGAAGCGGCTCATCACATACCCGAAAGTAATATGTGCAATGAACTCTTTCATCCTATATAAATTGCCTGGACAGCAGGGAATTGAAGATCAAGCATCAGAACTCCTGAAAATTGAAATGACTAGAAGAACTGATAAACAGGGACATACGGCAGGCAGCTCTTATTGACCGGCCTTCATATGTGCATCTGACAGAAAAATTGTAAAAGGCGGCTTTGCACCAATTAGTGTCAAGGATGGAGGACACTCTAGTGAAGTATGGAATAGCACCATGCACTTTTCTAAATATTGGATGACCATTTCACAATACATAATTATTTGAGAGGGTTAGGATGAAAAACAGCATCAGCTGACACTTCGCCCATTCATCTATGTCGCACCTATAATTATGTATGAATTTATACTTTTTGCAAGATGAATAAAGACGATTTATTATTATTATTATCTTAGCGGCCAGGAGGAGGAGCCTTAACGAAACCACCTGCAGCTTGATACTGTCTATGCTCCAAAATCAAGAGGAAAAGCTGGGAATTGACAGGAAAATTCTAGGAAACCCTACTGTGGGACATTTTAGTAAAATTCTGTAAAATTCGAATAATCAGGGATAATACTCCCAAGGTTATGCGTTCAACATAGAAGTCCTCGTAAAGAGAAAGTGTCTCCAAATAACACCTGAGCTAATGCAAAATTCACCGAGGACCGTAATGAAATTGTGAAAAATAGATGGAATGAGAGCAAACCCCAGCAAAAACACAACCTGTAATCAACTAAGCTAAGCTTCGTTCATGATGTACAGAAGATCTTTCGGAAAAACATGGGGACTGAAACCGGAAGTCATGCACTGGCTTCACACCTCGATCAAAAGATCCAGTATCACATATGGCTTACTTTTGTGGTGGCCCAAAATGAAACAGACAGTCGAAAATCAACTTTAGTAAAATACAGAGGCTTGTCTGTCTGCATCACGAGTGCTATGAATAGCATTTCAACCGCTTCTATGAAAATTCTATGGCACAACAACAACAAAAATAATTTTAACATATTAAATATGAATATTGAAGAATGAAAAAATTCACGTTCTACTGGGATACATCAATGAACAATAATCCGTAGTTAAGAGATGTTTACCCTGATTTATCCATAAATTATGCATTTGTTAATTAACAATTTTTTCTAAACTGATTGTTAACATAAAAACCCCGATAATTATTGAACTGAGACCCTAGAATTTTCTTCACTCAGTTTTATTAGTCTTAATGGGCTCACAAATAGATAACCGATGCGAAAATTGTAAAATTTTGATTTTCCACTCCTTTATAACCAAAATGAAAAAAAAAAATTATTGTTATTTTTTTAATATCTTGAATGTTTCGATTTCTAAGGGTTTGGAGCTACATGATTTTTTTTTAATTTTTCACCACCATTGTTTAAAAAAATGTTATAAGCAAATACATTGTTTATCAGCAAATTTATTCTAGTGATATATTTGTTGTTGAAAATTATAATTTTTGAAGAAGAAACGATTCCTTAAAAAATTTATTTGTTACTAAAAATAATCATTCACTTTTTTATTTTCAATTATTGATAAAAAAGTGGAAAATCAAAATTTCACGATATTTGCAAAGCTTATCTTTTTGTGAGCATATTAAGAATAACTTCACGAAGTGAAAAAAATTTCTAGGGTTTTAGTTCAATAATTATCGAGGTTTTTATGTTAACATTTAGTTTAGAAAAAAAAAATATAATTAACAAATGCGTAATTTATGGAGAAATTTGGATAAAATTTTTCCATTGTTGCCGTTGGCGTGGAGCGAATGCTTCCAGTAATCACCAGGCACGCTTGTCTCTGTAGTCCGTTAAGTTTAGCAATGGCCATTTTTTCATGACCCTTGCTCCACCAGACTATAGAGCCATACGTTATCATTGAACTTATGATGGTCACGTACAACCAATATATGTACGTGTTTTGGTGACATTTCCCATGTTTTGCCATATATTCTGCGGCATGTCCATAATGATAGGCTAGCCTTCCGGATAGTCTTTTCCAAGTGCGAGTTCCAATTTAGTTTTTTATCCAGGGTTATTCCCAGATATTTTGCTTCAATCGCAAAAGGAATTGTTACAACATTGAAGGAAGGAGGTATTAAATGTTCCAGCTTCCTTTCCTGGTGAATGGTACTATGACCATTTTGTGAGGGTTAATGGAAATTTCCTTCCTCTCACACCATTTATGTGTGGTATCCAATATATCCTGACGGACGTAGGAGATCGTCTCTTCGGGTATATCGTTCATTACTAGCACCAGATCGTCAGCATATGCTTGCAAATCAACTTCCCAAAGCGAGAGAATGGCCAGCAGATCATCCACCAGCAGTAACCATAACAGTGGAGAGGGGACCCCCCCAGGGGACAGCGCCTGGCTGGCTTGAAGCTGAGACTTTCCCCCTGTAGAGAGGTCGTTATAGTTCTGTTGTGAAGCATAGTTCTTATCCAGTCACATAGTATCGGTTCAATCCCTCTAGAGACAGTGGCCTTATATAGGGAGTGAGGTAGCGCATTGTTAAATGCTCCTTCTATGTCCAAGAATGCAGCGACTGCTACCTCCTGGTATTCCAGGACGTCGCTTATTCCTGAGACAAGGTTATTGAGGGCAAGTTCTGTTGGTTTGCCAGCCTGGTAGGCATACTGGTGAACATTGAGGGGGTGCTTTGTTAGTGCCCTACACCTTATGAGCCCATCCAGTATTCACTCCATGCTTTTCAACAGAAAGGATGTCAGACTAATAGGTTCTGTATAAACCTCTCATATTTTTCCGAGTGGTTGAACTCAATCATAACAGGTGAAATTCAAATTAGGTAAACAATAAGAGTAGGAAATTTGAAGTGGGCAGGACGGTAAGATGGTATAGGAAACGATAGCTCGAACCATCATTGGTATATCGGAAGTCCTAGAGCTTTGAGACCAACATATATTTAAGGTTTTTATATGAAAAATAATTATAAAAATTTTGTGTGGTAGGAAACCACTCTCTTGAGATTGAAGAAATATTCTGCAACACCCCATGCAATTTAAATGTATTTACATTCTCTCTCTTGT
This sequence comes from Chrysolina oricalcia, assembly GCA_944452925.2. Lineage (NCBI taxonomy): Eukaryota > Metazoa > Arthropoda > Insecta > Coleoptera > Chrysomelidae > Chrysolina > Chrysolina oricalcia. The sequence continues at coordinate 46,923,594 of OX101815.2, read as the reverse complement.
GATAGAATAATATTCTCACACTGATTAGCAATAATAACATTAGCCTTGACGCAGTTGATTGTCATCGTAGTGGCAAAGTTTGAGTAAGTGTCAAAATTATTGCTGACACGTTTCCTATCTTTGATCGTGGAGAAAATATAGTCTACTACTCGGTTAGAATGAAAATTCGTGATACTCGCATCGAATTTTCATTCCAACCTTGTTACAGAATATACTATTCACAGTAATCTTTATCGTACAATACTTCATATACACCATTCTGCTTTGTACGCTCAAAATCCATGTGCGCAAAACAAAATAGACCTCTTTTTACACTCAGGTGCATTTTTGCTTGTAATTGAGTATAATACTGTGTGCCTATTTTTCTATTATTTTTTCTCTTTTATCTCGAAGAAATGCTCATTTTTGAGTCCATCAGGTGATACACCAAATGTCTGCCATTTGCTGTCGAAAATAAGCCCAGAATGTTTTATTTTCAAATTATTGATACTCATAAAACTATTGTAACACTGATTCGAACGAATGGGACTTCCGATAGCAAAGCAATGACTGAGTGTACGGTGACTGGTGAGAATGTTGCGTTGCAAAATGACGGCACGTGAGCATGGGACGCTCGCCCGAAATCTTTGAATACGACGGAAACTAAAATTGTAACTTCAGCACAACTCGCTTGATTTGAATGAAACAAAAACAGATATATTCCTAAAGATTTTGGCTCCAAGGTCATAAAGTTTGAAGTCATTCATCAGGCCCACTGACATTCTTCATTACTACTTTTGCCTGCATGTTCTCCAGATCAAACGTACTATACTATTTTCTTTGTAGGTATTTGAAATGAGTTGCCTTAAGAACTCAACCAATAAAATTGATGATTTCACCCTGAAAATTTCAGAAGCTTGTTATACCGTTACGCCGGAAAATATGACAGCTTCGTGTACTCGCGAGCTAATTTTGCGGCATATGTGGCAAGTGCTGGCCAACATTCTGAACTATTTCAGTGGTGTAATTTATGATTCAAGACGCAGACGGGCTCATAAATTATTAACCTCCATTATGTCTCAAAGTGGAGTGGTATGGATAAATTGTGGAGACGACATTGCGTTTTACTGATTGTATATCATAAATTATTATTTCATTTGTCTAATATATTAGAACAATATATTGCATGCTGTATGTGTTCTACCAACTTTAAAATAATTCCATTATTACATTCGAATAGAACATCTTTCTTCTTTGAAACCCCAATTCTTGAGTTCCCAAAAACTGTGCTATACATAGTAGGCGTTTCAAAGTTTTACTACAAAATTTAGTTTTACCACGAATGATCCTTACATTTTCTTCGTCGATAGTTATTTAAGGTATTTGGAACGCTATAGCAGTTTTCTTACAAATACAATAATATTTCTCTACAGTGGCCACACCAGCTGAATGTTTTTGAGAATTTTCGTCCATTTAGAATCGAAGATAATTGTACTCGAAGTTGTTCTCCAATAGACTTTCATATCATAGCACCATAGACCAAGTGCAATCATTGTTTCAAGTAACACGCTATACAGAAGGAACGTGCCTCACAAATTTGAAGGAAAACGAACACATGTCAAACTCGATAACAATGCTAATAACCAAATCTGGAAAGATTTGTTCATCCAATTAACGATATACAAGCTCCCAAAGTTGGCAATGTTTTGATCATGAGAGCATAGAAATGACCAAGTCAGGAGCAATGGCAACATCGCGCTGCAGCTCGTTAGGAACACGAGAAATATATCCGGAAATAAATATACCAGAAAATAAAAAAATTGAATCTCTAGAATTAAAGAATTTCGCAGCCTCCCTGCCCAAATTGTCGTCAGAATATAATTAAATGAAAATTTTGGGAAAGATTAGACGTGGAATTGGAATAATTTGTGATTAGTTTTTTGGTTTTCGTAGTATATTTTAATTCTCTTTCTAGTTTGGCCCGATTACATTTGCGTCGGAATTCCATGAGTTTTTCATGAACTTCTGCACATTTGCATAAATAAAGAACGATCATCATATAACATTCCATTTTCCATTTTTAGCTTTTTTGCAGCCAACATCGCTGCGACTGCATTGCGTCTTTTTTCAAATGGCTCTCTTTAATCAACCGTCCCTTGTAAACTCAATTGGTTCGAGTCATTGCGTAAACAAATTAATCAGTTTTGAATCACTTTTAGGCAATCTGATCGTCGGGACTATCAAACGCTAGCGGCGCTAACGACATAGGAGTGTTGCCTGAATGCCTAGCGTCTCCAACACTAGATTGGATGGTTGAAATGGTGGGGAAATCGTCCAGTCGGAACACCAAATCTACTTTTATGTTCCAGTTACCTTGAACGTAAACGTAAGAGAGTTCACGCCAGAATTTCCAGTTTTTGATATAAATACAGGATTTTTCGTGACTGATCAAAGTCTTAATTGTGTTCTGCCAGTCAGAATACCCTCAAGAACCAGCAAGAAGTGAATTATATCGTTTCTAAATAGTTTGCAAGCAAAACTGCATTTTTCAAAATTGAAAATATTAACCGAATCCCCCGCACTTCCTCTTCGTTGCAAAGCTTCCTTCTATAATATATATATATATATATATATATATATATATATATATATATATATATATATATATATATATATATATATATATAAATAATATCTTCGTCAGTAACTTACCAAGGTCCTGCTCAACAAGTATTTTCGGAATTCATCGTTCATTTTGAGTGGTCAGTCTCCTCTGTCATTTGAAAACACCGCTGACTTGTCTCTGCCCAGTTCAATATTTTGAAAAAAATAAAGACTGACTCCATGCTCAGGATCATCAAAGGTTATCTTCTAGTCTTCGGCAACAGAAACTTCCATCATGACCCTTGTATTGCCACCAACGTGTTCAGTTTCTGTGTTTCTTTAGATCGTTTCGCCATCATTCTAAAAAGGGAATTGATCCTTAGAAACTACTTTCAGTATTGGAGCACTCGTTACCTGATAAAATCAAAATAATAATAATCAGTTATGTTGGATGGGGAATGAAAAACCCAGGTATGTGGCAATGTAACTCATACTACTCACTTCATCAACTAACCTATAAAATCAAACTACTTCGACTACTGGATAAATTTTCATTGCTTCAGTTGCTTGGCTCCAATCAACAAGAAAAAACTCTTTCTACAATGATAATTGTTTCTCATTTCCAACCGCTAATTCTGCATTTCTTTGTCAATAAAAGGCACCTTGACAATATGAAAGAATTTTTTTCGTATTGAAACCCTTTCAATGCGGCTCTAAAAAATGTCCTGGCCATGTGCGGAACATATTATAATCAGATCAATCTATAGAGTTTTTTCCCCTACAAAATAAAAGTCGCAAATCTATACCAATTTTTAAAAGATAGGTCGTTAATGAAAACCCCATTTTTTGCCCTAGCAAAATCGCTTTGTGGAATTTTCTAAACAAGAAATAGTGAAAAAAATTACAACTTTTTTGGTTTTTTGGAAATATCTCGAAGCTCATTCAAGGAATCGTTTTACAGTCCACGGAACTTTTGTAGAGATTTATGAAACCTACAAAATGGATTTTCATACGACCGGATCGGTGCATTTTCCACTGTGAAAATGTTTTTTTTTTTATAAATCTGAAGCTTGACAAACAGTATTGCTGAAACTGATATAAACTAGTAGGTATGTGGTTTCAAATGTACGCAAGATGTGTTCTGTCTGAAGAGTAGTTTTTGCACAATTGCATTATATCTAAACAATTTAAGGGCACATTTTGCAAGATGCGCCGATTTAAGGGAAATCGTCGTATTCAATTTCTGTGAAAGGAGTCTGGAAGTAGAGATCAATATCTACCATTTGTATATTTTGTACTTTCACCTGAGTGGTGAGAAATGTGTTGAAAATGACACTGAAAGTTGATCAAAACGCTTCAAAGTGCGTCCGAAGTCATCCGAAATCACCCGAAGTCGAACTGAAGTTAATACGAGCGACTTTGGGTGCACTTTGAAGCATTTAGAGTATTTTCCAGTGACATTTTCAACACATTCACCACCTATCAGGTGAAAATCCAAAATATACAAATTGTAGATATTGATCTCTACTTTCATATGCCGTTTACAGAATTTGAATAAGATGATTTCCCTCAAATCAGCGCATTTAGAAAGATTTGCCCTTAAATTGTTTATAATGCGATTGTGCAAAAGCTACATATCGGGCAGAAACCATCTTGCGTACAGTTGAACCACATGTTATTACCTATCAGTTTCCGCAATATTATTCGTCCAACTTCAGATTTATAACAATTATGAATTTTTTAATAATGGTCTCTTTTTCGAGGTTTTCCCGGATTTTCTCAGTGAAAAATGCACCGGTCTGGGCGTAAAAAAACCAATTTGAAGGTATACATTTCTACAAAAGTTACATTGACTGTAAAATGATTCCATGAATAATCTCCTAGATATTTACGAAAAACCAAAAAAGTTGTAAATTTTTTCACTATTTCTCGTTTACAAAGTTCCACAAAGCAATTTTGCTGGGGCGAAAACCAGGGTTTTCATTTATGAACTATCTTATGAAAAGTAGTATAGGACGTTTGCGTCTATTATTTTGTGTGAAAACTTCATCTACAGCTTGGCCTAAATTGTTTGTGAATAGTTTGCATATTTTATTTGTGTTAAGGGTTCTTATGAAATTTACTGGTGTTGATTGTTGTTTTTTTTGTAAATGCACATGCGTCCTCCGCTCTTTTCGACAAAATCCTACTCATGTACGGATGAAGCATTTGTGTGTTAAAAAATTGTTAAAATTGTTATTTCCGTCAACCGATTGCACCCCTACGCGCAACCCTCGGAAGTCTTCGAAAGACTTGTGTGAGCTAGGGAAGACGCAGCCCCATATTTTAACGTGTGATGCCACGCACGAGACCGGTGAATCGGTGGATCGAACCCACGACCCCACGCTTGCGAGGCGAACGCTTTACCAGCCGACCACCACGGCCCATAAGTGAATTAATATTTTTTCGTGTGCTAAAGAATAAATGATGTAATCTAACTTTTTATTCATTACGTGTTTTGGACATAACAATATATGAAGAATATATCAAAACAAACAAAAATAAATTCACTGCCCTTCAAAGAATTTTAACAAAAATATATGAATCTGTAAAGTACAATGGATTATCGTGTATTCGATATACATTGCTGATAAACATCGCTTCTGAACAAATGCCTAGGGTCACTTTCCTTCTTATAGTTGTAATTCTTTATTATCTCACAGATATATCTGATTAGTCAAAAATCAACTGATAAGCAACAAGCAGATGCTAACTTATCTTTGTGTTTTTGTGAATCATTTCTTGCCCAAAAAGGAATACTCCAAATAATTCTGCATTTGTTGAAAATCTTGCTTTTTTCGGAATCCATTCGTTTTTCCTGAATAAAAAATCATTATTTTTGTAGGTTATCAACAACTGAAGTAAAGGAATCCAGAAAATTAGGAGGAATAACCATTAAACCAAATGAACCAATAAAAATCAATCTCAATCAAACCAGCGCCAGCGGTGAAAACATATCTAAAGCCTTTTTCAAAAGTGAAGAAATATCACCTGGACCCCCACAAACCGAAAGAAAATATCCGATTAGAAAATCACCTACTAGAAAATCACCCTCTGATGAAAGTCCACCAATTCCAATGATACAGCTTTTAGGGAAGAACACGACAAGCTCAGAATCATCTACAGAACTCGTAGTTACCACAGAGGTACATCAAAATACCACGGCGTCAGTGTTCTTATTACAAATTGGTACTGCTGCAATAGCGTCATTGGCTGGGGGAGGAATTGGATAACCAACGTTAGCTCGTTATGAGCAAATAGTTGATTTCAAATAAAGAAGTGCTTTTTGTTGTTGGTCTTTTCATTATGTTCAACGTTCATTTCAACAATACTAATAATTCCGGCTTTTTTTGGCTTTGGTTCCCAAGAAAAGGAAAATCCTGTAATATGTAATGATTAGAGAACATCGTGAGAGACTAGGAAAAGTAGGTAGGAACTGGTGTACTATCAAACTGATCGATTGATTAGGTTAAAAGTGAATTTTGCCTTTTGATGTTTGTTACTATAGTGTATTCACATTTCAAATACGTACGTTGTAAACAATGATCGATGCAGCGTGTCCACCTCGTGATCACCAATTCTCGCGAAGTTATTGGTAGTTAGAACATCAACCTGGCCAGACAGTCCAGACTTTGCGTTTGAATTGTATTCAGGTTGGTTGCATTACAATTATCGGAGCTGCGTTTTGTAGATGGCGCGGTGATTTCTTTTGTGTTTTTAATTACATTATTGATTGCTCACTTTATATATTTGTTTAGTGTTGAGTTTTGTGTTAGTTTCTGGTGACGTTAAACATTCGTTGGTTTTATTTCACAACGTACTTGTGTTGTAAGCATAATACGCCTCTGTTCAAGTTTGGCGTTCACGTGCTTTTGTTGACATCGTCCGTCTTTGCAATGTGGATATACCATAGATTATTTTGTAGTTCGTTAATTACAGGATCATCTGATTTCGCAATGTGTATCTGTCATCCGTTCATCCAAAAATTATAATATTTTCAAATAGTTTAATGTGATCCCTGAGTCTTTGTTGTCGCCTACAAGACAGTGACCTCTTCTTTTCGGTATGAAATTTCAGATTACTCACCTCAATGATTATTGTGATGAAATCGTACTAAAAATACGTGAAAATACTTGTTTTTCTACTTTGACGGTTCCAAGTTTGAGAGGAATCAGTCCTGGGTTTTTCTTAAAGTTTTGTTTAGATATTTTTTCCAAGAGTTCCAGATAATCTGAAAAATCAATTAACTCTTAATGGGAGACGGATATTTTTTGGGTGAATATTTAAATTGTCCATGTGAATTTTTAGTTATTTTTTCGTTAATACTGTATTCCTTGTACGATCAACCGTTTTGATTTGAGATGATATTTGATTGGTATGTGCCTTATATATTCTTCCACATAACATTTCTGTTTCATTTTGAATGCGATGAGATCGTCGCGTTTTTTATTCTTCCGTTCTATGATCTTTTTCGCTTGCTTAATTAGATCCGAGTTGATTTTTGAATACAGAAGTTTAGATCTTTCCTTATGATCGTTTAGTTTGCATCAATTTCTAATTTGGAAAGGGTCCTGTTATGTTATGCCACCACTCACGATATCAATTGATTTGAACTTTGTGACGGAATGTATGGAGTGATTGTAATTCAATACATTTTCATTTTTGGTTGAATTCTTGAAAATTCTCTAGTGTTGTTTAGGCGAATGTGTTCAAATATTTTAGTTTTCTTTCATGTCAACCAGGTAAATCCACGAATAATGCTCTACAATCAGCACTATGCTGTAATACTTCCATTATGTTTAGCAGTCAGACGTTATCCCATCTTAATGGCAAATTTCCATTAAATTGGGATAACGTCTGACCGCTAAACATAAAGGAAGTGAAACAGCATAGGGCTGATTGTCTGGTTGAAAGCATTGAAAAGACATACGTGGCAGGGGAAATAGATCTTTGTGCTTTCATTGACATAGAGGGTGCTTTTGAGAACACCTCACATATCTCCATAACCAGATCACTAGAGAAAAGGACTATAAACGCCTCACTGATCATGTGGATACAATCAATGCTGAAGAGCAAAATCATGGTGGTAATTTTTGGGGAGGAATCAGTCAGAACGACAACAGAAAAAGGTTGTCTCCAAGGGAGAGTTTGTTGTGGTAACTAGTTGTCAACAACCTGATAGTGAAGCTACACGACGCGCGAAGCTGTCCTCACGACTCGAAGTTACGCTGATGACCTGGTCGTCACTATCAGGGGCAGACATGACGGAGTAATTTCTAACCGCATGCAAGTTGCCCTAAACTCAGTCAGAAGCCGGTGTGCAAAGGAGGGACTAAATGTCGATCCTGGCGGAACAGTGCTGGTTCCATTCATAAGGAGGCGATAGTACGAACTCAAAGCCCAAACTCAGAATGGAACCCAGCTACCGTTTTCCAATTAAGAAGAAGATCTGGAAGCTGTGATCGATCAAAAACTGACAAGAAACAGCAAAATCAACCACATGCTTTTCAGTGAAATAGCGGCAAGCTGCAGAGTTTTTGGTAAGATCTTGGGTCTGGAACCAAAATGATCTACTGATCATACCGAATGATCGTAAAACACATGGTCATCTATGCTCCACTGATATGGTGGCCAAAAGTGCAACAAACTTCGGCACAAGTCAAACTACACAGGGGCGATATTAACGTTCCCTAGGTGATGCTTAATCTTCCACCATTGCACGTATGTGAATTGAAGGAAGCAGCAATCAGCTCCTTCAGAATGAGCAACACAAAGAATGTGAAACAGAAACTCTGAATATATTCCCCTAGAAGTCCTGTCCAAACCGAATAATATCTTGCCATTAGGAACGACTTCAAAATGCAGGTTGGAGTGGTCATAAACTATCACCAAACGACCCCGCACTATCCTTATGGAAAATGGCTTTTGGTTAAATTCCCTGAATTTTTGGTTTGTTGTAGATTTTTAATTTCTCGGCGAAAGTGCCTATGAGTACAAAAAAATCGGCTCACTAGTTTTCGAGATAGAGGGTATTATGAAAAGTGAAGCTTTCTGTTCAGAATTTTTAACAATTGCGAGAATTGACAAAACGCCTATTCATTCTCGGAATCCCATGCCTCAATGATGGTACAATGTCACGTTGATCTCGTTTTCATTCCACTTTTTCGTTCTGTGCTCTACAAAAGGGTGACCAAAAAAATGTGATTCAATAAAATGCACTGTATTGAAAAAGAATTGGTTAATTTTTATAAATTTTTGATATATTGTTGAGGAGTCCGAGATATTGTCATCAATATCAGCATAGGTCTCCGGACTTGCTTTTGAATGTACGAATTTTAGTGATTCCCCATATACTCCATCGGAGACTAAAATGGGCTATTTTCGAGCAATTCTTATTGAAAAATTTTCGGAGTAAATGGTGCAGTACCTATTCCAATCATGCAATACCTTATATACCTGCTGAATGAAATGTTTTTATTTGAAAGCCCTGTTTCCGACGAAACTAGAGAAAATTGAAATTCCAAAAAATTATATAATATTCATAAATTTCTGATGCATTAGTTCAAACCACCTCCTATCGTATCTTCCAAGTTTTTGAATCTGTCAGTCACAAAATAACGTGCATCCCTAAAGAAATATAATTTTTCCTTTTCAGTGCAAGTCAATGAAAGCTTATCTTTGAAAAGTTTCTTTCTTTATATTTATTCATATATTTTGTGTGAAAATTATTCAAAAACCATTTCAAAATTAGTTCATTGAAGAAACTAACACAAAACGTAGGTGTTTACTTTCGCGGACTATCTTGTAGAATTATGGGAAGTATAATACCTTCACCATCCATTTGTTTATTGTATACCAAATATCCCATTCTTAGGTATTCGTCGGCTTGATTGTAGAATATCCCCTATTTTATGGAAACCCCACATTCCACAGAAATGATATAAACTATTTCTCCATTTAAATTGAATCAGATTTCAGATGATGGAGAATAAGTCCCAACCTTGAGTGGGTTATTGCTATCTCTAGTTTCTTCGGAAATAAGGCTTTCAATTGAAAAACATTTCATTCACCATGAGGTATTACACGATTGGAATAGGTTGGTTAGGTTGGTTAGGTTTGAACGTGAGCGGGCCCGTATCAGGCACTCCACTGCAGCCGGAATAGGTACCGCACTCATCTACTCCGAATATTCGTCAACAAGAAGAATTGCTCTACAATAGCCTATTTTGGTCTTCAATGGAGTATATGCGGTATTGATAAAATTCGTACTTTCAAAAGATATAACCGACAAACGAGTCCGGAGACATATGCTGATATTGATGACAATATCTCGGACTCCTCAAACCGTACATTACATTCATGAAAATTAACCAATTCTTTTTCGAAATACAGGGTATTCATTTAGACATTTAGACAATTTCTGTTTACTCACCATATATAAATGAAATGACTATGCAACGTTCCCAACATTGAAGAATCTTTGGTAAATATATGACGTGCTCTCCCATTTCCGAACTAAAAAATGAGGGGCTGACGGACCCCAATTTTTGAACAACCCTGTATGTAAAAAAATAATGTCAGTTAACTTCGACCGAGATTGAGGGAGTTCCTTCAGGCTAAATTGAATCTTCAATTTTCATCAGAGAACTCACACTGGTTGGTTAAAAATAAATCGAATTGGATTTTTCTTTGTTCACCTTCTTGTAGAGCACAAAACGAAAATTCAAATGGAAGAGAGATCAAGGTGACATTGTACCATCATTGAGGCATAGGATTCCTAGAATAAATAGGGGTTTTGTCAACTCTCGGACTCTAACACTCTGTACTTCGAAAACTGTTAGGCCGATTATTTTTTGCCCATAGACACTTTTGCCATTTTCCATAAGGATAGTGCGGGCCTCAACTGAAAAGAGTTGCATCGGTGTGGTACATGGATGGAAGGGCTGGAGTGGACGTTACTGGGTCAAGTTTCAGGCTCTCAAAACACCTAGGTAACACCTCAACTATCTTCCAAGAGATATGTGCCCATGAGAGCTTTGAAAGTGGTACCCAGAGAGTATAAATCTATATACTATCAGAAAGCCAAGCAGCACTGAAAACTTTGAAGTCATATACTTGTGAGTCTGATCTGACTTGGGACTGCAAACATTCTGTGGTGTAAAAAATGTGCTTGACTTTTCGTTTTATGAATTTTATTGACAGACGTTCCAATCAACAACTTGAAACAAAAACCAATATGTCTTATAGTACATGAACAAGACAATATTTCATGTAACATCAAATAGTATGGGAACTGAATGATTTTTCATTTAACTTAAACAGCCTCCCTTGAAACGTTCCCGTTTCAATGAATAAACAATTTAAATTATCTAACTCAGTTTCAAAATGATCAGTGGACTGTAACACAATGAAATCAAAGAAATTCTGATGTTAATGATCATCAAACATATTCGAAAACAAATTTATCAAATGTATCTAAACGTCAGTAGGCACTAAACAGATCTTGGTTACTGCACGTTTTAAAATAGTATTTTTAGTTTTTACACTGACGACTCGTACTAATCCATCTGCTCCGTGATGTAGCTCAGTAATTCTTTCTAAGTTCCAATGTAAAGGTGGTATGTTGTCCTCCTTCAGCAATACCAGTGCACCAATAAGCAGATCGGGATTCTCCTGACGAAATCTCCATTTCGTTCTTTGCTGAAGTGAATGCAAATAGTCTCTTGACCAACGTGACCATATTTGTTGAGACATTTTACATATATGTTGATAACGTGACAAATGACTAAGTGGAGTATCTTGCAAATTTATTTGAGGCAAGAAATTTAAAGTTTCTCCGATTATGAAATGCCCAGGAGTGATTGCTTCCAGGTCGTTCGGATTGTTGGAAAGGGGAATCAGAGGTCGGGAATTCAGAATAGCTTCCACTTGTGTAAGAATGGTATAAAATTCCTCATAAGTGAAAGAAAAATTTATTGTTACCCTTTTCAAATAATATTTCACGGACCGTACAGCAGTTTCCCATAAACCTCCCATATGAGGTGACTTCGCGGGAATAAATTTCCATTCAATATTTTGTTGAGATAAGTATTGCTGAAATTGGTCATTTAATTCATTCATTTTTGTTAATTCATTATTAGCACCAGTAAAATTCGTACCATTATCAGAGAACAATTTTCTGCATATGCCTCGTCTTGATACAAATCTTTTCAAAGCATTTAAAAACGATTCAGTAGTAAGATTGCTGACTAATTCCAAATGAACTGCTTTACTAGCTAAACAGACAAACAAACTTTACTAATTTCCTATTTCGAGTTTTTCCATTTTTGATTTGGAACAGTCCAGCATAATCAACGCCACAAAATGAAAAATTGTACCCGAAAATCAGGTAAATTACCCATTTGCTGTGTTGTGCTGTTTGGATTTGCTTTGAAACAAACTGTACATTTACAAATGATCGACTTTACTGCTCTCTTTCCATTCATAGGCCAATAATTTTGTCGAATAAAGGAAAAAGTTGCTTGTGGGCCTGAGTGGCAATTGCGAGTATGTTCATATCTTATTATCAGGTTCTTGAAATTATGATGTTTCGGTAGGAGAATTTGATGTTTTTGATTAAAAGATAATGGAGAATGTTTAAGTCTGCCACCCACACGTAGAATATTATTTTTGTCAATGAAAGGATTTAAGGATGCAATTTTACTGTTTGATTTTACCCTACAATGAGATTGGAGGAATTTTATGTCTTCTGAGAAAGCTTGGGCTTGTACTAGATATAACAAAGTATTTGTACTATTGGATAACTCATCAATGGTCAGAGTTCCATTTTGTCTACCTTCAGGAGTTGACTTACAATTTCTTAAAAATCTAAGAAAATGAGCTACAACTCTCTGGAGTTTCGTGAAACTAGAGTATCTATCAACTAAATCAAAAGAAACAGTGCATGAGTATGTGGTCGTCTTACGTTTGAACTCTTGTAAGTCTAAGTGTTTACGTGCAAAATTTGATATATGTGTATTTTTTGGCCAAAATTCGGAATCTAAAGTTAATAATGAAGGGCCATTCCACCATAAAGTTGACTTAATGAGCTCAGTGGGTTCTATTCCGCGAGATATTATATCAGCGGGATTGTCTGAAGAACGTATGTGATGCCATTTTTCTAACTGTGTTAGTTTCTGAATTTCGGAAACTCTATTGCATACAAAGGTTTTCCATGTATAAGATTCAGCTGATAACCAAGATAATAATATTGTCAAATCAGTCTAATAATAAATATCCTCTATATGTAGTTCATTCAAGTTAGATGTTATTTTATTTCCCAATTTTGCTAATAACAAAGCCCCACATAATTCTAACCTGGCTATGGAAATGGATTTCAAAGGCGCCACCCGTGACTTCGCACATAATAGCCTTACAAGTATAACATTTTCAGTCTGTGACCTTATGTAGATTGCTGCTGCGTACGAATATTCAGAAGAGTCGCAAAAGCAGTGAATTTGTACCTTCGATGACCCCCGACAAATTACCTGTCTTGGTATTCGAATAGTACCCATTTCATTCAACTTACTGTAGAACCTTTTCCATGAAGTATACAAATTTGGAGGAATAGATTCATCCCAATCGATGTTATATTGCCAAAGCCTCTGTAGAATAATCTTTGCCTGTATGGTTATTGGACCTAACAATCCAAGAGGATCAAATATTTTGGAAATATAGGATGAGATGGTTCGTTTCGAAATATTATTCAGTGGATCATCATTTTTCACATGATATTCAAATTCATCAGCTGAAGCATTCCATAAAATTCCGAGAGTTTTTGTATGTTCATTATCTGTTATAAAATATGGTATATTCTGATTATTATCTTTTAAATCATATAAAACCTTTGGCTCATTTGAAGAAAACTTTCGGAGTTCGAAATAAGCATCTCCTAAAATTTTTGTTATATTTTTACTCGCAGAGAAATTGCAAATTTCGCGAGAGTATGATCAAGTCTTTAGAAGTTACAAATTTACTGACATTAAGCGGAAACAAACGTTCTTCAACTGGGTATATTGTGGAAAAGAGTGTTTTTGTTTTGATATTTTAGTATATTTTTTTCCTATAATATTCGCGGAAGTGTCGGCCGAGCGCGCTCGCTTCGCTCGCGTATTTCTTGCTATTGATCTTCACCAAGAAATAAAGAATTAACCTTTCTACAAAAAGTAGAGAAAAAATAAAATAATAGTAGAAAAGCGTGCACTCGGCCGACATTTCGAAATTCTGCGCCCGTGGCATCTCTTGGATTTAGATTTCTTTTTTCCGTACTATACCGTTGCAACACCATCTAACTCCATCAGCTTTATTCGCATCACCCATCAATATGAAAAAACCGTCGCATAACTACGTGGCATTTTATTACCCCACTTTTTGGTAAAACATCGTAATGTTGCAGTTTACCGAGTATTGCATTATTATTTCTCCACATAAAAATTGAACCTTTAGAAATAACACTTTCTATGTCATGAGATCCTGTTAAAACATCATCCATATAAAAATCGGATAAGATTATTTTACATTCTTTTGGGTATGAAGTTTGATTATCTAAAGCAACCTGTTTGAGACAACGCGTAGCTAAAAATGAAGATGGTGCCATACCATATGTTAAAGTTTGAAGTTGAAAATAACTTAACTTTTCTTCAGGACTGTCTCGCCAAACAATACGCTGAAGATCTCGTTGGGAAGTATGAACCTTTATCTGTCTGTACATTTTTGTTAAATCTCCAATTAATACTACATTATGCTGACGAAATTTAACAATTATAGAAAAAAGATCACTCTGTATACTTGGACCCACCTTCTGATCATCATTCAATGAGAGTCCAGAAGAAGTCTTTGATGAGGCGTCAAATACAACTCTGAGTTTAGTTGTCAAACTGTCAGCCCTTTCTTCGAAATGATGTGGTAAATAATAACTGTTTTTATCAAAGTTGTGATCGCAATTAATTCGAATCATGTGACCAAGCGATTCATATTCCTTTATAAATTTGGCTATATTCATTTTTCAAATTGAAATTGTGAGCAAATTTCTTCTCCATTGAATAGAAACGTCGAATTGCCATTTCCAATGAATTGCCTAAATCTCTCTAATTGATCTTGAAGTTCTGAATTAGCCACAACAAAACAAGATGATTGTTGATTTATTTGTGGAATGAACATACGACCTGCTACGATCCAACCTAATTGAGTTTTTTGAAGGAAAGGTAAATCATTCCCCAGTTTGATTTGACCTACAGAAAGTAAATCAAAAAATATACTCGCTCCTAACAAGAGACCAATATTACCAGGCTGATAGAAATGAGAATCTGCCATTCTTATGTTATCGGGAATTTTGAATTCTTGTATATTTACCTTTCGCTGAGGTATGGTGTCAGTTATTCTATCTATAATCAAGCAAGAGAAACTTGTTCTATAATCATTGAATAATGATTTCATTTTTATATTTGTTCGTTTTGTGATGTTTGTTTAAGCTTGATTTATTCCAAAAATTGGTAAGTTAATAGAAGATGTCTGAAGATTCAAACGTTTAATCAAATCGCTTGTCGCAAAATTTGACTGCGATCCGCTATCTAAAAGAGTTCGACATTGTACATATTGATTGTTTGAATCACAAACACTAACAATGGCAGTTGGAAGGAAAATGAAAGATTCTGAATATGAGCAATTTGTATGCGAACTTAAACTATAATTATTTTGTGCAAAATTTGAAACTGTTGCTTGTAGTTTTGTGTGATCATTATTGAGCGAATTTTCTGCTTGCAATATCGAATTATCTTGTAGTCTACCTACTTCATTATTACGAGTAATAGACTGTTGGCTTGAAGAATTTGAAGAAGGAAAATGTAAAAGTGAGTTATGCCTATTCAAACATGTCTTGCATGAGCTTGGATTCGACATTCAGAATTTGCGTGTCCCAAACGTAAGCAATTTGTGCATAATTTCAAACGTTTGACTTCTGGATATCTAGCTGATACCGGCATGTCTAAAAATGTCTTAAAAGAAAATAAGTAATGAGAACCCTGACATAAAATACATATTTTATTTGTCGTGACATATGTCAAAGTTCAAATACCTTGTTTCATCTCAGGAGATTTTTTATTGAAAGCTTCTAACAAGTTACACTTTTCAGACAAAAACTTTGTGAAATCCTCTATTTTTGGAGATTCATAATCTTTAATGTGCCTTTCCCACTCTTTCCTTGAATTGATGTCTAATTTTGATACTAATAAGTAAATTAATAATGTACCCCAATGTTTTGACTCCGGTTCAAGTTTTTCGAGAGCTCGATAATGTTTCAAAAAAGTATCCAAAAATACCCTCAAAGCTTCATATGAATCTTTAATATTGCTTGGAAGTTCGACTATACCTCTGATATGGGAAGAAATAATTGCTTTATTGTTCTGAAATCTATCTTTCAGAAGTTTCCAAGCAACTTCATAGTTGGCATCTGAAACCGATGAAGATAACTTGAGCAGCCTCAGCCTTCAAAGAAGCTTGTAAATAATAATATTCTTGAATCTTACCTAAAGTCGTATTTTTGTTTATGAGTGCATCAAAGGTATCATGAGATTGTGACCATTTTTCATAAGATCCTGAAAACTCTGGTAGAACGATTTGACGCAACTTCACATTAGAGTTATTGTGAATAATAGAAGTACTTTGAGGAATTTGAGAAATGCCTGTGTTAGCTATTGATCGACTTTCATTGTGCATTTCTACATTTGACAAAACTTTCTTCGCACGAGCTACCAAATCGAAATATTTGGTTTTAAATTTACTACGATCTTTATTGTTTAAGATATCATCATCCGGCGACAAAAATTCTATCTCAGATTGAACATTATCATACTCTGAATAAATGCTTGTAACTGTATCAAGGCGGGCTTGCAATTGTTGCAAAAATGTAGCTTGTTCACTAGCCTGGTTGTTCTCAAATGTATTCAAAAACGTGCTGAATCTCGTTAATTGTGCTTTTAAAACACCCCGCCGTGATATGAACTTTCTAATTTCAGCCATGGTGTAATTATTTAATTATTACAAAATGTGGTTTCAACAAAGAAATGATTGCCTTTCAAAATTGTTTAATGAAGCTACTAACTGCTGGTACGTCCGATAATATTATTTGAATTGGTTGAATTGCTACAAGATCAATGAAGCTAATACCAAATGGTTGCATATATCTGAATATAAGGAAGGAAGGATATGTAGGATGGGAACTGACCTCAGCTCAGCTGCAGCTCATGTGGTTGATATTAATCGTTGAACTGGATCATTTCTGCTCGTCCTAACTGCTTGTAGACCAATAATGCCTTTACGTTCGAAGACCAAGAAATGTAGTGTAAAAAATGTGCTTGGCTTTTCGTTTTATGAATTTTATTGACAGACGTTCCAATCAACAACTTGAAACAAAAACCAATATGTCTTATAGTACATGAACAAGACAATATTTCATGTAACATCAAATAGTATGGGAACTGAATGATTTTTCATTTAACACATTCTTCAAGACAACTGGCAGAAAACAACCAGGCCACTTTAATGTGGGTGTCAGGTCATACAGAGGCAACGAGGAAGCAAACTGCCTTGCTAGGGAATGGGCAAGAAAACAATTTTCCGGCCACGATTCTTTTGTGGGCTCTCCAGAAAGAAAAATTCCGACTCAGGATAACTGATGAAATAGAAACTCACTGGAATAACCTAAAAGGACAAATACAAACGTAAATGCTAGTGAGCTAAGGAAAGATAATCAGCTTATCGAGTCGGATAAGAAAGACTTGAAATATGTAATGGTTGGTACTAATCACTGGAGACTGCCCTCTGGGGTATCACCTCAAAAATAGGCAAATCAGAGAGTGACAGTTGCTGAAATGCCAGAACAGTTGCTTTGTGCGAATGCCCAGCGCTTTCGTGCGAGAGGCTTGAATTTCTAGAAGGGGCCTTGTTAACAGCCTCCGACGCCAGGAAATTTGCTCACAGGAAGTTGATGAGCTTCATATGAAGTCTTGGAATCCTGAGCATAGAACAGATTTAGGGTTATGTACAAAAAATCTAATAGGTCGAAGTGCGTGGGGCCGAATAACCTGTACAACCACTCTACAATCTAAAATATAACTGGTTTGCGAATTGAGGTATCGATAAGACATTTATAAATGTGCATAATTTGTTTATATGAAAATTATCAAACAAAACATTGAATGAAGTGATGACGTGAAAGTTGGAACAAAGTCATTGAACAAATTCGTTGAACGCATTAGGAAAAATAAGCTCAGTCACGTCGATTTAATTTTTCAGTTGCGCATATTTTGGTCCTTCCAGAATTTTGATGACGTCATCGCTGTTGGAATTATGACGTCATTATATATATTTTTAAATAGCTACCCTATTTTGATAATACGTTCAAAAAGAACGCATTTTTCTGTGTATGGATGTCATATTTTTTTTTTATGTAAGATGTATGTATGTCCAAAAAATGAAAGATATTTCATTCATAATGAGTCTGTTGATTAAAGGTATCTCCACAAGAAAAATCTAGTGGGGTCAGATTAGGAGATCTAGCGGCCCGGTGAACATTTTTGAAATTGTTACATATGTGGAACATAAACTTAACGTCTTATGAATGATGGTCAACATCATCAATATGTATCCATTATACGTATTTTCTGAGGCGATAAGTCCCAATTTTCAGCGTTGGATCAACGTCATGCTTCAATGATCATATTTTCATTATCAAAATGACGTATCATGCTCAATGTCCAAATAGTATATTATAACATATGTCAAGTAACTGATTAAAAACATATGTTTTCTGAGGCGATGAGTCCCAACTTTCAGCGTTGTATCAACGTCATATTTCATTGATCTTATCTTCATCATCAAAAGGACGTATTATGCACAATGTCTAAAGAACATATCAGAATATATGTCAAGTGATTCAAAAGTCATGTTCTCAAAAGTACGGTTCTTTCTGCGTCGATATGTCCTACTTTCTGCGTTGTATCGACGTCAAACTTCATTGATCATATTTTCATTATCAAAATGACGTATTATTTATGCACAATGTCCAAAGACTAAAAATGGTCATCATGACATATTGTAGGTACAAGCTAAGCAGCCTATTAGGCCTTTTTTGCATGTTATCATGGTAACCCACGAGGTCCAATAACTAATGGACAATTCACAAAAGCTTTTGATAGTATTCATATACTGTTACTGAGTTTGAGATGATGCTTCGTAACTTCACTAACAGCGACACCTATCGTTGGGAGGAATACTTCATATTGATTATATTGCTCAATATCTGAACATATTTTTTGAGGTATTTAACTTGCGTCAGGCAAAGTATGCAAAAATACATAATTATTTGATCGTAAAATGTATCAATTTAAAAAATCATTTTCATAACTATATTATGAGGAATAAAGAATATGCATATTTCGTCTGATACCAGGAAAATTTTGAAAGGACAATTTTTGTGAACATATGTAAATGATACATTTACATTTGATCTTTAGAATGATCATCACCTAGGAGATATATAAAATATGTAAAAGTTTATATCGATTATTTTGTTCAATAAATGAACATATTTCTTGAGATATTCAACTCACATCAGGCAAATTATGCAAAAAAGTATCCAAAGTTACATAGGTATTTGGTTATGAAATGGATCGATTCAAATAGATTTTCATTACTATATTACGAAATATGTAAAACATTCATATTTTGCCTGATGCCAGGAAAAATTTGGAGAGACAATGTCAGACAATGTTTGGAAACATATGTCAATAATATGTTCATATTCGATTTTCAAAATTACCATCACTCAAGAGATATATTTAACATATAATAATTTGTATTGCTTATTTACATCAATAAGTGAACAAACTTTTTCAGGTATTCAACTTACTTTGGAGAAAGTATGCAAAATTACACGGTTATGTTGATTTCATTGAAAATATGAACAGGATGTTCATAAAGTCAGTTGTGGAATCATCTGCGACTGAAAGTTGGAATTTAGTCGCTGTTTTCCATCGTACAAGATAACCTCTCTTGGAAGGGATTCATGTTTTAAAGAGAAACATTCTCAAATGAAAATTGAATCAATACATGACTCCTCTGGAAACGGAAAAAACCCTACGATAAAATTGAAGTTACTTTTTTGTAATATCTAACAGAAAACAACTACTTCCCCGGCAAAAGCCACGCTGGACATTGAACTACATCTGACAGATATTGAGAAAGACCCTATATAACTTGAGAGAAAAAATCTGTAAGTGAAAATTTGCATTTTCATTCAGATAGTTGATTATTTATTGAACGTCCAGTTTCCTTTGGAGATTCTTATCTATGAATGAGATAAGGGAGAATGTTATTCAGAAGTATCACTCACAGAAAATCGATCATTCCATTGATGCGTGAATAATTGCATCTCTTTCGCTAGGCCTCCAATACATTTTGGTCGACAGCGACTAAATTCCAACTTTCAGTCGCAAATGATTCCACAACTGACTTTATCAACATCCTGTTCATATTTTCAAAGGAAATCAACTTGCCATACCCATGACAGGTTTTATGTCAGAAAAATATTTTCAAAGTTTCATCCCACAAAAAATAGTCCAACAATTCCTCATTACAGTGTAAAATTGCTTCTGAAGAGTATGTTTTCCAATTCTTCCGAACTCCCTGATGATCTTAGAAGAGTGAAATAGATTTTGGTCGACCAAAATGTATTGGAGGCCTAGCGAAAGAGATGCAATTATTCACGCATCAATGGAATGAGCGATTTTCTGTGAGTGATACTTCTGAATAACATTCTCCCTTATCTCATTCATAGATAAGAATCTCCAAAGGAAACTGGACATTCAATAAATAATCAACTATCTGAATGAAAATGCAAATTTTCACTTTCAGATTTTTTCTCTCAAGTTATATAGGGTCTTTCTCAATATCTATCAGATGTAGTTCAATGTCCAGCGTGGCTTTTGTCGGGGAAGTAGTTGTTTTCTGTTAGATATTACAAAAAAGTAACTTCAATTTTATCGTAGGGTTTTTTCCGTTTCCAGAGGAGTCATGTATTGATTCAATTTTCATTTGAGAATGTTTCTCTTTAATACACGGTTATATTTGGTCAGAAAATTTGTTAATCTGAATGAAACATTTTTATTACTATAATGTGGAAAACGAAAAATACACACATTTTGTATGATACCAGGAAAACTTTGGATAGGCAAAGGTTAAAAACATATGTAAATAATACATTAACATTCGATTTTCAAAATCATCACCACCCAGGGTATATTTCCACGATGGAACAGTTTATATCGATTATTTTGATCAATAAATAAATAATTTTCTTTTAGATATTCAAATTACGTCAGGCAAAGTATGCAAAATACATGATTATTTGGTCGTTAAATGTATCTAATCTAATATAATATTTTCATAACTATATTAGGAAATATGTAAAATTTTGATATTTTTCCTGTTGCCAGGAAAACTTTGGAGAGAAAATATTTGGAAACATATATAAATAATATGTTTATATTCGATTTACAAAATTACCATCGCTCAAGAGATATGTAAATGATATAATAATTTTTATTGATTATTTAAATCAATATGTGAACATATTTCTTCTGGTAGGTATTCAACTTACGTTGGAAAAAGTAGGTATGCAAAAATACATGGTTATTTGGTCAGAAAATGTATTAATCTGAATGAAACCTTTTTATTACCATATCATGGAAAACGAAAAGTAAACATATTTTGTCTGACACCAGAATAACTTTGGAGTGACAAAGTTTGGTAACATGAATAAATAAAATGTTCACATTCGATTTTCAAAATTATCATCACCCAGGAGATATATCCATGATGGAATAGTTTAAATTGATTATTTTGATCAATAAATGAATATAATTCTTTAGTCATTCAACTTACATCAGGACAAGTACGCAAAAATACATAGTTATTCGGTCTTTGGATGAATCGAATTCTATATAATATTTTCATTACTATATTAGGAAATATGTAAAATAATCATATTTTGCCTGATGCCAGGAAAACTAGGAAAGACGATTCTTGGAAACACATAAAATTAATACGTCTATTTTTGGTTTTCAAAATTATCATCACTCAAGATACATATGAATGATATAATGATTTTTATTGATTATTTTGATCAATAATTATATATACAGAGTGTTTCTTAAGTACGTGTAGAAACTTTAGGATCATGTTGCTGACGCTGAAATAAGAAAAAAAGTTCCTATAAACACTTGTCCGCAAGTTATTCGTTTCTAAGATACAGAGTGTCAAAGTTTAATTCTTATATTTGTTTTTTGTGAATAAATTCCAAAATATTTGTGATATTCGAGTAAAGTTTGGTATCTGAGATAATTTTTCAATGACAAAATCAAATTTTATGTTAATTTTGAAAAAATTAATTGCTAATTGAATTTATTTTAAATTTAAAAATCTTGTCATTCAAAATCACTTCCATCGATTATTTCAAACCTCAATAACTCGAAAACAGTTGCTCGCAGTGACCTCTACCAAGAATATATTTTTTACGCAAACTAAATAATAAATATTCCCAGATACCAAACTTTACCAAATATCAAAATTATACCATTCACAAAAAATTAAAATAAGAATTAAACTTTGACACTCTGTATCTCAGAAACGAATAACTTGCGGACATACGTTTATAGGAACTTTTCTTCTTATTTTGATGTCAGCAACACGCTCCTGAATTTTTCACACGTACTAAAGAAACACCCTGTATATATATATATATATATATATATATATATATATATATATATATATATATATATATATATATATATATATATATATATATATATATATATATATATATATATATATATATATATATATATATATATATATATTTGGGGCACACAACTTACGTCTACCAAAATATATAATAATACGTAATTATTTGGTCTTACTATTGATTATATTGACGAAGATGTATATACGATTATATTTTAAAAAAATTGATATTTTCGTATTTATGTTGATGTCTGCAAATTATTGAAGAGACAATATTTGAAAAAGTACATAAAAAATATTTTTATATGCAATCTTCCAAGTTATCATCATTCAAATGATATATTCATGATTATGCAGTACTGATCGTTTAATTTGATCAAAAATGCAACATAATTGAAATGTGTTAAAGCGAACGTTCGACGTAAAATGGTTTAATTTTGGTATATCATTTAGTCATGAGTATGACCGATTTCTGAAGTACGTATCGGTTAAGTTCATTCAACACGACGCATGAGACATGTGATGAAAACCATTATATGACTTATAATTGTAAAGTTGAATGTTCACCTGGTGGCCACTCTAAAATTCTGCGGGTAGAGGACGACTATTATTATCATTTGCCGTGGCTCTCCGAAGTGACTTACTGATTTTTGGTGGCGTATTTACTTTTCAGCAGCAGAAAAACCCGGAAAAACCTACAATACTACCCTGGGTGGTCGGTTGCACACTTCAAGCAAACCAGACGTCGGGATTAGTATCTAGGCAACTCACAACAAGGTATGAAGACGCCTATCGATACCAGCCACCACATAATAATCCATAATACAGCCAATTGTTAATCTTGCATAACGCCTAGACGACCTTTCGTATAATTATCACCGACATTGTCAAAAAAATTTAACTTTGTTTCGACTTTGCTCACCGTCAAACATGTAATAGGTCTATCGGGATATTTATTTTTTAATCATTTTCAATCCTCAGATTCCGTACGGGTCTTATCACCATAACCAAACATCATTAAAATATTTAAGCACTGCTTTTTGCTTAACCTTTTCGTGATGGAATAGAATTTCCGTGGTCGCCGGCGCGGGGTAGGACTGCTACCCCATTCTAAAATCGAACTTATGAGCAAGAATTGAATGAATTCGAATAAATTTAGGTTAACTTTGAAAGAATATTATATTCTGAAAATTAAACATAACATAGATAATGAACATTGCACGATATATGAATGGTTTATATTAATTATTATTTTATTTGTCGCCACATTCAGGGCACAACAGTTCCTTTCGTATTTGCTCATGAATTACACAAATGAATTTTTTGCAATTGTTGATTTTCTCGTAGTTCGTCTCCAGTCAAATATTTTTGTTTAGCCATGGCTAATAACTCACAAATTCACAAAAACGTAGGATATTACTCGCACCTGTACGTCTTTTTCTGTCACTGAACTCAATCTTTTAAGTAGGTACCTCAATTGCACCGATTTGTTTCGTGTGATGCATGCGCGGAGTCGATAAATATGGTGAGCAAGTTGAAACATTTGAGCCGGAGGGAGGTATGTCGCCTACCCCAACGCATAAATCTCCATCTAAAGTTTAAAATATTTATGATACCTGCAATATCTAATTATTATAATGTCGGTAATGAATCGTTTGAGGATTAGCCATAAGGAAAAGCATGATCCTTTTTTATAGCAGAGTTACAAAGAATAAAGTGAAGTAGGGGTATGCGGCATACCCCGCTTCGTCACGGAAAGGTTAAACAGGTCATGATGTCCATTTATACCTCAATTATTTGAAGGCTAACCATTATTGTTAAGTCGGATTTTAAAAACATATTTACTGTCAGTGGCAAGTTGCATTGGAGCAATAAATATGTCAAAAGTCTGTTCTTGAATGACTAAATAGGCATAAGTGACACCCATATAGAGTGAAGGTGATTCATGAACTTAATGAAGGTGAGTTCGATCGCAGACGAGGATTTTTAGAGTAGTTGCTAGATCTCCTGATCTAATCCACCTAGATTTTTTTGTGGGGAAACCGCAAGTTATAAGTTTACGTTAACAGACCTAATATTACATTAATATGAATGAAATAACTTGCATTTTTTCGAAAATAGGGTTATGTAACGTACGAAAAAATGTCATAAACTCTGTAATTTGACTTCACTGATGTTAGTTCACATGTACTGCATACATATATTTTCAAATTTTATATTCTGCTCAACCGTCTGCTCAAAAATTCGATCAATATCTTGCATGCAAGCGTTCTATTCCACACGAGAACACTTGAACCTCATCATTAATTTAAATGAACTTGAAGTCATGAATGTCATGATAGACGGAAAGGAATGAATATGGTTACCGAAACTATCGATCAACTTCAAACAGCTGTAAATTTGTTTCAAACCGCCCCCCAATCTACTGAATTTTATGTGATAAATGATTTTAAGTACCTTCAAAATCATTTGTTTTTAAACTTCTTCGTTACTGAAGCTCGTAACCAAACCACTACCACTATAATTAAAAAACAAAGAAAAACGCTCAACCTCACCTCGTCCGGGTTATTCACTTTTTGAGTTATAAACTGAGACGAGCCGATACCCTCTTAGTATTACTTGATTTGTGATCATGAAGATTATTTTGATTATGTTGATAGTTTCAGTATTCGCATTACATGATAGAGACCATAGAATACTTGAAAATACCAGGGAACAGAATGAAAATGGATATAATTTCAGGTAAGTCGATTGTACATGTCATTTAATGCTATATATCAGAACTGAAAGAGGAGATGATAATGATCGGATAAATGATGGTGATATTATGCTGATCAGGTTTGAAAAGTGGAACATTCGAACATTTTTATTACACGTAACAAATAAACGAATTTTGCATAGGTATAAAATTATAATCCATTTACTTCCCATCATGCAGAAAATATAGCGGAATGAGAAAAGTCTGTTTTGTAGCATACAATAATGGTAGGATATGCCAATGTAAACAACATAAATTGATAGGAAAATACTATTGATGTTGTTGCTGAACGCAGACTTCACAAAGATTTACAACAATTATATATGAAAGTTATTTATATTATTAACGATAATATGGAAGTTATGTACAAACAAAAATTCCGGAGGAGATTACCCACTGAGCAATTGACCTTCACCTCAAATGTTCGGCTGGCTCTGAAGGTCAATACTTGTCTTGTAATTCGGTATTAAAGAGCGGGCATACGAATACTGAACTTCACTTCAGTGCCTGAAATTACCTACACGTCCATTTTAAACTTATAATATCTGTGGTATTATAGTTTAAGCAATGATTTATTTCTCAATTGTAAAATATACATGACATCTTTGGCATATTTATATAACAAAAAGCGTATTGTTCACGGAAAGAACTTCCGAAGCAATTCATATTAATACAGAATACTACAAATCTTCCCCCTCACAAATAAAACATGAAGAATCAATATTGTAAACGATCAGGAGGTCTTGTCATACGTTGAACTCTCCCTGAAACCACGTTCGTTTCTGGCCGCTGCATTACAATTTTCGGTTGTTCCTTATCGGATTCCCTATTGGTCATACTTGTGGTAATAAAATCAGAAGATGAAAGTTGATTTGCGTGTCTTGTCCAAATGAAATCACTGTCACATATCTTTACCTTGTACATATCTTCACCTATCCTTTCTATTACCTTACCAGCTAACCAACTAGGCTTCACAAATCTGTAATCTCTAGCTCTGACAGACTGTCCAACAAGAAATTCAACAGTTCTTCAGGGAATCCGATACTTTGACATCCTTCCGCAGAGTCGAGTGTACTATTGTCATTATGACAACTTTCAGTATTGGCAGTGACATCCTGAAAACCAACAATCACTTTCCTTGTGTGTTTTTTATCCACACTTACTGCAACCTAGTCGATCATTTCCATCCCAGTTTCGTTTCACCCATTGTCTCTCATCGTATCTGTTTTTGAAATTTGCCCCATTACGCTTTCGCTCATCATCATGTTTACTCCTCATTTTATCGTTTATGCCGAATCCTGTCAACGCAGACTCCGTCTGCAGTGCCAACTGCAGCGCTTTTTCTACGATTAGATCTTCCTCCTTCTGCTGTAATAACTTATCCAGAACTGGTCCACTTCCTAAACCAACAAATTTTTCAACACAGTTTTCAAAAACTGACCGAATTGGCAATCGACAGCTAATCCTTTTTGGCGGAGTAAATACTCAGAATAGGATTCGTTCTTATCTTTCTTAGAAATATAAAAATTGTACCTTTCGGCAAGCACCATTTTTTTCCTGATTATAGTACTCATCGAATTCCTCTATGCTTTTTACAAATTCCGTTGATTCGGCCGTTTCTGGGCATAACAAATCTTCTAACAGTTCATAAGTTCCTCCGTCAGATCATTAAAAAGTATTCCCCTCTTGATTTCGACTCTAATAATTGCGTTCGCAATGAAACATTGTTCAAGCCTTTTCTTATGAACAATCCAGTTGTTCATCTTCCCATCAAAAATGTGTTGAACACCAACAAGTGAACAGGAACTCTCTGACATTTCTTATGATTCGTTAGTATTCCTCGTCGCCAATATAATATCTGTGGTATTATAGTTTTAGTAATGATTTATTTCTCAATTGTAAAATATACATGACATCTCTGACATATTTATATAACAAAAAACGTATTGTTCTTGGAAACAACTTCCGAATCAATTCATATTGATACAGAATACTACAAAACTGTTTGTCACGTTTTGTTACATGTGCTTTGAAAAAAAGTTCCCTTCAGCAAGTCTTTAAAGTGACGATGAATAGGCTGGAAAACTGAATGTGAGAACTTATGAAAAACGGAACAGAATGAAACACTTTCATTCCTACGAAACTTCAATCGCCAAGTTCAAAGTTAAAATCTATTATGGAATGCCATTATTTGGTCTCCGATTATTTCATATCTTTGAGACTTCTGGTAATATTCGTAACATAAACTGAACATCGGACAGGTATATATGATAATGCGTGTAATCAGGTATTCCTACACTCGGTCATCCTGCTGCAGGTCTTTCTACAAACCTAATAATAATAATAATAATAATAATAATTTATTTGCCATATAGAAAATAGTTAGGTACATTATGATATCGAAAAGTTATTAAAAACTGTATATGTCTAAATAGAAATGGTAAATAAATTGTTGCCACTAAAGGAATAATAATGACCTGAAAAAATTAGATAAATTAATTAACGTCAACTTATGGAGACTTTTATTATTTTCTGACATCTTTCGTCAATTACGTTGGTGACTTAAACCGAACAGTAAATTTCATTTTAAATTGCTAGTGCAACGTCCGCTCAAAAAGTTGGCAACCTTCGCCCTAAGGTAACTTTCACAAGGTGAATCTCACCCTTATTACTTCACATCAGCAACTCTTACAGTAAATCGGTGTGTTTCGCTATGAGATGCCTTTTACCATAAAATAACTATTTCAGAAACTTTTTCTGTATATTGGAGAGTTTCGCCCTAATGTGACATCCACTAAATACTTCAGCAACTTTTGCTGTAGAACGGCGACTTTCTTCCTGATGTAACTTTCACCAAAAGATAATTTCTCTTACCACTTACATTCAGCAGCTTTTGCTGTAAATTGGTGACCATTGCCCTAACGCGTCTCTCATCTCAGAAGAACTTCTCTGGTTACTTAACTTCAGCAGCTCTTGCTGTTAACTTGTATGTTTATATAGTCTTAGACAAGTGCTGATGCATTTTTGAGTTAAAAAAATTATTACCAGCATGAGACCTACTGACGGGAAAGATGAATTGGAGTCGACAAAATTGAGAAGGGTGGAACGGGGTGAATTTTTATGGGTTGAACGCGATATTTCACGGTTTTTCGAGAATTGCAACAATATTTGACCTCCTATCGGAAACAGTAAGATGACAAAGTTGTTAATAATGAAAAGATCTGGAACTTTTGTATCGAACATTTTTTCATATAACCTCAAATTTTTCTGGAAAATCGAAAAAAACTATTTTTCAGTTATTAATTTTTGTCTCGGTAGAAATTTTATATTTTTTCTCACGAAAGGGTACCGCACAATTTAATAGGGCAATTGGCCTCCTTTCGAATTGGCTGAATTTTTGATATGTTATAGTCCAAGTCATTCCAAACCAAAAGTTTAAAAGGCACAACTTTGTCTATAGGCTAGTTTTGGTGCTAGAGAAAACTCCCATTTGTTCTTCATTGTTAAACAACACAAAACGTAATCCTGGATAATCATTACTATTATGATTGATCAAAATGTAGACAGTCATTAATATGTGATAAAAGTGTTCCTTGGCTCACGCAATTTTCGACTTCTGAGGGCTGCCGTTCGTTGGGGACGACTGCTGGTTAGCGGAAAAAACCATTTTTTGAAGTTAACTTTCGTTTCTAAATCGATATCACAATAGAACTTGAGAAATCGAACTTTGACGCACTATTGCCCCACCCGTATAAAAATGTTATAGTCCATATTTGTTTTGAAACTTCTTCAAAAATTTTCGAAATTGTGGGATACGTATACTGGATAATATGAAAATATTGCATCCCTTTAATGTAGGTGGCTTAGGAAACGATGTCAAAGTTTCGAGGGTTTTTCATCAGGGTTAACGGTACCAGGTCAATAGGTACGTTAAATGTAACATTTAATGTATTATGGTTCATTATTTTCTCCATATTGGTTGATCCATCAGAAGGAGTTTCTCCGCCACACTTCCTGAGCGCCAATGAAATAATCAGATATAGTTACATACTCATTCCACACAAGCCTACCGAACTGAAATAGACAGACCACTTTTTGTTATATCTTCTTTGAGTTACATCATCAACTTGAAGTATTAATTTACAGAAAGAGTTATGCCCATTGGACTTTTTGTTTGGAATGATTTGGACTATAACATATCAAAAATGCAGGTAACTCGACAGGGAGCCACTTTCTCTATTAAAGTGTGCGGTATCCTTTGATGGAAATATAACTTATTATGTTCCAAGTGAGCTCTAATTTTTTTGTAGCGAAAAATAGATTTTTTCCTTTTTCTTTCGATAAATTCCGAAAAAACGACCTCATTTTCAACTAAAAATTTTCACCGATAAAGTTCTTCTTTTCAAGCTCGCCCAGCAGCCAGTTTTTTCGTTAAAGCGACTACTTTTAGATTGTGTAATGAAAGAGTAGCGCTACTGTGGAACTTTTCTCCAGAAAACGCGAAAAAATGAGAAAATAGATTTTCAAATATCAATTTTTCAAATTTTTGTTCTATACTCATATTTGTTTATTAAAATTGTTGAAATTAACAGTTGAAACCTTTCGAGAATATTAATTTCATGTTATCTTGATGGTCAATTTGAGGTTATGTCGAAAAGTGATTGATACAAAATTTTTCGTTTTTTTTATAATTCACAACTTTTTCCAAAACGTTTTTCACTAAGAAGTCACGTTTCGCAGCAACTCGCAAAAAACCGTTTTCAACCCCCAAAGTGCATTTCAATTTCACCATTTTGAGTGCTTTCGTGTTTAAATTTTTTTTTTTCAAAGTTGGAATCTCTACAACATTCTCCACCTGGTCCTTGCCTGTTACCCCATTTCTAATTTTAGGCGTTTAAAATTCGTTTTGCTAACCAGGAGCTGCACCCTTTCCGAGTACTTCAAAGAGGTTCGATAAATTCATGACATAAATAGGTATATTTCCACTAGATTTTGTTACAACAAACAATTTTCATACAAAAAAAAACAAACCAAATTAAAACGGTTTTTCTGATTTTTCCGGAAAATTTGAGGTTATGTGAAAAAATCTTTGATACAAAAATTGTAGATCTTTTTATTGTCAACAACATTTGCTCTAATTTTTTTTGTATGGAGTTAATTTTCGCTGCAAATCGTGAGAAACCATTTTTCCCAGGTAGCACATCATATCGGCTGAATCTTGGTTCCATATTGAGCCAATATAGATATATTGTAAATGTAAAATCAATATTGGTCCAATATGGATGAATATTCAAAAAACATTATTATATTAATAATATTGGTGGGATATTGGTTGAACTAGTTTTGAATGTAGATTATCACACGAAATATTGAGTCAATATTGGTTGAATAATTTCCACCAATATCGATAATACAATATTGGTTATATATTGTTTTCCACATCTAGAATAAATATTGCAATCCAAATATTCCAGTCATATCGATTAAAGGGGAAAAAACTATATTGTATTTCCAAGTTTGTTAGAATATTGGTTGAATATCATTTCCACTTTATTTGACAAAATGTAATAACTCATATTGAGTCAATATTGGTTGACTGATATTTACCAATATCGATAAAATAATATTGTCTTCACATCGTTTTTAACATCTAGAATAAATATCGCAATCCCAATATTCCCCTAATATCGATCCTAGGAATAAAAACTATATTGTATCTCCCAGTGTGATTACACATTGGTTGAATATCATTTCGCCAATATTCAACAAATCTTATTAATCAATATTGGGTCAATATTGGTTCAATAATATTTATCGGTATCGTTAAAACAATATTGTCTTCATATTGTTTCCTACATCTAGATTGAGATGAAATTTGAATATTGGCCGAATATTCAATAAAACATATTGAAATCATATCATGATCAAACCTAGATAAAAATCCGCTAGGTGGCTCTACATATTGAACGTCTTCTAAAACCTATGAAAGTATATTAAATACTTCTCAAAACTTGTTTCAAGGCAGCTCACTCAGTGGTTATGGCGATGAAAAGGCAGACTCTGGTGTCACCTTCATCAACTAAAAGACATTCAATAATTTATCAAGTTATAGTGACATCCACCAATATATCCAAATGATATTGTACCAATATCGATAAATATTTTGGGGCCATTATAGCTTCAAGAATATTTCACCAAAACTATTTCTAAAATATTCAAACAATATTCGACCAATATCGCAATATGTTCACATTTTACTTCTCGACAATATAACTTCTGAATATTGTGCCAATATTGTCAGAATATTGTATCAGCGATATTGTACCAATATCGCCGAACATTTTGAGGACAATATCAGTTCAAGGATATTTCGCCAATATTATTCAAGTAATATTTGACCAATATCGCCGAATGTTCACATTTTTTTTCTCGCCAATATTGCATTTCAAATATTTTGCCAATATGTTCACAATGTTGTATCAATATTTTACCAATATAGGTGTGCTACTTGGGTTACCTCCCAAAAGTTCATTTCTTTTCGTCCTTCTATCACAATCAAATTCTTATTTATGTCCTTGTTTATTTATTGTACCTATTAAGGTAATATGAAATTAATATTGAAATTTTCATTCTCGAAAGGTTTCATCTATTGATTTCAATAATTTTAATGAATAAATATGAGTTTAGAACAATAATAAAAAAAAAATATTTTTGAAAATTTGTTTTTTGATTTTTTCGCGTTTTCTGGAAAAAATTTCACAGAACGCTTGAACAGAAAAACTGGCAGCTGGCGAGCTTGAAAACACGAACTTTATCGGTGAAACTTTTCAGTTGGAAATGAGGTTGTTTTTTCGGAATTTGTCGAAAAAACAAGGAAAAATCTGTATTCCGCTACAAAAAAATAACAGCTTACTTGAAACATGTTGAATTTCCATCAAAAATCGTGGAAAAAAATTGATTTCTGCGAGAGAAAAAAATTTAAACTGAAAAATTGGTTTTTACGATTTTCCCGGAAAATTTGGGGTGATGTGGAAAAATGTTCGCACAAAAGTTGTGGATTTTTTATTTTGAACAACTTTGCACTCCAACTTTTCCAAATATCGCTTTCAAACCCTATAAGTTCACCCCGTTCCACCCATCTCCATTTTTTCGACTTCAAATTCTTTTTCCCGCCAGCACTGGTCTATTTACCGGAGGTGTTACCTAGACTTCCTCATTCTCGAACGTTGCAACTCTCAATTTGCTCTAACTCATCAAAGTGCCTTTTACATGGTGTCAGTTCAAAAACATCCCACCCTAAATATCTTTCAATCAGTAAATAATATGAAAAATCGAAAAGTCAGGTCAATTTTATATTCAAGAGGGACACTTATGATTAATTATTTCAGCCCTCATGGTTCAACCTCCTAGGAGGGGTAGATGTTACCCTTGGAAACTCAAATGGGAAGGGGGGTCAAGTGGCACATTATTACGAAAAGCATTTAATTTTTTTCCTGGAATGGTATCCTGACTCTTTCTGTTTTGATGAGCTGTTTCCGAAAACTAACTTACGCCACTTACGCCAACCTTATGAACTCTTCAAAATGTTGTCGATTTTGATGAAATGCAAATAGTTTGCATAGGCTCAGACTTGTAGAATATATCTTCAGATTTGTAAGATATCATGTTAGCAAACTGTTATCAAATTTGATTTTTCAAAATGGCAAATTCTGTGACCGTAGGAAATTTTTCGTTACGTTCACTAAAATAGACCGGGATCCCACGCCTATTTTCAAAATTGATTAATAACAGGCTGAATCTTCCTGAGTAGCTTCATTTTGCCAAAACGCCCAACTTTTTCTTCTACGAAAATTCTCGATAGTGGTAGCTAATGAAATGCGCAGGCGTCAAACATGTCGATTTGGTGAGTGGAAAAAATTCATTAATAACAGTTAGTTTTTCAGTTGAACCTCAAGATAATTCGATAAAGTACTCGAAAATAGTTTTGTCCTACAAAATGGATGGTAGGACTGAAGAGTCCCCCACTCCCAACATGTACCAATGACGTGGTCATAAAAATTCATTAATAACCAGCGGATTTTTTTACCGTTGCTTGATTAATATTTGTATAATTGAATGGTCATATTGTCCTACAAATTGAATGGTAGGTGTTCCCAGTCCCACGCTACGAACATGTCAATTCCATGGTGAAAAAAAATTTATTAATAATAGGCTGAAACTTCCTGAGTAGCTTCATTTTGCCGAGACGCCCAACTTTTTCCTCTACGGAAATTCTCGATAGTGGTAGCTAATGAAATGCGCAGGCTTCAATCATGTCGATTTGGTGATTGAAAAAAAATCATTAATAACAGTTAGTTTTTGTACCAATGACGTGGTCATAAAAATTCATTAATAACAAGCGGATTTTTTTACCATTGTTTTGTTAATATTTGTATAATTGAATGGTTATATTGTCCTACAAATTGAATGGTGGGTGTTCTCAGTCCTACGCTCCGAAATTGTCAATTCCACGAAAATTCTTGATATTAGTAGCTAATGAACTGCGTAGACGAAAGTCATGTTGATTTGGTGAGCGCAAAAAGTGTATGGTAAACCATTAGTTTTACCCAAATCTGAAGCTCATGGCTCATGGTGAAACAAACCAATTGAATTAACTTCATTTCAAGGCAGTAAAATCAATCTATTTGACCGTAAGCCACGGGCTTAACAAGCCTACAGATATCTCGATCATACATTCTGGAATAAAAAATCAAAATATTTTGTAATTAGGCACATTTATCCTCATTTTTGATATGATATTATGAATCGGTTTGATTTTTTTGCTTTAATTCGAAATCGATTTTTTTAGAAATAAACACATTAAATCTAATTTGTAGCTCGTAAGTCCCTCCATTCGAATGAGAAATTATATTTCACAGAAGGTGTTGCATTTCATAGCATGACAAGACCTGTTCAAAGGAATAGATGAATATCAATTAGATTATCATTTTTATTTTACAAATTCTATTCATACACAGAAGAATTGATTATATTATTGACTACCTCGTAGAAAAACAGTTTGTTTTTTTCTGTATTATGAAACGTATTTCTCACAAATGTCAGTAATGACCAGTCGCTCACTAGTTCAATATTGGATATGAATGGTATATTGATATTTTTTTATCCATTCAAATTCTTCCAAAAATCTCAAAATTGATGATGTGTCGCCCTCTAGCGCCGAATCTGGTAATACGATCGAGTAGGGCCAATAGAGACTTTTACTCAGAATAGCTTCAGCTACAAAATACCAAAAATTCAGGCATTTTCACAGTAAGACTTTTTTTCATTAAAATTGTGCGGAGTCCTTTGATGATAGTTGCATACATTGTCGTTTAAAATTAATTTTTCCGTTAACCAGATGTCGTTCCCTTACGAAGGACAGCCCTCAAAAGACGAAACTTGTGAGAGGCAAGGTTGTGAGAGGCAAGGATTAACGAATTCTCACTTTTTACGTGCTTTTCCACTTTCTCGGGCCATCAGAGAAATATAAGCAGTCGCTAGGCTTCGAACCCACGACCGACTATCAGAGTGGATAAAAGATCGGTATTTTAACTACTTGGCCACTTGACCCCCGTAAAATATAATATCTCTTTCGAACTGGACTTTTTGAGGCTTCTGGATATACCATACATCCTATTTTACCGTAGAGCAGAATTTCACAATTCGTCTAACCCCTTTGAAAGTTTTCAATTATAAATTTCTGCTCTTCATTTGACGATGTGGTGTTACCACCCTGCATGTATTTAAGCGCATGCGACTTCATTTAAGCTGCCCTGGAGGGCAGATTGATTATTTCAACGTTTTTACTTTGTTATTGTTGTTTTCAATATGTTTATAAAAATTATGAAAGCTAAACAAAATTTTCCACTTATTTCATGAACTTTTCACGTAAATTATGATATTTTTGAAGTGAACAAACAATTATACATTGAAAGTAACATTACTTCTCGAATAAAATTACATTAAATGAGCTAAACCACAATTTCAGAATGATTCGTTATTTTGAATAATTTTTGTAGGACTAGCGATACATACCCGTTTTTTTGTAGGACACTGTGTTATTTAGGTGAAGGATACACTTACCTTTCATGTGTTATCATTGTCCTACAGTTATTAATACTTTTTTTTTAACATGGAATTGACATATTCGGAGCGTAGGACTGGGAACACCTACCATTCAATTTGTATGACAATATGACCATTCAATTATACAAATATTAATCAAGCAACGGTAAAAAAATCCGCTGGTTATTAATGAATTTTTATGACCACGTCATTGGTACATGTTGGGAGTGGGGGACTCTTCAGTCCTACCATCCATTTTGTAGGACAAAAGTATTTTCGGGTACTTTATCGAATTATCTTGAGGTTCAACTGAAAAACTAACTGTTATTAATGAATTTTTTTCACTCACCAAATCGACATGATTGACGCCTGCGCATTTCATTAGCTACCACTATCGAGAATTTTCGTAGAGGAAAAAGTTGGGCGTCTCGGCAAAATAAAGCTACTCAGGAAGATTCAGCCTGTTATTAATCAATTTTGAAAATAGGCGTGGGATCCCGGTCTAAAACTCTTGTCGAATAAACGAG
Source organism: Chrysolina oricalcia (assembly GCA_944452925.2). Taxonomy (NCBI): domain Eukaryota; kingdom Metazoa; phylum Arthropoda; class Insecta; order Coleoptera; family Chrysomelidae; genus Chrysolina; species Chrysolina oricalcia. Next base: position 46,887,744 of record OX101815.2, on the reverse strand, counting down.
AAAATTAGTACTGTACAATATTTTGTAAACAACAGAAATATGACTATTGATTTCTGCAGGTATTCTACAAGTGATGGACAAAGAAGGCAAGAAACTGGAAGGATCGATAAAGTAGGAGAAAACCTGATTCTCCACATGAGTGGATCCTATTCCTACCTATCCAGCGATGGAAATGTGTTCGACGTAGTTTACGAAGCTGATGAAAATGGATATAAACCACAAATACATTTCAATCCTTCACCAAGAACCTCTCCGATCAGTGAACAAACTAAAGAAAAGAACTCGCAAGTGACAGAAACACCATCTACGGATAAACCAGTAACGACAGTTGCCGGACAGGGTGCATTAATCACAGACACAAGTTCGGGGCATGTGGTGAACGGAACAGGAAACATGGAAGTATTCAATATAAGTACTCCAGATTATCTTGAGTTAATGCCAGAGATTAGTTCAGCAGCTATATCTTCTCTAGCAGGAGGGGGACTTGGTTAAATATCCTGAGAATGTGTCGCTTTTCTGATAGTATAAGTCATCTTTGGAATATTTGATGTAGCGTTGAATACAATGACATATTACTGCTAGACTCCGCTATTTGCATTTCTTGCTGCGGTCACATTCTGAACACAATTTTTATTGACGCTTGTGTCGCGGAAAGTTGTAGCTGAGTTTCTACTGAATTATCTGCTTATATACAATGTATAGAAGCAGGTAATTGCCGCGAAATGAGCGGCAGTAGAAATTGTGCTTGAAATGTTAGTCTGTACTAACTGCAGCTCGAAATATAAATAATGGAGTCTAACGGTAATATGTCATTGGTTGAATACACTGGAGTAGCAAACCCAACACCAAACAATTATTTTGAACATTTCAATAGGTGTTTCGGTCACCATGTGATCATATTCTGGAAGAAAATGTATTTACTTATTTATAAACATCGGAAACCCAACAGAAAGAAAATATTTTAAATAATATACCTAATAGGATTACCCTAAAAATTAAATAATTATTTATAGAAAATAAAATCCAATTGTTGACGTATCTGTTGCAAAATAGGTTTGAACGTGAGCGGGTTCGTATCAGGCCCTCCACTGCGGCCGATGACCTATTGTGGCTCTGTTGCAAGTACCTCGTATCTCAATTTGGTTATGCAAATATTTTGGTACACGTTTTTCTCATTTGTGACAAAGATAAATGAAGGATGTCGATGTCTATGAATTCCGTATCGTAAATCTGAAGCATTTCATTAACAGGAGAGTTCATATAATAACTGTTTTCACTCGTACCCACAGAAAATACTAACGGTTTTCTAGAGGAAAAGTTATATACATTATTGATACTTTATTCTATATATGTGTGAAACCATCATTTTTGTCACTGAAAGTCTTGTGTAAGAATACCATATAAGATATTTTTTCCTATTGACCAGGGTACCCAAATATCATTTTGGTGACTATAACCACATAATACACCAAAATTAACGTCGTACTTGGAGTAGAAATTAGTCATTTATGAAACGATGCTCTCTAAACCACCAGACAACGTTGTCTTAACGTTGAGCATGACATCAGTAATACTGCGATGCTTACCCTACTGACTACAACTAGTATAGTATATAATAGTACCTATAAGTGGACAAAAAGGTCTTTCAAACACGCGCGATTTTTCGAGCACGTCGGTGCAGCCGAAGTGCTCAAAATAGAGCAGGTGTTTGAAAGACCTGTTATCCACGAAACCTTTTCGCAATTTTTTTTATTGGTACACTTTGAAATCATAAATACTTGCATAAAATCTGATGATGCGTATAAAAAGCATATGACAAGTTCATCAAACGTATGGAAACGGTTATCAGATAAGAATGAACGAGTTGTGCTGTCTTGCATTTGTTAGTAGATTTTATTTGACGTTACAAGGTACTCCTGTCAGATCAATAATCAACGAATTGTCATTTAGACGTCTTCACGTTTCTTGAGTTGTTGATGTTGCCATGGTTACTTTAAAAAACGCGCGTTTTTGAAAGTTCCATTTAAACATGCTGAGGCGTGCTTAAAAAAGCTAAAATGGGGCACCAATTAAAAAAATTAGGAATGGCAATAACGTTTTTAAAACGTTCAAGTGACAACTTTAGTTATGTTAAATGTTTTCCCGACGGAGGGTCGACCTTGTAGGATTAAACCAAGCAGTGGGCAATTTTTCAGTAAAGTTGAAAACGTTCTTGTAGAGCCATCTTTACAACTAACCTTTTTCCAAATATTTACTACAGAGGACTTGCCGGCGTTATTTAGATAATAATAATTTACTCAATTCATAAATTTTTTCATTCTAGTGACAAGGACATACCACTGGCTAAATTGCTTGATAAAAAAGTACACAGTAGAAGAAGAGGAACTGGAATGATTCTAATAACCTAACTTTTGAATCAGAAACGAAAAGAGCATTCTAATACACTGCCTCTTATTACAGGCAAAAAATAAAGATTGCATGGTGAAGAAACTTCACAGACACAAGCATCCACGAAGACAGACAGTTTGGAGAGCTGAAGTTTAAAGCTTAGGTTTAAATTTTCCGTCAGTTGGACTTGGTTCCGATCTTGGTCGGATAAGCAACTTCAGTCGCGCTCCGGGTATAAAGTTAGTTGCCTGACAAAGTCGCTTTGACGACTTTTATACTCCTACGCTATGTTGGGAGTGTAATTCTATATGGAAACATGGCATAAACAAATTATTATGAATCCTTATTTTAATTTTCTAGAGATAATCCATATGTATTCCATTTAGTTCGAGATTGAATCAATATCTAGAATAAATATTTTTCACCGAAATGATTTTTTTTCATTCTTGTGTTTCGAAGAGTTCGCAACAGATCAAAAGCCCCCGTGTTTTTCAGCATAAAACAATAGTATATTTGACCGTGGTATATTTGGGCCGTGGTGGTCGGCTGATAGTGCGTTCGCCTCGCATGCGTGGGGTCATGGGTTCGATCCACCGATTCACCGGTCTCGTGCATGGCATCACACGTTAAAAGGTAAGGGGTGCGTCTTCCCTTAGCTCACACAAGTCTCTCGAAGATTTCTGAGGGTTGCGCGTAGGGGTGCAATCGGTTGACGGAATTAACAATTTTAACAATTTTAACAATTTTTTAACAGTAAAATGAAATGCTTTGCCAATTTCTGTCTCGATATCGTTATTTTTCGGGTTTCTTGAGCATGAAAATATAACGATAGGAGTAATGGGAAAGTTTTCTTTGAGTGTCTATTTTGGCCATCAGTAACACCATGAAATGTGAACTGTATCGCTTCGTGAGAGGGCGCTGGTGTGTAGTTGTTTTTAAGTAAACCCAGCAACCCAGCAACGTTTACCTACAGTTGGACCTGAAACATTTTAAAAATCCAGAAATGATTGACCAAATAGGTGCAAAACAGGGTAGTGACAACGTTGTTTGAGGTCGGCAACGCAACTTATGTTGGTTGCGCAACTTTTTTGAACACGTCGCCGCAACGTTCAATTGCTACTTGGGTACCAACTTTGTAGAAAGCGGGGTTACTTTGATATGTCTCATATTGTCGATTATAAAAATTATGTAATTTAAGTAATTATTATATTAAAGATATATAATATAATATAATATAATTAATATAATATAATATAATTAAAGATATAGGTCGCGAAGAATAGGATCCAGATGATAGATGTATATTCCAATTTACTTCTTACTAAACTATTATATGGTATTATGTATGATTTGTTAGATTTAAATTCTTTGGAACATCATACCAAGAAGCCTAAGCCCTTCAGAGCTTTGGGCACTGTTTTCCCGACTTGAAGATCAAAATTCAATTTGCCTTCTAAGCTTATTCTTTAATCTATCACTTGGTCCACTGACTGAAAAGTTTCACCGTTTTGTTGGTAGTAGAAATACAAGTTTTTTGATTTTCTTGAAAAAGTTATGGCAAGATATTCTTTCAAATTGAGATTCAGGTCCTCTTGGAAGGATTCTAAAAGATTTTTGTTGTTGGTGGTTTTCAATGGGTGAAAATTTTTTAGATCGTCAGCGTACAACAGATAATTACAGGGTCTGAAACCATAGCCCAGGTCATCGAGAAATATTGAAAAAAGTAATAGACCCACATGAGATCCTTCTTAGGTTACCATCACTTCGCTTGATGACACATTGTTTATTCGCACTATTTGACTTTCATTCTATCAATTCGATTGAACCCATCGAAGTAAACAGCCATGTACACCAAAGTTTTCTAGCCTTACCAGAAGAGTACCATGATGTTCCTTATCTATCAAAGGCTTTAAAGAAGTCTGTGCATACAGCATCTATTTTCGGTTTTCGGTTTTCGGTTTTCCATAATATTGATTGTGAACTGGGTAGGAGGTTGGTATATGTTGACTGGCCTCTGAAAATGCCATGTTGGAATACGGTCAATTTATTTTTTGTGAGAAAGAATAACTCATCTGTAATAATTGTTGCCTTCAGAAGTTTTCCAGGTATACATGAAATAGATATACCTAAATAGTTCTCAACTTGAGTTTAACGCCCACTTTTGGAAATTGGATTAAGGGAGGCCAATTACCATTTTTTTTTTAAACTGACTCTTTCAGAAAGGAACCCTCACTATTCGTGTGGAAAATGGCTTTCTGATAAATTCGCTGAATTTTTGGTATGTTTTAGATTTTGACTTCTTCAGTAAAAGTGTCCATGGGCCCAAAAAAATCGGCATATCAGTTTTCGAGATACAGGGTGTTGAAGAGGAAAAGTGAAGCTCTTCTCAGAATTTTTAAAATGCAATCTTTATACAATCGAAGTGAATTTGGTATCAAAAGGAAAGTAAAACGGTGATCTACGTACGTAATGTAATGTTTTTTTGAAATTATTCATTCATCTACCCAAAAAATTGCTTCAAAGTAACAACATTTTTGAAACATTTTTGAGAATTTTTGTGTGGAAAAGTGGATTGAAATTTCAATTTCCATCACAGCACGTACCTAGAATCGAACGTCCTCTAGAATCTTGTCCTTGTTTGTAATCGATACGACGACGAACCGTTTTTGAGTTATCCCATGACTCTTTTACCCTGAAAAGCGCCCCAAATATGATCGCGCTCATGACCTCTTAACAACTCGCTATTTTCCTAAAACTCCAAAATCGAACTGAATATTATTTTTAGAAACCATTTTGTATTAGCTCCCAACCTTATGAAAGATTCAACTCAACATTCAGTTTAAAAAAAATTAGAGCCTTTGAAACATAGAAAAAAATCGCATATGTACACCCTTGTGACGTAGAATGTCTTCACTAGATTTTAGTGTTTTTTGTTGATCCAAGTTGATGGTACTGATATGAATCTGACAACAATGGGACCGCTGACATTTGTTGACATTGTTTTTGTCAGTCTTGAAATTTTTATTGGTAGATTACTTTTACAACTTTTTTAAAGCTGTCATTGGAAATTTGCCACCCGTAAATTATAAAATGATTCTTGCATTTTCACCTCGCAATCCAAACTATTTGAGAGTGGAGATCAAAGGTATTGAATAGATGAAGAAAGTAGTTTATTTGGAATTCATTCTGATGGCATAAATATCCCTTTACTTATAAGGTATATTCAAAGGGCTGTTAGATGAGGCTATGATGAACAAGCTGCGTGTCATATGCAGCTGAAAATGGAGGGTTCTATTATTTGTATCATCGAGTGCCGTATCCTCAGCACAAAGTATGGAGCAAACCAAATTTTGTTGTAGCTACTATTGACGAAAGTAATGATGAAATAAAAAATTGTGGCTGTGAATGTTATGTAACATCCCAAGGTAGGTTTCAGTATATTACCCTCTTCGAGCATACAGCATAGATTTTGGTATATTTCACTATCACTTTTTTACACTGGTTGCTGGTCGTACTGATAGAGTGTGTTATTTAAAAATCTATAGTAAATATAATATCAGCAATATGTTGCACTTCAACAGTAAGAGCTCTGATAGATCATACATCATTTGACATTAGTGACTTGACAATAGTGATAATACAATCGACAAATACCTCCACGATTCCAACGTTGTCGGATTGTGTCAGTGACGTAAAATATCTCTGGAAGAACACTTCTGAAAACCGTATTTTCATGATTGAATACAGGCGAAAAACAAAATGTAAAAATTAAACAAATGTATTTTTCGATATATTTGAGATATGAAGATTTCAATGATATACATTTTGAAATTTAGGAAATCAGCGAATTCTGTTTATTTACAAAAAGGCCTATTTATTCTGGGAATCTCATGCCTCAATGATGGTACCGTGTCAAATTGATATAGTTTTCATTACACTTCTTTGTTCTGTGCTCTACAACAGGGTGAACAAAGAAAAAACCACGAGTTCTTTAATGAAAATTTAAGATTCAATTTAGTCTGAATGAATTCCCTCAATCTCGGTCGAAGTTAACTGACATAATTTATTTCATACCCATAGAGAGTTTTTCGAAAATGGGGGTACGTCAACCCTCCGTTTTTTAGTTCCAAATATTCCTTAATGTTGAGAAAGTCACATAGTTATTTCATATATACACGCTGAGTTGAAAGAAACGATCCAAGTTTCTTAGAAAAATACTGTTTTTTTCAATGAATACCCTGTATTTAGAAAAAGAATCGTTTAATTTTTATAATTTTTGATATAATGTACGGTTTAAGGAGTCTGAGATATTGTCATCAATACCAATAGGTCTCCGGTCTCGTTTGTCGGCTATATACACTTTTGAATGTACGGATTTTATTGGCACCCATTGGTGACCGAAATAGGAGATTTTCGAGTAATTCATGGTGAAGAATATTCGGAGTAGATGAGTGCGGTACCTATTCCAATCATGCAATACCTTATACCTATACATGGTAAATAAAATGTGTTTAATTTGAAAGCCCTGTTTGCGAAGAAACTAGAGAATATGAATATAAATAAAAGAACTTTTTGGATGCAAACTTTCAGTGAATTGCACAGAAAACTAAAAATTATATTTATTTAGGGGTGCACGTTATTTTGTGACTGACAGATTCAAAATCTTGAAAAATGCGATATAATAATAATAATAATAATAATAATGGGTCTTTATTTTTTCTTTACAAATACAATATTTAACAAGACGATTACTCTTGGGAGGCGATGTTCAACATAGTTGTTCTTCCACATAACCCCCCCAAAATACCAACCAGCTGAGAGACCTCACAATAGATACAAAAGATAATTATAGCTACAACAAAAAATTACAAATTTGTTTTTCAAACTAAAATAGAAATTACAATTCAAAAATTACTAAACAAAAATGTGGAAATAACACCATAAACAAACAAACACGACTAATTATTTCTCAAGGAGAGTAGGTGGGATTTCATATGTTCTCGGAAGGAAAAAAGTGTATTTTTGTTTTTTATGAATTCAGGAACAGAGTTAAATATTTTTACTGCAACATATGAGAAGGATTTTTGAAACGTAGCGGTGGAGTGGACAGGTATATTGTATAAATTACAAGTTCTAGTAGGTCGATTGTGGGTCTGAGATCCTTTAACCAGTTTTGAATAGAGATATCTCGGGGTTCGAATCTGATTAATCTTATAGATAAGACAAGCCAAGTGGAGGGTGAATCTTTCATCAAGATTAAGCCAATTTGACCTACGAAACATATTACTAATGTGGTCAAATTTCCGAAGGCCATAACCATATCTAATGCACGAGTTCTGTATTTTTTGTAAGCTTTTTTTATCTCTGTAGATCAGAGCAGGCCAATAAACCACATTACAGTACGCCAAAGATGATAAAATCAGAGAGTCACAGAGTTTCAATTTTAAACCGGTACTCAACACGTCACGGTGCATATAGTTTTAGTTTTCCATAGGCTTTCTGTATTAGAGAATTAACATGTCCAGAGAATTTTAATTCATTGTCCATATGAAAGCCCAGATTTTTACATTTGTCAACTGCTACCAATATTGAATCGTTGATCTTGATTTCAAATAGCGGGCTAGCAGCAAGAGCCCCTTTATCTTTTCCAAAAATCATTAGTTGCGTTTTGTTTTCATTAAGAATAAGGTCATGCACATTTGAAAGTGCAGAAATGTAGCTCAAATCAGAGTTAATTCTTTCGCAAGCAACATGCACATCATTTATTGAAAATGATAAGTACAATTGCGTGTCATCCGCATACTGATGGGTAGTACAAAACTCGATATTTTGTGGAAAATCCGCAGTGTAAATAGAGAACAGAAGTGGCCCTAGAATACTCCCTTGGGGTACCCCTCGCGTAATTCTCCTACTGGATGAGACCAAATTACCATCAAGCAATGTTTTTTGGGAACGATTACTCAGGTAATTCCTAAAAAACTCAGCAACGCCTTCACTGATACCAAAAAATTTCATTTTTTTACACAGGAGTTCATGGTTGATAGTATCGAAGGCCTTACTGAAGTCCAATAGAACCAACACACTATTTAATTTAGAGTCTAGTGCTCTGAATAGATCGTCAGTTACATGAGCAAGGGCGGTAGTTGTTCCGTGGTCACCACGAAAACCGGATTGTGTAACCGCTAATATGTTATTGTTCTCTACAAATAGTTTCAACTGGCAAGAAATAATTTTTTCTAGTATTTTAGATAGCGTAGGCAATATACTTATTGGCCTGAAGTGCGAAATTTCAGTGGGACGATTATTTTTTGGAACCGGAATAATGTGAGAAAGCTTCCAAGCAGCAGGAAATACACCATGCATTAAGCAAAAATTAACTATGTAAGTCAGGACTTTACTGAGATAAGGGAAGACCAGAAGTAACATTTTCAAATTGATATCATCACTCCCTTTCCCATCAGATCTGAAAGAATTAATAACTTTTTCGACTTCCTTGATATTAGTTGGATGAAAATAGAATCGATCATTCTCAATGACGTTAACATGTTCGTATATGCTCAGCAATTCTAAATCAATAACATTAGTTGTATCTGGGATACTATCAATGAAATAATCATTGAACACATTAGCGTTCTTAAGATTATGAGCTACATTTTTTTTTGGTTTGATGTTGAGATATTCCAAAGCTTTCCAGAATTCGCTAGGGTTAGAATTTGACTTATATTGAAGGTAAGCCCTCTTTTCTGAATTCACTGCCATATTAACAATATTCCTTAGTTCCTTATAATAATTCCAAGATGCATCTGATTTATTTTTTTTTTATTTAGCAAAGGCCTTCTCTTTAGTTTTCATCATGAGTTTCAAATTATAAGTTAGCCAAGGCGCCGGGGGTTTACTTATTCTCGCAGTTCTGGATGGCGCATGAATATCAAATAAACGTATCATATTTGTATTCCAAAAATCAAGAATATCATCAATATTATCCATTGTATATATCACGCCCCAGTTAATTGACAAAAGGTCATTACAGAAATAATCATAGTGAAATTTAGAAAAGTCTCTGAAGGTACGAAAGTGTTGAGTTACTTTATCCTTTCGAAGATTCACATAACTTACTATCAAATGATGATCAGATACACCGTCCATATCAATAACATCGTGACTAATGACTATACCTACATCCGAAGTCAGAATAAGATCAATAATACTTTGTGAGTGCGGTGTAATCCTAGTAGGGGAGGAAACTATTTGTTTCAGGCCATATTTGTTGCAAAACTCCATTAGGAGGGATGAGTTAATATCAGTAGGACAAGACAGATCAATATTTAAATCTCCACCAATGAGAACTAGATCATATTCAAGTAAAAAATTTATAATAAAATTTTCCAGACAGTCGATTGTCGAAGCAACATTAGAAGCAGGTGGTCTATACACGGTACCCATACAAATTGATTTTCCCCCGAAAGTAGTGCCTACCCATAGGTACTCTAGATTAGACTCGTGCCGAAGTGGCACATCTATAACTTTATATTTGCTTATCGATTCGTGAATGTAAAAGGCCACGCCACCGCCCCTAGTCTCACGATCCTTCCTGACCAAATTATATCCATGAATCTGAACCGCCTGATTGGCATCAGTCGTATTCAACCAAGTTTCCGAAATCCCCAGAACAGAATAAGCCTCCTTTTCTACCATCTCCGAGAACATATCGAAACCAGTAAATAATGATCGTGCATTGAAATGCGCGAAGCTAAATAAATTCTTGTTACTCATTATTTATTTTTTTATAACACACAGCTCCAGTAAAATATGTAAACAACATCAAAGAACATATTTATGACTTAAGAATAATTACAATTAATCAAAGAACAATGGAACAAAATGAATCGCTTAAAAGAAAGAAAGAAATGACAAAATAATTTTTTTTAGGCATTAGTTGTTTCTCTACGACAACTGAACAAGATAGTAAGTAGCACAGAGATAAGGGCAGTGAAAAAAAACTAGTAAAAAAGTAAACGGGAATGGAGATAAGGATCCATTCAATAAGAAATTATAGTTCTACCACGATGATAAAGTGTGAACCAAATACATTCACAAATCAGCTTCGCAGTCAATCACTTGCTTCAAGTTTTCACGTAAGATGAAAATTTTTCCAGAAGTTGACCGTGCATTGCGGGAACCATATTTTTCCTTGGCCTTGCGCAAAAGATCATATCTCCCCTTGGTTAAATCCTCGAAAATGGAAAATTCTGTACCTTTCAAGCTTTTCTTAGACGCCATAATAGTATTTTTCACGATATTGGTGGTCAGATTAACCAGCACCGGCCTAGGTTTATTTGAGTTTACCTGACCTACTCTGAAAGCCATATCGATATCTGCTTTTGTGCAAGAAATTTTGAGAGTATTCATTAGGAAATCGATCACAGTAATAGCAACATCCTTCTCTCCTGATTCCTTCAACCCATATATGCGCAGAGAGTTTTTTTTAGTGAACTGCTCCAGTAGGTCAGTTTTACAAGAGAGCCCATCAATCCTCTTTTCGTTTCTGGAGGCCATTTCATTACAAAATTTAAGCGAATCTTTAACTTCCGTGAGGATTTCTTGAATCAAATCAAACTTCTTTTCGATATTTCCTTCCAGTTGTTTAATAAAATTGGCACATACCTTATTGATGAGTGCATCAGTATTAGATTCCTCAGTACTCTGTAATCTACCGCCCCGAGTCATGGTGACTACTTTATCAAGCTGGTAGGAGTGCAACACACCACAGGAAACAAGTATGCCCACACTATTGACCAAGAGGCACTTGAATAATGAGAGAAAAACAAAAAAACACTGCACAGGTTACAAAGGCAACACCATCCACAATTCACCCAGCCATTTTTCAAAAATTAATTCACCAATTTACAAGTGAAATTTAATCGTCTTACTGGAGCTGTTTATCGGTACGCCTACTCGAACATGCCACGTTCGTTATGTAAGGAAGAGGTTTGAAACAATGCATCAGAAATTAATGAATATTGAATAATTTTGTGGATTTTTAATTTTCTCTAGTTTTTTCGGAAAAATGGGTTTTCCAATGAAAAACATTTCATTCACCATGTATTTAAGGTAACGCATGATTGCAATAAGTACTGCACCATCTATTCTGTATATTCTTCAACAAGAAGAATTGCTCGAAAATAGCCCATTTCGGTCTCCAATAAAATCCGAACATTCAAAAGTATATCGCCGAAAAACGAGTCCGGAGACCTACGCTGATATTGAGTCATATTTCTGACTCCTCAAACCGTATATTATATTAGACATTCATGAAAATTATCCCATTATTTTTCGAAATACAGGGTATTCATTGAAAAAAGCAGCATTTTTCTAAGAAACTTGAACCGATTCTTTTTAATGACCTGGTATGCATGAAATAACTGTACGTCGTTCTCAACATTGAAGAGTGTTTGGTATATACAGGGTATTCCACACTCGATGGCCTATTAGACGTTTCTGGAGAACGGAACAACAGATCATTTTAAAAATTTGTGGGCATGGATAATCAAACATGCTCTACCCGTCTAAAATATTTTCATCGATACAGTGATGCCACTTGTATCAGAAAGTAGTAGCTACTTTGTTATTTCAAATGGAACATCCCATATATTATATGGATTTTGAAATCCTTATAATATTCCTCACAACTTTCCCATATAATTCCCTATACCTATCTGTGACGATTTTCGAGATAAAAATTATTTTGTCAATTTTTTGTGTAAAACCTGACCATTGAAAAATAACATTTTTTTCGCAATGCAAATGTACAAAATATTGAACTTTGGGTCATAGCTGCATAAGACCATTGAGTATTCTGTCGATGAACTGGATCTCAGTTTCATCATACAGGGAAGCTCAGAATTAACTTCTTTTCGGGGACTTATGAAAATGACTGAAACTCAGTTTTTTCAAATGGAACCCCCTGTATATTATTTCATTTTCGAATTCAACGAACCAGTTTGAATAAGTTTTATTGAGTATATCCTATACCTACCTCTTACCGTTTATGAGATATAAATTATTTTATAATGTTTGAGGTGTGTGCAAGTATAAAATTTGATGAAAAATCTATCAAATAACGAAAAATAGCTTCACTGTTTTGAGAAAAGTATAATGCAATACATGAACCTTCCTTAATACTGGGTGTATGACAAATATGATTAGGTTGACAGTTCGAAGAATGAAAAATTAAATTGATTAAATTAATTCTACACAAGATATTATAATATTAAAAAGTTTACTTGACAATTACAACACATTTAATACTGCAAAAACAAAAACTCAGTAGCTCAGATGCTTGAAATGCTGACCATTTACTTGCAAACATTGATGGATCGACGTCATGACATGATCAGTCGTGGCTCTGCGGATTTCCGACGGGTCGATTTCTTCAAAAGCACGTCTAACCCTGTTTTCTAGTTCCTGTTTTGTATTCACAGGTGTTCTGTAAACCTTTTCTTTTATTTTTCCCCAGAGATAAAAATCTAGGGGAGTCAGATCTGGTGACCGCGGCGGCCAAATCCAAGGACCCAATCGTCGTATCCACCGATCTTCGAACAAATTTGTGAGTTCTCTGCTCACTTCACCTGTGCAATGTCCAGGAGCTCCATCCAACTGATACCAACAATTATTATATATGTTTAGAGGTAAATTGTCAAGGAATTCACTCACAGTGGTTCGCAGAATATCCAAATATTTGGCGGAATTCAACTTTTCCTCATAAATGCATATTGAAAATGTATCATCCATAAGCATACAAAACACATTAAAACTGAATTTTTGTTGAAATCCCCTTTCTCTAATGAAATGAGGGTTTTCTGATGCCCAGAAATGATTATTTCGACGATTGAATATTCCCTCACGTGAAAATTGTGATTCATCGGTCCAAATAATTTTTTTCAAAAAGTTGGGATCGTCGTATGTCCATGTTAGTAACATTTCGCAAAACTCTACTCGTTTTGGTGGATCATCTCTATGTAGAGCTTGCAGCCGGATGAATTTGTAACCGTGCATATTATGTTTTTGTAAAATTCTCCAAATGGAAGTGCGAGAAATTCCCAAATCTACCGCAGCACTAGATATTGATGCATGAGGATAAGCGTAAAAATATCCCAACACATTGATTTCATTTTCCATATCACCAGTTACCTGATTCTGTTGATGTCTCGAGGCGTGAACTTTTCCGAAGTTGATATAATTTCGTTCAATTCTTCTGAATTTCCGTTCGTTCATTGCCGGTACATTTGGATACAACTCATTAAATCGTCTACAGGTCCTTGATATGATTTTATTGCACTCACCATGAACATAAAACAAATTCAGAATATCAGAGTTTGAATAATTATTATTTGCCATTTTCACTACTCTTGTATGACAGTCGGACTATTTCAACAAGTTATTGTCAAGTGTATTCCTTTGTTTTTCAAACAGATCATGATACACTATTATTCTTGTTGAAATTTGGCACCGAAATCCAGAACTAATACTGCCGTCCTAAGCAAAACCCTCGTATCTACAAAAACGCCAAAACGGAGTAAATCGGGTTTTTACTTGGGAAGAGTGCATTGTTCCAATGAAATACGGGTGTATAAAATAGCTTGAATTTTATATTTTAAATCGAAATACGGAGTTGTCGCTTGGTCAGAATGTAATATTAGGTGAATAGGAGCCATTGCACCAAAAATATCCATTTCAGTAAATATGTCAGTTAAACTTTAGTTTCAATGTTTTTTGTATGGATATGGTTGATACAATTTTAATTTGTATTTATGAAGAAAAGTTTAAATCCGAAAAATATTTGGATATTCTGAGAACAACTGTAAATGAATTTCTTCCCAATTTATCTCTAAACTTATGTTGGGTGGGGCTCCTGGACATTGCACAGGTGAAGTGGGCAGAGAACTCACTAATGTATTCGAAGATCTACGACTGATCATGTAATGACGTCGATCCATCAATGTTTGCAAGTAAATGGTCAGCATTTCAAGCATCTGAGCTACTTAGTTTTTGTTTTTGCAGTATTAACTGTGTTGTAATTGTCAAGTAAACTTTGTAATATTATAATATCTTGTGTAGAATTAATTTAATCAATTTAATTTTTCATTCTTCGAACTGTCAACCTAATCATATTTGTCATACACCCAGTATTAAGGAAGGTTCATGTATTGCATTATACTTTTCTCAAAACAGTGAAGCTATTTTTCGTTATTTGATAGATTTTTCATCAAATTTTATACTTGCACACACCTCAAACATTATAAAATAATTTATATCTCATAAACGGTAAGAGGTAGGTATAGGATATACTCAATAAAACTTATTCAAACTGGTTCGTTGAATTCGAAAATGAAATAATATACAGGGGGTTCCATTTGAAAAAACTGAGTTTCAGTCATTTTCATAAGTCCCCGAAAAGAAGTTAATTCTGAGCTTCCCTGTACGATGAAATTGAGATCCAGTTCATCGACAGAATACTCAATGGTCTTATGCAGCTATGACCCAAAGTTCAATATTTTGTACATTTGCATTGCGAAAAAAATGTTATTTTTCAATGGTCAGGTTTTACACAAAAAATTGACAAAATAATTTTTATCTCGAAAATCGTCACAGATAGGTATAGGGAATTATATGGGAAAGTTGTGAGGAATATTATAAGGATTTCAAAATCCATATAATATATGGGATGTTTCATTTGAAATAACAAAGTATCTACTACTTTCTGATACAAGTGGCAACACTGTATCGATGAAAATATTTTAGACGGGTAGAGCATGTTTGATTATTCATGCCCACAAATTTTTAAAATGATCTGTTGTTCCGTTCTCCAGAAACGTCTAATAGGCCATCGAGTGTGGAATACCCTGTATAAGACATGCTCTTCCCTATACGAAATAAAAAATGAGGGGTTGACGTACCCCCATTTTTGAACCACCCTATATACCTATAAAAAAATAATGCCAGTTAACTTCGACCGAGATTGGGGAAGTTCATTCAGGCAAAATTGAATATTCAGTTTTACTCCATTTTCACAAGTTGTGAAAGTAATCTACCAATAAAAATTTCAAGACTGACAAAAACAATGTTCACAAATGTCTGCGGTCCCATTGTTGTCAGATTCATATCAGTACCATCAACTTGGATCAACACAAAACACTAGAATCTAGTGAAGACATTCTACATCACAAGGGTGTACATATTCCAATTTTTTCCATGTTTTAAAGGCTCTAATTATTTTTAAACTGAATGTTGAGTTGAATCTTTCATAAGGTGGGGAGCTAATACAAAATGGTTTCTAAAAATAACATTCAAAAGTATATCGCCGAAAAACGAGTCCGGAGACCTACGCTGATATTGATGACATAATTCGGACTCGTCAAACCGTATATTATATTAAAAATTCATGAAAATTAACCAATTATTTTTCGAAATACAGGGTATTCATTAAAAAAAGCAGCATTTTTCTAAGAAACTTGGACCGATTCTTTTTAATGACCTGGTATTCATGAAATAAATGTGCGTCGTTCCCAACATTGAAGAGTGTTTGGTATATATAAGACATGTTCTTCCCTATACGAAATAAAAAATGAGGGGTTGACGTACCCCTATTTTCGAACCACCCTGTGTACCTATAAAAAAATAATGCCAGTTAACTTCGATCGAGATTGGGGAAGTTCATTCAGGCAAAATTGAATATTCAATTTTCATCAGAGAACTCACACTGGTTGGTTGAAAATAAATCGAATTGAATTTTTTTTTTGTTCACCCTTTTGTAGAGCACATATTTAAAAAGTGTAATGAAAACGAGATCAAGGTGACATTGTACTATCATTGAGGCATGGGTTTAGCAGAATAAATAGGCGTTTTGTCTATTCTCGGAATTGTTAAAAATTCTTTTCATTTTAGAAACCACGTATCTCGAAAACTAGCAGGCCGATTTCTTTGTGCCCAAGGACACTTGCCGAAGAAGTCAAAATCTACAACATATCGAAAGTTCCGGAAATTTAACCGAAAGCCGTTTTCCATGAGGATAGTGCGGGGCCCTTTATGATATAAAATAAATTGAGGTTCAATTAGCGTTTCTATGCTTAGTTTCATAATTACAGCCAGAATAGGGACCGTCAGGTCCACCATATTTTGCAATATTATTATTTTTTTATTTGATCGTGGATCTGTTTTCTAGATATGTAATTTATGCAAAAATTATTATTAGAAATTGGACTTTTCTCAAGTAGAGTGGGCAGATCAGTTGGCTTGTAAACAGAACAGAGGAATTTTGAAAAAGCATCGTATTTTTGTATCACCATGCATAAGTATTAAAATTTTGATGAAAATTTGGAGTTGTTTTGTTATTGTTAATACATGACCAGAAATATTTAATAATACATTGTAGACTTTCCTTAATTTTCAAAATATAAGCTCTGTACTTAATCAATATCTATTTGATGTTTCAATTGTTTCATTGTATTCAAAAAGCATAAATAGTCTGAGGGATTGTGATTTCTTTTCCAGTTCTTACGACTTTTTACTTTTTTGTTTGATATTTTCGAACCAATTAGGTAGGACGCTTTCTATTTATGAATGTGTAGCAAACATTATCATTTATTTTTTTTCCAATACATCATAGATAATGAGTACGCGATGAATTGATCATTGCGTACTATGCTTTCCAAATTTATCATTCCAATAGATTTGTGCCATGTTTTCATTGATGATATTGTAATTAGACCAGTGCTGAATCATTTTTGATATGAAATAGTTATTTGTGTAACAAGTGTATAAAGTCTTTACACACTAATCACATACAATATTTTTTCTACTACCGTATATAATTTTTCACTGAGATTAGAAATACAAAATTTACTCAACACCCTATGGTAATGCATGTACATTTCACGAACATAAATTTATTTGACAATTAAAAATATATTTCACTCTTATATAACAAAATAACATTAATCAACAAAACAGCGGTCAATGAGTTAGATTTTTAGTTGTTAGTTATTGGAAATATTAATATTGAAGGTGCAACTATTACTAGCTTCCAAAATTTATGAAGTGGGCATTTTCCATTACAGAGTTTAAAACATTTTGTGACCTTATTTCTGTAACGCTGGTATCGAGCGATTCTCAAAATTCTCTATTATCGTCTTCAACAGTAAAACTGTAGTTTCTAGAAACGCTCTGTTTGGAAGTAGATGGCATACTGTCATCCATCAACAGTTTATCAGAAATGTTATTCTTTTGGGTAATTGTGCTATCCACATAGCCTTCTGCAACAGCAGATGACTTTCATCCTCCGTGTTTTTTTACAGTTAGAAAGTCACCTCCAGAATTTGCTAGCATAGTAGCTGAAGACCCCCTAAAGCATTGTCCTGTGAAAGCTGCTGGATTGGGAAGTTCAGATAGGTTGCTATAACATATGGCATTTTACCAAATGTTGTTTAGAAACTGTTTAGAATATTTACCATTTGCGTATTTTAAAAACAACCTATTACAATTTATATTTGATGGTCTTAGTGAGGAATATTTTGTTATGAAATATAGATAATCAACTGAAGAATTATTAGGATTTAAAATCGTAAAAATGTGTACCATTCTATTTTTTGTTTCTGGTATTTTAATAATATACACTGTTTGTTTATCTTCTACATCGTTAATTGTCATTTCATATAATTCTTCTCGACGACAAACTCCCTAAATTCCAATTATGAAACCAACCTAAAAATAACATATTGCAGTGGTACAAATAGGTTAATTGAAGAGGAAAACATGAGAAAATATCCTGACGTTTGGAATGTAAAATTATAATCAAAAGGGAATGGTTTTGTATCATTTTGCGTATAATGTGTTGCCTAACTAAGCCGGTGGCCTTTGAGGATCGGCGTAGTTACGCAACACTCCATACGAACACCATACATTGCAATAGCGTCACTCATAACATAGAAAAATATTTAGATTTTATACATACTCAAGCGTTTACTTACTTTGATCATCAAAAACTGGGAATCTGGAACATTCAGGAGAAAATTAATTAAATTTTCTTTTTAAAAAATTTTGGATTTTCTTGCTTCATATCCTTAATTTTTTGTTTGATTAACGCTATTAACTTGAATTTCGAAATATCAACGATGTTTTTATATTTTGAAGTGCTTTTCAACATAGAATATATCGACCATATTGTAGAAGGTTTGCAAGACTTTAATTTCCCAGCTAAATAGGCCAAAATGACGTTTTCTGAGTATTTTGTCACTTTATTCTTCCTGCACCATTCTATAAATATATTATATTTCTGTTCATAAATGTGTGCAGATTTTTCTGGTAATATGTTTTCAGTGGCTTTTTGAGCACTGTTGAGTATTTTTGAAGGAGTATTGTCAAATTCACCTGATTAATTTGAATCCATATCGGTTATCAGACAGGTACAAACAGATAAACTGCAGTAAAATTTGAATGAAGAATTATCAGGTATACAAACATTATTGACAAAAACTTGTTACCTTGTGTGATTAGATTAGATTTTAGATACTAAATAAACTTCATAAATGAATCTATAACAAATACTTTTGCTGTGTTCTGTGATACCAACACAATATCAGATATTGATTGTCTCGTAACCACACAGCCTACTTACTTTTTGAGCAAAATCGACATCCACGGTCTGTTTATATTAAAGCAATGACATTTGCAAGAAATAATGATCTAAATAAAAAACATGATGATTTGTTGCATACTAAACATAAGCAAAACTTATTTTTAATCGTAGAAGAAGATACCATAAGTATGGCAATATAAATTAAAAAATTTTATTTGGTTGCTATACACAATTTTTGAAATATTTTACTTTACGCTCTAGTGCGTAAAGAGTTTTACTTTACGCACCAGTGAAAGAAAGTAAAACTTCACGCACTCCAAAGCGTGCGTAAAGTACGTACTTTACGCACGGTAGTAGAAAAAAATTATTAACAGCATGAAACGTACCGAAAGAGAAGCAAAATATTGATCGAATGATGGAAAAAATAAATTGGAGTCGAAAAAATGGTGAAGGGTGGAACGGGGTGAACTTTTAGGGGTTATGAAAGCGATATTTCAAGGTTTTTCAAGAATTGCAACAAAAATTTACCTCCCATCAAAAAAGTTGAATGGCAAAGTTGTTAATAATGAAAAAGTCTAGAACTTCTGTATTTATCACTTTCCCGCATAACCACAATTTTCTTGAGAAAATCGGAAAAACCGATTTTTCAGTTATTAATTTTTTTTTCTCTCTTTAAAATTAATTTTTTTTCACGAAATTTGGTGGAAATATAACTTAATATGTTTCAAGAGGGCTGTGATTTTTTTTCGAGAAATTCCTGAAAAACGACATAATTTTCAACTGAAAAATTTCTCCGATAAAGTTCGTCTTCTCAAGCTCCCCAGCTTAGCACTAGATTACTACTACTATGGATTTCTCTTCCAAAAGACGCGAAAAACTGAAAAAACAGATTTTCGAAAATCAATTTTTTTTCAATTTTTGTTCTAAACTCATATTTATTTACTGAAATTATTGAAATTAATAGTTGAAACCTTTCGAAAATGAAAATTTCTATATTAATTTCATGTTACCTATCTATTGCGGTAACAAAAAATAAATAAAGATTGGATTGTAATAGAAGGGCGAAAGGACGTGAACTTCTGGGGGTAAAAATGGTTTTTCACGATTTGCAGCGAAAATTAAATTCCTACAAAAAAAATGGAAGAAAAAGTTGTTGTCAATAAGAAGATCTACAACTTTTGTTTTCAAGATTTTTCCACATAACCTCAAATTTTCTGGAAAAATCAGAAAAATGTTCAGAATTAACCGTTTTATTTTTTGCAGCGAAATATTTATTTTTCTCGAAGCTCTTAAAGTACTTGGAAAGGGGGCGGCTACTAGTTTGCAAAACAAATTTTAAATGCCCAAAATAATAAATAAACTAACAGGCAAGGACCAGGCGGAGAATGTTGTGGAGGTTCCAACTTCGACGAAAAAAGTATCTAAACACAAAAACACTCAAAATGATCAAACTGTGATGCAGTTTAGGAGTTGAAAACGGTTTTTTGCAATTTACGGCGAAACGTGTCTTGTTAGCGGAAAATGTTCAAATAACAAGTTGTGGATAATAAAAAAAAACGATAACTTTTGTATCAACTACTTTATATATATATATATTTACTTTAAATAACCTTTAAATAACCTCAAATTGACCGTCAAAATGGCGAAAAAATTATTTTTGAAAATTTGAGGTCATGTAGAAATATTTTGGATTCAAAAACTGTAGATCTCTTCATTGCCAACAACTTTTTCTGTTAACTTTTTTTGGAGAAGGTTAATTTTTGCTGCAAACCGTGAAAAACCATTTTTACCCCCAAAAGTTCACCTCCTTTCGCCCTTCTATTATAATGAAATCCTTATTTATGTCCCTGTTTATTCTTTGTACCCATTGAGGTAACAAAAAATAAATATTCTCGAAAAGTTTCAACTGTTAATTTCAATAATTTCAATAATTTCAATAATTTCAATAATTTCAATAATTTCAATAATTTCAATAATTTCAATAATTTCAATAATTTCAATAATTTCAATAATTTCAATAATTTCAATAATTTCAATAATTTCAATAATTTCAATAATTTCAATAATTTCAATAAACAAATATGAGTATAGAACAAAAATTTTAAAAATTGATTTATTCGCGTTTTTTGGAAAAAATGTCTACAGGAGTGCTACTTTTTTATTGAAAAGAAAAACTTTATTGGTGAAACTTTTCAGTTGAAAATGGGGTCGTTTTTTCGGAATTCGTCGAAAAAAAAAGGAAAAATCTGTTTTCCGCTACAAAAAAATTACAGCTCACTTGAAAAATGTAGAGTTATATTTCCACCAATTTCGTGAAGAAAAAATACTCAGATGTTTGAGCGAGAGAAAAATTAATAACTGAAAACATGTTTTTTCCGATTTTCCCAAGAAATTTTAAAATATTCAAACGTTAAATTGTCGAGAAGTAAAATATAAACATTTTGCGACATTGGTCAAATATTGTTCAGACAATTCAGAAATAATAATGGTGCAATATTCTAGAAGCAATAATTGCCTCAAAACATTTATCGACATTGGAACAATATCATTTGGATATATTGGTGGAAGTGAATCATTAAATATCATTTAGTTGATCAAAGTGACACCAGAGTATGCCTTTTGGTCTCCATAACCAATAAGTGAGCTGTCTCGACAACAAGTTATATGTGTCATCTTCGGCCGAGAGAAGCCAAGATTTGAGAAAAGGAGCCCAACAGGAAAAGCAATTCTATCCCGATTTGGCAAAGGCCAAAAATAATAATTTCGAATAAAATATTCGAAATTAAGTATATCAAACTGCCGATCGAGCGTGCTAGACCTCGAGCCAGCTACGCCGATAGGCTCCTCCCCCTCAGCTTTCCAACCGCGAGAGCCGGGGATTGGTTAGAGCGATTTTAGCTCTCGTCTATAAATACGGACCATTTTACGAAATTCGGAAGTACTTTGCATCACTTTGAGGAGTGATGTTGTAAGTTGAATAAAGTTCCATATTCGACTTCGCGTTTCTAGTACAAATCTCGAGTAGATAAATACTACTCACAGTTTAGTACATTTATACTGAACTTTTATTAGCAATACTCGATAGTATTGCTTTTTCTCGATTTATCCGAGAACCACTTTCAGTTCTACCAAATAGAACTCGAGTTGAGAGTAAAAAGACTCAACTCACACTAGCTTTTCTTAGTGGAATGCCCACTAGTGTTAAATTAGGCCGCGAACGATTGCTTTCCTGGGTTCTCCAAATATCTACGAGATTAGAGATCTACAGCCAGCACTGAAAGGAGTTCATATCTAATTTCTGACCTGCCCTCAGAAGTCTGATAGAAATTTTGGAAACGAATGTTTTATTTCCCGACCTGTCATGCTCTTGACTAACCCTAGTAGTTGATGACGACAAGAACTTCAAGAGGCCGACCAGACGCCAAGCCGCTCTGCAGCTAGTGGGTGGTGAAACAAAAGCAAGTATATTTGAAAGTGACAATATTTATGTATCCCTATCCTGCGTACTCTGTACTCGCTCAGACCAGGCTTTGTCAGACATACCAATACAAAAGAATTCGGTAGCGAGAACGAATCATAAAAGCATTCGATCTACGGATAAAGCCTGAGTTCTGCTCCCTATGATGATCATTGACTATATAAACTATTAGTGATTGAAGTTTGGTGAACAATGTATCTAGTAACTTTTCATATTTAACTTTGACCCTCATCATTCTCCGATTGCTCAGAGATATTCAGGTCTTTCTGTTTAGTGCAGACATTAGAGGGTACAATATTGGCATTTTCTTACCAGAAATATTCTGTAAAGACAATTCCATTCTCTTCTTTCTTTGGGTACATGCTCGATCCGTTCGGACGTGACATGGAACCCCTCAAGCAGCGTCAGATCGAGTTCGGAGTCGAACCCCGAGCTAGCTGGAACAATTTGGCTCCCGAAATGGGAAACCAAATTCCTAATTTATTAAACTCTGAACTCCGACAAAGACGACATATGAAGTATTCAATATATTTTCGTGGGTTTTAGAAGATGTTCTACATGCGGATTTTTATCCAAGTTTGATCATAATATAATTTCAATATGGTTCATTGAATATTCGGCCATTATCAAAAATTCATCTCATTCTAGATGTTGGAAACAATATGGTCAATATGGAGACAATACTGTTTTAACGATATAGGAAAATATTATTGAACCAATATTTACCCAATATGAGTTATTAGTATTTGTTGAATATTAGCGAAATAATATTCAACCAATGTGCAATCACACTTGCATGGTCAATATAGTTTTTATTACTAGAATCGATATGAAAGGAATTTTGGGATTGCAATATTTATTCTAGATATTGAAAACAATATGAAGACAATATTGTTTTATTGAAATTGGTAAATATCAATGAACCGATATTGACCCTAAATGAAGTATAACAATTTGTTGAATATATGTAGTTGAAATTGCATTCAACCAATGTGTTATCAAACTTGGAATTACAATATAGTTTTTATCCCTAGAATCGATATGACTGGAATATTGGTAATGCAATATTAATTCTAGATGTTGAAAACAATTTGTAGACAATATTGTATTATCAGTATTGGTAGAATTTATTCAACCAATATTGACCCAATATTACATGTGACAATCTACATTCAAAACAGGTTCAACCAATATTCCACCAACATTTGTATTTGTATGTGAGCTCCAAATCTGAGTTGTTCTGCAGCATTAAAGTTTTCGGAAATAATACGAATACGTGCATCATTATTTGTGATTCGTGGTTAAGCGGGTAGCTTTTCTATCGAGTCAGTAACAACAGAAAGAGAATGAATCAGCTTTAAAGAAAATGGTCCCCACCTTTGTAAATACTAAAAACGATTGAAATCATAACCCCTTTCAGAACAAAGGGAGGTCTCTATCCATGGTAAGCCTGGATGTTCTGCATATCAACCGAAATTTGCAGACAAGGAAAATACATCACTCTTTCTGAAAAATGTGGTGTACACCCATTACAAAACTGAAGACTTCGCAAATTTTCCGAAACTTGCAGATATAATTCGGCACGGGAGCTAAGATCGAAAAACGAGTTCTCCACCCAATAGAAATCAGAGGGCGCTGCAACTTTCCTGAAATTTTCAGACAAGACACAGCAAGGAACACTGAATTCGAATAATGAAGTCTCCGAGGTCTCCACCAAACAAAAACCAGAGGCACTGCAACTCATCAAATTCACGGACTAAGCAGAGACCACTGAATTCGAATAACGAGGTCATCGATGTCTTCAGCCATCTAAAGAGTGGAGACATTACAAATTCAACCAAATTCGTAGACAGAACTCAGCAGAGGCCCACAGTATTCAAAAAACGAGGTCCCCGAGGTCTCCACTCAACAAAATTATGGAGTCACCATGAATACATTTTTTATCATTATCATCCCCATCATCACTTGGTTGAATTTTTAGTATCTCTGGGGTTTTGTTGGGCGCAGATCTCAGGGGCCTCGTTTTTCGAATTCATTGGCTTCTGCTGAATTCTGTGTACGAATTTGGTTGAATTGATAGTGTCTCCGGTTTCTTGGTTGGGCTGAGACCACGGGGACTTCGTTATTCGAATTCAGTGGCTTTTGTTGAGTCCTGTCAATAGATTTGATTGAATTTGTTGTGTCTCGGGTGGCGACCTGGGCGACCTCGTTTTTCGAAGTCAGTGGCCTCTGCTGGGTCCTGTTTATGAATTTGCTTGAATTTGTAGTGTCTCTAGTTTTTTATTGGACGTAGATCTCGAAGATCTTGTTAATCGAATTCAGTGGCCTCTGCTGAGTCCTGGCTTTGATTTTGGTTGAATTTGTAGTGTGTCTGGTTTTTTGTTGGGTGGAGACCTCGTTATTCGAATTCAATGGCATCTGAAGAGTATTGTCCGTGAATTTGGTGAAAGATGCAGTGCTTCCGGTTTTGGTTGGATGGAGACCTCAGGAGCCTCATTATTTGGTTTCAATGTCCTTTGCTGTGTTCTGTCAACAAATTTCAGGAAATTTGTTGCGCGCGCCCTCAAATTTGTCTTGGATGGATGAGGTCTCCATCCATTCATCCAACACCCCGTAATATGTGTGCAACTTTCAAAAAATATAATAGGAAAGTGTGAACCGAAATTATTATATTTATTATTAAAAAGGAATTGGATGTTTTCCACCATCATGAATCATGACTATGTATGTGTCTCATCAATGTTGACTTTTTACTATAAACCTTATGTTTAATGTCTTGATAGAGAAGATAAACATTTCCGAAAGCTTGACCATATAACAAAGAGTATTGTTTTAAACAGCCCAGTATTTAGACTGCATCATAAAGATCCATCCTCATTTTTCTTTAACTAGTCAGTCAAGACTACCCTTCGCCTTATAAGACCGAATTCTGCATTTTATCGTCAAACTCCATAACCTCTGAATCTCACAATTGTGTAAAATGTAATACATGTAGTTTGAGGCAATAAAATCAATTATTATTATTATTATTATATTATATACCATATCTCTAATGTATATAATACAGAGTACAAAAATAATTCATTATTGAAGAGATGGAAATCACAAAATCGTCTCCACATCGAACAAGAAATGTAGAATTATTATCAGTAAACTGGCTATCTGTAATATAGCTACCTAATGCATTGAACCACATTACCAAATAATAATTAATAATCTTGTGAGCTATTTCGCAGTACTCCGAATAATGTTGATATTTGGCAACAATGCATTAGCAGTTGAATTGACCGTTGGAGATTCGGTAGATATTCCAGAATAAAACTGTAATTTAATTGGAAATATTGTAAAAGATCGCTGTCACTATGCTATGAAAAACATATCTTGTCGGTGCCATCTTACAGTTCAGCGAAATATTTGACTTTATCTGAACCTTAAACAAACATGAGATTTGTATACAGTGCGTTCCTAAAGTGTGGAAACGCTCTATTATCTTACGACTTGATTATTTTCGTAGGAAAAGCTCGGACATGTCGATTTTGAATTTTAGTTTTCCAACTTTTTTTAGAAAAAAATATATTTTCCTCCACCACCTTTCAAGATATGACGTTATCGATATTTTTTTTAAATTGAAAGGGTATATTTTTTTGTCAAAAATTGAAAGCCCATATTTTTCTGAGTTCAACCATACCACATACGTTATATCTTACAGTTCGAATCACAGTATACTGAGTATAAAGAAAACCAGTGTGACATGCAATGGTAACTAAGAACTTATTGTCTGGTTGCTAAGGGCTTTCATATGTTTGCTTAGCCTACTATTCAAGTGTAGCAATATACTAGTACTAACTACTGAGTAATTCTCAGGTTTACGTTGCAAAATGAATAATGAAATGAATGTTGAGAAATATGAACACTGGTTTCCTTTATACTCAGAATACTGTAATTCGAATTGTAAGATATGACGTATGACAATTTTTTATATAAAAATATACCATTTCAATTTGAAAAAAATATCGATGACGTCATATCTTGTAAAGTGGTGGGAAAAACTTATTTATTTTTAAAAAAAGGTGGAAAACTGAAATACAAAAAGGACCTGTCCGAGCTTTTCCTCCGAAAATATTTAACTTGTGAGATAATGGAGCGTTTCCACACTTTATGAACGCACTGTATACCTTTAGGAGAAATTGTATTCTGAGACTATTTCAATTATGTCACCTAGTGAAATAATATACAGTACGATGCAAATGTATGGAATAAATTCATTAATTCTGAATATAAACATATTTTGGAAAATTCCTCGAACAAGTGGATTTTCTTTTCCAATTGGCCAATTTTTGAACCCCATACTAAATATATGGGGTTATCCGCATTCGAGTAAAAATAACTTAAGTGACATTTTTAAATGGTACACCCAGTGTATTTTTACATATTTGGTTAGGGATCGTCATTACAAATCCATTGATACCAGGTTTGATGGGATTATGTCAAACGGCTGCGGAGATATGGGCGAAAAACTTCCTCGTATGTCCAATGAGTATGACAGAGATTCGACACGATTCGGAAGTTCAAAAGTCTCTGTTGCACTCATTGGGCATATGGTGAAGTTTTTTGCTCATATCTCCGCCGCCGTTAGACAAAATCCCATCAAACCTGGTATCACGGGATTTGTACTGACGATCCCTAACCAAATATGGAAAAATACACTGGGTGTCCTATTTAAAAATATCACTAAAGTAACTTTTACTCGAATGCGGATAACTCTATATATTTTGGGTAGGGTCAAAAATTGGCCAATCGGAAAAGAAAATCGACGTGTTCAAGGAATTTTCCACAATATGTTTATATTCAGAAATTATGAATATATTCCATACATTTGCATCGTACTGTATAAATCATGTGGCACTGAAAGGATAATGATGGAAGATTGTGACATAGAAATAACAGATATATTTCATGACAATGTATTCGGTACCAATTTGACAAAGACGGAGACATATACCGGGTGTCCTCTAACTTCTTTGTTTTTGAAGATAATGGAATGAAATTTGAAGAATCTGTATGAGACATCAAACTGCATTTTTTGAAAATTAATTGAACTTCATGCAGCTTCCGGTTTCACCAGATGTGACATAAACTCTTAATTTTCAAATGAGACACCCACTTTTCTTGTCTCAAATGACATACCGAATAGAACCATGTATTACTTGTCACTTTTTGTGACCAAATTTTATTTCGATTTCGAAATTTATTTTCTAATCTAATGGGCAATGGATATATTCAAATCATTAATTTTAGTCCCAAAATTTTGAGAATAATACAACTTTACTCTTTTTGGTCAAAATGTAACTTTAAAAAGTGATAAATGATATATGGTTGTATTCAGAATGTCATGTGGAGACAATAGAGGTGAAAATATACTGTTTAATAATCGAAAGTTTGAGTTTAAGTATATGTCTGGATATGTTATTCATGAAATTACAAAAAATTTCAAATTGTGAAGACTGTATCGGGGGTTTCAATGGAAATAGAGAAGACTTTTTGTTGTTATTCATCAACCAAAAAGATAAATGTGCCCCGTTGGTGTATCCCTCAAAAGATGTGATTACCATAAACACACTGCAGAAAAGGTTATCCATAATAATTTTAATGAAAATAATCCCGCATGCTTTGTGAACTTCCTTATAATAAAGGTATTGAATATGTTGTTGAATCATAAATTATTTAAATCTCTTAAGGAATACTTCAGGGACTTGATAAAACTTAAATGCTCAATATATATAAACAGTAGGGTACACCATTACAACAAGAATTCATTTGATGAATCTAAAAGTGTCAGATTGAATTTTACTAATGTTACACCATGTAAAGGCCAATAGCACTTAAGTTTTATTTTATTATCATGCTCGAATGAATGAATATTTGAAATCATTGGTGAGGATAGAATTCAATAAATAAAAACCAACCAAACACCAAAACTAAGTTGAAGTCACTCTTGACGAGCGTTTCGCCAAAAAATTCAGCATCTTCAGGAGCTGAAACCATTCTAAACTACTGATTTTGACATTTTTTGTGGGTTGGGTAGTTTTTATTTCTTGAATTTTCATCATGCATTGCGAAATGAATGATATTATTATAATTAAAACAAGGTGAGAAATGGTTTAATTCAAGCCCAATAATTGATAATAATAATTGAATTCCTATATCCACAACATATATAAGGTAAACAAAATAACATCGTGAATGAAACAATTTCAAAGTTTGCTTCTCCACTCCTCCTCAAACTTGTAATTGGTATTGGAGAACTTCTTCTCAGGTTACACCTAGTAGTCTGCGTAGGTATCCAAATTTAGATTTTGTCAAGGGTTTTGTAAAAATGTCAGCAATTTGATTTTCTGTTTGAATATATTCCAGTAAAAACTATTTCTCCCGAAACTTTTCCCTGATGAAGTGGTATCTAACATCAATATGTTTACTTCTCTTGTGAAATCCAGGATTCTTTAGTAATCTGATAGCACTCTGGTTGCCATGAATAACATTGGAATATTACTCATTTTCCCAATAAGTTCCTCTAATAACAACTTCAACCATACGAGCTCCTTGACTGCTCAGAAAGCTGCAACGTACTCAGATTCCGTTGTTGAAAGTGTTACTGATTTCTGTTTCTGAGAACCCCAGCTGACTGGACCATTATCGAGGTGAAAAACATAACCGGAAATGAATCGGCGAGTTATATTGTCTGCTGAATAGTCAGCATCACTATATCCCCTCAAACTGATATTTGCATTTTTTAGATTACAAATTCCTTTTTCAGTTGTCCCTTGCAGATACCTCATAATTCTTTTCACCTAAATCCAGTGAGTTCTTGAGGGGTTTTCCATAAATTGACTAGCTGAATTCACTGCGTACGATATGTCTGGTCTCGTTGCAACAGCTAAATAAATCAAGCTTCCTACTGCTTCTCGGTATGGAAATTTCTCTTCACTTCCACTCGAATTAAAAATTGAGTCGTGACATGCTGGAACACTAACCGCTTTAGAATACTCCATTCCACATTTTTCCTAAATTCTCATCGTATAGCCAGTTTGATTGAGGAGTACAGAACCATCGTTGTTGTAGTTCAGCTCAAGGACAATAAAGTATTCCAAATCAAAAACTTTTATTGAAAAATGTTCTGTCAAATATGACAGGAGCAAATCAATTTCAGACTCTTCTGAAGAAGCAATCATTCCATCGTACACATATAATGCTAAAAAGACAAGTATTTTCCCTTTCCTGCTCACAAAAGCACATGGATCTGCTTTAGTTACTTTGAAGTCGAATGCAAGTAAAAAGTTGGTAAATTTTTCATTCCACACTCGAGGGGCCTGTTTCAAACCATATAAACTTTTGAGAAGCTTGCAAACTCGAGTGGAACCATCTTCATAACCTTTCAGCTGTACCATATATATGTCCTCTCCTAAATTACCATACAAGAAAACAGTTTTAACATCAAACTGTTACATCTTCATTCTTACAGCTACAGCAATTACTAAAATCATTCCTACTGTGTCGAATCTAACCACCGGAATGAAAGTTTCTTCATAGTCTATACCATATTTTTGTGATTATCCCTTTACGACCATTGATTTGAATCTTTCCACAGTCCCGTCTGGCCTCCACTTTATCTGATATACCCATTTATTATCGATAGCCTGTCGATTCTCGGGTAAATGTGTTAGCTTCCACGTTTCATTCTGCAAAATTGGATTCATTTCTTCATCCATTGCATTTCTCCATTGACTGCTCATTTTTGAGTTCAAAGCTTCTTCTAGATTCCTGGGTTCATAATCTTTAGCAACCATAGATATTGCCATAAAATAATCACAGTACTTTGATGGAGGGACAAGGCAGGATCTATCTCGAAGTTGATACTTTGTGCGATCAGCGTTGGGAATTATTATTGTACTGTCATCATTTTCAAAAATGTCATTTTCAGGCATGATCAATTGGATTTATCTGATTGTCTTCATTCTTGGTCTCTGAATGGTTGATTTCCTTTTTGAATATTACATCTCTGCTGACTTCGACTTTATTTTCTTCGGGGTACCAAATTCTGTATCCCTTTATATCTTCAGAGTAACCAACAAAAATGCCCAAGGGGCGTGGGTGGGCACATTAACTCAAAATTTTTAAATGTTATAGGAGGTAGTGTCACATCGTTGAGAAGAGAATTTCATTCTCTTTACGACCATTTAATTTTTTTTGCGTTTCGTTAATATTTTTTTTCAATTGAAATTCGAAATATCAAATATAAATACTACTCATACCTTGATAAAGGACCCCGCACTTTTTAGAGGTAAAATGGTTCTTGGTGAAATTGTCTGAATTTTTAGTATATTGTAGTATTCGATGTACTGATTGAACGTGCAGAATCGCAAAGTTCGTTGATAGATAGATTTTGAAATTCAAGATAAAAATCAGTAATTTGTATTTAATTATTTTCTCGGGATTTGAAAGTGCGAACTGCAGTTTTTTTCGTTCTTATCATCAACGTACCTTCATATTACCAAATATCATTCAGATTGTGCAGATAATATCATTTGGTACAGAGTGAAAAATAAAAAAATTTAGTAATATCTGAAAATTCGATGTAATAATGAAATATTGATAAAATTATTTTGGCATACAATGAACTATTCTTATCCCATCATTGATCACAATTTATACATTTCGTATAGGGTGATTTGAAGGATTAGTGAGATATATGACCGGTTCTTTCGTACATATCCTGTATATTCAAGTGAATTATCTTCGTTCGAAGATAGCTGATACCGGATAAATATGATTTCTTCGGGATATATAGGGTGATCATGAAAATTTTCGATAATAAAAATGACAAAATATCAACGTTTCAGAAATCACCCTATAATTCACGATTAAGTTGGTGAAATTCCTTCATTATTAATTAATATATTCATCAAGGGTGGGGATTAGCGCAATGGTTAGGCGCTCGCCTGGTAATCGAGAGGTTCCAGGTTCGATTCCCAGACGGTGCGATCTTTTTTCATTTTCAGATGTGAAAGTCTGAATGATTGAGGCTCGTGTGCTGGGAATAATCCTCCACGATTCACTGTTGCGTTAAAAATTAACAGTGCTGCAGGTGGCATATGGAGATAGTAACAAGGCCTATCCAGAACACCTGGCTAATGACCATAGCAGTCGATGCCAAAACACCAATGAAAAAAAATATATTCATCATTCTCTTCTCAACACAGTCCCAAAAATTCAGTTTCCTGCTATGACTAGTTTCATAGTTATTAATTTAGAAACTTATTACCATTTGCATGACGAGTTGAAGGAACTTGTTCACGCGTACATTCTACTAGTGGCCAAGATTTTTCACAAATAGTGAAACATGAGAATGTGGAGATCAATATAAATGTAACATTATACGCGGGGTGATGACCAATGACGGTCCATCCAATTCAATCTACCATTTAGGAACTGACTGAATATACAACACATCAGTTACAACTTACAACTCAGGCATGAGCCAGATGAAATTCCTGATGCTTGGATACTTTGACTTTCCCAATCATGTATGAGACCCCGGTAAGGGAAATCACTTATCACTGAAGGTGACAAGAACAGCCTTTACCGGATCCACCTCCACCGTAGCAGCGCTACGGTCCTCATACAACAAGAAAACCCTATAGGCTATCGGGTACATTTCGATTCTGTCGTTGACGGCAAGTGAATGAAAAAGAAAAATCAATTAGTTCTATCAGTGATAATCATTATTACCTTTACGTATTGAATAACCTATATTGACAAAAAATAATAGATGTCTATATGTTTCTATTGATAGCCGGCCAATATCAAAATCATAGAAACCTCTATCCGAGTGAAACACGCATTGGAAAAAAACCGTCGCTGCCCAGATTTAAATTCTCCCGTTAGAAATAAAAGCATTCTATCAATCATTTTCACTTTTCCCAGATAGTTTGTTTTTTATTCCTACAAAGCTTAAACCAACAAAATTCACCTATCTGTACCTTACATTATTGAATTCATATATCTGATGTGACTGTTATCTCTAATCTTCACCCTCTCTTACATTTATTTTGATCTCCACATTCTCACGTTCCACTATTCGTGGAAAATTTTGGCCACTAGTAGAATTTACGCGTGAACAAGTTCCTTCAACTCGACATGCAAATTGTAATAAGTTTCTCAATTACCAACTATAAAAATAGTCATAGTGGGAAACTGAATTTTTTGGACAGTGTACGGGAGAGAATGATGATTATATTAAACAATAATACAGGAATTTCACCAAGTTGATCGTGAATTACAGGGTGATTTCTGAAACGTTGATATTTTGTCATTTTTATCATCGAAAATTTTCATGATATATATCACAACGAAATCATGTTTATATGATTTCAGCTATCTTCAGAGGATGATAATTCACTTGAATAAACAGGATATGTACGAAAGAACCGGCCATATATTAAACCAAATTTTCAAATCACCCTGTACGAAATGTATGAATTGTGATTAATGATGGAATAAGAATAGTATATTGCATCCAAAATAATTTAATCAATATTTCATTATTACATCAAATTTTCAGACATTCCTAAAATGTTTTTATATTTCACTCTGTACATAATGATATAATCTGCACCATCTGAATGATATTTAGTAATATGAAGGTACGTTGATGATAAGAACGAAAAAAAATGCAGTTGGAACTTTCAAATCCCGAGAAAATAATTAAATAAGAATTACTGATTTTTAACTTCAAAATCTATCCCTAAACGAACTTTGCAATTCTGCACGTTCAATCCGTACATCAAATAGGTACTACAATATACTGAAAATTCAGACAATTTCACAGAGAATCATTTTACCTATAAAAAGTGCGGGGTCCTTTGAACGGTTTGATGTGGAATAATGAAACCAAAATCATTTTAAAGGGAATTACGGATACTGCTTTTTAGGAGAAGAATTATTGCAATTACTCGACAGATGTCGCTGGGGGCACATTAACTTGAAAATTTCGATGCATATAAATCACAATAATTTTTATATGTGTCAAAGTTAGAAGTCAAAATGAACGAAGATTTTGGAATTCCTGACGAAATTATTTCTCTTTAAGCCCGTGCGGGTTATAAAGTAAACTTTACGCCCACACGGGCATAAAGTACGACATTAGATAGTTGGTAACTAAGCAATAAAAACACAATAATGAACTATTATGAAATAAAATTAATGATAGCTCTTGTGGAATTCTGTGTGTGACTCGAGCATTGGGAAATCTTGGAGAGTCCACTACGAAAAGTTTCAAACTCAGTTGCACATTGCAGTCTTCGCACACTGGTATGGCACTACGTTTATTGAGGTATTCATGGGTGAGTCTTGTGTGTCCGAGACGAAGGCGGGTTATTATCACTTGTGTATGTCTTTTAGATGTTAGCGGCACTATCGGTTTGATGGTTGGTTTGACCGCATGTGACTTGGATTGGGAGGTTTGTCATTCACTTTGCCACTTATTGAGAAGCCTTTTTTTCGAGGAAGGCTTTGACATCGGAGGAAATACAGCTACTGAATGTGTCGGCGTTATCGTTAGTCACTTGACGCGCTCTTCTGTCTGCCTTGGATTCCGATATGAGAGCCCTGCCAAAAATGTCTCATGGAAGCTGATAAAAAAATATTTTAGAGAATTTATGAGATCCTAGTTGGAGAGGGAAACCGCAAATCCGTATAGAGCCATATTCGATATTCATCAGTATTTGAAAGACATAACAGATACATATTCCTTTAATTTCTAATGTGTTATTAGACATAACTGTTATCCGTTTCTATCAGCGATTACTGCGATGGATGCTTCATGTTTCTATGAGGTCCTGCAGTTTGAAAATAAATTAGAACGTATGAGATTTCATCGCAGTAACTTGATTATTTGAAAAAAAATCATTGATAGCCTGCGAAGTCTGCCAGATTGTTCCTGGCACGTTCCATAAGATTGAATAAATAATCCAATGGATTTTATAATTTTATTTACACTTATGCACATAAAGAATAGTCATTTTTAAATTAGAAAAAATATGTAAATTACACATTCATTTCTAACAGAAACCGAAAAGGAGGTAGATCGGGTAGATTTGTGCAGCTAGTTAACACCATCTGTTCCTCGTGTATATTATCACAACTCTCATCCACCATGCACCCCCTAAGGTTGAGGCCCGGAAGGATTAACGCCCCAGCACTCGTACGTACTCGAAAGCTCATCCCCCCTATCCACTATCCCCGCTCGTTAAAGCGGTTCCTCATCCGATGATTGGCGATCAGCAGAATAAAATCTGACCGTTTGATATGGAGTGCCCAGCCCATTCTCGGATTGAAGCTCCCTAATATCTGACATGAGTTGACTTTTAAAACAATGGCTTTACTTTATGTGCATGGTGCCCCCCTGAAACTGGCTGAAGGCCTGAAAAACTCTCGGCTGAGGACCGAGTGCTGTGTGTTGATTTAACTGAAATTGAATTTACTTCTTGGTCGGTTCTTCTTGGTATCTGAAACATAAAAGCATGATTAATCGAGATTTGGTGCCTGTTGAAGTAGACGTTGGCGTCGCCGAAGGTCTCGCTTCCGCCGTACTTTTTCAGCGGTGTCGTCTCCTTGGTTTACTGGACGTCTGTATTTGTCTCTGTCCCTGTCGTCTTGCTCACGTCTGTTCTCGTAGAGCTCCGTGAGCAGCGGGTTCGTGTGGGTCTCTACTCTGTCTAGAGTAGTCCCCACATCTGTCGATATAGTCCGGGTGGATGTCTAAGTCTCGATATATAACCTGTTGGGCATATATTGTGGTGCGTCTGTTGCCATCCTCAGGCAGACATTGAAGAAGGCCTGTATCCTCTGCCTATAACTGTCCGCGCACTGCCCCCAAGCAGTGGATGCGTACAATATGATAGGCAGAAGAATTGTCCTGATGAGGAGTAATTTTAACTCGAGTGCCTTGTTGCTCCTACGTCCGATAAGTGGGTACAGCTTATGGCTTTCGCTATAGCTAATCTAACTCTCATCTTACCTTGGTTGTTATTCACGTACTCTGATCACGCTCTATGAAACGTGGTCCAGGCCGCACCATCTTCCGATTCCGATTCCGATTCCGATTCATTCATAACATACATACAGACGATGTATGAGGATTACCCCTCATACAACGATTCAGACATTCAGAGCTCGTGAAAAAACTATGCAGTCCATTGGAAAAGAAACGAAAACTACTTATCAGCGAATACATTTGACATACGAGGGATATAATAAGTAAATAAATTCATTTTCGATTATCCGATTATGATAAAAAAAATTGATCATTTGCAATTGAAGTCATTTTGAAATATATATCATTATTTGTAGGCGTAGATAAAATAACCTGGGGTACATTATGATTCTTCTGATATGTTTTGAAAATCTGGAGTGAATTAATAATAATAATCTATTCGAATATTTCAGCAATATTCTAGAAAGATTTTCTCGGAATGTTGCATGTCGTTGATCTTGTGTTGATCTTTCTGAAATATTTTTGAAACATTCTGGCATGATATGATAATAATAATATATTCGAATATTCTTAAGAATATTTTGTTTATAATTTTCCACTTGGTTTCGTAATGTTCCTACTGTTGGATCTCATGAAATCTCAAAGGAATCGCATAAAATTGGATACGGAATTCCAAATACAGATATTGGACCATCAAGTCCAGATCACACTTTTTTTATACGATACCGAATGAGATTATAAATTGTGTATTTCCACACATAGGTTCTGAAGATTTTGAATGACGATGAAACATTGTTTTGTTTGAAATTGGAATACCTCATCGATCGTTTATATAGTCTCTTTGCACCACCATTGCCTAAAACAAACTCTTACAGCCGTATGCATAGTCAATCACCAGCGACTCGCCAGAGTTTCGCCGTTCGCTACATAAGGATTATAATGCACAGTCAAGCTCCAAAAAAGTGGCAACTACGCGATAAGTCACATTTTGTTGAGATGTGTGAATGTTTCTATGTTTTTATCAACTTGTTCTCTGGAAAGTTCCCAGTTGGCCGAATTCATTGTCCATTTTATAATAAAACCTTTGTCGTGGCTTTGCGATTGCAAGTTGTTTATTTGCAAGGGGTAGTGATCGCTGCCGTATGTGTAGGGTTGCACTCCCATGACAATGATGGAGTAAGTCTTGCATAACATAATGTTAAGTCTATAGCAGACGATTCTCCGGTAGCTGCATTGAATCTGGTATTGTTGCCGTCATTTAGTAAATAGAATTGGATGCTTTCAATTATATTTTCAAGCATTCTACTTCTGAGGCTGATGTGATAAGCCTCCCATAATGGTTTATGACAATCAAAGTCACCTAAGAGAAGCCGTGGACTTGTAATTTGGTCTATCAAGTCCATTAATTTATTTTTCTCGATATGTTGGTTCGGTGGAAAATATACGTTAAATATATTAATTACATTGGTTACTGTTATTTTCACCGCTACAGCTTCAATGTTTGTGATTATGGGTATATCCTCAGCTTCGATGTGTTTTTTGGCTAGAATTGCTACTCCACCACTTGCATGAATAAGGTTGACTCTGTCTTTACGAAAACAGATGTATTCGTTCAAATTGCATGTGTGTTGCAGAGTAAAATGTGTTTCTTGTGAACGTAATATGTCTGGTCTGCTTTCTGATACTAAAGTTTGAAGCATAGCTAAATGACGGAGGTATCCGTTGAGAATCCACTGAATAATTTTTTTGGATTCGAATTTGAGGATGGAAAAGAAGAAAGAAATAGTATCAAAAACAGTCCTGTGATGAGTCACTTTCTCCTTCGTTGCTCTCGGTACCGAGTTCAATGAGAAGTATTTTTTTCATTTTGGTGCATTCAGTTTTGATGGCTCTTCCAGTCAGGTATCGGTGGATAGACGATAGTATATGTACAAGTGCTAGGAGGTCAGTGGTGAATTTCTTCACAACACTTATGGGGTCATGAGAACCTTGGATATTGTCGAATAGACTTAGTGAGTTGGTCGAAATTCAGAACAGGGCTGGGTCTTCTCACCTTCTTAGCCGGGTGAAGTAAATCTTGGTTAGGCTTGTTTGATTTGAATTTTTTAGTCTTTTCAATCGTCTGAGGTACTGTGAATTTTTATGTTTTTTTTTTTAATTAACATTCATGAAACATAATTTGACTTTACTGATGTGAGTTCACATGTACTCCATACCTTCATTTTAAAATTGTATGCACTAGCGGGCGGTGAAGTACACTTTACCGCCCGGTTCGCCGGGCGTGAAGTGGCACTTTACCGCCCGTGGGCGCATTATGGCCCGGCGGGCCGTAAAGTAGACAAAATTCTCAAATTGTCTATACTCACACATCATTTCATGCAATTCCTAATACGAATTGGAATCATTTCAGTTCAATAGAGCAATACTCTTTCCAACATTTGTTCATAATCGTTGGCAATTTTTTCGGTGATGATCTATTTATTTAAAATAGATTCTCCAATATAGCACTCAGCTATTATAGTTTCACATTCCTCATATTATGTTACCCTTAATTATTGTATGCATAACGTATGAAACGTGTAGATCATTGCTATAAAACCGCTAGTGCATAAAATTTTGTATGTATCACGTGCGTAAAATGCGTTTAAGGCCTTAGGCATGTGATGGCCCTCGGCTAACGCCATCGTGCCATCATCCACGCAGCAGGCCATAAACGCCTACTTTTCGCCCTTGATATATAAATAACTATTATGTTCTGCTCGAAAAATTTATCATTATTTTGCAAGCGAGCGATGTATTTCACACGAGAACACTTGAGCTTCAAAGCAGGATTTATAGATTGTGTCTCAGCCGCTGCCGTAGCCGTTGCCGTATCTGCAGGCAAAATTATGACCAATTCATAGTTTAATTTTGTGTTCATTGAGCGCCAACTGTTTTCCATCATGAACAAATATCTATAATTCTTTTCCTTCAGATTATATAGATGTTAAAATCCTTCTAGTAGGTTTAGGAATACGCCTACATCAACATCTATATATTCCCCATTTTCTGACATTTCTGAATGAAATTCATTCTTGCTTTCAAACTATATAAACAAATACATTACCTTAATTATGTGACCTTTCGTTTATTTTTGACACGGAACTTTTGAGTTTCATGTCATATTCCGCTGCCGCTGCCGTCCAAGATAAAAGTTGGTTAACTACCGGTGGCGGCGATAACAGCAACTGTAACGGCAGCGGATCTATAAACGTATGCATGATCAACGGCACATTTATCTTCGTACCGCAACGACAACTGCAACGACTGCGACTCAATCTATGAATCCAGCTTATCAATAATTTGAATGAGCTTGAAGTCGTGATAGACGGAAAGGAACGGCTATGGTTACCGGAACTATCAATCCATTTTAAACGGTTTAAAAATTTTTTCAAATAGCCCTCTGACCGCCTGATATTTATGGAATGAACAATTTTAACTACTTTCCAATCATTTGTTTTTAAACTTCTGCGTTACTGAAGCTCGTAACCAAGCCACTACCACTATAATTAGAAAACAAAGAAAAAACTCAACCTCACCTCGTCCAGGTTATTAACTTTTTTAGTTATAAACTGAGACGAGCCGATACCCTTCTAGTATTACTAGGTTTGTGATCATGAAGTACAAGATTATTTTGATTATGTTGTTAGTTTCAGTATGCGCTGTACATAAAAGAGACCATAGAATACTTGAAAATACCAGGGAACAGAATGAAAATGGATATAATTTCAGGTGAGTCAATTGTAAATTTTCTTTAATGCTATTTCAGAACTGAAAGAGGAGATAATAATGATGTCAATTATTGTGAAAATTATGTAGTCATCAAGGTTATCTGAAGCGTTTAGTGATGAACTCGTCCCAATTCACTAATTCACTGATAAATGATGGTAATTATTGCTAATCAGGTTTGAGTAGTGAAACATTGAGAACATTTTCGTTACAAGTATCAAATGATCGATTTTTGGATACAAAATAACAATCCATTCCTTTACCATTATGCAGAAAAATAGCGGAATGAGATAAGTTTGTCTGTTTTGTTGTATAACGACAATAATCATAGCATATATGCCAATGTAACCACAACATAAACTGACAGGGAAATGCTATTGATGCTGTTGCTAAACGCAACCTTCACGAAGATTTACAACAATTACATATGAAAGTAATTTATAATATTAACGATATTATGGAAGTGATGTACAAATAAAAATTCAGGAAAATATACCCACTGAGCAATTGACCTTCACCTCAAATGGGCGGATGGCTCTGAAGGTCAGTACTAGTCTTCTAATTCGGTATTCAGTGCCTGAAATTACCTACACATCCATTTCAAACTCTTCATCACGTTTTGTTTCATGTGCTTTGAAAAAAAGTTCCCTGAGAAAAAGGCCTTGGCACGTCTCCAATGTGACGATGAATGGGCTGTAAAACTGAATGTGAGAACCTATAAAATAACGGAACAGACTGAAATGCTTTCATTCCTTCGAATCTTCAATTAGATCAGCGTCGATAATTTTTGAGAGCAAAAAAATTTAGAACAGGATGACACCCAATGGAAAAGTAAGAAAATATAACAAAAACAAAAATAATTTACGATTTGAAACGGTTTATCATGATTTCTGGCAAAACTACGAGTCTTATCAGAAAAAATTGGGGAACAAAGTTGTAGGTAATAAAAAGATTCACCGCTGGTGGCTGCAAACTTTTTTCACATAATCTCAAAATTGATGCGAAAAATCCAAAAAACCGACATTTTCGTTTAATATTTTCATCTCTCACGAAAAAAAAAATTTACACGACATTTTGTGAAAACTCACCTTCTCTCATGTCCCAAACTGTTAGTTTTTGGATTCAAAATATTTATTATTTCCCCTTATTTTCATTTAATATCGAAAAAGCACCTACATTTTCAATCGAAAATTTTCTTGTCAAAATATCTGCTTATCCAAAAAAATTGGTCTGCTATTTGTTCGTTGAAATTTCAACTTTCTAGTGATATAAAAAATATGTACATCACTACGGCAAATTTTCTCAGATAACGCAAAAAACGAAAAAACACGAATTCGATAATTTTGTTTTAATCAATATGTTCAATTCTGAGCTGTTTATTAAAATGTACACTTCACTTATTCAAAAAATATAAGTTTCCATGTTACATTGATGAACTATAGAATTGCATATCCATGAAGCATAGAAATTCCAAAAAAACATGCGTAAATAGTTAATTTTCCAAGTATTAAAGATAGGATTTGAATGGGATTTTAAATATATAAATACTTTATTTTGAATTCTAACCACCCATGCATTAGTTTTCGATGTTTTTCGCTTCTTTGATAGCATTTCTTCATCGTTAGATTCGACAAATGTTCCTGATTCTAGTAGATCTTCAAAATCTTCAAGACCGTCATCGCCCTCGTCTCCAATATTTTTTTCGTTATACCTGTCTGAAAACCATATATTTAGATGGTTATTTAGCATACTGAAAAAAAAGTTTTTTCCGTGCGCTGGTGTCATTATAGCTGCCTATTCACATGTCAAAATTAAATAATATGTTGTTAACAGTTCTCTAGAAATCGCAAATCGTTTGAATATTTCACTACCAACAGGGTAAATAACGCTTGTTTTGTAGCAATTTCTGGGTATTTTTGTACCATAAATATTTCAATTAATAATAGATGTTTTTGTTCCTTCATCATTAAAAATAAATACTTCTTCCGTGCTTGCACGACTTCCCGTGTTCGACTTCGCCTCCCACGGGAACATGTCGCGCACGCACGGAAAAATCCTATTTTCTGAACTCGTAATGAAATATACTATTCCAGTCTGCATTGGCTCTTCATCCACAATTTCATCTGAATCATTAACTTCCTCGTAGGTTTCTTCTTCAACTTTGGGGCATTTTTCAGAACTATGACAATTTGTACATTTTAAACTATGTTTTCGGCAGCCATATTTCAGACTGTTACATCCAGTTTCACAGCTGTATTTTTATAAAAAATGTTCACTGCTTTGTGTATCGAATAATGGCTAACGGTTTTTGCAGCTGCTACGACATAATCAACATATCAGGCCCAGAGCCTCCTAGCCCCTTACTCACATGCCTATGAAATATCATCTGATGGGTTAAAATTTTCTGTAGGCCATTCAGGTATAGAAGTTATTTTAAAATAGCAATAAATAGGCACCTGCGCATATAATTTAAAAATTGTATCACAACTTTCTCAAAATATTGTAGATGTCTTATGAAGTATTGAGTTTACTAATTTATTTGGTTGTTAATTATAGTGGGATATTTAGATTTGCGATTTTTAATTCATCGATGTAAAATGAAGTGTAAGTTTTAATAAATAGCTCAAAATTTTACATAATGATTAAAAAAATTGTCGAATTCATGTATTTTCGTTTTTTGTATTTTATGAGAAAATTTGCCATAATAATGTACACTTTTTATAACATTAGAAAGTAGAGATTTCAGTGAACAAAAAAGCATAAATTTTGACAAGAGAATGTTCGATTGAAAATTAGGGTGCTTTTTCGATATTAAATCAAAATAAGGGACAAAATAAATA
The DNA here is from genome assembly GCA_944452925.2 of Chrysolina oricalcia. Lineage (NCBI taxonomy): Eukaryota > Metazoa > Arthropoda > Insecta > Coleoptera > Chrysomelidae > Chrysolina > Chrysolina oricalcia. The sequence goes on along the minus strand of OX101815.2, from coordinate 46,845,586 downwards.
TTTTGAATCCAAAAAATTGTTCGAGACATAAAAAAGTAAGTTTTTAATTTCGTCAATTTTTTTTTGTTGGAGATAAAAATAAGAAAAAGAATTTAGGGTGTCGTAGCAGGTATACAGTGTGTTTCACTTCTCATGAAGGACACCCTCGTATCTTCCGTAATTTCTGACGTGGAACCGTAAAATCATCAGAATCAATAGATACACTGAGAGTGAACTCTCTGCACCAAAAGGATCATCCTACGTGATATACACTGCACGCCAGCAGCAATGCAACCACCAATTTCCCCAAAAAGTTATATTAGGAGGCAAAATTGGCCAGAAATTCCTTCTGATTCGTTTTAAGGATCCCCAAATTGCTTCTAGGAATTCTGGAATTCTGGAAAATTTTCAGACCTGAAAAATTCTAATCTGTTTCACTTCTCACAGAGACGCCTCTGTATCTTCCGTCATTTTCGATGAAATCTTCAGTATCGATAGAGACACCAGTAATGAACTCACTGCACTAAATGAGTCATCCTACACAATATACACTGCACGCCAAAAGCGATGGAACCACCCATTTTTTCATCGCTGCTGTAGTGTAGTATAGTGTAATATACGAGGATGTATTGATATCTAGTTAGCCTAGACCAGTTCCCAGCATAAATAAAATATTGCGTTACCATAGCAACAAACAATAACTTATTAGAAGTGTCAGTGTGAAGTTTGACGTCAAAAAAGTAAACTAGAGTTACGCAGTAAATTAAAAGAAAAAATATGTCCACCGAAATTGTGAAAATCGACAAATTGGAGTATCGAGCCATCATCAAGTACCTGTATTTAAAAGGGTTAAGAAGTAAGCAGATTTACGAAGATATGCTTAATACCCTATAGAACAAAAATTACCAAATTTCAATTTTTTCCATAAAATATCCTTTTGGTTCAGGTATGTAGACGATTGTCTAGTCCTTTTCAACGGTTCACTACAAGAAGTGGATTTATTACTTAATTACCTCAATTCTTTACATCCCTCCATCAAATTCACCATGGAAATCGCCGAAAACAATTCTTTACCATTTCTGGATCTCTAAATAAACAAAGACAATAACAAATTTGGCTTTTCCATTTACAGAAAACCTACACACACTGATTCAATAATACCCTTCAATTCTTGTCATCCCTCTCAACATAAGTTTGCTGCTTTCAATTCATTATTTCATAGACTATTCAATGTACCATTGAATTCAGAAAATTTCAATCGTGAACTTAACATAATTAAACAAATTGCAAAAAACAATAACTATCCTCTCAATATCATTAACAAAATTTATAAAAAAACATTTATCCAAATCAGTTAACAATAGTTTACTACCATTGAACAATCATAAAAAAAGTTTTTCTTCTATTCCATTCCTTGGGAAGGTATCCTATGACATAAAAAATATCTTTTGCCGCTACAATGACAACATCAATATCTCCTTCGTTACCACAGACGACTTAGGTGGTAAACTGATAAACACCAAAGATAAGATCCCCCTCATACAAAAATCGGGTGTCTATAAAATTTCTTGCTCCCATCCCGATTGTAGCTCACAGTACATTGGCCAGAGCGGTCGCAGGATACAAACAAGGGTACTGGAACATATAAAAATCATTGACAAGTCTAGAAACTCTGAACTTGATGTTTAAAACACAAAAAGTTCTTTTGCCAATCACATTTTAAATTCTAACCACCATTTTAACATTAATCAGGAACTTGAAATTTTATATACCTGTCAAAAAGGTACTTTGTTAAATCTACTAGAAATTTTTGAAATAAATCGTTCTTTGAAAGACGGTAATGTCAACTCTTTGAATGAACAGGCAAATTTTAACTGCATAAAATTCTTCAATTCCTTGAACTTTTAATATTCCCATTTGGTCTGTCTTCACTGCGCTGAACATTCGGTTTATCTTGGTTGCCCACACCCCAACTCACCATAGAACATGTAAATATGTATTGTGTCCTGTCCCCTAAAAATTGTTCTGATCTATGGAGTTGACTTGACAGCTGACAAGTAAGCTTTCATCTGTCACTTTAACCTCAGTTTTGTTTTCCAAAAATTCCTAACACATTGTATTTTCATAAAAATTAATCCTTCTATAATTTGGTGTAGGAAGGGCAAATTGCCCTAACGCTCATTCCAGACATGAGTCGGCGGACCATGTCGAAAATATTTTCACATATTTTTATTTTTGTCAAATTTATTATCATGCCGTTTGGTAAGTTGTTACACAGATCATATTCACAATTACTATCTTTCTCTCTCAATTCTAGGGCATTGGACATAGTACCCCCATTTAACTTTTGTTTGTTATAATTATATTAAAACGAATTTTTTCCTCTCCATGTAAGTAACTCTTGTTCTGTAGTAACTACATATAGGTAGCCCTTTCATATTTGTTGTAGAACTTGTATAATGCTGAAGATGGATTCGTACTGAATCCGAAACATGTACCCCCCCCCCCCATTAGTTTGATGTTGTCAAATTAAAGTTGTGGAGATGATATTGTGATATTTCTTCCCGCTTCATCTTTCTTCAAGTATCCCCATAGAAAAAAAGCGAGGCAAGTGAAATCTGGTGAACTCGCTGGCCAATTTTGTGTCGTACACTGGATTTGAAATGTGCCGGAGCTTCATCCAATTGTAACCAAATCCATCGTCTGATATTTAGCGGCACATTCTCCAGAAGCTCAGACAGATCATCTCGTAAAAATTGTAAAAAAATTTGACCATTCAAGTGTCCATCAAAAAAGTGTGGTCCTATAACTTGTGTACCTATAATTCCTCCCACACATTAACAGACCATCTATTCTGGTGATCCAGAGTGCGCAAAAATGAGGATTCAGATCACTATAATAATGAAAGTTGTGTTTGTTCACTAAGCCGTTGTTATGAAAAGTAGATTTATCAGAAAATAAATTGAAATCCAAAAATTATTCATCCTCACTAAACTTACCCAGAACCCATAGACAAAACTTGATTCGTCGATGGAAGTCTATTTCTATATAATTCCTGGTACATCTGAATACGGTATGGTTGAAATTTGTATTTTTATTACCATAGAAATGCTCCGTCTGCTTATCCTTGTCTCTCAATGTCACGTTGACTCGTATGAGGGTTTTCTATGATAGATACGATAATCAGAAATTCATTCTCCTCATTTCCAATGATAGATTTTGATGTATTTGCCTTTCCATAAGCAACACTTCCAGCCCTACGAAAACTAACTTGTTTGGATTATTCCGGTATTGATATTTTTGGGCATACACACTCGACGCCAAATGGCAATTCTCTTCATACTCACCAATCGCTAAAATCATACCTATCTGCTCTTTAATGAGATAAGTTTTCATTTTCGACGGTAATAATTCAGTGAATGTTTTGAATAACGTAAAACGCAACAACTGTCAATGAGAATTCTTTCAACAAGTTGAATAAATGTCGTTCCAAAGCTATCTTGATTCAAAAAATGCATTGAACCACCATTCGAAAATGCCAATATCTGAAAAACTATTTAGGTTAGGTATAAGGAACCATAATGTGAAATGGAAAATGACCGAATTTTCTATTTCTCAGAGCAAAAAAATACAGGGGGTTCCATTTGAAATAACAAAGTTATCTTTGTCCGAAATTATAAAAAAGTTACAATGATTTTGTATAATATTGAGAAGTAGTTGTTTTCTGTTAGATATTATAAAAAGTAATCTAACATTTTCATTAAAAAAATCAACAACTCGAGAACGGTTATAGTTAGGTAGGTACATAGTACCTCATATAGAATCATATTATTTTTTCCTGACCCTTTCAAAAGTGTTATGAAATACAGGGTGTTCCGTTTATAAAAAACAGAACTTTGATATGTCACACTTTTTCGAGCTACCCTGTAGACTCCAAAATAATTTCCCTTTGTAGCCTTAATCAATGAACATATAATAAAATGGAGGAATTCCCGAAAAAAGTAATGGTTTGGTTCACAGGTACCGAGTCGTATGGGGTGCCCTACCCTGTATACAGCTGTAGGAATTTTTTACCGGCATATATATGGGATTAAAGATGCATTTAGTTAATAGTTCATGTAGCCAGTCGACCGGTACAAAATACAACAAATATACGCTAAAGAATATTCAACTGGCCCACTTTACAGTTGTTTGTCCTTACTTCTAGCTACCTAGAGCGGCGAAAAGTAGGCCGTATTCATGAAAAAGATGATTTGCTTTTACTTGCAAATATCGAAGCATTCACATGATGTATTCATAAACAAGAAGGAAAAGATTTGGTATGGGAGCAAAAAAGTGTTGCTCTAAAGGAAAAGGTTTTACTTTTTTGGTATTCAAGAACAGTTGCATTTACTCTAAAACGGATGGATTTGCTTCATAAAAATGTGCATCTAGTCCAGAGAGGCTTCTGTAATGACTTTAGTCGTTGAAATGTAAGTAGAGCGAAGGTGTTTAGTTGTGGAGTGCACGCGTAATTTTATTGCATTCAAATTTCCCATGGCAGATGTGGTGCACGTACATGCACGAAAAGTGTTCAAAAAAAGACGCACTGCACGTGAGTGCGACTTTCGAACCCATCTTTCGGTTTGAAGAAAGAAACCCAGCATACACTTTTAGTGGGCATGATACTGGCCCAGAATATGTTGGCAGATTAGGCAGGAATGACAAGACTCCTGTGGCCAGTGGCGAGCCAGTGAAAATAGGAGATTCTGGAAATCATTAGGGCCAATGCCTGTATGCCAATAATACGGTGCTTTTTAGATGACGGGCACATGGAGGCAAAACTGTAGTAACTGTTGATGTCCCAGTAAACTTATTTAATGCAACCTACCAAGAGGGTTGTTACTGGCCCTCCATGAATTTTATGTAATGGATGATGAAAGTGAAGTTTTTTAAAATTTACAAAAAATTCCTTTTGATTTTTTTATGAATGATTGTACCAAATTGACCTAATTAGTAACAAAATGAACTTCGAATTCAAAGAAATGTTGCATAAAATGTAACGAAAAGGTAATTCAAATTGAAATATTACATACTTTAATGAAACCTTGTACAATATTCAAACTGGTGATAGGCCAGAATATCAGAATATCGGAATTTCACCTCAGTAAAAATATCACCGTTTTCGAGATAATGGGCATTTCAAGAATTTCTGGAGAATCGCTACCTAACCTTGGATTTTTGAGTGCCATGTATACAAATTGAAACGGATTCAAATATCTTAGATTACTGATGAGTGATGCTTTTAGAAGTACAGAACAGTTTATCAGAAAGTGAAATTTTTTTCTCAAGAAATGAGGGTAAAATGACAGATTTGAGTTTCATCAATTTTTTTAAAAAAAGTTTGACATTATTGTCTGAAAGAAACATAACCAACTTAAAGCGGAAATTCATTTCAAAAGAATCCTCATTTTGTCCAGACTCTACCATGGTATAAATCAAACTATGATTATTTTTGGAGGAATTGATTTCCATTGAATTAGGCGTGGTTTTATTCTAGGCTTCAATCAACTTTTATACTTACGCCCAAAAATTATTTTATTTCGATTTTATCAAGATAAAATGTGGAAATGATCATTAATAATGAAGAATAGACTACTTAGTAGCATTGAATAGTATGTCAATAAAATTAACCTTTCATGTAATTAGGCCTAATAAAATTATCGAAATGAAATGTCGATTATCCGACATAGCACCGATTAATACGAATTCTTCTGATAAATGTTGCAATTATCCAATATCCAGATTTCAAAGGAGTTTCAGAGACCGGGTGTAACCAAATAAGTGCAACATTTTTTAGGAGGTGAACCCTTGTCGAAAATTAAAAACTTTTCTAACTCCTGTGTTGTGTCCGGAGGAGCAATAGTTTTCTGATGAAAAAATAAAATACAACATTGTGCATGAACGGATCTTCTGTAAATAAAATTGAAAAAATCTAGTAGGTGGCTGTCACATTTTGTTTGAACAACTTGTGACTTCTGTCGTAGTTTTTTGAAATTATTCCGTTTATTTCATTCAGTGGTACTTATTTCTTTGTCATGACGTACACACGTTATACTCCCCGAGAATATGCGCATATGCACTACATTTATGGTGAATGTGGAGGTAGTGTTATTGCTGCAGCAGCGCTTCATGCAGAACGATATCCGATTGCACAATGCCGCTCAGAAGATCGCTGATTTGGGGGCTATAACCCATTTCGCATTTGAAAGGGTTCTTGAAAAGATGTCGTTTCTGCGTACGAGTGGATGGAAAATAACATGTTTGTAATATTATTCAGTGCGATGTTGCATAATCGTTATTGTGGTTTATAGTGCATGTTGATTCAAAAAAACGTTGAATTAGTATTAATTTAATCATATCATCTTGATAGGATACAAATAAAAGACATTACTTACAAAGTCTAATAGAGTTGATTTTAGCTCAGAATAACATCACACTCTAATATAATCGAGATTTTACTACTTCCAAAAATAATTATCGTATGTTTTATACCATGGTAGAGTCTGGACAAAATAGGCATTCTTTTGTAATGAATATCCACTTCCACTTGGTAATGTTTTTTTTAAACGATAATGTCAAACTGTTTTAGAAAAAAATTGGTGAAACTCAAATCTGGCATTTTACCCTCATTTCTTGAAAAATTGTATCCTTTTCTGAAAAACTGTTTTGTACGTCTGAAAGCATCACTCATCAGTAATATGCGGCAGCAAAGATATTTGAATTGGTCCCAATTTGTAGACATGGCACTCAAAAATCCAAGATGAGGTAGTGATTTTCCAGAAATTGAAAAAATAATAATTTTTTTTTCCTTTGTGTTCTGGCATCGACTGCTATGGTCACTATCTCGAAAATGGTGAGATTTTTACTGAGGTGAAATTCCGATATTCTGAACAGTCATGACTTGGTCTATCACCAGTTTCAATATTGTACAAGGTTTACCGGACACCCTGTATATGTAGAAAACAAAATGTGAAAACAATTCTTTGGTTTGAAATTGCCAAACTAGACTATTCTTATGATTTTATGATTGTGAATGTGGAGTTATGAGACGACAGTAAATTACAATAGAGACGTGCTCTGCCATTGGTCACTGAAATGGCGGGAAATTTCAATAACATGACAGAGTCATGCAAACCGAGTTAAAAATGAGTGAATTATCAGCTAACCTTATGACCTGACTAACCTTACGTGAACAGAATACCATAAAAAATTCAGAGAGCGGCAATACGCAAGCATTTTATCTGAACCAATATCAGAGCGTGTCCCCTTTGGATTTTTTGTATTATCCTATTTACTTTATGTGAAATATATTGTCTGTCAAAGGTCAAACATTTGTCACTGTCGTCATCGGCATTGACACCCATTATATAAAAACGCAATAGACAGTATAGAATATGTTCGAAGGAAATGTCTTGAATATACAGGGTAATTCAAATTCGATCCCCACCATTGGGATCTCCTAAACTACAGGAGATACGTCGAAGCTTAAATTGGGGCAAAGTTTCGTATTCTGGTGCTTAACAAAATAATAATTTGAAACTTGAAAAATTCCGAGTATTTCCGGAAATATCGGGAAAAAACTGAAAATCGGAATTTTCATTTTTATTTTTTTCTATCGTTATTTGACAACATAGCTCAAAACCAAAAGTACATTTTCATTGATACATTTTTTCAACTACACGTTTTCATGTTCAGATTTACTATTCGACGTTTCGTCTTCTGGCATTCATCATCAACTTTTTTTTCTGTTATGGGCGCCATATTGTTTTTTATACAGAAAAATAGTGATTCGCATTTCATTTCATTGATGTATAATTTGTTATGATTTGCACTTCTGAAACCACAGATATTAAAAAAGAACAACTTCATCTGAGATGGTCATGACTCCATCGAAAAATTTTGTTTAGTAAACACTAGTTGTCAGAACTCTGTAAAGCCCTTTTGAGCTTTACTGGTCACTTTGGCGCCGAGTCCAGGTTACGGATTTTCCCGGGTGCCACCTCTGGTTAACGTGTGAAGGTCCACTTGCTCCGGGCAGCTTCAGTTGGAGAAAAGTATACTCTAGGGGTCAATTATGGATTTGACTAAAGCACGGTTGGCCAGAAGAGGCAGGCTTTAATTGCCTCTGCTGATATTGAATCCTGGGTATCTGCTGCTATTAGTTAACTCAAAGCAATTGAGTTCCATTTAAAAAGATTATATAATCACTTAACGCATAATTAAATCAAACACCAATAATCTATAACGGTTTTATTAATTGTCAAACACCTACTCTAAACTACTCTAAATACACTGGACCACAATTATGCTGTGCCGGGCTTAATAAGCGGGAGGGGAAAGCGAGCAAAGCGGACAATAATGGAATACGGATTACCAAAAGCAAGCAACGGATTTAGTTAGCAAAACAAGTTTTAGGGTGACTGTGAAAGCGATACTCCTCTAAAACAAAACGGCTAGGCGGGACTTTATAATAAATCATTTACGCTCTGGACCTTGAACTTCGTCTTTAACAGGTTGAGTGCCTCCTAGGGTGCCCATGTAAAACACTGTCCCTGTATCAACGGCGGTTTCCACAAATCAGTGCCCCCTGGGGAGCCCAAGCGAAACACTGTACCTGCTTTGACCGCTTGTTCACGGTATAGCAAAATAACTATCGGATATAATCCACCTCCACAGTTTCAGTGCCTCCGGGAATGCCCAAGCAAAACACTGTACCCGTGTTGGCGACGGTTTCCACAAATCCAGTGCCTCCTTGGGTGCCCAAGTGAAATACTGTACCTGCTTTGACCGTTTGTCTACGGTATATCGAAAATAACTATCGGATACGAATTACCTCCACAGATCCAGTGCTTCCTGGAGTGCCCAAGCAAAACACTGTAGCCGTGTTGGCTGCGGCTTCCACAAATCCAGTGCCTCCTGGGATGCCCAAGTGAAACACTGTACCTGCTTTGTCCTGCACAACTTACAAGAATTTTACCACACGTGCTCACTACTACTCTGCTCGACTGCGGCGGACTCCTTCTTCTTCGGACACTGGAACACAACTGATTTTATTTCAGCTCTCTGGTCGGTCTATGGCTGTCGAACTCTGCCGCTATCACAGGCCTGCGTGGTCGGACTTGACTTCCTACTCAGACGGCTGGTACTGCTCTTTTTTGATGCGTGCTTACCCTTGGCTGAGCGGAGAACGAACTGAACTTTTATTATCTCGTATCTGCCTGCTTCAGTCGGCCGGCTATCGATACCCCTTCTCTTGCGCGAGGCACAACTGCGCTGAGGCGAGCCCGCCAAGTCCTTCCGACAGTCGCGCAGAACAGTGATTAACAATAATTACGCAACGGATATGAATATTTTATCGGGATGTAGAACTTAACTGAAAAATTTGGATCAAAGAACGGACTTTCTAAGTCTAAAAATAACGGAGATATGAATTATATTGTTCGGAGAGGCCTTTGCTTGCTATAATAGTTGATTATTATAAATACAAAATAGTAACTTCGTTACACACTCCTCCCACTTCGAAAATGTATGCACATACATATTTTTTTTGATTCTATTCTATGTAGGCTAGAGCGAAAACAAACTAAACTATACCTTACCTACGGATTAGAATATAATAACTGAGATTATAAAACCCAAAATGAATGATAACAAAATGAACCAAAAATTTTCGTTTCACGTGGCGAACTTCGGTGTGGTTTCCACTATCCTAAAAATAAATTTCAGGCGCCTATCCCCGTCGGTGGTTGTAAACTATATTAGGGGGTAGGTACACCCGTTACAAACCCAGCAACTGAACAAGGTCATCTTCCGGTAGTGGGTAGGCCTCCTCTGGTCGATTGGATGGGGACATCCGCACCTGAGACAGGCGGTATGTTGATCTGGGTTAGGACATCGGCAATCGAGACAGGGTCCTGCAGGCGCTAGGGGTGCCAGTCGGGATATCTTCCTTGGTCGCGAGCGGTCATGGCACGAGCAGTCTCGTGATAAGGTCCCCACTAACCCGCATCGAAAGCAGAAGGTAACGGTGCCTCGAATCCGACAATTTTGACGGACATGCCTGGATTGACCACATTTCCAACACAGATTCTGATGTATTGGTAGATAGACGGGAGACAAAGGCACCCTTCGAGACTGCTTCTGCTGCTGGTACCTCAGGTTGGACGGAGTCCAGAACTCCCAGTTTAATGGATACTCCTCCGGGTGTTCTAGAAAGTACGGGTGTACCGGACTATCTGGGCGTAGTGCTAGGGCTTCGGGACGGGGACTCCTTGGAGGATTCCAGGATGTCGTTGGTTTGCCTCATAATCTGAGAGAGGTGGGTCTACCCGCCTGTCGGGCCATCGGGGCGGGTCGCGTCCGTACGCGGCTCGGTGGTCACAGAGACAACTTAACAACGCGGGGGCGGGAAGCTAGCTCACTGGCTGGGATCTTACAAATCCTCACTTTTTGCCCTGCTACCTCAGTTTTTCTCCGGCCTTCTACCTTCGGGATGTGCAGATGCGGCGGCGGGGTGATTCCGCGGGGCGGTTCTCCGGGAATTCGTTTCGACATTGTCTGAAATAAAAGAAGTGTTATTCGGGGTACGGTCGGATAAGTAGGCACGTGTACCCTGTCGAGCCTCTTCCCGGTATGACTTTTGAGATTGTATACAACCGGAGAGATGACTTTTGTAACGGTATACGGCCCGGAATACTTCGGAGCAAGTTTCGTAGCAAAACCTTTCTCAGCGGAAGACAGGTAGTGTTCTCGTTTCATGACTTGATCCCCGACGCGACATCGCCATTCTCGTCTCCTCAGGTTGTAGTGTCGGCTTTGAACGGTAAGAGCTTTGGCGAGGTTTACACGGATCATCTCAAATGTTTCCTGCAAACGTTGCAGTCCCTTGGTGTGTTGGGTGGCATCGAGCTGCCCGGAACGTTCATCATCTTCCTGTTCCGGTAGCGGCGTTGTGCGGTAAACAGCTTTGGGTACTTCCAACTCTCGTCCAAAATTCAGAAATGCAGGTGAGAATCCGGTGGTATCCTGGCGGGCGGTGTTGACTGCAAATAGTAGGTCGGGCAAATGTAGGTCCCACTTACAGTGGTCCTGATCGCAGAACTGGGCTATCATCGTCTTGAGAGTTTTGTTGGCCCTTTCTACAGGGTTGGCTTGCGGAGTATACGGAGGAGTGCGACGGTGTGCGATGCCTAGTTCTGTTAGCATTTCATCAAACAGGTGTCCAGTAAATTGAGTTCCGTTGTCGCTGATCACGAGTTTTGGGCATCCGAAACGGGTGACTATATCTTCGTATAGCGACTGGACGACGGCCTTGGCGGTGGCTCTGCGGATCGGTCGACAGTGAACCCACTTCGTGAATCGATCCTGGAATACCACCAGAAAGGTATTTCCCTTCGAAGAACGGGGCAACGGGCCTACTAGGTCGGTACTGACACATTCCCAGGGGTGATGATTGGGCGACGGCTGCATCTTTCCGGCCGGTTTCTGCTGTGATGACTTGAAACATACTTGGCGACATCACGGAACATTCCAGGCCAATAATAGCGAGTTGCGATCCTGGCGATCATTTTGGCTATGCCCATGTACCCTACCGTTGGAGCGTCATGCATCTCTCTGAGCACGTCGGGTCTCTTCATTTTCGGAACACAAAGCTTCCATGGGGCGGCCAATTCTGATTCTGTAAAATCATTGGATTCCCAGAAATGCCGGTATTGACGTTCCTCTCGGATACAGTAGTCAGGAAATGCATCGGGGTTCCGCTGTACCTCTACCTTCTTTTGCTCATACCAGGAGCATCCTGCTAACGGTTCAACGGCGGCTAGTCCTTCGATAAAGTCTTCGGAATCTGCTCGTGGCTCTCTGGACAGAGCATCGGCTACTTTATTCAGTCCATCACGTTGGTAATTGACATCAAAGTCATACTGCTGTAGGAACATACTCCATCGAGCAAGTCGGCCAGCGGGGCTCTTGATGGAATGGAGGCACCAAAGTGACTGGTGATCAGTGATCACTGTGAAGTGGTATCCTTCCAGGTACGGGCGTAGTTTCTCGATTCCCCAAACAATGGCTAGACATTCCTTCTCGGTTACAGAGTATGCTTTTTCGGTGGAAGTTAGAGACCTGCTGGAGTAGGCGATGACATGTTCCACTTCATTGACGGACTGGGTAAGGTGAACGGTTTATCGAAGTCGGGACAAGTGAGCATTGGTGCCTCTGTTAGACACGACTTGAGCTTTTGAAAAGCTTCCTCTTGATCCGCTTCCCATCGCCAGCGATGATGCTTCTTCAATAGGCGGTGCAGTGGTGCAGCCACTTCGGAGAAGGCCGGTACAAACCTCCTGTACCAAGAGGCCATTCCCAAAATGGTAGTTGGGGCAGCTAGCTCTACTATGGAAGCCACTTTCTCCGGGTCAGTACGGATACCTTCGGATGTCACCAGGTGTCCTAGATATTTAAGTGACCTTCTTTCAAACTGGCATTTCTCAGGGTTTACCCGTAGGTTGGCGGCATGGAGGCGGCGAAAGAATTTTTGTAAATTGGACAAATGCTCTTCGAAAGTGCTTCCCAACACAATGATGTTGTCTAGGTATGCGAAGCAGTGGGGATCCATCTCCGGTCCGATGATCCTACCCATAAGACGTTGGAATGTGGCGGGGGCTGCATGCAGACCAAATGGCATTACACGGAACTGATATAACCCTCTTCCTGGGACGGTAAATGCGGTGACTGGTTTGCTATCTTCTGACAGCGCTACTTGCCAGTAGCCTTGGCGGAGGTCAATACTGGAAATATATCGGGCTCTCCGGAGTTTGTCTAGCACAGCATTGATGAAGGGTTGGGGGTAGGCATCCTTTTTGGAGACGGAATTGACTTTCTGAAAGTCAATGCAGAACCTAGGTTTGCCAACTTTCTTTCGCACGATGACGACGGGTGAGCTCCATGGACTCTGTGATGGTTCGATAATCTCTTCGGCTAACATCCTATCAACCTCTTGGTTTATTACTTCCTGCATCCTGGGGTTCTGCGGGAGGTAACGTTGTTTTATTGGCTCAGGATTAAGTAGACGGATCCTGTGTTCCACCAACGGCGTTACTCCTTGTATCTCTTCGAACGACGGTAGTTCTTCTTGCAGGAAGGAGTGCAGTCTGGTCTCCTCCTCGTCTGTAAGTGTCAATGGTGACCTTGGCTCGGTGACTCCAACAGGAAAACAAGGGACGGACCGAGTTTCCATGGCTCTGAGGCGGTGGTTCAACGAGATCTGACCATTTCCTAAATCCAGGCTGAACTGCATTTTCTTGAGGATGTCCATTCCTATGACTATATCAGAGGAGAGTCCACATAAGTGTCCAAATGTTCCCTCAAAGCGGTGGTTGTCAAACTGGATCTCTATTGCAGTCGTTGGGGTTTTCGGTACCCCCAGCAAGTCCCATTGTCTAGCAATCCGGTCTCCCACATAGGAGATCACAGCGCCGGTGTCAATCAGAGCTTCGATGGCTTTACCGAGACCATTAATCTGGATATGGGGGCGGTAGTCTTCATGGCGGTTGCTGTTATGACGGGGGCAGTTGTCTTCACTCGCCGGGATAACGGTGTTGGAGGCATTTTGAGGGCTTTGCTGCACCGGCCTCAACTTGTTGCAACGCCCTAGCGGTTTTCCGGTCGTGGGCACGGGCAATCGCGTGACATCACTCCTTCCCTTTTACATCTCCAACAAAAGATCCTGGGAGCGGCTTGACATTGGCTCTGGAAATGTCCTGTTTGTCCACATCGCCAGCACTCTCGTACTCTCTCAGCGGGTGAACTGGTTGCTGGAGCGGCGACATTACCTCGGCCTGTGAGGGGGCGGTTGTCGGTGCGGCTTGACGTTGGTACGGGGCCTTGAGCGGTCACTCAAGGGGCTACAAGGGTTGCCTGGCAGTTGACAGGATACAGGGGCGGTCTTACTATTGTTAGTGGTCCTGTCCTGGCACTAGGGGACGGTGTTGTTCTCTAAGCCTGTTTGACTTCCAATCGGAGCAACTCGTACGCTATGGTGACGTCAGAAAACTCCTAAATATTTGTGAAGTCGGTTCTTCGGATCTGGCATCGGAAATCCGGATAGAGGTTCCGGTACAACCAATTCAGTTCTTGTTCTTGCGTCATTCCTCCGTGACGTCGGATGAGTCTCTGCAGATCGGTGACGTATGCCATGATACTCTCTTGAAGATGCTGCGTCCTTCTGCTGATGGCTACCTCTAAGTCTATGAGGTAGTTGACTGAGAAAAAAAACTTCTGAAAGGTGGTACAGAAAGCTGACCAATCAGCCCATCTTGTTCGGTTAATCCTAAACCATAATGCGGGCATTCCTAGCAAAAATTCTGGCATCGCTTTCAGGAAGCGGTCTGGTGAGATGCATTGTGACTAACGGATCTCTTCTATCCTTTCTAGGAAGGCGGCGGGGTCCTGAAATTCATCAAAAGATACAAACCAGTCCTTAGTCCTCAGGGGCGGCAGCATGGGGCTGAGTGATGGTGCTGGCTGGGTCTGGACGGACTGGAGTACCACTAACGTTCCATGTAGCAGGCTTTGCATGGTCTGTCCACCTGCACCTGTCACGGTGATGGTTGGTGGTGTAGCGACTAGTGTCGTGACGACCGACGTAGTTGGGAATACGAACGGCATCAAAGTAGTCGGAACAGGTGAGGCTCGGCCCTCTCGGATAAACTTTGCGAGGCGGCGACGCTTCTCATCCACGGTACCGGTTGTCACCAGCCGAAACTTTGTCAATTCGGCGTCCAGTTCCTCCTTCCAAAGATGGTGCTGGCTGGGTCTGGACGGACTAAACTCCCACTAACGTTCCATGTAGCAGGCTTTGCATGGTCTGTCCACCTGCACTTGTCACGCTGATGGTTGGTGGTGTAGCGGCTAGTGTCGTGACGACCGACGCAGTTGGGAATACGAATGGCATCGTAGTAGTCGGAACAGGTGAGGCTCGGCCCTCTCGGATAAACTTTGCGAGGCGGTGATGCTTCTCATCCACGGTACCGGTTGTCACCAGCTGAAACTTTGACAATTCGAAGTCCAGTTCCTCCTTCCGAAGCAGGTAGATTTATCCTACTCGGGTGTCTGGTAAACCACTACCTCCTGGTGGATTCTCGTTTACGACGGTCGGATCTGGTGAATTGGAATCCTCGTCAGACATCTTCTCCCGGTACTTGGAGAACTTACTTGTTGCTATCTTTCCGGTCAGGCCCTTCCTTCTCGTCGGTTCCTAGCTCGGCTTCGGTGCTTCCAATCGGTGAATGGGTGGGAGAAATTGCTTTTGCGCACTCGAATCACTTCCTTCCAAATCGGTTCCAACCAACTTTTGGTAATCAACGGTCTCGGTATATAAAAAAATAAAGTTCCAGCTCGGGCGCCAAATTTGTAAAGCCCTTTTGAGCTTTACTGGTCACTTTCGCGCCGAGTCCAGGTTACGGATTTTCCCGGGCACCACCTCTGGTTAACGTGTGAAGGTCCACTTGCTCCGGGCAGCCTCAGGTACCTGCTACTATTAGTTGACTCAAAGCAATTAAGTTCCATTTAAAAAGATTATATAATCACTTAACGCATAATTAAATCAAACTCCAATGATCTATAACGGTTGTATTTATTGTCAAACACCTACTCTAAACTACTCTAAATACACTGGACCACAATTATGCTGTGCCGGGCTTAATAAGCGGGAGGGGAAAGCAAGCAAAGCGGACAATAATGGAATACGGATTACCAAAAGCAAGCAACGGATTTAGTTAGCAAAACAAGCTTTAGGGTTACTGTGAAAGCGATACTCCTCTAAAACAAAACGGCTAGGCGGGACCTTATAATAAATCATTTACGCTCTGGACCTTGAACTTCGTCTTTAACAGGTTGAGTGCCTCCTAGGTTGCCCATGTAAAACACTGTCCCTGTATCGACGGCGATTTCCACAAATCAGTGCCCCTGGGGTGCCCAAGCAAAACACTGTACCTGCTTTGACCGCTTGTTCACGGTATAGCAAAATAACTATCGGATATAATCCACCTCCACAGTTTCAGTGCCTCCTGGAGTGCCCAAGCAAAACACTTTACCCGTGTTGGCGACGGTTTCCACAAATACAGTGCCTCCTGGGGTGCCCAAGTGAAACACTGTACCTGCTTTGACCGTTTGTCTACGGTATATCGAGAATAACTGTCGGATACGAATTACCTCCACAGATCTAGTGCCTCCTGGAGTGCCCAAGCAAAACACTGTACCCGTGTTGGCTACGGCTTCCACAAATCCAGTGCCTTCTGGGGTGCTCAAATAAAACACTGTACCTGCTTTGTCCTGCACAACTTACAAGAATTTTACCACACGTGCTCACCACTACTCTGCTTGACTTCGGCGGACTCCTTGTTCTTCGGGCACTGGAACACAACTGATTTTATTTCAGCTCTCTGGTCGGTCTATGGCTGTCGAACTCCGCCGCTATCACAGGCCTGCTATCACAGGCCGCTATCACAGGCTATCACACGCGGTCGGACTTGACTTCCTACTCGGACGGCTGGTACTGCTCTTTTTTGATGCGTGCGGAGAACGAACTGAACTTTTATTATCTCGTATCTGGCTGCTTCAGTCGGCCGGCTATCGACACCCCTTCTCTTGCGCGAGGCACAACTGCGCTGGTGATTCTGAAGCGAGCCCGCCGAGTCCTTCCGACAGTTGCGCAGAACAGTGGTTAACAATAATTACGCAACGGATTTGAATATTTTATCGGGATATAGAGATTAACTGAAAAATTTTGATCAAAGAACGGACTTTCTAAGTCTAAAAATAACGGAGATATGAATTATATATTTCGGAGAGGCCTTTGCTTGCTATAAAAGTTGATTATTATTAATACAAAATAGTAACTTCGTTACAACTCATTAAACATCATAAGTTTGCACAAATACTTAAGTCGAAATGTCCTCATTCTCAAATGAAGAAAAACGAAATAAGTTGAAACTTTATTATAAATTTGATAGGAATAGTACGAAAACAACAAAAATTCATTTTGAATTATATTCGAAAAGACAACAGCCGGATAGAACATTATTCAGAATTTTGAGCAAACACTTGGCTGATTACGGTGCGTTTCAAAAAACAAGAATGAAATCATGAGCATGTAAAAAATGCACAAAAAGTATTACCGCAAGTGTTTGAAATGATAGCCTTCCTCTTGAATACATAACCGAGCACGTCGTCTCAAATTAAGAACATTCCTAACAATATCACTTCTTCTGATAGACCTGAATTGCGTGATGATACTGTCTCTAAGTACATCTACTGTGTCATATTCTTGCTCTCCATAGATTCTGTTCTTCAAAGTGCCCCACAAGATAGTTTCCAAAACTGTAAAGTCAGTTGACCTTGCCGGCCACCTCACTGGTCCAGAATTTCCAAACCACCTATTAGGAAATCTTTAGTGTAAATATTCGCAAACTGCTCTTTTATTGTGTGGAGGAGCCCCGTCTTACTGAAACCAGCAGCTGTTATAATTAACGAGGGGAAACGTATCCATATATTCTTCGAATTCGTTTCTTAAGGACCGAAGATAGGTTTCCCCGTTCAAAGAATTAGAGAGGAAATGAGGTCAAAGTATTCGGTTGTCATAAATTCCAGCCCACACATTCAAACGAAACCGAACTTGTGGTCTGACTTCTCTGAAGTGTCGTGGATTATTTTCACTCCAAATGTGCTCATTATTTCTATTAAAAACACCACAGTTCGAAAAAGTACTTTCGTCGGTCCAAATAATGTTTTTCAAGAAGTTTGTAGGGTCTACCCTATTCGAGAGCCAGCTACAAAATTCCATGCTTCTCTCAGGATCACTTGTATGTACATTTTGTGAAATATGTATCTTATAACATTTCAATCCACTTTTTTTTAATTCCCCTCAAACGCTCGTCTGTGGTACATTCATTTCTGCCGAGACTTGATGTGTTGATTTGGAAGGATCTGCATTTATCTAAAAAAGTACCAAAAATAATTAGACTTCTTCGAATATGGAATGAACATTTATTTTACCTCGGCTAATAAGTTACGTCTAATATTTTGTTCCATTCTGCTCCCATATTTCATTCTTGGTTTTTTAAACGCACCGTACTCAGCCAAGTGTTTGTCCAAAATTCCGAATAATGTTCTATCCGGCTGTTGTCTTTCCGGATATAATTCAAAATAAATTTGTGCTGTTTTCGTACTATTCCTATCACATTTATAATAAAGTTTCAACATATCTTGTTTTTCTTCATGTGAGAATGAGGACATTTTGACTGAAGAATTTGTGCAAACTTATGATGTTTAATGAGTTCTGACAACTAGTGTTTATTAAACAAAATTTTTCGATGGAGTCATGACCCTCTCAGATAAAGTTGGTTTTTTTAAATATCTGTGGTTTCAGAATTGCAAATCATAACAAATTATACATCAATGAAATCAGAATGAGAATCACTATTTTTCTGTATAAAAAAACAATATGGCACCCATAACAGAAAAAAAAGTTGATGAATGCCAGAAAACGAAACGTCGGATAGTAAATCTGAACATGAAAACGTGTAGCTGAAAAAAAATATCAATGAAAATGTACTTTTGATTTTGAGCTATGGTGTCAAATAACGATAGAAAAAAATAAAAACAAAAATTCTGATTTTCAGTTTTTTCCCGATATTTCCGGAAAAACTCGGAATTTTCCAAGTTTCAAAACAGTATTTTGTTAAGCACCAGAATACGCAACTTTGCTCCAATTTAAGCTTCGACGTATCTCCTGTAGTGTAGGAGATCCCAATGGTGGGGGTCGAATTTGAATTGCCCTGTAAGTTCTATAAATGCTATGGCAATTACCTCGAAAGAGCGTATGCTCATCAAGTCCATCTGAATATTTTCCACTTTCAATCTATGCAAGAAAGACGCGACTGCTCGTCACTTACCGCACTCCATAAACTATTAAAATATGCCCCTATTTGTTGAGCAAGATCAATTTTCATGTACCAAGATTAGTTTCCTGCAAAGAAATTACTTTTTACAACTCATCTCCTCGTACCAATATACTCAAGTCCATCTATTTTTACTATGTGTAAAATCTTCAACGATAATTGTTCGTCGTGTTATATCAATTTCGATGATATCAATTTTATTTCATCAATCTATGTGCGAAACCAGAATTAAGGTTATTTCTTATTTGACTTTTGCTCGAATGTTTACCTACCTTGTAGTTATATTCTACCTTGATTTTTTTCTGTTATTGGGTGTATACCTGTTGAAAATAAATGTATTATTATTATTATTCTCTCAATTTGCTCTGACTCATCTAAAACATTCCGCCCTAAATATCTTCATTTCAGTAAATAATATGAAAAATCGAAAAGTCAGGTCAATTTTATATTCAAGAGGGACACTTATGATTAATTGTTTCAGCCCTCATGGTTCAACCTCCTAGGAGGGGTAGATGTTATCCTTAGAAACTTGAATGAGAAGGGTGTCAGTGGCACATTATTACGAAGAGCATTTCATTCTTTTTCCAATGGTATCCTGACTCGTTCTGTTCTGATGAGCAGTTTCTGAAAAATAGGTATCTTACCTTAAAAAAGTAAATAGACCGTGCCTGCACTGAGATGCATTATTTTATTGAGTCTCATTTTAATGGAAATAATGGGAAAAGTGGGTGGCACCGTTCCAACCCTTGAATAACAGGAATACATCTTTTCCAAACGTAAGACATTTTATTTGTCGATTAATATCAAAAAATACTTTTAATTTGCGAGAATGAAATATCAGACTTACGCCAACCTTATGAACTGTTGTCCATTTTAATGACGAACATAGGAACAGACTTGTTGTAGAATATATCTTCAAATTTGTAAGAGATCATGTTAGCAATCTGTTATCAAATTTGATTTCAGAGATGGCAAATTCTGTAACCGTAGAAAATAATTCGTTACGTTCACTTAAACTCTTGTCGAATACACGAGAAAATGAGCACTGTACAATATTTTGTAAACAGCAGAAATATGACTATTGATTTCCACAGGTATTCTACAAGTGATGGTCAAGAAAGGCAAGAAACTGGAAGAATCGATAAAGTAGGAGAAAACCTGATTCTCCGCATGAGTGGATCCTATTCCTACCCATCTAGCGATGGAAATGTGTTCGAAGTAGTTTACGAAGCTGATGAAACTGGATATAAACCAAATATACATTTCCATTCATCAACTAGAACCTCTCCGATCAGTGAACAAACAAAAGAAAAGAATTCACAAGTGACAGAAACACCATCTACGGATAAACCAGTAACGACAGTTGCCGGACAGGGTACATCAATTACAGACACGAGTTCGGGGCCAGTGTTTAATATAAGTATTCCAGATTATCTTGAGTTAGTACCGGATATTAGTTCAGAAGCTATAGCTTCTCTAGCAGGAGGAGGACTTGGTTAAATATCCTGAGAGTGTATCACTTTTCTGATAGTATAGTTCATCTTTGGAATAATTGATGAGGTGTTGAATACACTGGACTTTTAACCCAACACCAAACAACTATTTGGAACATTTCGATACGTGTTTCAGTAACCATCTTCTGGAGGAAGATTTATTTACTTATTTATAAAAATCGAAAACCCATCATAGGGTACCCTAAAGATTACATAATTGTGTATTCATTGATCACTCACCAGAGAAATAGCCGTTAATTAAACATAGTTTTAAATTTCACATTATTTGTGGAGTAGATATAATAAAAAATTACCTTTTCATTCAACTGTTTACGTATCTGTTGCTAGTACCTCGTACAACAATTTGGAGAGGCAAGTATTTTGGTACAAGTATTTCTCATTTGTGACAAAGATAAATGAAAGATGATGTTGATGTCTATGATTTTCCGTAATGTAAACTTATATCATTTCATTTACAGGAGAGTTCATACAAGAATTGGTTTTACCCGTACCCACAGAAAATAGTAACGGTTTTCTAGAAGAAAAGTTGAAAACAGTTATTGATACTTTATTGGATAGATAAGAGACACCATCATATTCATTACTGATGGTATTGTGTAAGAATATCATAAAATAATTTTTTCTGGTATTGAATAGAGTATCAAATTTTTAGAAAGCGAGGTTCTTTTGTTTTGTCTCATAATGTCGATTATAAAACAACTTTGAATTCAAGTAATTGATCAACTTTTTACGTACCCGTACCCTTACCAGATGAGTAACATGCTGTACCTTATCGAAGGCTTTGGATATGACCCAAAACTGAATCCTGCGGAACTCCACGTGCTATTTTGCATGTCAGAACTGTTGCAGATGAGCTACAGTTATGAATTTATTATCAGACGTTTAAACCCTGTATATTTATTTAATAATTTCCTGCTGCTATGGATATATTTTTTCTATAACAAGTTGTTGTTAATTCATATGTTGTAATTTAGAAAAATATAAAAGGTAAAGAAAATTGTCTATAAAATAATTATTCATATTAAAAGTATCTGCTAACAGGTTATGGGCCCAGTTGTCTTGTAATAAAAGGGGCATAAGTCAGTATATAAGTAAAATTGTCGGTATAATGGACACAACAAAGTTCAATATTATGAAGCTTAACAGCTCTAACTACCAAATATGGAAGTACAAACTTGAAATGCTTTTGAAGAACTATGGAGTATACTTACTGAAAACCCAATAGAACCGATACTTGGATTGCGGAGAATGGTGAAGCCAGAGCAACAATAGGTCTACTCATTGATGATTCGCAAGTTATCTGTGTAAGTACAGACCGGCCAACATTTGGACAGAAACATGTTGTCAACATTGTTGACAACATGCATCCCATCAACTCGCTACACGTTGATAGATACTCGGCAACATAGTGCCGATGTTGGGCGGCAAAATATCAAAGAGTTTTGTTGCGTATTGAATGTATCCGTGTTTCCAATTTGAAATAGAAAACATTGCTGAGTCTGGACGGTGCTGTCAACAAGTAATGTTCAATCAAAGTAGAGAGGTTATTCTCGATGCTTTACTTTGTTATTATTTGTGACATAGGAAAGTGAAGTCGTTGTTATCCCTTCATCCAATATGATATGAACCAAATGAGCAAGTGGTAGAGCTGATTGAAATGTTTGGTAAAAATTTGGTATATTTACTGAAAATCTGTCATGAAAAAAAATTAACATCGCGATTGTATGCCATCCGGCGGTTCTAATGGTTGTTTTGCGGATATTCTCTGTTGGCACGTTGGTCATTTCAGACTACTGGAAATTTGACATGATGGAGATGGATCAAAGTGGACATTGTTTAAAATTGTTTTTTCCGTCAACCGATTGCACCCCTACGCGCAACCCTCGGAAGTCTTCGAGAGACTTGTGTGAGCCACCTTTTAACGTGTGATGCCATTATCCTATTCAATCAGGTGCGGTTCCTACTATGACATTTTGACTTTGAGGAAATGCACTGTTGCCAAGTTAGGGGAGCAGGAAATCATTAAAAAGAGCTTTATGCAAATTTTGGATGGAGAATATAATTATCAATTTTCTGCCAATTCTGATAGTACCTATCTATTATTGTTTTGCGGAAATGCGTTGTTGCCAAGTTGATCACTTCGGATTTACTGGAAATCTGATACAAACATGGATTGGAAGTGAACATTATTCTTTTCAATCAGGTAGTTCTTGCTATGGCTTTGCAGAAATACGCTGTTGCCAAGTTATGGATGCTGGAAATCATTTCGAGAAATTTTCAATATGTAGTATCAATATTAATTATAAGCCGATACTGATGGTGCAATTTTTGTTTTGAGGAAATGCGCTGTTGCCAAAGTAATCACTTCGGATTACCGGATACCAGGAAATGTGGATTGATATAGTGGACAATATCCTTTTCAATCAAATGATTTGACATTTTGACTTTGCAGAAATGCGTTGATGTTGTGGACACGGGAAATCATTCAGAGAAGTTTCATGGACATTTTTGCTACAATTTCACCTAATCTAACTAACCTCATTTAGGTATTTTGCATGAAAAGGTGAAGTATCAGAAGATGCTCTCTTTGCTCGCATTTTAAAAATTACCAGGCAGAAAAGGCATAAGGCGTCTCTATTTATCAGATTTCCGAAAGTATTTTCGGAAAATTATTCGTATAAATTCATTAAATTAATATTTTTGTTGATATTCTTTGACCAAAATATTTACAAATCTTTTTTTATAATTTCCTGCGTCCACAACTTGGCAACATTGGCCAATTTCTGCAATCCATCTCATTGTATAGTATGGTATCCACTTGGAACTATCCTTATATCAGATTTCTAGTAATCCAAAGAGACCAAAACTTGGTAACGGTGCATTTCTGCAATACGAAAATAGTACCATTAGAATAGGTTGAGGGTCCATAATCGAGACATTTAATTGTGTTTTTCATACCAGTTTTCCAGTAATCCAAAGTGACCAACTTGGCAACGAGGTATTTCCGCAACAGAAAAATGGTACCATTTCAATTAACTGAGGGCCCACAATCGCGACGTTCAATTGTTTTATTCATATCAGATTTCCAATAAACCAAAGTTCAGCCAAATGCTTGTCCCACTTTGTAAAAACTGTCACCATCTTCTTTTTCGTTTCTGGGCATGCAAACTTAATACTATGAAACCAGCACTAACAACACCGGACCGGTCCATTTCTAAGTCAACGCTGCCTTCAGTAAGGACGCGCCACTGATTTTGGTTTGGACGCGCTACACTGTTGACCACATGTATCCAGCTACAAGTTGTTGTGTTCAACAAATATGTTGCCAACATCCGTCAACATGTTGCCAACAGTTGGCAACATTTTGTTGTCTGGTTTGTATGTACCTTAAGACAACATTACCCGAGAATGGCAAAATGAAAAACATGTACTTTTATGGAGTGTTCCAGAAAGTTACGAGAATTTGGTAACAGCCTAGAAGGATGCCCAGAGAATGATTTAACATTGAAAATAATTAAAGAAAAATTGATCAAGGAGTATCATAAAAAAGGGGGGATTCTACATTGAGCAGTGAAATGGCTTTGAAAGTTTATAAGAAAGGGTCCACCAGAAAAATCTTCGAGTATAAAAACTCAAAAGATATTAAATGCCTTTTCTGTAAGAAAACAGGACATCTGAAGAAGGATTGCTTCCATTACAAGTAACAAAGAAGATATTCGCATCTAGCAAATGTGGCTTCGACAGATAATGGTGAAAATGAAGAACACACTCATATTTGCTTCCAAGTTGGTAACAAAACTAAAACTCATGAATGATACATAGACTCCGGAGCAAGTAGTCACATGACGAATAACAAACAGTTTTTCTCATTTTTCAAGAACTCAGTGAGTGAATTTGAACTCGCCGAATGTAGAAGAGTTCATTCCTATGGTATAGGAAAGGGGGCATTAACTTGTCTTTTTGATAATAATAGGACAACCAAGATAACAGTAAAAGACACCTTATACGTTCCTGAGCTTGGTGCAAGTTTACTTTCTGTCAAGAAACTAACAGTTCTCGGATTTGAAGTCGAATTTGATAAAGAAAGTTGTTTCATCAAGTTAAACAATAGAGTCGTTGCTCAAGGAAATTTGGTTGGTAATTTATACAAACTCAATCAACAACATTGATCAATGGCTGTATGAGAGGGTTGTAATGAAGGCTGCATGCATTTATGGCACAACAGGTTTCGCCACCGTGATATTAATGTTATAAGAAATCAAGAATGAGAATCTAGGAAACGGATTGAAAATGTAAAATTATGGACATCAAATGACATGTGTAGTAGGATGGTCGGGATATCACAATAAATACTCCCTTTAACAATAGTTCAATATATTCCGCACCTTACACGTCTTACTTCTACAAGTTTCAGTTAAACAATTAATCTTATTCGGACTACTCATAATACTAATACTAGTCACCGGGTGACACATTATGATAAGCGGCCATCCTGACCTGTTGTTGTCCTCAACACCAACCATGATGGACCTCATCTGTAAGTAAATAGAATATAATTATTAATTCTATTCATATCTCATTTGCGCCTTCAGAGGGTTCATTTGTGTCCTGAGAGGGCTCATTTTTGCCATCTGAGGACTCATTTGTGCCATCAGAAGGCTCGTTTGTGCCATCAAAGGGCTCTTTTGTGCCATCAAAGGGCTCTTTCGTGCCATCAAAGGGCTCATTATGCCATCAAAGGGCTCATTTATGCCATCAAAGGGCTCATTTATGCCATCAAAGGGCTCATTTGTATTACCTTAACCATTTTGAAACTTGAAGTGTTTCATGTGTTCCTATGCTACAACCCCTTCTCCTGGGCCATTGGATCTTCTGTATGCAGGTCCTCTTTAACCTTATACCTGTCGGAAGAATCTCTGCTCCTATCAGCACTGTGCGGTTTGTTCTTTCCACCTGTCCATTTCGTCGAGGTAAACCTACAGCTATAGTGTATAATTTAACGTCCTTTTTCTCCAAAATCTATAAATGCGATACATTAATGTCCGCCAGTATGAAGCGTTTTGTAAAATCTTGAAGCTACTTGGTTTTTTTCGAATCACCTCAACATTTTCTACTCTACTATCCTTCAACATTTTTTTCAAATAATTATTTTTATGTATTTTTTTTATATACTTGTAGATGAAAATTTGTTTTTATTCAAACAGGGACCTTTTCTCGAACATAAATTACATATTTTGCTTTTGTGTCTGCAGTTGTCACGATTGTGTCCAACTTTACCACAACAACTACACAAAATATGTTTATTATCAACTAATTTTGGCACCGGCTGTTATGATGAGATGGTGCAGGTATGCGATAGTGCTTTCGCATACACTTTATTTTTGAGGTATACCCCTAATAGATTAGGGTCTCTTATATTTGAGGCCTCTACTGCCGATTTCAAATTGTTATCATTTATAGTACCCAATACTAAGGACACCTTATCACTATTAGGAAAATTCAATTTAAATTAGTTGATTTTCGCCAAATGGATGAAATGGAACTCATATAGCGAGCAACCCTCTGTTGGTTTACGGTTCGCATCTCATAAGCATTTCTGAAACTTTGGAAAGTGGTGCTCAATAATTGCTTCCACTTTAGTATACTAAGGCCACCCTAATTCACATTGTATGGAGCTATCATAAAAAAACAATCATACCATGTTTTTGCTGTACCTTTCAATTTATTTGTTACCTGATACACTATACTATACACTATACTATTCTTTCATACCCAAAAATTATCAGAACGCAGTAGACAAAATAAATTATGATCTGAACAATATTGTTACCTGGTCATCCGAAAATGCTCTAAGTATAAATAGGAAAAAGACTTCTTTTCTAGCTTTTGGCCCATCTAAAGTTCGTTTGCAAATCAACGAAGTAATCCGAATGAATGTTGATGGAGAGCAAATTGCACTAGTAAACAAGGCAAAAAACCTTGGCCTGGTTTTTGATGATCAACTGCGATTCAAACATCATGTTAAAATTTGCATCCGGAACGCTTATTTGAACATAAAGTCAATTTTTCACAATCGCCATTATCTCTCAGTTGGCTTTAAGAAAAATACTATGCGTGGCTCTGGTATTATCTAAACTCACCAACGGAGATGTAGTTCTTGGCCCCTGTATCGACGCAAACGATTCTAGGAGGCTACAAGTCGTTCAAAACTCTTGTATGAGGCTTATTTGTAGTATTAGGAAACGCCAAAGAATTTCCCACAAATTACGAGATCTTAACTGGCTGAATATGTCGAACAGACGATATCTACACTCTGCATGTCTCTTTCATAAAATCATCAAAAACAAACAACCGCAATACCTGTTTGGAAACATTGTTCACCAAACTGATATCCATTAGGTAAATACTCGATTCAAACATAGAATTACAACACCACAACATCGCACCGAACTGTTCAAACGATCTTTCACGTACCAGTCATCAACAACACATAATGAAATTTCCGATGAATTGAAATTAAATTAAAATCAATAGAAGCCTTCAAATTAGGTATAAAATTGAAATTACTTGCTAATCAAAACCAAATCTAAACTTCAATGATAACTTTTGCCAATAAATATATGTACATCATATAATAATATCTGCATGTACATATTAATATTTTTTTCTACCTTTTTTTTCTACTTTTTTTTACTTCTAACGGTTTGTTACGTGATTATTGTTATTTCTCTTTATTATTTTTTTACCTCGCTTTAGAAGAAAAACAGAGACAGTGCTGTCTGCTGATCTTCGGCATTTTTCTATCAAACCTGGAGTGCTGTGCTCATATTACTCAAAAATGTATTTAATGTTTACCTGGTTGATAAAAATAAAGACCTTTATTATTATTATCATTATAAAACTGTCTGTACAACCATATACAGGGTGTTCCTAAACATCATGTACATCCGAAAGGAGGTAATTCCTCAGACCATTTTAAGACTAAAAGTTCATATAAACTCAGGTCCGAAAACGCTTCGTTACCGATCTACGGGGTGTTGAAATTTCAATTTTTTTTTTGGTTTTTCTTTATAGATTCTGCAGTTTTTGAGATATGTGGCTCAAATTTGAAACATAAATTACGTTATGGGGCTTACATCGATGGACAACTCAAATGTTTGTGAGAATCTACAGGGTGATATTTTTTTATGGGTCATGCCCCCTTTTCTCCCCCTGAACTTTTTTGCGGTGCGCTGTTGGTAAATTCTAAGGTACAAATTGAATTTTTTGGTTTGTTTACAAACTTTTTTGCATCCTGTAGTTTTTTCGTATCTAAGACCGTTATCGAGAAAAAAAAAATTTAAATTTTTTTGTAATTCGCTAAAATTATTTTGTTCGCCGCTGTTTGCTAAAGGCTTTTTTTTGCAATAACGATTTATTATACAAAACATCCAAATAAAAGACATAACAAGGAAATAACGTTATAACAATTGTTGAAAGTGACCTCCTCCAATCCTTATACATGCGTCCGCTCTTCTTCTCATTGATGCCCGTACTCTGCCAAACACCCCCGGAGTATTTCTTACAGTTTCAAATGCATTTAATATTCGATTTCGTAAGTCATCGATGGTATTTATTGGTGTTGTATACACGAGAGATTTGAGATGCCCCCATAGAAAAAAATCTAGGCTATTTAAATCAGGGGACCTAGGGGGCCATAACTGAGGTCCACCCCGTCCTATCCACTTGTCCCCAAACACTTCATTTAAATATTGCCGAGCCAAAACAGAAAAATGTGCTGGTGCGCCATCGTGCATATACCACATTTGATGTCTGAGCAAAAGAGGTAAGCCTTCAAGTAATAAAGGTAATTCGTATTGCAAAAAATGCCTGTATGAGTTTCCAGTAAGCCGACCAGGCAAAAAGAAAGGACCAATCAAATGATCCCCAACTATACCACCCCATACATTCAATGAGAACTGCTCTTGAAAATGAGTTTCGACAATTCCATGTGGATTTTCTTCGGCCCATATGTGGTTGTTATGAAAATTTATAATTTGATTCCTGGAAAAATTGGCTTCGTCGGTAAAAAGGATTTTACAGTCAAAATTGGGGTTTACTGCTATCCTATTAAGGTACCACTGGCAGAAATTAACTCTTGAAGGGAAATCTCGAGGAAGGAGCGCTTGCACCCTTTGAATGTGATATGGATATAGTAGAGATTCACGCAATATACGCCAAACAACTTGGTGACTGATATTTAAATTTTTAGCGATTTTTCTGGTGCTAGTGTCTGGCTGTTCTTCTATTTCATGTAGAACAGCTTCTTCGATCTGTGGTGTTCTAACGGTACGTGGTTTACCTCCATCATTAGTGTTTTTATTAAATGTTCCAGTTTCTGCAAGACGCCTATGAATATCTGAGAATATTCGTTGATCAGGTATTATTCTATTGGGATAACGCTCCATGTATAGACGTCTGGCTTCTCTTGCATTTCCATTCGCAAGGCCATAAATAAAATGCATATCAGCCAAATCGCCATTTGAATAATTTGGCATTGTTACGAGGCTATAACGAGTATTTATAACAAATTTACACCTTACAATTAACAATTTAAACACATGTAAAGACACCTAACGACTCCACATACGAACTGTCAAAAAACGCTCGCTCTCCACTGCATTTGTTTGAAAACAAATCTATTCTTTCATGATGGAAAGTATAGACAATACACTCATAGCCATCTGAGAATCTGCGTTGGAGCTAAGCTTATCGTTGGTCGGAACAGATCCCGGCATCGGATTTTTTTAAAGCAATGATTTCACTTTTTTCTTCTGTTTGAGATTTGAATTATTGGATACTTGGATAGCTTATACATTACGAATTTCTACTGAGTATTCATTTTCTCATACTATTATAATATTATGTGCCTATTTGAATGAAGTGTCGATCTTTTTTTGTCTGAAAGATGCGTTTGTAGAAAAAATAATGTGTGTATTTCAAGCACAAAGTGTCATTGTTGCTCTCCAAAGATTACCGCGCTCCGCTTCGCGTTGCACGGTAACTCTCTTTGTCGAGCGACAATCAATTACTTTGCGCTCGAAATACACAAATTGCTATTTCCATTTTTTCTCGACAACGGTTTTAGATACGGAAAAACTACAAGACACAAAAAAGTTTGTAAATGAATGAAAAAATTCATTTTGTATATTATAATTTATCAACGGCGCACCGCAAAAAAGTTCAGGGGGAGAAAAGGGGGCATGACCCAAAAAAAATTATCACCCTATAGATTCTCACAAACATTTGAGATGTCCATCGATGTAAGCCCTATAACATAATCTATGTTTCAAATTTGAGCCACATATCTCAAAAACTGCAGGATCTATAAAGAAAAAACAAAAAAAATCTTGAAATTTCAACACCCCGTAGATCGGTAACAAAGCGTTTGCGGACCAATGTTTATATGAACTTTTAGTCTTAAAATGAGCTGAGGAATTACCCCCTTTCGGATGTACATGATGTTTAGGAACACCCTGTATATTATAGTCATGTTGAACAATTTCTAACCAATCAGACACTTCCATGTGTGTTGGATCAAATTCTGGAATTATACTAGACAACACAGTACCTGAGTTTGGCTGGGCATTGCTGACTTGAGGCATAATATTTGTTCTCCTAGAATGACTTACAAATTCCTTCCTGTTACTTTTATGTCTACGAGATCTTTCAGCTCTTCGATGGCAACTTTGCCTTTCCTCACGGGTATTTGCAGAGCTACTGCTGCTGAATGTTGAATATCGGCGCTTCGATTTTCTTGTGGACTTCGGCATTGTGCAGCACTTTAACACCACTCTTTACACGTCTTACTTCTACAAGTTTCAGTTAAACAATGAATCTTATTCGGACTACTCATAATACTAATACTAGTCACCGGGTGACACGTTATGATAAGCGGGTACTGCACATGAGAAACTTTCATAATCAAGAAAATCATTTGTGATAACCCACCCTTTGGGGTGTGGGGTGACTAAGAATATTCTCCAAATCTCAGAGTATACCCTCACCAACCCCTAGAAGAGGAAAAGTAAAAGTTGAAAAACAAAAAATTTTTTCAAAATTCTGTTTTTCACTACATAGAACTATTGTTTCTATGTTGAGTAGAGCCCCTTGCTACTAACTTGCTCGTATGTCAAACTCTATATGTCTCAAAATACAAAATCAATCGGCTGCTGTCACCACTCCTTGTGCCTTAGGGGTATAGATGGTGTGATTTGTTAGCCAGGAGATACCAACAAAACCCCTTCTTGTGGCTCTACTCCTCTCAAGGCCTTCAAACTTGTCCGAAAGGGATGTTGGGTTCGTGCTACCCGCGCGAAGGGGTAGTCTTAAGTAAAGTTTGCTCAATTGATGATGCCTACAGTTCGTAATACTAATTTTTTTTCTTGTGAAAGGCCAAAATTAAACACGTACGTTGGGTAAATATTATAACTATTGAATAAAATATCAAAATTTGGAATAGGATAACAAGAAAAAAATTAATCAACAAATAACAAAAGAAATAATTAACCACTTAATAATTGTTTTATGCTTTACTTGATAGGTTGCCTGAGCTTGGGATGGAAGGTTAAAATAAATACAGTTTATTTCACAACTGTAACTCAAGTCTTGCGTGATGTTTATTTCTGTATCTGTGGACAACAACTGATGACAATATACAACGTGTTAACATGAACTACAAATCTCATTCATATAACATCCCCTATACTTTATTTAAAAAAATCAAAACATGTGAAAATCTGAAAACTTTCTTGGAATTTTAATTTCTCTCTTGGGCCTTGAATTATTTTCTTCTCTCTCGACTATATCCTTTCTTGGTAATTCGTTTTGCCCTTTTAACGGTCTTATGTCTACTATATTTCTTCTCAGTTCTTGTTTTTGGCTATCGATGGAAAATGATCTCGAATTAACTTTTTGTTTGATGATTCCTGGACTCCATACTTTGTCCAATCTATTTTTTTTGAAAATAATTTTATCGCCAATATTTGGAATAGGTATTGGTTTTGTGTTTCTATCATAGTATTTCTTTGTTTTCTGTTGATGTTCCTTAATTTTTGAAGGCACGGCTCGGATAATTTTTGGCTTCAGCTTGCTTTCCTTGATAGGAATTGTACATCTCAAATTTCTTGCAAAAAGTCGTTGAGCAGGACTGGATCCAACTTTATTGGGTGTATTTCTCTCCAACATCAGCATTTCGTAAAAATCACTGTGACTCTCAATGCTTTTTAAAATCATAGTTTTTGCAATTTTTACTGCTGATTCTGCTTTGCCATTACCTTGGGAATGATTTGGACTGGACGTTACATGTTCAAAACACCAATTTTGAGAAAATACCTTGAACTCTGTGTTCACAAAATTGGTCGCATTGTCGCTAATTACGCGTTTTGGCATTCCATACCTACTGAATATTTTTTTGCACACCAGGATCGTTGTCTTTGCCGACAGGTCTCTCAATTCTTCTATTTCAAAGAAATCTGAATAGTGGTCTACAATGATGAGAAATTTTCTATGTTTTTCTTTCACATTTACTTCAAATACATCTAGGCTGATAATTTCAAATGGTTTTTCTGCTATAGTGTGTGATTTCATGGGTGGATTTTGTTGATTCCTCGAGTATTTTAGACAAATTTCACAATTTTGAATTTTCTCGTGAATTTGTGTGGTGATTGATGGCCAAAAAACTAGTTCTTTTGCCAAATTTATTGTATAC
Source organism: Chrysolina oricalcia (assembly GCA_944452925.2). Classification (NCBI taxonomy): domain Eukaryota; kingdom Metazoa; phylum Arthropoda; class Insecta; order Coleoptera; family Chrysomelidae; genus Chrysolina; species Chrysolina oricalcia. The sequence continues at coordinate 46,813,349 of OX101815.2, read as the reverse complement.
TCAATTCCAAGATGACTGTCCACTCATCGAAGGTGGAATAACTAATCGATCTCTTCGGAATATGATACCATGTTGAGTGTGGAGTTCTTCTCTGAATTTCCAATAAGGTCTTATACTAAGTGGAATTTCTGATTTATTTGTAGGCCATCCTTCCTGAATTATTTTGTATAATGTGCTCATAGTCTCATCCTTCATTGTGTTTTTACGAATTTCCTCATATGTCTGATCAGATATTGGATTGTTTTCTAGAGAATTTATGTTGTCAACTTGTTGAAAAATTTCGTTTATCTCATACACTTCAAAACTTTCGACTGAATTTTCTTCCGGTAATCTTGACAAAAGATCTGCTATATGCATTTCAGTGCCTTTTATGTACTTCACTTTCAAATTGTATCTCTGCAATTGTAAAATCATGCTCTGCAATCTCTCTGGAGCTTCTGCTAACGGCTTCTTGAGAATATTGATGATTGGTTTATGATCTGTCTGAACCAATACATCATTTTTTCCTGATATATATTGGTGGAATTTCCTGCAGGCATAGACGATTGCAAGCATTTCCTTTTCCAACTGACAGTAATTTGTTTGTGATAATGTGAGCATTTTAGATGCGAAAGCGACTGGTGTATTATCTTGCATTAAAGTACATCCAATGGCGAATGATGATGAGTCTGTCTGAATGGTAACTGGTTTATTCAAATCGAAATATTTTAGAATAGTTTTTCTTTGTATTATTTCTTTGATATGTTTGAAGGCTTCATCATGTTTTCGTTCCCATACGAAACTTTCATTGATATGAGTGAGTTTCCTTAGGGGTTCTGCTACGTGGGCTAGTTTTGGTATATATTTGCTCAAATAGGAAACCATTCCCATGAATCTCATGACATCAACTTTTGTTTTTGGTGTCATCATGTTCTTTATGGCATTAACTTTTTTATAATCTGGTTTAACACCTTCATCTGTGAGATTATGACCAAAAAATGTTACTTCTCTTTGGCATAATTTCATTTTCTCTTTATTCAATTTCACATTTTTCTTTCTCAAGCATTCTAATAAATTTTTTAAGTTTTTATTATGATCCTTCATCGCCTCTTCTTCTGTATCGCCACTGCCATATACCATTAGATCATCTGCTATTGAAATCACTCCTTTCAGTCCAAAAACTATTTGATGCAGTTTCATTTGGAAAATTTCCATTGCTGGGGATAATCCGAATGGAAGACGTAACCAACGATATCTGCCTTGTGGAGTCCAAAATGTCGTTAACTTACTGGATTTTTCATCTAGCTGAATATGCCAAAAACCATTTTTTGCATCTAATGTTGTGAAAACTTTCGCATTTGCTAGTTCAGGCATCATTTCATCTAGTATAGGTATCTGATATTTATTGCTTTTCAGTGCTTGATTGACTCTCAGGGGATCTAGGCATAAACGTAATTTTTTATTGCTTTTCTTCACTAGTATAATATTGCTTGTCCATTCTGTATGTTCTTCTTCTCTTATGATTATTTCATCGTCTTCCAACTCTTTCAAAATTCTTTTCAACTCTTCTTTCATGGCTATTGGAATTCGTCTTGGTTGTTGAATGGTTGTCTTTATTTTGTTATCTATTTCTAAGGAAACTTTTCCTTCGATTTTGCCTACTCCTTCAAAAACATCGCTGTATTCTTTTATAATTTTTTCTGCTTCTCGATTCTTCCCATCTTCTTCTGTTATCTTTTTACATATCTTGATCAATCCTAATTTTTCGCACGCATTTGCTGACAATAAGGGTCTGTGATGGTGTTCGATAACTTCGAATAACAATTTGTATTCTTTATCATTCCGTATGCATTTGAAAATTTTTTGACCAACAGGATGAATGATTTGCCCACCAAAACATTTCAACTTGGATGTAGAAACTGTTAATTTTGGCGTTTTGCATCTGGTTATAGAACATACTTCTTCTAAACCTATGACATTACATGTTGCCCCTGTATCTAACTGACAAGTTACTTTGCAGTTTTCTCCTTTTATTTTAAAAATCAATTCGGAATTGATCTCTTTTCGTTTATCGTCATTTATACAGAGAATAACTTCTTCACAGCTTTCAGAATGTTCGCTTTCCTCATCTGATTCTTCCTGTATTTCATTAACATTTTTCAATCTATTTCTTTTTCTTCTGCATACTTTGGAAAAGTGATCTCTTCTGTGACAAAATTTGCAGGTTGCACCTTTTGCTGGACATCCTCTGTGTTCTTCATGCTTATAGCCACAATAGCCACATTCTTCCTGTTTCTCATCTTTATATTTCATTGTATATTGCTTATTTTTAATATACTGTTTACTGGTGCTTGGACCATCTTGAAAATTATGATTATACCTTGAACTTCTGAAAACTTTCTTGATTTCCGCTTCCTTTTCATCTCTCAATGCACTCAATTGCTTTTCGGATAGTTCTTTGGCTTTGCATTTATCTATAGCTTGACTTAGAGTTATTTGTTTATCCAGCCACAGGTTCTCTCTCAACTTGATATCCTTGATTGAATATATTATTTTATCTAATAAAAGGTCTTCTTCTAGAGATCCATATTGACAATTCTTTATTAATGTCTTCAATCGGTTGAAATAGTCGGAATAACTTTCATCATCACTTTGCTTGGCCATATTGAAAATTGCCCGTTCGTATCTCTTATGGATTTCTGGAGAAAGATTTCTTCCTATTGCCTCTAGTAGAGTTGAACACTCGGCTTTCTCTGTATCTGTTATGATGAAGTTACTATACCTCTTGAATATTTCTTCGCCAAGTGCAGTCAAAAGAATTGCAATTTTTTCTTTTTCCTGCCTTTTCTCTAATCCGCTGGCTATGAGATAGTTTTCCCATGATAGCTTAAATAGTTTGAAATTTTCGGAAATGTCTCCTTCAGATAATGATACTGGCTTCGGTAGAGGAATATTCAAGTTTGTATTTTCAACGTAGAAATGGCTTCTTTCATACAATTTCAGCTTTTCTTCCAGAGCTTTCAGTTGATCCTCAATACTTGTTATTTTTGACAAAAAATTGTCAAATGCGGAGCAATTTAATTTACTGCTTGCTTCCTTCCTCATGCTTCTCAACTTCTCTTAGGGTAACCTGACACCATGTTTTATGCTTTACTTGATAGGTTGCCTGAGCTTGGGATGGAAGGTTAAAATAAATACAGTTTATTTCACAACTGTAACTCAAGTCTTGCGTGATGTTTATTTCTGTATCTGTGGACAACAACTGATGACAATATACAACGTGTTAACATGAACTACAAATCTCATTCATATAACAATAATGAAATGAAAGAACCCTAACGATTGTTCGGTAAGTCCCCAAAAGGGTGAACTTACGTTATTTACCACTAACAAATACGAAAAAAAAGAAAACTGATTACGTTCCGGGGTGTCTCCTTGTTAACCCCTAATTAACCTACCCAGTAAGTCACTGGAACCACTGTCTAACTATATTGTTTGGTGCTTTGTTCTGGGAGGTACCTCAATACAAAAGGATGCAAAGTTTAAAATTACGTGGAATATTCAAATTAGGGTTGGTATGTCAGTTAATCACAACAATACACAAATTTCTTACTCTCTCGAGGAGGGTTTAACACCCAACGGCTAAATCCTTAAATCTCGTCTGGGAATCACTCTGTATGTAACTATTCTCAGTCGTCCGCCACTATTTAAAATCCGATTTCTAGGTTCGTCCGCAAAATACAAATACCGACAATTATTTGAGTTAGGTCGATTCGCGCGTTCACAAATATAATAGACTCTCCCTAGACTATTGAATCTGCTTTCCCAACCATCCGCTCTTACGCGAACCACGCTGTTCAAAAATATCGGCCTAACTGCCTGTCTCAAGTTTCTTTTGTTAAGCATCTCACCAGAAGCAAAAAAAACAACTCCTTCCCGATCCAATTGTAGAACCGTCCCTCTCAAGGAAATTCTTCAGTCATTCGTCCGTTCAAATGAGTCATTGCTTTTTTGTCAAATTGATAATACATACTCCGCCCTCAACAAATATGGTGGGTCTTAATTTATTTTCTCACCAGGGTAAAATAGGAAGTCAGAACTACGTGATTTTAATGTAGCATAATTTAAAATCTTATCACAAAGATTATTTCGTTTAGAGTTTTTGTCTCATGACCTCAATCATCCAGTCACACAAATGGGTCCATTCATTTAGTTGGAATAATAATCATATGGAAATGTATCCTCTTGCTTGAGTTTATTTAGTCTACCAAATCTTGCTATTCAACCGATTTGCGATACATTGTAGCAGACTACCTCGATGGTCTGCGGTGTTATTTAAGATATGAGAATTCATATCATGAATTTGAACGAATTGTATTTCAATACATAAATCTGTTTATAATCTTTCATGTAATTCGGATTCGGGATGCGTATTATTTTTATCTACCAATGACAATTGTTACATTACTTCCCCCTTTCAAAAAGTTTTAGGCATACCCCATGCCACAACTTTTCCAAAACAATCTTACCAAAACAAAGCTCCACAAAGCTCCACCAAAAAAATATAATATGAATATTTATCTAATTACTTAATTAATTATCACTTATAACTATCCCCCTGGAAAAAGTATGGGCACGCCCATGCCTTTTCTCATTTTGTCGTAGTGACAAAATTATTGATTGGGACTGGTATAACTCTGTTGACTACCCCCGGTATACTATAAAATTACCAACTTACTACAATAAAAAAAATATCGATCGATGTGATCAGCCAGACCGGCCCTGTTCAATGTTTGGGGGTTCCTTACTACTAATATGGAAACATTCATGGATGATGTATTTGTTATAGCGTTCAGTATATATAATTCATCAAAATCTTAACTATCTATTTTACAAATTTCGCGTTTGATTCGCACTTTTACATATTTTGCTTTACCCCCCATTCTACATTTCGCGCACTACATTCGCGTGGTGCCGATGCTGTCTGGTGTTGCTGTGTTAGGTAGGCGGTAGGGAATAACCTTCACATGATAACCTCAGGGCTCTTGGAACCTTTTGTCCTAACGACTGTTTACGCGGAATATTCGTCATCACCTTTTACTTAGTTTTGACTGTCCCGTTACTGAAAGTCTATTTGTTGGGAGCTTTTACTAGCCACCAAGTTCATAAGTGCACTGTTACGATTTTTTTATGATACACTCGCGAAATATCGTCCATTTTCGCGAAAATGATTTAAATGGCTTTTTCTTTTAAAACTATGGGTCGCTCGGACCAGTGTTGTAGTCTTGGGTATGGGTTGGGGTTTGGCGTTTCCTCGGGTGGGGTTGGTGCTTCAACGGAGGGGGTTGAATCGCCTCTCTGGAGGTAGGCTTGGTGTCGGTGGGTTATCCACATGGTCAGGGTATTCCATAGACTGGCCAGTATCATAAAGCTGCATCCTACGGTTTGATACAGGTGTATACCATTCAACACCACTCCTATTCCATATTTGAGGATTCTAAATATAGCATAGAATCCCATTAGTCCACTCCTAAATAAGCCCAGGTCAGTAAACCAGCCCCAAATTTGGCGCATAGTGTTGTGGGCTAACTGCTTCATTTCATTGATATCGAATATGCTTACAGTGGAGAAACCTTGACTGTTAGTTTCGAGTCCTGCTACCCTTCTGGCTAAAATATTTTCCACGGCTTTTCGTTCATTTCCGAAGGTAAGGAGCCTTTGTGCGTTGCTGATCTCCTCTTGGGTGTATATGCCTAGGGAACCCACTGGTTGTATTGGTTTGAATCTTTTGGGTCGTCTCGGGTGCAAGTTCTTCCGGCTTCCTCTTCACAGTTGGATAGGGGCTCAATCCCATCCATTGGTCGTCAATTAGGTATAAAGGTGGCGTCAGTCCATTGCAATCCACCTCCTCGGCATGGTCTTGTACTATTCTTGTCACTGGTGCCATGAATTTGGTCGCATTATTTACCAGTATCGGTAATTCATTATAACAGTTTTCCGTGCGTCGTATGGTGACGGTTCTTGGTACGCATTTCATTATGTATAGTACTTCGCCCAATACTCGGCCTACATATCCGCCGCTTTCCTTCACCAGTTGGCTCAGGGTACTTGGGACCAATGGTGCCATTAATAAACGGGTACGTAATATTTCGCGCTGCATCAGACATCTTCGGTGAATGGTGTCTGTGTACAGCTGGTCTAGTCTTCTTGCGTAGGCCTGCTCGACATATAAAAATTTACTGTTTATATAAGACATGAGATCGGCGTTGTGAGGTAATATATTGATCTTGGGGGTCAGCTGGTTTCCTTGATTTCCTTCTATCACAAGAATCCTGGGGTGTACGGTCTGCCAGATTTCCAACTTTACTAAGGTAACCGCAAACACATTTGTATTGTCTTCCACAACTATAATTTCCTCAGTCGTGGCTTGGTTTTTAACTTTTTACGCGTGTCACTTCCACCAGGCAAGTCCACACTTGTTGGAGAGATAATTCGTCTCTCTGGATAACTTTAATGTCCACCACTTCACTTTGGTACGTACTCTCTATTCCCGGGCACTCTGCTACGTCCTGTATTGAAACCGCGGTGATTTCAGCGTTTTTGTCGTCGCAGTCGTAGGCAATTATTATCTTCACCTGAGTGACGGAACAGGAACACAGGAGGTAGGTTATTCCCACCACCATTAGTATTGTCCTAGAGGCCCCATAGTGTCCTCTTCTTTCTTCGGGAATCTTCTCTTTCCCTCGGTGGCGTTAGTTACGTGTAATAGGTTTAATCAAATTTGTCCATGAGAAAAATAAATAACAAAACGTTTCCCTCAATATCAAAACAACAACCAAAAATAAAATAACATTTTCAGATAATTTAAACAACGACAATAATAGGAGACAACCCTGTATTTACTTATGCTATTCGGTTCCAGTTATTTAATTCACTAAAATCCGATATCTATAAAATACTAATATGGAATAACCACATTTTCTCCACCCTAAAGTGGGACATTTAACCTATATTCATTGACCACAAAAAAAAGTCTTAAATCCGCCGTTGCGGACACCATACCTGTAACAAAACAATCATTAGTATTCAGGTATATAAATAGGTAACTACAAAAAAAAATCAACTTAATACAATACCCCAAATCCTCAGGGTATAAAACACTCCTGACTCATGCCAAAACTCGGCTTCATACGTTCACAACGTATGCTCAGTAGTAAATGTGCTATGAGCATTCAAAAAGTAAGCTTATGGGAAATTACACGGTAAAACCTCTAAGGTCCCGTTTGGCAATTTTGACTCTTTTTGGGGTGGGGGGAAAAATCGGAGCGTCGCTGCTTGGCGTTCATCGAGTCGCGATAGATCCCTTAGATTGATAACAATTGTCCAGTGCCGAGCGCGATACCATCATCCAACTAGGCATTTAAGAGAAAAAAACATGGCTGCTGCCATACAGGGTGTACCATCATAGTATTTAAGAGAAAAAAACATGGTTGCTGCCATACAGGGTGTACCATCATAGTATTTAAGAGAAAAAAACATGGCTGCTGCCATACAGGTTGTACCATCAAAGTATTTAAGAGAAAAAAACATGGCAGCTGTCAAATTTGGTATACCGAGTGAACCAATACAACATTTAAGAGAAAAAAACATGGCTGCCTGTCAAATGACATGAGACAGAGAAAAAAAATGGCACAGGGTGTCTCATAAACGTGCATCGTGACGGGGTCCGTCATTTTTAAAGTGCGATACCAATTCGTTTTCAAGGAATACATCAGAGCCATCTGTCGTTCAATATATACATTAATGATATTTTGGATCTGTACGAATCATCAAAAAATAAACACTTCCGGTTTCAAAAAATTAAGATAGAAGAAAAGTAATAGTAAATTCGGATTACCCACATCGAGGAGAGTCCAAATCTGCAATGGAAATGGCACTTCCGGTCGTCCGATTTTGATGATTTTGGCATCAATAGATTCGTTTGGATGTCAAGAAACATTTTTAAGCATTTTCCGAGGTCAAAAGGGCATAGGAGGCTATCTTCGTTATTAGTACAGTTACAGAAACGTGCGGGTACTCTAAGAAGACAACTTTCATGGGAGATCGAGAAAATAATAGAATTTGCGTACGTCAACTGCCATAAGGGCCGTAAACCACACATATTAATGCGTTATGTACTTATTGCTTAAATCTTAGAAGCTGATTCGTAAGTTTAGTAAAATGGGTGTACCAACTCGACATTTATGAGAAAAAAACATGGCTATACCGGATGTCTCAAAATTCATCGATTAAGAGAAAAAAACATGGCGGCTGTCAAATTTGGTATACCGGGTGTCTCAAAATACATCGATTGAGAGAAAAAAAACATGGCTGATGCCATACAGGGTGTACCATCATAGTATTTAAGAGAAAAAAACATGGCTGCTGCCATACAGGGGGTACTATCATTGTATTTAAGAGAAAAAAACATGGCTGCTACCATACAGGGTGTACCAACTTGGCATTTAAGAGAAAAAAACATGGCAGCTGTCAAATTTGGTATACCGGGTGAACCAACGCAACATTTAAGAGAAAAAAACATGGCTGTCAAATGACATGAGACAGAGAAAAAAAAACATGGGAGCTGTCAAATTTGGTATACAGGATGTCTCAAAATACATCGATTAAGAGAAAAAATACATGGCTGCTGCCATACAGGGTGTACCATCATAGTATTTAAGAGAAAAAACATGGCTGCTACCATACAGGGTGTACCAACTTGTCATTTAAGAGAAAAAAACATGGCAGCTGTCAAATTTGGTATACCGGGTGAACCAACGCATCATTTAAGAGAAAAAAAAAACATGGCTGATTGTCAAATGACATGAGACAGAGAAAAAAAAAACATGGCAGCTGTCAAATTTGGTATACAGAATGTCTCAAAATACATCGATTAAAAGAAAAAATACATGGTGGATGGTTGTCAACGTATATACAGGGTGTCCTACAACGTTTGAGAGAAAAAACATGGTGAATAATTAAGAGAAAAAACATGGCTGCATGAGTGATGGAAGGACGCTTCAATGGACATATGAAGATTCGAAACAACTACTTGCCCATGCAGAGATTGAATTACATCCGACATCTAAATGTGTAATAAGAGGACGTTTGGACCGTTCATTTGGGAAAAAAAACATAGCGGAGTCTGATTGGTCAAAGCTCATTATAGTAGTGCCATTGGGTAGTTGAAGTAATCACCAATAAAATGGTATCTGAAGAGTACAGACAGAAGGTTGAGGATTCTCTCGTTCCAAAAAACAACTAAAATAACAAACGCTAAAATGTGTAAAAAATTTGACGAATTCAGCGGTTTTCACGTTCCAAAAAATGATTAAAATTACAAGCGTTAAACATTTACTTTTACATATATTTCTTATGGAGATTTGACATTTCAGAATCGTTCAAAATTATCGTTTTCGCGTCCCAAAAAACAAGTAAAATTAGAAGCGTTAAAACACGTAAAAAATGCAACGAAAATAGACGTTTTCGCGTCCCAAAAAAACAAGTAAAATTAGAAGCGTTAAAACACGTAAAAAATGCAACGAAAACATGTGTTTTCATGTTCGAAAAAATAAATTAGAAGCGTTAAAACACGTAAAAAATGCAACGAAAACATGTGTTTTCATGTTCGAAAAAACATATAAAATTTCGAACGCCGAATTACATAAAATATGTAACGAAAACATGCGTTTTCGTGTTCCAAAAAACAACTTAAATTACGAACGCCAAAAATACACTTTTACATGTAATTCTTATGGACAATAGGCATTTCAAAATCGTTTAAAATTATCGTTTTCGCGTCCCAAAAAACAACTAAAATTTGAAACGCTGAAACACGTAAAAAATGCAACGAAAATATACGTTTTCGCGTTCCAAAAAACAAGTAAAATTAGAAGCGTTAAAGCTCGTAAAAAATGCAATGAAAATAGGAGTTTACGCGTCCCAAAATATGATTAAAATTACAAGCGATAAAAATTTACTTTTACATGTATTTCTTATGAATATTTGGCATTTCAAAATCGTTCTAAATTATTGTTTTCGCGTCCCAAAAAACAAGTAAAATTAGAAGCGTTGAAACACGTAAAAACTGCAACAAAAATAGACGTTTTCGCGTCCCAAAAAACGAGTAAAATTATAAGCGTTAAAACAAGTAAAAAATCCTATCAAAAAGTACCAGTTATCACACTTATATAGTAAATTTTACTCAATTGCACTTAGCTTTAAGTATTTTGGTGGTTATGAGGCTTCAACTACTTGCACTCAGTTCTGGACGTTTTGTAGTTATTATTAAAAATTACTATTTAGTTATCAGTTTGTATAGTAAATTTTCATAAAGTGAGGTTGGATAGATAAATCTAAAAAAAAGGAAGTTAGGTGTGGGATTCGAACCCACGCTTCCTTTGGGAATCGCAGCTTAACGCCACAACGCCTTAGACCGCTCGGCCAACCTAACTTATAAGTATACATAATAAGATGTTGGAATTGTAGGATAAAAAATTCAAACATCTTGAATACAAAATTTATTAACCATTTTTATTTTGGTAACATATCACATAGCCATTTGTAAAGAATATCTACGTTTCGGAGGCTGCAATTGTAGTTGGTATTGTTGCGACGAATGTATGCATACAAGGTGAGATGCCATCATTGTTGCTGAATGTGGGAACCATCCAAAACGTATTATCATAATCCTCCAAGTTCACAACTCCTGTAATTAGGCCCAACTGGTGAAATTTGGTAGTAAGATAGTCACGTTTTTGAAGTGGGAAAAATCGACCATTTTTCTTCAATAGTTGATGTGTTGAGTGATCTTTGCGACCAAAATAGACGTTCCTCACGCTCCAAAAAAAAAGAGTAAATTTAAAAAGCGTTTGAACTCGCAAAAATGTGAACAGAACATACGTTTTATGCGTTTCAAAAAAGATAAAAAATACGAACGTCAATTCATGCAAAAATACGTACAAAAATAGCCGTTTTCGCATTAATTATTATCACGAAAATTAAGGCAAACAATATACACGTTTACATGTATTTCATATGTAGATTTGACATTTCTGAATTGTTTAAAATGGACGTTTTTACAAGCTACAAATAAGATAAACGTCAATTCATTCAAATAATATGACCAAAATATACGTTTATTACGTTCAAAATTGAAATTTTAAAAGCGCAATTCACGCAAAAATGAGTATCACTACATGTTGAGCTTACGTCGTGGACGTAAAAAAGGTAAGACCTCCGGTCGGTAGAGATTATTTCTATTGAACAATCCATAAAAAAGCATGAGTTTTCGTGATTTCGTGTATGGTGATAGTGGCCACAGAACGGATCTTAGAGGCACAAAACAAAACTCGATTATTACAACCGACGTACTTCCCGTTGAGTTATTATCGCATTTCCTGTGAGCGAAAACCCAGAAATGAAAATGTTATTCATAGTTATTTTGTGACCAGTACCGGCATTATTTTAAGTATGTGTAGTTTGTAATTCAATATAATATGGATTATGTTTGAAAGTACAGATGACTGAAACCCACTTACCTCAAAGTGGGTTTCAGTTAATCATGTAGCAACGTAGTCTAAAGATGACAATAATTGATCATTCAGTCGAGAAAACATAATTTCAGCAAATATCGTGTTTTATTATTGGAATTATCACCATTGTGTGGTTTAGGGCGATAGGCGTTTATATTTCATATCTTGAATTTATCCAGGAAATTGTGAGTATTATTATTCATTTTACTTCAGTTAGCATCTACAAAAATTTATTTCGTGTTGTCGATTTTCACAATGTTCATTTTGAATAAAGTCCGTTTTGGATACATAAGTCCATTATGATTTTTTTTTTTTTTTTGAGATAGTCAGTTTTATTAAATATAGGGGTTTTTACAAATTATTAGAGTCTAATTTCAAAATAAGATAACATTTTCGCCATATGTGTTTAATTATCTGAAATGTGATTGAGTAAAATTTTCATAAAAGTTTTAGCTGTGAGGCATGGTGACGTCATTATTGGTTAATTGATTATTTTATCTACAATAATTTTTTATACAGGGTGTTAATTAAGTACGTTGACAAACCTCGGGAGGTGATTCTTTGAAGGTTTTCAGGACGAAAAGTTCATATAAACATATGTCCCAAACGGCTTGGTTTTCGAGATACAGGGCGATAAAAATACATTTTTTTCAAGATTTTTTAGAGTTAACTTCGACATTTTCGACAATAATCAGTTCAAATTAGGCAAGTACAATCCATTCAATAGGGCGCACGATACAAATTAATGCATTTCTTAAATAATTCACAGGGTCCTCCTTTTTTCAGAGTCAAGCTTTGTTCAACCCTTCAGAATTTTTTTTTTCCGCCGCCTCTGACATATTATGAGAAAGGAATAATCAATGTTGTTTCATTTAACATCTTTTTGATATCTTGCATTTTTTCATTTACTTGTACGGTTCAGGGGCTATAATGAAAATATTAATTTAAACATTTTCCAGTGAGGCATAACATTAGAAAATTTGAAAATTAAACATTTTCAATTATTGTAAATTGATGTAAATATTTTTTCAGAATTAGAAAAATCTACGATGAATAAAAATTATACAATAAAAAATATAAAGACAAGCTTTTATACAAATGCACTGAAAATGAAAAAATTATTTGTTTCATTTTTTGTAGGTTATTCTGTGAGTATCAAAATCTTTCTGTACAAGATTACCTAGATCAAACAATGAAATGAATTATTTTTTCCTTTTCAGTGTATTGTATAAAAACTTTAAAATGTTTTCTTTTTATAATTTTCATTTTTAACATTTTAGTTTATTTTTTATGTGAAACTGAAAATCTCCAACCCAAAAACCATCACATACCAATTTTGAACAGAATCGGATCATAATCACAAAACTCGTCCGCCATATTGGAGCCGCCATTTTGTTTTTTAACAAACATTTTTTTAATGCATTGTCACCGGAATTACGGAAACCTGCCAAATTTCAAATTAATCGGAGTATTAGAAGTGGGTCAAATTCAACTTTTATTAAATTGTTTGTTAGTTACAAGTGAAGCTAAATAAAAGCTTGTTATTGTAAAGATGTGATTTCTTTTTGTGATATCTAACAGAAAACTACTATCTCCCCGTCACTGCGGTAGGCTGGATATTAAACTAGATCTGACAGATATTGGGAAAACCTTAACTTTCAACCTGAAGATTCTGATGGTAAAAATGTGCATTTTCATTGAGATATTTGATTAAAAATGTTTTTACCCATCAGTCTTGATAGAGAACTCATACAAATTTTTTGTTATTTTAAAAAAAGATATTTTTTAGTTTTCAATTGAACGTTTCCTTTTCAACATAAAAAACTTCCGAAAGGTAATCCTGTAATGGAAGATAGTTAATAGGGTTTATCTAATAGTCGCAGATCATTACACATTTGATTTTCATTTATGAATCTCTGGTCATAACTCCGAAATACTAAATCAAACAAATTTTTGTTTCCGTACGGAGTACATTATTTTATCAGAAATTTCGGTTTGTTTTTTCTTCTGCAGTAACGCAGAAATTTTGTAATCAATTTGAATTCATAAAAATAGCAAAGTGGGCTTTGATATTAATTCATTTATTTAAATATCAACAACTTGACAGTTATCGAAAGTTGAGAAACTGTCTCATTGTTAATTCTTCATTAGTGCAAGCTATAAAGCAGATTCATTCAATATTCCTTTGGATAAAATGGTTGAATATACAAATTCAGAAATGGCAGACATGCACTTAATGTATGGAATGGCTGATGGTAACGCTCGTGCCGCCAGACGAATGTATCTAGAAAGATTTCCACAACGTCATATTCCCAGCACAAAAATGTTCATCAATATTCACTCCCGTCTTCGTGAAACGGGTACTTTCAAGAGGTCTGCTCTTCTCATAGGAAGACCCAGGAGAGTTAGAACAGTTCAGATAGAAGAAGCTGTACTTAACGAAATTGAGCAGCATCCAGACACCAGTACAAGACAAATTGCGGCACAGTTTAACGTAACCCATGTATTGGTATGGCAAATTTTAAAAGAGCAACAACTTTATCCCTATCACATACAGCGTGTTCAAGCTCTTCTGCCAAGGGATTTTCCAAAGAGATTAACTTTTTGCACTTGGATTCGAAATAAATTGTTGGAAAATCCATGGTTTTTATCTCAAGTGTTATTCACCGATGAGGCATGCTTTTCCCGTAAAGCCATTATTAATTTTCACAACAATCATATGTGGGCTGATGAAAACCCACACGCTGTGATTGAAAACCATTTTCAAGAGACGTTTTCTGTGAATGTTTGGGTTGGAATTGTAGGGAATTTCCTTATCGGGCCACATTTTCTGCCTCATAGACTCAATGGTGACCATTATCGACATTTTCTTGAATTCATCTTACCTGGACTCCTAGAAGAGATCCCACTGAGGGAAAGAATTGGAATTTGGTTTATGCATGATGGTGCTCCAGTACACTTCAGATTGGTTGCACGCCAATATTTAGATGAGAATTATTCTGATCGCTGGATTGGGCGTGGTGGGCCACAACTTTGGCCACCAAGGTCACCCGATATGAATCCACTTGATTTTTTTCTCTGGGGGCACCTTAAATCATTAGTGTACCGAACTCCAGTTCAAAGTGAAGAAGACCTGAGGAATCGCATACAGGAGTCATGCGGAATTATAAGAAACACTCCTGGTATTTTTGAGCGTGTCCGCCAGTCTATGGTTAGGCGCATAACCGCATGCATTGAAGTTGGCGGTGGCCACTTCCAGCAGCTGCTCTGACATATCAATTTCAATAATGGTCCTTTTCTGAACTTAATTTTATTCCTAGGGAATTTATGTTACTTTCCTCTAGTATTTGATAATAAAGTTATTCACTATTGAAAATGTCCAAAATTATTTTGCCATAATTAACTTTGTGCAATACATATTCAACCTGAGTTATGGTAAAAAATGTATGGGAGCTCCATAACATTACATTTTCTCTACACGAGCAGAAAATAGCTATTTGTGTAATGAGAACAAAATGACGTATTGCGTCACGCGCTAATCTTTGGAGAGTGGCAATGACACTTCGAGAAATGAATAATTTTATATCATGCGCACTATTGAATGGATTGTACTTGTCCAATTTGAACTAATTTGGATCGATTATTGTCGAAAATTTCGAAGTAAACTCCAAAAACCCTGTACTTCGAAAACCAAGCCGCTTGGGACATGTTTATATGAACTTTTCATCTTGAAACCTTTCAAAGAATCACCCTTCAAGTTTGTTAGACTATTTGCTTCTCAAATTTCTTTATGTTATGCGTTACTGGAAAATGTTTGCGTTAATATTTTCATTGTAACTCCTGAACCGTACAAGTAAATGAAAAACATCAAGAGAGCAAAAAGATGTTAAATGAAACAACATTGATTATTCTTTTCTCATAATATGTCAGTGGCGGCGGAAAAAAAATTCTGAAGGGTTGAACAAAGCTTGACTCTGAAAAAAGTAGGACCCTGTGAATTATTTGAGAAATGCATTATTTTGTATCGTGCGTACTATTGAATGGATTGTACTTGCCTAATTTGAACTGATTATTGTAGAAAATGTCGAAGTTAACTCTAAAAAATCTTGAAAAAAATGTATTTTTATCACCCTGTATCTCGAAAACCAAGCCGTTTGGGACATATGTTTATATGAACATTTCGTCCTGAAAACCTTCAAAGAATCACCTCCCGAAGTTTGTCAACGTACTTAATTAACACCCTGTATAAACATATATTCACAAATGGGAATCACTCTCAAAAGTACAGCTTTCAAATCAGATAATAAACCTTTATCGGGACATGATACAATATTCGTATAAAAAAATCAAATTCGATGATTTAGATCAAACGAAAACAACACAACATATCATGAAAATAGTGGTAATAATTATAAAAGAAATTAGATGACGTCATATAAAGTATGTTTGCGGCAGATTTCAAGCTTGACGCGTCAGAAGAAATGAAATGAAACGGGATGAATCAACGAAATTATGAAAATAATAATAGTAATAAATATAGAGGTCAGCGCATTGAAATATACGTATGGAAGGGATCAAATTCAACGATTTGGATAAAAGGATGAAACGACACAAAAAATCAAGAAAATAATGATGATAATAATAAAAAATGTAGAAGACATCATATTATACAGTATAGAAGGCTGTTAATAAATTATGCTTGCGGCAGATTTCAAGCTCAACGCGTCAGAAGTAACGAAATGAATCGGGATGAATCAAAGAAATTATGAATATAATAATAATAATAGTAATAAATGTAGAGGTTGAAATAAATATGGAAGGTATCAAATTCGATAATTTGAATGAAACGAAACGACACAAAAAGTTATGAAAATGATGACAATGATAATAAAAATGTGGTCGACGTCATATACCGTAGGCGTCCGACGGGTATCAAGCTTGACGCGTTGGAAGGAACAAAACGATATGAAATGAAAGGAAGCAATAATGAATTAATGAACTCATAAAAATAGTTGTGATTATGAGAAATAGAGAAAGCGCATAAATTACGCGTTCGACAGATTTAGAGATCAATGCATTGAACGAAACGTCGCGTCATGAAAATAATATTAATACTACGAAATATAGAGAACAACAACTAATAACCTATGTGTCTGACTTGACGTGTTGAATAAAACGAATCGCAATGAAACGAAAAGGTAACGTGAAAAATAAAATGCCAACAAGATTCAAAATGAAAAATTGAGGTGAAAAAAAGTCATGGAACGATGGGAAAAGATGCATTCAAGGAACAGTTTCATGGATATTTCGTAATCACAGTGTTTCTCGAGAGACAATAACATATAAAAAACAAATGAGACACCAAAGTTGATAGATAGATAGATAGATTCTTTATTGCCTGATTTTATATTATACAATAGATGAGACATTGTCGAAATAAATAAATATATATATATATATATATATATATATATATATATATATATGGGAGTGGTTACTTACATAAAATATACAGACGTGTAAACACTTAATACGTACCTAATAATAAAAACAATACACAGTAAATAATAAAAATAGCATTTAAATATTGCTAGAAGAGTGCATCTCCTAATTGTTACCAACGTAACTTTCAAACTCTTTCAAATTGTAAAAACATTCGTCATGAAGGATCTTCTTTAATCGTCTCTTGAATATACTATAGGATTCACTATCCTTAATGATAGCCGGAAGTTTATTATAATATCGAATGCCACAATTAATGGGAGCTTTTTGACTAAACGAGTGATTTCTTCTATCTAAAACAAAATTGTTTTTGTGTCTTGTATCGTAATTGTGGATGTCACTGTTTCTCATTAGTTTATCTTTATTGATGTAGATGTAACTGAGCAATTTTAGTGAATATATTGAAGAGACTGTCAAGATTGTATGGCGTTTGAAAGTTTCGCGACATGAAGATCTATAGGGTAGATTAAATATTAACCTCAGAATTCGTTTCTGTAAAACAAAAACTCTTTGCACATCACGTCCCTGACCCCAGATTATGACACTGTAGGTGATAGCAGAGTAAGCATAAGCATAGTATACGTTCAAGAGGGTGTTTCTGTCTAGCATGGATTTGAGTACGGTCAATAAATAATAACATTGATTGATTCTTCTACAGACACCATCAATTTGTTTCTCCCATGTGAAATTACTGTCAAACGTTGTTCCCAAAAATTTCACCGATTTAGAGGTTTCAATAATGGACTCATTGAATGCAATTAAACATTTCAAAGGTGTTTTATACAAGCTGCAATATTCTATACACACAGTTTTCTTCAAATTTATAATAAGCCTATTTCTAGAACACCAGTTTTCAAATTCAATAAAAGTATTGTCAATTTTTTTTAGAAGATTCTGTTCCGAATGATCAGTTATAACCATGCATGTATCATCTGCATACATAAACACTTCAGCTTGTGTTATATAATGAGGTAGGTCATTAATGTATAATAAAAAAATTAGAAGCCCAAGAACACTGCCTTGTGGGGTACCAATATCAATATCATATTCTTTGGAGATAACGTCGTCAATTTTCGCGACAATTTTTCTGTTTTCTAGGTAGGAGAGAATCCAATCATTAAGACAACCACGTATGCCTAATGCATTCAACTTATCAGAAACAAAAGATTTATCAACCGTATCGAAAGCTTTGGTCAATTCAAATAAAACAGACACAACGTGATACATATTCGGTATAATCAACTAGACTAGTTTCAGTTGAAAACCCTTTTCTGAAACCGTGTTGGCAATTTGTAAGTAGTTTGAATGAACTCAAGTAATACTCAACTCTTTTAAAAACAAGTTTTTCTATAATTTTGGAAAAAACACTCAATAATGCTATTGGTCTGTAGTTTTCTATGTTACTAGGGTCATCCTTTTTAAATAATAAAATTCATTAGATTTGGTTTCAATTAAATAAGTCTCATGCAGTGTGTTAGCAAGAGAGTTTGTGAGAAATAAATCATAGAGGAGAGAAATTTCAGTAAGCAAGTTTGTTAGAAAGATACCCATCAAAGTCGTTTAATATCCACCAGTTTTTTTTTGCAGTGATGGCAGATCTCGTTCATAACTCCACTTTGTAAATTCGATAGCTTCGGGGTTTTTTCGAACGTGTTGCAAGAGTATATAATCCTCGTTCCTATACGAAAATGGTGTTTGGTTGCCTATGAGATGATATCTCTAGAGGGACCAAAAAAATCAACCCTCTATAAAATACATCAATTCCGTTGCCATTCTTTATTCACATTATTTCCAATGACATCTTGGGCATTTTTCTATAAATTCCATTTAAGTTCTTGTGGAATTCCTCTGAACGTTTTTGATCTGATTTGAGTATTCCTCAAGGAACCGTTACATAATCAGACACCAAATTTAACGTGCGGGTGGAAGGATTCATCAGATTGGTATTCAATTCAACTCAATTCAATTCAGGTGTTGTGTTATGTTCCAATTAAAGTAAGCTGGTTTGTGGGCGAGATTTCACTGACAAAGACATCAACTTTGACACAAGATTAGGAGATTCATCAGATTGGTTTCCATCAAACGAAAGGCTCGTGCAGTTTGGCACTATAAAAGTATGTGAGAAATACATCACCAACGAAAGGAATTACTTTAAATGTTAAATATTTTCAAGTGAATCGTGTGTTATTGCTTCCCAGTGGAAATGAGCCGAAAGACTAAGGTAATATCGAGAGAAATATTTTCGACTGAACTATGTATCGATTCAGATGTAAAGTTTCACCAAAATGAATAATATATTCAGATCATTTTTGTTGAAATTGCTTATAGTCAAAGCACCATTTACAAACTCACCAAACTCACTCAAATAAATAGTTCCAGATGATTTTGGCTGAAAACACTACTACGCATGCCCCGTGTGAATACATATTTTCCTTCGAATTGACAAAAAAATTAAACAATAGTGATCATCGAAGAAGAAGTTCAGAATTGGTTTTCTCTTCAAAATTATCTATTGCCAAAAAGTCCACTGCTTGAATAGCTGAAGAGGTAATTCCTTCTATCGAAAAAACGGAGTTATACAGCGAATTGGAGTTTTAATAATATTCCTCCAAAAACACTCGAAGACATAGCCTGTGCGGGTGGAAAATGGTTGTAATTATTATTATTTGCCAGGGCGCACCAAGTCGACTTATTCACTTTACAGCTGTAGGAAAACTCGGATAACTTATCCCGCCACCATTACAAAAACGAACATGTGAATTACAAGAACAAAATCAAATATATCAAAATATCAATGAGGATTTGAGAATTCAAGCTAAAAGAACCATGTAACAATTTGTTGTTCAAGGATTAGCACAACGAAATATCTAAGAAAATTAGGTAGTTCAGACGAAATATACATGAAGTTGATAGTAGAATAGTTCTAGAATCGTCAAATCAACCAAAAAAGACTTGTTATGAATATGTGCTAAACCGAAATAACTCTTTGAAGGAAATGCGGGATCACATCATACAACAATATCAAGAAATTCCTTGGGGGAAGAAAGGTGCATGACAAAACAATACGGATAGTTGAAATGTGCTAAAAAAATTTCTTTCAAATACACCACTCCGATAATGAGTCTTCGGAACAAAATTCAAGAGTTGCATTATCACCGACGTTACGGCTTTAAGTTTATCAACCGTACAAAGACAGAAATCGAATGTTTGAGTGAAGAATACTAACGTAAAAAATATTGGAAGAATTGTGAATATTTCTTTCAAGTGTCGAAATTTGAAAGTAATCTCGAGATTTCATGGCTGGGAAGATTATTCTGTTTCAACTCAACAAGCATTGTGGTATATGTTTCAGTGGAGTGAGTTGGTGCATGAGCAAGATTTCATCGACGAAGGCACCAAATTTGATGTGTGTTAGTAGACAAATTTGTGAGAAATATATCACCGACGAGAGAATCTTCTTCAATAAGTATCAAGATGACTTGAAATATTTCCAAGTGAATTGTAAGAGTTGTCCGTAGGTAGATTTCATGGACGGAAAGGCAATTCGCTTTCAATTCAACATTGTGTTATGGTTGAAATGTACATATCAAAGTCGGAAGTGAGCTTCTGTTGGTGCGCACGCACACCAACAGAATCTCCTGGCGGCTGTCAAATTCGGTATACCGGGTGAACGAACGCAACATTTAAGAGAAAAAAACATGGCTGCCTGTCAAATGTCATGAGACAGAGAAAAAACACAGCTTTTAAGAGGAAAAAAATATGGCTGCTGCTTGTCAAATGTCTGGTGGAAAATGAGGCAATGAAAAATCGTTTCATTGGGGTATGGAGGTTGAAAACGACTTCAAAATTATACAGGGTGGTAATTAAGTACGTTGACAAACTTCGGGAGGTGATTTTTTTAAGGTTTTCAGGACGAAATGTTCATATAAACATATGTCCCAAACGGCTTGGTTTTCGAGATACACGGTGATAAAAATACATTTTTTTCAAGATTTTTTTGAGTTAACTTCGACATTTTCTACAATAATCAGTTCAAATTAGGCAAATGCAATCCATACAATAGTACGCACGATACAAAATAATGCATTTCTCAAATAATTCACAGGGTCCTCCTTTTTTCAGAGTCAAGCTTTGTTCAACCCTTCAGATTTTTTTTTTCCGCCGCCACTGACATATTATGAGAAAGGAATAATGAATGTTGTTTCATCTAACATCTTTTTGCTCTCCTGATGTTTTTCATTTACTTGTACGGTTCAGGAGTTACAATGAAAATATTAACGCAAACATTTTCCAGTAACGCATAACATAAAGAAATTTGAGAAGCAAATAGTCTAACAATCAATCAATCAATCAATCATTTATTGTTCTTAAAACTTCAGTTTCATAACAATGAGTTCAGGTTGTGCTTAATATACATAACAAAAATAATATAATGGAAAAATATAACAATGATACAACATGTGGGTTGAATAACATAGTACTAACTATGATACTATATGAAAAAAATAAAAAATTAAAAATAATGATAATACTGGTGCAATTTAAAGAAATGGGAAATGTAAATGAAATCACCTCGGTAGAGTAGCCAGCAAAGAAAAGTGGCCACAGCTACCCGACCCTAACCCAGCATAATTCTCAGTGTGAATTACATAACATTAGCTTGAATACAATATTCTAATACATGGCAGACAAAATTCATCATTAATTCATTCATTCAAAATAAATGAACGAAGTTTCAGTATATTCCATATGTATGAGGCTGTGGTTTGTGCTATCGAAGGCGTAATATTTCCGAGAGCATTTAACAAAGTATCCGGTCCGTTTAAATAAGAGCAGTTTGGAGGTCTCATGGAACAAAAAATCGGACATTCAAACATAAGGTGATGAATTGTTTCGTAAGAGTCGTGATTGCAGGCTGTACACATTTCATTGGGGTTTATATGGTTAGAAGACCCGTTGTAAGTGAATTTTATGCTGAAATTATTACAAGTTCTAATTTGAGCGATCGTTCTTATTATTTTAATTGGTATATTCAACTGGAGATAGTTTTGTGGTAATTTGGAGATCGTAAATTGCTGGTAGAATGAGAGAAAAGTTGAATTCTGTGATAGGGAAATATCTTTAGAATGTAATTTCTGGTAGTATGCCGAGAGTATATATTTTCTTTTGCTTTAGAGAAGATTGAAGTTCAGTTGATTCCAAATGTCTAGCGAGTCGATGGATGCAAAGTACTGTTTTACTTGGAGTGTCCAGTTGAACCGAACATCGCTGTTACTGAGACGGAGTTGCATTAGAAAACAAAGTTTTGGTAGTCGTCTATCATCCATTAGGAAGAGTCTACTAAGCCAGCTCAGAGTAAATTTGAATATATTGTAGGGTATGCTTACACGTCCGGTTTCTAAACGAACAATGTAGTCGGCCGTATTTTTTGGAAGATGCAAAAGGCGTTTAAAAAAATTGAGCTGAACACGCTCTAGGATATCTGGGTATCTAAGTCCCCATACGGGTATGGAGTTGGATAGTATACTCACTACTAATGCTTCGAAGAGTTTGATTCTGGATTGCCAAGAAATAATTTTGGTCTTGGCCATAACTGGGAGTAGTGCCCCTATTGCCTGATTGCCTTTTTCAGATGAGCTTACTGCCACTTCTCGAAAAAAGGAAGATGTTACAAAGGGGACTCCGAGGTAGATGTACTTGTTTACTATTTCAACTATGTTATTATTCAAGAAAAATCTGTGGTTTTTTGGGTAGTGGCCTCCTCTAGAAAAACATATAATTTTGGTTTTGTCTACGTTAATTGTTAGGTAATTTTCAGCGGTATATTGTTCCAGAGTTTTCAATTTTCTTCCTAGGTCAACCTCAGAGTCCGCCAGAATTACCAAATCATCTGCGTAAAGTAGCATCAGGAGATCATTTTTATTATCAATGTTTATGCCTTTTATCCCCCTAGATCGAAAATATTGTTCGATGTCGGCAATGAATAGGGCGAATAATAGAGGGCTCAGTGATTCACCCTGAAGAACACCACATGTGACGTCGAATGATTTGGTAAGTCCTTCGGCCGATATAACTTTCATAGAGGCTGACTCATATATCTTTCTGCATGTGTTCAGAAATTTAGAGCTCACACCTTGACAGTAAAGTTTTTGCCATAGGAGCGAGTGGTTGACCGAGTCAAACGCCCTCTTAAAGTCGATGAACACTGCAAATACTTTCCGTCTCTTTAGTCTAAGGTGAAGTTGAATAACAGAAGAGAGTGTAAACACGTTGTCAATGCAACCACGATTCCTACGAAAACCTGACTGGGATTCGGGCAATATTTCGTTTTCTTCCGTCCATGAAGTTAGTCTCTCAAGGAGGATTTGGGTGAAGAGCTTCGTTGGACAATTAACTAATGCGATTCCTCTGTAATTGGCTGGGTCAGCGGAAGGCCCCTTTTTGTGGATCATAGTCATGAGCACTTCAGACCAGCTATTTGGGATCGTTTCAGTTTCTAAAATATTGTTGAAAAGGGTTGTTATGTAAAGAATCCAGTTGTGTGGAAGATTTTTCAGAAACTCGTATGAAATATTGTCACAGCCTGGTGATTTATTGTTTTTACACTTGTTGAGCACTGCATAAAGTTCAGTAGTTGTAATAGAGCAATCAAGTGTGGGGTGTCTTGCATCAAAATACGTTGTTAAGTCAACAATCCTCTGGGGGTATATATTGCTATAAAAAGTCTCCCATACATTAGTAGGGAGAAGCGACCGTGAAAGGTTAGAGCGATAACGTTTTAGAGTTGCCCAAAATGTTTTGGAGTCTTTAGAGTTCGATAAGGCCTTTGTAATTTCTAATTCATAGTTTTGCCGTTTAGTTCTCAATAGATTTTTGTAAGAGCGTTTCGAAGAAAGGAATTCATTTTTAAAATCAGGTGAAAAACTATCTCTGTTCCAGTATTTTCAGTCTCTTCGCACTTTCGTTTTCATGTTCGAACATTCCTTGTCGAACTATGGATTATTTTCCCTCGTTAAGTTCAAGGCAGTGGCTGTTTCTAAGATAGCTGTACAAAAACTGTCATAGCAGATCTGGACATTTGGAGTATAAAAAACCCTCTCTGAGTGCTGCATTGTGATTTTATACTCCAACGAGCACAGACTATCCCACTTCATGTTTTTTTTCCTATGAGAAATGATCTCTCCCCTGTGGCCTCTGTACAGCAAATCAGAAGCTAAGCTCAGAGAGACTGGAAAGTGGTCGGAAAGGGTTATTTTCTCCGAAACATAAAGGTTATCTACGAGGGAAATATGAGAGTTGTTAATGAATACGAGATCTATAACACTGTTGCCAAGACTATTAACATGGGTGTACTGAGCAGGTCGGTCGAGAGAAGTTCTGCCGTTTAGTAGAGAGAATGAGTTGATATACATGAACTCTGAGATATTACGCCCCCGAGTATTAAGAATTTTATCAACGCTTAGCCTGTTCTCAAACAAATTGGAATTTTCAAGGAGCTCTTCCGGTATTGTGCCTAATTCAGCAATTCTGCAGTTGAAATCCCCACCAATTACTATGGGAGTGTCTATATGTTTTTCTAGAAGTTCGGATAGAGATTCTTGAAATATTTCCAGAATGATTTCAATATCAAGTGAAGGTTTCAAATATACAGAACAAATTATAACATCAAAATTACGAAAATTGAGGAGACACATTATCCACCATGGATTCTTTTCTATAATTGTTACGTTAAAATAGTTTTTGTAGAAAATAGAGAGACCACCACTAGCTCTACCGAATGACTTTTCTTTGAGTGCTGGAGAGCTCAAGACGTTGAAAGATGACATGTAGTTTGGAGATTCACTTAGTTCGTACGTCAGCCACGTTTCGCTGATACAGAGAACTTCAAAGTCCAGGCTCTCGGTAGAGACTTCTTCCAGATTTGAAAAGCCTTGGCAGTTCCAAAATACTATATTGAGTGGTTGCTATTTGTTGTGAGTATTGGATGTTGATTCTAAGGGTCTGAGAACTTTGAAACCTTGATTCCGTTTTGGGGGTGTCGTTAAACAAACAAACAACTTGAAGGGTGATTCTTTGAAAGGTTTCAAGATGAAAAGTTCATATAAACATGTCCCAAGCGGCTTGGTTTTCGAAGTACAGGGTGATCAAAATACATTTTTTAGGAGTTTTTGGAGTTTACTTCGAAATTTTCGACAATAATCGATCCAAATTAGTTCAAATTGGACAAGTACAATCCATTCAATAGTGCGCATGATATAAAATAATTCATTTCTCGAAGTGTCATTGCCACTCTCCAAAGATTAGCGCGTGACGCAATACGTCATTTTGTTCTCATTACACAAATAGCTATTTTCTGCTCGTGTAGAGAAAATGTAATGTTATGGAGCTCCCATACATTTTTTACCGTAACTCAGGTTGAATATGTATTGCACAAAGTCAATTATGGCAAAATAATTTTGGACATTTTCAATAGTGAATAACTTTATTATCAAATACTAGAGCAAAGTAACATAAATTCCCTAGGAATAAAATTAAGTTCAGAAAAGGACCATTATTGAAATTGATATGTCAGAGCAGCTGCTGGAAATGGCCACCGCCAACTTCAATGCATGCGTTTATGCGCCTAACCATAGACTGGCGGACACGCTCAAAAATACCAGGAGTGTTTCTTATAATTCCGCATGACTCCTGTATGCGATTCCTCAGGTCTTCTTCACTTTGAACTGGAGTTCGGTTCACTAATGATTTAAGGTGCCCCCAGAGGAAAAAATCAAGTGGATTCATATCGGGTGACCTTGGTGGCCAAAGTTGTGGCCCACTACGCCCAATCCAGCGATCAGAATAATTCTCTTCTAAATATTGGCGTGCAACCAATCTGAAGTGTACTGGAGCACCATCATGCATAAACCAAATTCCAATTCTTTCCCTCAGTGGGATCTCTTCTAGGAGTCCAGGTAAGATGAATTCAAGAAAATGTCGATAATGGTAACCATTGATAAGGAAATTCCCTACAACTCCAACCCAAACATTCACAGAAAACGTCTCTTGAAAATGGTTTTCAATCACGGCGTGTGGGTTTTCATCAGCCCACATATGATTGTTGTGAAAATTAATAATGGCTTTACGGGAAAAGCATGCCTCATCGGTGAATAACACTTGAGATAAAAACCATGGATTTTCCAACAATTTATTTCGAATCCAAGTGCAAAAATTTAATCTCTTTGGAAAATCCCTTGGCAGAAGAGCTTGAACACGCTGTATGTGATAGGGATAAAGTTGTTGCTCTTTTAAAATTTGCCATACCAATACATGGGTTACGTTAAACTGTGCCGCAATTTGTCTTGTACTGGTGTCTGGATGCTGCTCAATTTCGTTAAGTACAGCTTCTTCTATCTGAACTGTTCTAACTCTCCTGGGTCTTCCTATGAGAACAGCAGACCTCTTGAAAGTACCCGTTTCACGAAGACGGGAGTGAATATTGATGAACATTTGTGTGCTGGGAATATGACGTTGTGGAAATCTTTCTAGATACATTCGTCTGGCGGCACGTGCGTTACCATCAGCCATTCCATACATTAAGTGCATGTCTGCCATTTCTGAATTTGTATATTCAACCATTTTATCCAAAGGAATATTGAATGAATCTGCTTTATAGCTTGCACTAATGAAGAATTAACAATGAGACAGTTTCTCAACTTTCGATAACTGTCAAGTTGTTGATATTTGAATAAATGAATTAATATCAAAGCCCACTTTGCTATTTTTATGAATTCAAATTGATTACAAAATTTCTGCGTTACTGCAGAAGAAAAAACAAACCGAAATTTCTGATAAAATAATGTACTCCGTACGGAAACAAAAATTTGTTTGATTTAGTTTTTCGGAGTTATGACCAGAGATTCATAAATGAAAATCAAATGTGTAGTGATCTGCGACTATTAGATAAACCCTATTAACTATCTTCCATTACAGGATTACCTTTCGGAAGTTTTTTATGTTGAAAAGGAAACGTTCAATTGAAAACTAAAAAATATCTTTTTTTAAAATAACAAAAAAATTGTATGAGTTCTCTATCAAGACTGATGGGTAAAAACATTTTTAATCAAATATCTCAATGAAAATGCACATTTTTACCATCAGAATCTTCAGGTTGAAAGTTAAGGTTTTCCCAATATCTGTCAGATCTAGTTTAATATCCAGCGTACCGCAGTGACGGGGAGATAGTAGTTTTCTGTTAGATATCACAAAAAGAAATCACATCTTTACTATAACAAGCTTTTATTTAGCTTCACTTGTAACCAACTAACAATTTAATAAAAGTTGAATTTGACCCACTTCTAATACTCCGATTAATTTGAAATTTGGCAGGTTTCCGTAATTCCAGTGACAATGCATTAAAAAAATGTTTGTTAAAAAACAAAATGGCGGCTCCAATATGGCGGACGAGTTTTGTGATTATGATCCGATTCTGTTCAAAATTGGTATGTGATGGTTTTTGGGTTGGAGATTTTCAGTTTCACATAAAAAATAAACTAAAATGTTAAAAATGAAAATTATAAAAAGAAAACATTTTAAAGTTTTTATACAATACACTGAAAAGGAAAAAATAATTCATTTCATTGTTTGATCTAGGTAATCTTGTAAAGAAAGATTTTGATATTCACAGAATAACCTACAAAAAATGAAACAAATTATTTTTTCATTTTCAGTGCATTTGTATAAAAGCTTGTCTTTATATTTTTTATTGTATAATTTTTATTCATCGTAGATTTTTCTAATTCTGAAAAAATATTTCCATCAATTTACAATAATTGAAAATGTTTAATTTTCAAATTTTCTAATGTTATGCCACACTGGAAAATGTTTAAATTAATATTTTCATTATAGCCCCTGAACCGTACAAGTAAATGAAAAAATGCAAGAAATCAAAAAGATGTTAAATGAAACAACATTGATTATTCCTTTCTCATAATATAACAGTGGCGGCGGAAAAAAAATATTCTGAAGGGTTGAACAAAGCTTGACTCTGAAAAAAGGAGGACCCTGTGAATTATTTGAGAAATGCATTATTTTGTTTCGTACGCCCTATTGAATGGATTGTACTTGCCTAATTTGAACTGATTATTGTCGAAAATGTCGAAGTTAACTGTAAATGTATTTTTATCGCCCTGTATCTCGAAAACCAAGGCGTTTGGGACATATGTTTATATGAACTTTTCGTCCTGAAAACCTTCAAAGAATCATCTCCTGAAGTTTGTCAACGTACTTAATTAACACCCTGTATTTTTATCCTCCATACCCCCAATGAAACGATTTTTCATTGCGTCATTTTCCACCAGACATTTGACAAGCAGCAGCCATATTTTTTTCCTCTCAAAAGCTGTGTTTTTTCTCTGTCTCATGACATTTGACAGGCAGCCATGTTTTTTTTTCTTAAATGTTCCGTTCGTTCACCCGGAATACCGAATTTGACAGCCGCCAGGAGATTCTGTTGGTGTGCGTGCGCACCAACAGAAGCTCACTTCCGACTTTGATATATACATTTCAACCATAACACAATGTTGAATTGAAAGCGAATTGCCTTTCCGCCCATGAAATCTACCTACGGATAACTCTTACAATTCACTTGGAAATATTTCAAGTCATCTTGATACTTATTGAAGAAGATTCTCTCGTCGGTGATATATTTCTCACAAATTTGTCTACTAACACACATCAAATTTGGTGCCTTCGTCGATGAAATCTTGCTCATGCACCAACTCACTCCACTGAAACTTATACCACAATGCTTGTTGAGTTGAAACAGAATAATCTTCCCAGCCATGAAATCTCGAGATTACTTTCAAATTTCGACACTTGAAAGAAATATTCACAATTATTCCAATATTTTTTAAGTTAGTCTTCTTCACTCAAACATTCGATTTCTGTCTTTGTACGGTTGATAAACTCAAAGCCGTAACATCGGTGATAATGCAACTCTTAAATTTTGTTCCGAAGACTCATTATCGGAGTGGTGTATTTGAAAGAAATTTTTTTAGCACATTTCAACTATCCGTATTGTTTTGTCATGCACATTTCTTCCCCGAAGGAATTTCTTGATATTGTTGTATGATGTGATCCCGCATTTCCTTCAAAGAGTTATTTCGATTTGGCACATATTCATAACAAGTCTTTTTTGGTTGATTTGACGATTCTAGAACTATTCTACTATCAACTTCATGTATATTTCGTCTGAACTACCTAATTTTCTTAGATATTTTATTGTGCTAATCCTTGAATAACAAATATATCAGTTAATAAATCTGCTAACATTAAATTGCTTGGACAATATTGAAAACTGATTCTGTTCATCTGTTTCAGATCTTTGACAAAATTATATTTCGTTTCTATGTACTTTGTACGATCACTAATTTTTCCGCTGTCAATCATTTTGAGGCAAGATTGAATATCTTCAAAAATTATAATCTCAGAAAGGTTGATTTTGGACTCTTGTAAAAGTCCTGTCAAATAAATGGACTGTAGTATAGTATCTAGGGAGGTTCCAAAACATCTCTTATGTAAATTAACACGGGAAAACGCCAAGGTTCATTCTGGCAGTTTTTGGTTCTTTTTGGGGTGGGGGGAAAACGGAGCGTCGCTGCTTGGCGTTCATCGAGTCGCGATAGATCCCTTAGATTGATAACAATTGTCCAGTGCCGAGCGCGAAACCATCATCCAACTGGGCATTTTAGAGAAAAAAACATGGCTGCTGCCATACAGGGTGTACCATCATAGTATTTAAGAGAAAAAAACATGGCTGCTGCCATACAGGGTGTACCATCAAAATATTTAAGAGAAAAAAACATGGCAGCTGTCAAATTTGGTATACTCAAAATATATCGATTAAGAGAAAAAAAAACATGGCGGCTGGTTGTCAACGTATATACAGGGTGTCCCACAACGTTTGAGAGAAAAAACATGGTGGATCATTAAGAGAAAAAAACATGGCTTCATGAGTGATGGAAGAACGCTTCAATGGGCATATGGAGATTCGAAACAACTACTTGCCCATGCAGAGATTGAATTACATCCGACATCTAAATGTGTAATAAGAGGACGTTTGGACCGTTTATTTAGGAAAAAAACATGGCGGCGTCCGATTGGTCTAGGCTCATTATAGTTGTACAGGGACGTCTCACAAATTTTTCCATTTGGGACAAAAAATCTGATATTTTGGATCTGTACGAATCATAAAAAAATAAACACTTCCGGTTTCAAAAAATTAAGATAGAAGAAGAGTAATAGTAAATTCGGATTACCCACATCGAGGAGAGTCCAAATCTGCAATAAAATGGATACTTCCGGTCGTCCGATTCGAATGATTTTGGCATCAATAGATTCGTTTGGATGTCAAGAAACATTTTTAAGCATTTTCCGAGGTCAAAAGGGCATAGGAGGCTATCTTCGTTATTAGTAAAGTTACAGAAACGTGCGGGTACTCTAAGAAGACAACTGTCATGGGAGATCAAGAAAATAATATAATTTGCGTACGTCAACCGCCATAATGGCCGTAAACCACACATATTAATGTGTTATGTACTCATTGCTTAAATCTTAGAAGTTGATTCGTAAAAGTTTGACATTTTTCGTTCAGAACGTCACTCAATATATTTGTCTTTGTTTCGTTTTCACTATACATCATCATCAGGCGGAGTTAGGCAGCACAATTTTTTTTAAAGGATGAGATTGAATAACATCTGCGTGTGTGTGTGTGTGTGCGTGTATTGTAGAAAACAACTACTCACCCACACAGAGAGATTGAATTACATCAGACATCTGTGTATTTTCTGATCAAACCAGAATGAACTAACCCTATAAAACACTTATTGTGTCCACATTTTTCACGTGTTTTAACGCTTCTAATTTCAATCATTTTTTGGACGCGAAAACGTCTATTTTTGTTACATATTTTATGTAATTCAGCGTTCGAAATTTTATATGTTTTTTCGAATGCGTAAAACGTCTATTTTTGTTACATTTTTTACGTGTTTCAGCGTTTCAAATTTTACTTGTTTTTTAGGATGCGAAAACGATCATTTTGAACGATTTAAAATGCCTATTGTCCATAAGAATTACATGTAAAACATACAGTTTGGCGTTCGTAATTTTAGTTGTTTTTTGGGACGCGAAAACGTCTATTTTCGTTGCATTTTTACGTGCTTTAACGCTTCTAATTTTACTCGTTTTTTGGGACTCGAAATCGTCTATTTTTGTTGCATTTTTACGTGTTTTAACGCTTTTAATTTTAATCGTTTTTTTGGAACATAAAAACACATGTTTTTCGCTACATATTTTATGTAATTCAGCGTTTGAAATTTCATATGTTTATTTTTCGAATACGAAAAACGTCAATTTTGATCACATTTTTGCGTGTTTTAGAGTTTCAAATTAACTAATTTAAGTTATAGGTAAAAAACAAACATGGTGGTTACTTGTTGAATGTTATAAAGGGTGTGTCAAAACACATTTTTGAGAGAAAAAACAACAAGATGCGTCAAAATACATCATTTAAGATGAAAAAACATGACGGTTGCTTGTTAAATGCTATACAGGGTGCCCCAAAACTTATCATTCAAGAGGAAAAAAAATTCGCTGGATGTCAAAGTATGGGTATGTTCGGTTTGGTTCGGTTTGTCACCGTATGGTGCAGTATGGGTATGTTCGGTATGATTCGGTTTGTCACAGTATGGTTTAGTTATGTATATATAGACTTGATGGAATGTAGAGAATTCAGATGCATTCAATATGTTGCATCGAACACAAAGTAAAAACATGGAACAGGAGCTTGAATATCGCAGCAGCAGCAATATCCAAACACCCTCCCATATGAATAACAATGAAGTGATGAAAAGTGATATGGGACAAGTCGATGAATATTTCGACAGAAAACTAGATAAAGAAGCTTATAGAACATGTAGAGGTCTTCTTGTTTTCAATAGATATTAAAATTATGATATGTGGCTTATTTCTAATCAAGTTTGATTTATGTGAAATAGCAATTTGCTCATTTAAAAGAACCGCACTTTAAAATGTGTGGGCTACATCTATTTTGAATGTATTGTACGTGTCACACATTAAAATGTAATGAAATTTTGTCTAGAAAAAATGTACTCTTTCCACATGATGACAAGTCCGTTTCCACATCACCCAGGAGGTAGGACAGCCAATGCGTTTCCTTTTTTTAATATGGAAGTTTTCCCAGTAGGCCTATCATAACCACTAAATTATTTTTAAGTTATTGCTTAATAGCCAATAAAAATTTTATGATCGTGGGAGCGAGTAGAAATACTCAATATTAAATAATGCATATGAGTAATAAAATTTTATTCAGCAGTCGTTTCCAATGTTTATGCTATAGGATTAGTTCATCTAATTGGATATCAATATCAAATTGATGTAAAGTAAGTACATCAATGATGAAACAAGGGTGCTCGGTAAACGGAAATATTATGATGAGGTGTAGTTAAAATACAAGGAGTGAATACACAGGTTCCCAAGTTTAGTTAGGAGGTATTCTTCAAACCTTAAACATATTTTTTTTTGTGTTTACATGGAGTGAATACACAGGTTCCCAAGTTTATTTATGAGATATTCTTCAATCAATTGTTTAGTATATATCACAAATACGATGAAAGTCGACAGGAACGAATCATTTTATCACCATTGTGTGGTTTAGGGCGATAGGCGTTTGTACTTCATATCTTGAATTTATCCAGGAATTTTTTTTCTCTGTGTCATGTCATTTGACAATCAGCCATGTATTTTTCTCTTAAAATGTTGCGTTGGTTCACCCGGTATACCAAATTTGACAGCTGCCATGTTTTTTTCTCTTAAATACTTTGATGGTACACCCTGTATGGCAGCAGCCATGTTTTTTTCTCTTAAATACTATGATGGTACACCCTGTATGGCAGCAGCCATGTTTTTTTCTCTAAAATGCCCAGTTGGATGATGGTATCGCGCTCGGCACTGGACAATTGTTATCAATCTAAGGGATCTATCGCGACTCGATGAACGCCAAGCAGCGACGCTCCGTTTTCCCCCCACCCCAAAAAGAACCAAAAACTGCCAGAATGAACCTTGGCGTTTTCCCGTGTTAATTTACATAAGAGATGTTTTGGAACCTCCCTAGATACTATACTACAGTCCATTTATTTGACAGGACTTTTACAAGAGTCCACAATCAACCTTTCTGAGATTATAATTTTTGAAGATAATCAATCTTGCCTCAAAATGATTGACAGCGGAAAAATTAGTGATCGTACAAAGTACATAGAAACGAAATATAATTTTGTCAAGGATCTGAAACAGATGAACAGAATCAGTTTTCAATATTGTCCAAGCAATTTAATGTTAGCCGATTTATTAACTGATATATTTATTAGGAAATCACATACTGTATATGAATGATGTTAGAAACGGAGTTGCTATAGAGAATATTTTATTGACTATGAAATGTATTGTTTTGGAAAATAAAGTTTTACAAAAAGTTCAACTTCTGTTCTCACAAGAACCTATTCAATACATATTATTGGCGACGAGATAGCGGAAAGAGCAGAATAAAGTATTGTTCAGAAGGCCAATGCAAAACACAAATGAAAATGATTGCCAAACTTCCATTCCATGTGCAGATGCTATTGTGCATGAGAAATTGGGAATATTTGATCCAGAAATTCATAACTGGGAGTTTTACCTGAGAAAATGAGGCAGTACTTCCTAGCAAATAACGTATTGGACAGTAGTAAGAAGAGGGCAATCCTCATTCAATCCTTGTCAGACACTGCATTTTCTTTGCTGTTGGATCTCTGTGTTCCGGGAAAACCAGAAGAAAATGATTATGAAATACTCGTTGAACAATTCTATAATCATTTTGAAACGCAACATGCCGTTTTTTCCGGTTAGAGAGGCACTTATGGGTGCTAAAAAGGATCCTAATGAAAACGCAAGTGACTGGGCAGCAAGACTTCGCCGACTAGCTGTGCACTGCAAGTATACCGGACCAGAAGTTCTTTCTTCAAATGTTACTAAGGGATAAATTCATAACCGGATTCAATAATGGAAACATCAAAGAGAAACTTTTCGTGAATGAAGTTACAATAAGTTTTGATGAAGCTGTGAAAGAAGTCAAAATGTTGGAATCGTTGGAGATGAAAAGGACCAATGTAAATAAGACCAATTCGGAAGCAGAACTCCACCTTATGAAACGATCTGTCGAGTAGAAGAAGCAACCTAATTTGAAATTGAATATTTTTGTTCGTTTTCTAAAAATAACTTTTGCAAAAAATAAGTTATTTGCACGAAATTTGGTACCCGGATTTTTTTTGACGTGGGAAATCATAGGTTTGTATTAATTTTCATGAAACATCTAGAGGGCGCTGCGTACGCTGTCTTTATTTTTTTCAAATTGCCCTAACATTTTTGACTGTAAACTTTTGGTACTTTTCATGAAAAAACCTAATTCCCACACCTTTTCCAAGTAAAAAAGGTACACCTCCTCAACAACGCTGGAGGTGATCGGTTTCGAGATATTTACAATTTTCTATATCGATACATGTTACTTAGCTCCTAGGGCGCTAAGTGAAGTTGCTGAGAACATTACAAAAACTAATTATGTGGTAGATCTCGTCAAAATAAACTACTTTTTTCCTATGAAATGTTTATCGAAAAATAATTTGTTTTCGAGATACAGATGGTTGAAAATTTCCAAAACATAGTTGGTTTTCGTCATAAGTTATTTGCAACTGAAGTTATTTTCATCAAACTTTAAACACAGACTTCTTTGAAACTGAGCATTTTCAAACTGCCTAATCAATCGAAGTTAAAAAAATTGTCAGGTTCAATTATTCGATTAGAAACTGCTACATTTCGGAGTTTGTAAAAAAAAACAATTCGGAGAATTACTAAGATATTTATTAGGCAATTAAACATATAAAAATTGAACAAACAACTATTACAACAACTGTTCAAAGTGACGACCCCCAACAGTAATACAAGCTTCTGCTCTCCTCATCAAAGAATTCCGCACCCGTTGAAAAATGCCGGGAGTGTTTCTTATCGTTTCGCAGCAAGCTATGATGCGATCCCTTAACATTTCCCCGATTTCAATGGGGCTAGCATGAACTAGTGATTTTAGGTGTCCATAAAAAGAAAAATCGACGGAATTGAGGTCCGGTGACCTCGGGGACCAATGCTGAGTGCCTCCTCTTCCTATCCATCGTTGGGGATATGCTACGTCTAAGAAATTTCTTGTTATCAGACTAAAATGAGCAGGGGCTCCATCGTGCATAAACCAAGAGTGATTTCGGAGACCAAGGGGAACATCTTCCATACGCTGGGGAAGCTCGTGTTCCAAAAAATGTTGATAAGCATCTACATTTAAACGTATGGGGAGAAAATAGGGCCCAATTAAATAATCTTCAATTATGCCCAACCATACATTAAAAGAAAATCTATCTTGGAAATGAGTTTGCGTTATCGCATGTGGGTTATCTTCCGCCCAGACTTTTCTTTGAAGCCATTGAACAAATTCGATACGTGGTTGAAAATCACGTAGCGTAAGTGCCTGGACACGCTGAATATGATAATTATATAATTGCTGTTCCTTTAAAATTCTGTAAACGGTCATGTGACTCACATTTAAAGTTTGACAAATTTTTCTTGTACTTGTCTCTGGATGTTCACTAATTTCTTCGAGAACCGCCTCCTCCAATTCCACAGTTCTTGTAGTCCGTGGCCGTCCTACTGCAGAATTTCTTTCAAAGTTTCGGAAAGTCGCCGGAGAAGATTTGCAAATGTCGCTGCACAAGGAGTGACGCTTTGGGTATACCTTTCCTGATAGATGCGTCTGGCCTCGGCTGAATTTCCGTCAGCCAAGCCGTATGCAAAAGACATATCAGCCATTTCAGCATTCGTAAATTCGGACATGGTACCAGAAAATTACTTTATAAACTCCGAACTGTGAATTTGTCAATGAATAGTTAAAAATGTGACAGCGAACTTCTATTTTTATAAACAAACCTTCATAGCCTACTCGATTCAATTAACTCAATTTGCAAGCGGAGAGTGACAAAAATTATTGAAATCAAATTTGGCTATACTGATTAAGCAGTTTGATAATGCTCAGTTTAGAAAGAGTCTTATACTGTAATAAAGTTTGATAAAAATAACTAAAATTGCAAAAAAACTTATGACAAAATCCAACCATGTTTTGGAAACATAATAAATATCATAGTGCTTCTCCGAATTGTTTTTCTTTACAAACTCCGAAATGTAGCACTTTCTAATTGAATAATTGAACCTGACAATTTTTTTTAACTTCGATTGATTAAGCAGTTTGAAAATGCTCAGTTTGAAAGAAGTCTGTGTTTAAAGTTTGATGAAAATAACTGCAGTTACAAATAACTTATGACGAAAACCAACCATGTTTTGGAAATTTTCAACCATCTGTATGTCGAAAACAAATAATTTTTCGATAAACATTTCATAAGAAAAAAGTAGTTTATTTTGACGAGATCTACCACATACTTAGTTTTTGTAATGTTCTCAGCAACTTCACTTAGCGCCCTAGGAGCTAAGTTACATGTATCGATATAGAAAATTGTAAATATCTCGAAAACGATCACCTACAGCGTAGTTGAGGAAGTGTACCTCTTTTCTTTGGAAAAGGTATGGGAATAAGGTTTTTTCATTAAAAGTACCAATAGTTCACTGTCAAAAATGTTAGGGCAATTTGAAATAAATAATGACAGCGTACGCAGCGGCCTCTAGATGTTACATGAAAATTATTACGAAGTTATGATTTCCCACGTCAAAAAAACCCGGGATCCAAATTTCGTGCAAATAACTTATTTTTTGCAAAAGTTACTTTTAAATAACGATCAAAAAAATTCAATTTCAACACCCTATATCTCCGAAACGAAGCATTTCCGGACACAAGTTTATATAGACTTTTTTTCTTAAAATTGTCTCAGGAATACGTCACTTGAATATTTTAACGTACTTATGTTACACCCTGTATACGAAAGGACAGAAATTTAGCAGATATGTTATCCAGATTACCAATCAATGATGATGAAAATATCGATGAAAGTGACTATTCTTATTTGAATATTCTAACTTGTGATTCAACTTGGTATCTCGAAAATGATCCAATTTTGAGAGAAGTATTAAATTTCACTCATAAAGTCTGGCCAAACGAACATTCAGTGGATTTCAAACCTTTCTTTATTCGAAAAGATCAGTTAACAATAGAGGAAGATCTACTTACGTGGGGTCATAGACTTCTTATACCCATCCAGTCGATTCATTTTCAAAATGGATTGAAGTGTGTTATATGACGAATATAACATCAGAACAAACAGTTATCAAATTGCGAAAACTTTTTTCGCGATGTTTACATCCGCATACTTCAAAAATGTTATTATAAATAATGGGATTAAACGTATTTTGTCAGCTCTATATCATCCACAGACTAATGGACAAGCAGAAGAGTAGATAACAAATGAGAGAGCAACGGGAGGAGGGTATATATAAATGAGAGAGCAACGGGAGGTACACGTCAGCAGAAAGTGCACGTGTCAGGTATCAGATTACATTCGATAACATCCGGTAAATGAAATTTGATACGGGTTCAATGACCTTTTTTAAAATAAATGCACGTGTCAGATATCAAATTACTTGGAATTTGCTGACGCCATATTTCCGGTAGGCGAAATTTGATACGGGTTCAATGCCATCTTTCAAGGTTAATGAATGCACGTGTCAGGTATCAGATTTCATTTAAAAACATCCGGTCACGTGTCATCAGCAGAATCCAATACAGGTTCAACTACCTTTCATAAAGTCAAAACCTATGAGAGAGCAATAGGAGTCAAGGTCAACACCTATGAGAGAGCAATGGGAGTCAAGGTCAAAACCTATGAGAGAGCAATAGGAGTCAAGGTCAAAACTATAAGAGAGCAAAGAGATTCATACACATACAAGTCTTCTCGAAAAATCCTCCCCTCTACTATTTTGATAAAAATATATAAACCGGGGAAAATATTATAGCAAGCATTCTCTTATCAAAATGAGAAATACCGATTTCAAATTTGACTTGTCGAAAGAATATTTTTGCAAAGAAAAATCAAAAGTGGTTTTGTGTGAAAGAAAATTCCCATTGAAAAAATCCAAATGTAAATTTGTTGTTGTGAATCTTTCATATGATTTGAATTTCACTCCATGTATTGAAATTACTGGAAATAAGGGAGACCGAGTGATTTTCACAGAAAACGAGTGGAAGCAGTTTTTGACACACCAAGGAATCATCACCAATTATTTGTACTCATCAGATCAACCGAAGACCTTTGAAGACGATAGATTCACCATTGAGTTTAGCCAATTTACTAATGGAAGAGTAGTCAAAATCATAAAAGACCACTCCTCAGTGTACTTGGGGTTCTAAACAGTTTGCAACCTATGGGAACTCCAACCCCTAATTGATTATAGGGTAGATATCTTGAAAAGATATCATTATGGAGAATATTTACAAATTTTGAAAAATGGACTGTGCAAGCTGAGTGGTGATGTGTTGCAAAATGCTTTAAATCTGCTGCAACCGAGGGTGAACCACAATAGTGAAAATATAAGTCTAACTCTGGAATTCATTCATCTTTACCCAGAAGTTTTCTTAGCTGAGTTTTCTGATAAACCATGAATAGGAGTGTGGCCATTTATGAAAGTCGTAATAAAACTTATTATATGTTCACATGGAAATTTGCTTACAAGAATTCTCGGAAAACATATTGGGCTTATGAAGCAATCGATAGAATGCGGTCTGAGAGGCGAATAACAGTAACTTCGAATATCATCGCTCCAATTTTGGATTCAACACATAGACAACTAATTTTCAAGCAAGATTTTGTGAATAATTTATAATGTAAATATTGTATAAATAAAACTGTTTTGTGAATTTCATATCGTTTTATTTGGAAAAATATCATACAAAATCATTTTTTGATATCCACGAATTGATTGCTCAGGCCTAACCATTTGATGTAGAGTTTGTCTCCTTTTTTTCTTAGGACTTTTTCAACTAGAAACACATCGGGATGTTTAACTCTCTGAAGTTCTTCTTCATAAAATCCACCTTGTATCTCAACATCATTTTGATCTTTGAGAAAATAAACAGCAGGATTTGACTGATAGACTTTTCTCACAGTGAAAATTTCATTGGACCAGTTTGGTGTATACCCTTTAGCAAATGCCTCCCGGTACTTACTTATTCTTACATGATCATTGAGTTTAAATTTTCGTTTCCTTGGATCCACTGTTTTGAGATGACCATAGATGTTATTGAGTAAATACTTCTCATGGATACATCCACATACATATTTGGGCCTCATTCCTATCGTGCTGTGTACGGAATTGTTATAGTTAGAAACTATATCAGGTAGAATACCCAACCATTTGTAGCTTCCTTGTAGGCTGAATTGTTTCCACATTTTATTTTTCAAAGTTCTGTTTACTCTTTCAACTATACTAGCTTTCAAATTGGAGAAAGTACTGTAATGATTAATTTTCCACTTATCCATCAGCTGCTTGAATTTTCCATTGTAGAACTCTTTTTCCATATCAGTTTGTAAATTCTTGGTTTTAGTTTTCATATCTCTTAATATTTTTTGCATGGCATCAGTCACATGTCTTGCACTTTTAGTTTTAACGGGCTCACACCAAACATATTTGGAAAATACGTTTATAACGACCAGAATGTACCTAAATCCTTTGTTAGTTTTGGAGTAAGGAATCATTTCAACTAAATCAGCTTGAAGTAGATCATTCAAACCCTTGATGATAACACGCCTTCTTTTGAATCGTCTTCGTGAATTTCTGTGTAATTCTCCTACAATGTATTCTTTGACTTTATCCATTATCAGTTATCGGGCACTGAAGTACAATTTCGACATACAGTTGATTATGTTGCTGCTGATTGACTAAAAAAGTGATCTTATCACCTTTATTTAAAACCTTTCCTATGAGGCTAATTAACGGAACAGTATCTGCATCTTCTTCAACTAGTGATATATATACATCATTTGGTATAGAATTGATGCTTTCAATTTTTCCAGAAATTCATAGGACGTCGCATCATTTTCCAACACAAAAAAAACAACACTCTTCCTGATATCCTTGGTTGCCCTCAAATGAAGAACACAATTCGTATGATACGAAGATGGATCCCATATGTAGAAAGGTGTATTGATCGGTGAGGCTCTTGAAAGTGTTTCTGGTTTAGCATATGGTGTTTGAGATGTTCTCAGGAAATGTCTTCCGAATTTATCGATGGGTATGATGTCACGGCTAAACACCGAATGATGTCAAATCTTGGAGATTTTTTATTTTATTATTCCTGCCTCGCGAAGTTCCTCCAATATGCTTGTAATTTCATTTTTCACACCGGTATTTCCAGCACATTGTGATGCAATCAAGAGTTTCAATCGCTCCACTAGCTCATTGAAATCATCAAAATATTTATATTCAACCGGTATGTTGTTGAAATCAAGCATAGTTAGCCCTGAGCCCACTTCACTCCTTGTAGTCCTACCTGGGGCCGAACTAATTCTTGACCTGTATTTGGGAAGAGATAAACTGGTATCTTTTTTAGTTTTTCCAAGATTTCGTTCTTTAGCCAAAGAGTGTAAGGATGTAATTCGTGGTTTTATTATATTAACAAACTTTGATGCATGTGATGTTGATAAACCCCTTGCAGGATCATAGTGGAGGTAATGTGTATTACTTCTTCTCATTATATCGATATATGAATCAACATCTTTATTTCTATACCCAAGGGGTTGTTTCTTGAACAGCAATTCATATAAGCCTGCAGTTCCACTGTATTTGAACTTGTTATCAATAACAATATCGGCACCATCAAAATCCACAGAGGAGCTACCTATGGCATATTTTTCCGTAGATGGATCAAAATAAACTCCAAAAGTGTCATCAAACGTATTTTTCGTATCTGAAATTTTGTCTTCTATATATGCACGGGGCAAAGGAATCGCAAACTGTTGTAAGTATTGTTCTTGTGGATTCAGTACAGGGCGCATACTTTCCTCGAAATAACTTCCATCGAAGTCGGATTTTGGAGCAGTTGAATCATGTTAAAATGTCTCTTCATCAGGAGTGATCTGATAAAATTCTTGAGGTGTTGGTTGGTGAAATTCTTGAGGTGTCGGTTCATGAAATTCTTGAGATTTTGGTTGATAAAACTCATGAGGTGTTAATTTATGCAATTTTTGGGGTGTCGACTGAGAACTTGAATGGGGTGATTTAATTTCATTTTTCAATTCTTGCTTGAACTGAGTCGTTAGGGGCTGTTGAACAGCAGACAAAAACTCTTTCAAAGGTTGAGTGATTGGTTCATAAGTTTTTTCTAAATGTGAATGAGATTTTGCTATATCGGATTTCAATGTCTTATATTTTCTTCTCAAAGCTTTCCTTGCTCTTAATAGTTGTTCATTCAATTGACTATTCATGATGACTGACAACTATACCACAATCTTGATGTTTATATATAAATGAATGTATCGAAACCCTTTCTGTATCGCCCCTCATTTAAGGAACAATCTTTATCGATAACGAGAAAACTAAATTTGTCTTTCCAACAATAAGTGCATAGTTCTTTGAAATTCTGCAAGGACATGTCAATACTGACATGATCATCATATATATGCTTCAGATATGTTAGATCTTGTTGAAAGATCATGAGCAAATTAGCATTATCTTGAATGAGTTGTTTGGAAATGGCAGAATAAGTTTGACATAAATAGAAACAATCCGTGTGTCTGTGACGGCCGAAACAGAAATAATTTTTGATTATATTTTGATCACATGTAGTAACATCATCGAATATTATGACTGAATGATCATGTATATTTTCAGGAAGGATAACTTCAACAGAATCCTTATATTCATGGAAACCAATTTCTTTCATAGGTGCCAGCAAAATCCTCAAATAATTATATTTAGGTTGATATAATGATTTTGAAAATAAGTATACATTCGTGAAACGAAGGCCGTTGGGCTGCTCCAGCAAAGACAACATCACATTAGTTTTGCCTGATCCACTTGCTCCAACGAGTAAACCTCTTTTAGATTGACCTCCAAATAGCGCACCATGTTTTCTAATATTATTCTCTACATTGATCTCATCATGATTAATAACCGGAAGCAACACCTTTTGTTTTTCGGTCTTCATCATATTGAAATAATCTTTATACTAACATTAGTGCAGATGGAATAGGTATATATACGTGTATCTAAGTTGATCAAAACATAATATAATGGGACAACAAAAGAAATCAGTCGTTAGTACGAGTGGAAACACAAGAAAGAAAGGTCGAGGTTTTCTGAATACTTTGATCAATAAAATTCCAGTAGAAATACATGTCCCTGGATATAATTACTGTGGTCCTGGTACCAAATTGAAAAAGAGATTTCTGAGAGGGGACAAAGGCGTAAATCCACTCGACGAGGCTTGTAAGCAACACGACATTGCTTATTACAAAAGTGAAGATATAGAATCAAGAAATATTGCTGACAAGAAACTGGCAACATTTGCTTCCGAACGTTTAAAATCATCCAATGCACAATTGGGGGAAAAAGTAACAGCATAAGGTGTATCTAATATCAGGAATCTTAAGAGCAAGTTGGGGATGGGATTGAAACAAAAAATAAAAAAACCGAAGAAACAAAAAAAGGGTGGTGAACTGAAACTTGCCAAGAAACGAAAGAATAAACAGAAGAAAAGAGTCATACCAATTCCAAAGAAAGGTGGATTTCTCCCATTTTTACTACCACTACTAGGTGCTGTAGGAGGTGGGGCAGCATCTATTGCTTCAGCAGTTAACAAAGCAAAATCTGATAAACAAAGGGTCATTGAGCAAAACAGACATGATTTAGCGATGGAACAAAAAGGAAAAGGTTTATATTCGAGACCACGCAAAGGTTATGGAATGTTTGCTCAACCGTATCAAAAAAACTGTTGAAGTTACCACGCCGAGCCTTAACCAATATCGATTTGACAGAGAATGCGAAACGTTTGAGGATTCCTTACTTTCGAGGTGTTTTCATGAGGGATAAACTTCCCACAAAAATAAAGAGCAAGGAGTGCGGCATTATCAATCTTGATTCTGACGTAGGAGAAGGAACTCATTGGACGGCATACTTCAAGAATAATGATGAAGTTATATATTTCGATAGTTATGGAAATCTCAAACCACCAAAGGAATTGATAAAATATTTCCTCGGCGCTGGTGACGTTAAAAATATCAAATATAACTATGATTCCTTACAGAAGTTCAATTCTTATCAGTGTGGGCAATACTGTCTTTTGTTTTTATATAATCAGTATCTCTGATGTATTTCCTTCACTAATCAATAAACTATCATTGGGAAGTTATGTCTTTTACTTTCACATTGAGTGATTCATCTTCAGTGTTGAGTTATAATTTCAACCCTCCAATTTATCTGGATGATGATATGGAGTATGAAATAGGCTTGGCAAATTTCGATTCTTTCAATGTTATTCCAAATATAACAAAATTAAAGAATGTTTTGGTATGGGGGGAACGAGATGAATTTAGTTATATAATTCCTGAAGGATTTTATGATGTAACAGATATTCTCGATATCCTCATTAAACAGATGACCAGTAACAATGAATATGTTGAGGTATCAATCGACCCAAATTGGACTACTTCAAAAGTGGTCATTCGGACCAATATCAAAGTCAATTTTTCAGTACAAAATTCCATTGGTCAATTATTAGGCTTCGGAAAGAGAGTCCTCAATGCAAATAACATCTACAAATCAGA
Source organism: Chrysolina oricalcia (assembly GCA_944452925.2). Taxonomy (NCBI): domain Eukaryota; kingdom Metazoa; phylum Arthropoda; class Insecta; order Coleoptera; family Chrysomelidae; genus Chrysolina; species Chrysolina oricalcia. The sequence continues at coordinate 46,769,401 of OX101815.2, read as the reverse complement.
TCATGAAGTGAAAATTCTTTCAATCAATACAATTTGTGTTGATTGCAATATTGCGATGGGTTCATTTTTGAATGGCAATCCAGTGCACATGATTCATCAATTCTTTCCGACAGTACCAAGAGGGTATAAAATAGTAGAAACCCCATTGAATATTCTGTATTTCCCCGTCACTATCAAGACAATCAACAGCATAACGGTGAGAGTTGTCGATCAAAATTTAAATTTAATTGATTTCTGGAACGAAGACGTTACTGTTAGATTGCACTTGAGAAGGAAGACTCTTTAAACAATGGTCTGGAGATTTGATAAATCAGCATTCCAGCAACCCTATAAAAAGAAGGTTAAGCGACCTTCGAAATATAGTATGAAAGCAACTGCCGAATTACTAACACCAAAACACAAAGAGTACTTGAAGTCTTTGGGATTGGAACTCTTGATATAATGGAATTGCTACAAATCACGAGTGAACCATTCAGTGACAATGCAATCGAAGATTATCAGTTTCATACATATCAACCTTATATCACCAGTGAAATCAAATATAATGACGAAATAAGAATTCCAATTCAGGACTTGGACGCTTATACATCACCTTGTAACTCATATATCTATATAGAGGGAAAACTCACAAGACCGGATGGGGAGCCAATTACGAAAATAAAATTTATCAACAATGCAATATCGTTTTTATTTCGTGAACTCCGATATGAGCTGAACGGTGTGGTGGTAGACTCTGTCAGAAACATTGGACTAGTATCAACGATGAAAAATTACCTATCCATGAATGAAAATGAAAGTATACCTATGCAAAATGCTGGTTGGTTTCCTAAACTTGATGATGTGAATGCTGCGACGAGAGATAAAATATTAGTTGATGATGATGGGAATTTCAATGTATGTATTCCGCTCAAGCTATGGGCTGGCTTTTTTGAAGACTTCAGAAAAATTGTGATCAATATGAGAAAAGAACTAGTTTTGATTCGTGAGAGTCATGATTTGGATGCTGTGATTAGTATAGATGATTCTGAAAAACCGAAAGTGAGCATAAGCAAACTGAGTTGGTGTGTCCCTCACGTGACACTAAGTATTCAGGAACAACTAATGTTGAATAAAATAATAAATAGCAATGTCGAACTTCCTCTGAAATTCAGAAGCTGGGAATTGATTGAGTACCCTTCTCTGAATGAAACAACAAGACATACTTGGGCTGTGAAAACAACTACGAAGGTTGAAACTCCGCGACATGTTATTATTGCATTTCAACAAGGTAAAAAAAGGAAAGCTCACCACTGATATGAGTACATTCGACCACTGCAATCTCAGCAATTTCAGAGTATTTCTGAATTCCGAACGATATCCTTACAATGACTTGAATCTTGATTTCAAAAATAACAAGTTTGCAAAACTCCATGAAATGTATGCCAACTTCCAAGAGAGTTACTACTATCTCAAATCAAATCAACCTATTCTCAATCCAAATGAATTCAAAGTGAAGGCACCTCTGGTCCACATCGACTGTTCACGTCAAAGAGAAGCTATTCAGACCAGTTCCATCGTACTTAGAATTGAAATTGAAACTGCTGAAACCACACCCAAAGATGTAACTGCATACTGCCTTATTCTACACGAGAAAGAATTTTCATATAATCCATTGACGAAAATTGTTAAACAATCTTAATGCGCATGCTCCGCATGTTGTTATATATATATATATATATATATATATATATATATATATATATATATATATATATATATATATATATATATATATATATATATATATATATATATATATATATATAGACTTGCATATTAGAAAAATCAGTTCGAAAATGATATCGGAGTATCGAAGAAGATTGAAGCAACATCATAAGAACCTGAAAGTACTCAAACAATTGATTGAGTCATACAATTCGAAAAAATCATTAATAAGAAATCTTATCAAATTGAAAATGTGATATTTGAAGGTTTCATTATCGAAAATGATAAATTTATAACAAAGGAACTGGCTGCATTCGATGGAATTAAAGTTTCTCACTATGTGTTCAAACCTCCATTTCCATTGAACATGCTCCCACCAAAATTCCATAGTCAGGCCAATTGGTTGATGTATAATCATCATTGTATAGATTGGAATGATGGATTCACACCATTACATCAATTTGGGAATATAATGAAGAGGCTCACTGAGGGAGTTGATACTATGTTTGTCAAAGGAAGGGAAAAAGCAGAATACATCAAAAAATTCACCCAGCAACCAGTCATAGAATTTGAAGAACATCCCGGTTTACGAGCATCTGAAACAAGTTGTTTTCATCATACTAAAGATAATTGTGTATGTGCTCTTTCAAATGTTCATTCTCTATATCAAATGTATATTATGGACACATCTCAATAAATATATTTCCGAAAAAGCATTGTATTCTTTAAGATTTTTATTACAGGAATGTATTATGTCAGCACTTGAGACTTGCCTCGACAAGTCATAATATTTATTTATTCCGACACCAGCTGTCGTCCACCTTGCAACATCTGCAATTCATCATGAATGATAACTCGGCAAGTCATTCACCTCATAGCATTCGACTGTCTAGACACCAGATGTTCCCCACAAGGTCATTGATCGCTATAGAAACAGCAATGCGCAAGCGTATATCGAGAGCTACATGTATTTAATCGGGACTGTTCTAACAATTACAGTTAGTATTTCCACCACCGAGGTTGATTAATCATGAATTGTGACAAATGTAACAAGAATTTTTCGAGAAGAGATAATCTACGCCGACATTTCCAAAAAGCTGTCCTTCCAAAGAAATTAATGGTGTACCAGCAAAAAGAGTCAAATTGGATGATATATCCACCAGTGTTCCGCAGTCGAAAATACTCGAACTGAGTGTTGCATCCACCAGCGCTCAGCAGTCAAAAAAAAGGTTGCATGCGAATATTTCATCGAAACTGGAAGATGGCATCGAAAAACTGCAACATGCATTTAAGAAAAGAATAGCAAGTTATCGATTTAAAAGCAGTGGACATCATATTGATTATGTCAACTTCATGGAAGATGTGAAACCGAAAGTTCATCATCATCATCATCTCTGAATATATACAGGAACATAAAAGTTTGAAAATTAATTTTGAACTGTTCGGACATTATATCATATCTGAGAAACAGTTGAATGATATGAAATCCTTCAACACAAAAAACCAAACCACAACTCGTTCCACTGACTTGGATTGGCTTTATGAGGAATTTAGAAACGAAATGATTTCAAAGGCTTCAGAATTCCAGGAAAGAGACTCAGGCTGGTCATTACAGAAGATATGGTATCTGGATGTGAATATGAACAAATACAATCCACTATCAGCCTCTTCATATATCATGTTGCTCAAATCCATTAATATAAAACGAGCCGTTCTGAAAGTGAAGAACTTGGATAATGCTTGCTTTGCATGGTCCATTATGGCAGCGATTTTTCCATCTAATGGAGATCCTTCTAGCCCATCTTCATATCCACATTATACTACATTACTTAACTTCCAAGGTATTGATTTTCCAGGTAAACTAAAGGATATATCCAAATTTGAAAAAATGAACAATATATCCATCAATGTTTTCGGGATAGGAACAAAAATCAAAGAACTTAAAATGACAACCAACATCGTGGGACCCTTACATTTCACAACACATCAATCTGCAACACATGTGAACCTTCTAGTGATAGATGATTTGGATGAAAATTATCACTACTGCCTCATAACAGATTTATCAAAGTTAGTTTCAAAGCAAAAGTGTATATATTTGTGATGGTTGTCTCCAATTCTTTCCTACAAGTGAAAAATTGATGACTCATCAACAGTGTGATTGTAATCATCTGTGTGTTTTACTTCCAAAACCAGATATGATTACTAACAAGTATGGCGAGGTTGTACCTGGAAATATTCTCAAATTTACCAATCTGGAAAAACAACTTACAGTTCCTTTTCTGATTTATGCTGATTTTGAGAGTTTGCTGAAGCCTATTCATCATACTGAACCATCAGATGATCATTCATTCACATTAAAAGCGTATGAACACGGGCCATATTCATTAGCTTTCTATGTGAAGTGTAATTTTGATGACAAATACTCGAAATTTGTACAATATCGTGGAAGTGATTGCGCCGAGGTTTTTGTTAAAATGTTGGATGAGCTCGTTCTGGATCTATATAACAAACATTTGAAACATGTGAAAGAAATTCTGCCACTTTCAATAAAAGAAGAGAGTGAATTTCAGATTTCCACAGAATGTCATATTTGTGGTAACTCATACAAACCTGGAAACACCAAAGTCCGAGATCACTGTCACTTGACAGGTGTATACCGTGCGAGTGCTCATTCCAGATGCAATTTGCAATATAAACTGGTGAGATACATTCCTGTGTTCTTCCATAATTTGACAAATTATGACTGTCATCTGTTCATAAAAAAACTGGCTTCGAATAAAGAGAATATCTCAGTAATTGCTCAAAATAAGGAGAAGTATATTTCATTCACCAAATCATACTTGGTTGAGAAATCAGAAAACCCCAAAGTGAGAGACAAATATATCTCTCTGAGATTTACTGACTCTTTTCGCTTCTTATCCAAATCTCTAGATAATCTGAGTAAAACACTGAAACCGTCCCAATGTCGGGAGGTGAGAAAATATTTTCATGATGATAGAAAATTCAATATGATAAGACGCATTCATATGTAGATTCTCATGAAAAATTGAACCAACCTATATTACCAAGTCAATCTGAATTCTTTGATATCCTGAATAGTAGAGATATTTCAGACGAGGATTACGATCGAGCTCGTGAAGTATGGCAAGAATTTGAATGTTCAACTTTGGGAGAATATTCTGATGTCTACTTGAAATCAGATGTTCTACTATTGGCAGATGTATTCGAGAATTTCCGGGATGTGTGTTTAGAAAAATATAAACTGGATCCAGCCCAATATGTTACAGCTCCTTCACTCAGTTGGGATGCTATGCTTCGGTTAACTAAGATCGAACTACAGCTCTTAACTGATATTGATATGGTTCACTTTTTCAAGAAAGGAATTCGTGGTGGTGTAAGCCAATGTAGTAAAAGAAAGGCTATAACTAATAATCAATTCATACCAACTTATGATCCATCCAAACCGAACTCATATATTTTATATCTTGACGCAACAAACTTGTATGGAGCTGCTATGAGTGAATATCTTCCAATGCGTGATTTCAGATGGCTTGAGCAGTATGAACTAGAGAACTTTGACTGTTTTGTAGTTGGGGATACATCATCGAAAGGATACGTATTGGAAGTTGATTTGGACTATCCGCCAAACTTACATGATGATCACAATGACTTCCCTTTCTGTCCAGAGAATATTAAGCCTGCTGGAAGTAAATATTCGAAGTTAACTCCAAATTTGATGACAAAGGAAAGATACATCATACACTACCGAAACTTGAAGCAATGTTTGAAATACGGATTGAAGCTGAAGAAGGTGCATTGAGTTTTGGAATTCACACAGTCACCATGGTTAAAGCAATATATCGATTTGAATACCAATTTACGGAATTCTGCCAGGAACGAATTCGAACGTGATCTCTTCAAATTCATCATAAACTCAATATTTGGAAAAACTATGGAGAACGTGGATAAGAGACAAAATATAAAACTTTGCAGTCACTGGGAAAATCTTCCAGGGTCTGTGGGAGCTGAAGGATTTATAGCAAAACCTCATTTCAAATCCTGTTCACTGTTCGATGAAAATTTGGTAGCTGTTCAAATGGAGAAATTAACAGTGACCTATGACAAACCGCTTTACGTAGGCTTTTCAATTTTGGATATTTCGAAAACTGTCATTTATGATTTTTTTTATGGCTATATCAAAACAAAATATGGCGATAAAGCAAAACTGTGTTACACAGATACCGATTCACTGATTTTGGAGATATTCACAGAAAATGTTTACGATGACATTAGGGAAAATATCCAATTCTTCGACACATCAAATTTTACATTTGACAATATTCACAAAATTCCTAAAACAAAATCAGTTGTCGGTAGGATGAAAGAGGAATTTTCAGGAACGCCAATAGAATGTTTTTATGGTACAGGTGCGAAGGCATACTGTGTTAAAGCTACAACAGTGATGAAAAAGGCAAAGGGGTTTCTAAATATGTTATAGAGACTTCACTTCAAATTTCTGATTATATTCGAATTGTTGAAAGGGGTGGCTCTATCTTGCGAAAAATGTACATTTTTAATTCTCATTTACACACAATTTATACGGAGTTGAGAAACAAAATTGCGTTATCATCTAGTGATGACAACAGATTTGTTTTGCCCAATAATGTTCAAACATTAGCCTAGGGTCATCAAAAGTTGAATCCTAAAGATGAGGACGCAGTGTTGGATCTCCTATTATTGATGTCAGAGAATTTGATAGATGAATGAATTTTGGATCTGTAATTGTTATCGAATAAAACGAGAATATTGAAAAAATTGTTTTTTATTCAAATACCCTAAAAACATATCACTTTAAACTTCCCAAGCATGAATAACATTTTGATTGTAAAGGAGCCGGACCATCTACATGTTCCATCCACTCAGGTCGATTGTGATGAATGAAGCAAGGTAGCTGAACCTGTAGTTCAAAGTTTCCCATATATTCATCTGGTAGTTTGTGCCATACCAATAGAAGTTCCTGAGGTCTAGCCTCATGAATCAAATATTGTGGTGGAAATTGTCGTAGTTCATCTTCGGTGAATTTATATAAAGGTTTGAGCTCCTCATGTTTGGTTATAAGATCCATCAGGCAGTGAGTTCCCTCCATATTTTTTGAAATCTTTCCACCAATGAAGAGAGCACTGTTACTGAAGAGCAGAAAGCTATGTAGTAAATCAGAGATTGAAGTATTGTAGACTCTGAATCATCTCTTATATTAGCTGATGGTGGGGAGGAATATAGCTTGATCATATCTGTCTGTTCAGTTGAATTATATTTCCTCATTATTAACTTGTATTCTGTGCTGTTGGCTGGTATTGAAATTTTTAGAGTTTCCACATCATTGAATTCAAACGGAATCATCCTCGCCCACTTGGAGGGCCAAGTTTCATTCCAAGTACCATTAATATCAAAGCATATGAAAACTTCACAAACGTTGTTGGGCTGTTGAATGAAGAGAAACCCTTGCCAAATGGCTTGTAAAATGATAAGATTTGTGAACATATTGATCGTTTCACACAAACTGGAGTTGGATGGACTTATCTTATAGTAATATATAAAAATGCGATGGAGGGGAAGCAAAGTGATTTTTTGAAAATCATTTGTTATCTTCAAGTCATATCATCTTTGACAAAGATGTGTGCTTCCCAAGTTTCCATTTCATTGTATCGTTTCCGACTTCAGGACTTTCCAAATGAAACAATATAATACGTTTTGACCTTGACTCCCATTGCTCTCTCATAGGTGTTGACCTTGACTCCTATTGCTCTCTCATAGGTTTTGACTTTATGAGAGGTAGTTGAACCTGTATTGGATTCTGCTGATGACACGTGACCGGATGTTTTCAAACGGAATCTGATACCTGACACGTGCATTCATTAACCTTGAAATAGGTCATTGAACCCGTATCAAATTTCGTCTACCGGAAATATGGCGTCAGCAAATTCCAAGTTATTTGATATCCGACACGTGCATTTATTTCAAAAAAGGTCATTTAACCCGTATCAAATTTCGTTGACCGGATGTTATCGAATTTAATCTCATACCTGACACGTGCACTTATTGAAAGAGGTCATTAAACCCATCTCGGATTTCTCCTACTTGTCGAGACTGGTCTGTAACGTGACGTCAGCAAATTCCAAGTAATTTGATATCCAACACGTGCATTCATTTTGAAAGAGGTCATTGAAACCGTACCAAATTTCGCCTACCGGAAATATGGCATCAGCAAATTCCAAGTAATTTGATATCCGACACGTGCATTTATTTTAAAAAAGGTCATTGAACCCGTATCAAATTTCATTGACCGGATGTTATCGAATGTAATCTGATACCTGACACGTGCACTTTCTGCTGACGTGTACCTTCCGTTGCTCTCTCATTTGTATAGACCCTCCTCCCGTTGCTCTCTCATTTGTTATCTACTCAGAAGTTTGTGTGCCAACTGTTAAATCTCATTTTACGAGGGCTTTAGAAGATCGTGGAAAAATCAATATATTTCCTGCGTTGACAAAATTTCTACTTTTCTACAGAAATTTAGTTCATACCACGACAGGTCAAACACCAGCAAAATTTCTTAGTCGTAATTTGCGTATGAAACTTGATACCATCAGAACAGAGATAAGCGATAATAATATAATGAATGAAATGAGGATGAGAGAAAGGAGGAATGAATGTGTAAATCCAAGAAAAGGTGGAAGAAATGGTAATAATTTCTCGGTGAGTGACAACCAACTTGGATACCTGTTACAATCATCAAAAAGCATGGCGATATAAACTTTTCTGTAAAAAACTAACGACGGTATGTTATGGAAGAGACATCTAGATCAGATTTTAAAAAACAATAATACCTCTAGCAATACTTCTGACGACTACGTTGATTACGCAATGAAGAAATTTGATAATGAACTCATGGAAGCACCTGCAGATACTGATACTGATTTTTTGGAAAGAGATAGCGATATTCGTGAAACTTGCACATCGGATAATATTTTATGTTTTCCTTCTGTTGAAAAGATGGTTTCAGAGAGATCATTTTCACGACCAATGAGGTTAAGAAAACCTCCAGATTGGTTTGAACCGTAGTTCTAAATTAGTAAGGGAGAAATGATATATTTATTGGGAAATCACATACTGTATATGAATGATGTTAGAAATGGAGTTGCTATAGAGAATATTTTATTGACTATGAAATGTATTATTTTGGAAAACAAAGTTTTACAAAAAGTTCCAATTCTGTTCTCAAAAGAACCTATTCAATACATATTATTAATAAAGCCACTCGGACCAGAAAAATTATCGAAGATGAGAAAAATGATTGGATTATGAATTAGGAAATTCATAATGTCGAGAAGGGGTGAACCCTGCGGAACTCCACGTGCAATTTTTGTCTGTCATAACTGATGAAGATAAGCGACAGATATGAATTTATTATCAGATGTTTATACCCTGTATATTTATTTAATAATTTTTTGCTGCTATGGATATATTTTTTGTATATCAAGTTGTTGTCAGTTCATATGTTATAATTTTGAAAAATAAAAAAGTTAAAGAAAATGGTCTATAAAATAATTATTCATATTGAAAGTATCTGCTATCGAGAACTAACATTGTTTGAAAGTACCTTTTGATTTCAATCAGTGAGGTGAGATCTGATCGAGTCTAGAGATATGCCGTGAAATCCGTAATGTAAGAGCTTTTTTAAGAGTACTTAATGACTTACACATTCCTAAGGCCTTAGAAAGTTCAGAAAATATTGCTGCAGCCGACTCTTTTTCATTCAGGCTCATGTGCACTCTTTCAAGAAAATCAAAGATTGCATCATTCCTACTATTTTTGTTTTTGGAAACCGAACTGTATTATGTCTCTGCAAGAAACCCATTATCAAATATTTTACTAGTTTCTCAATTATTTTGGAAAGTGTTGATAATAGTGAGATAAGTTTCAGTATCCGGCTTCGTACACATTTTTCTATAAGATTTGTTTGGAGATCCACTATTTATTGCTGTATTTTGATGGAATTTTGTAGATACATTCCACATAATTTTACACTTCTGATGTGAGTTCACAGATGTTGCATACATGTTTGTTGGTAACCCACTAAACATTGTAAATTACAAAACATTGCAGCAAGTTTGAATGTTTTTTAAATTTGTGATGTATCTTTGCAAACTTAATGTAGGTTTACTGTAAATATGTTTCTTTCAGTTTTCAAATAGAAAGTCTCTACAGTCTTCCTTCGTGAAACTTACAAAAATTAAATTGCTGCAAATTTCAAATAAATATCTTACTATAACTTCAATATGAGAGTTGGTGGTAAACTTCTTCCACATGCAATTTTCAGAACAAAATCTTACTTTAACTCTAACATAAGAGTTGATGGTGAAGTTTCACATGCAATGACTACAATGCAAATGAAATATTCACTAACTCAATGGGTAGTGAGGATATCAATCCTGTTAGATTATCACAGAGATTCAACAGAATAAGTTATGTTTTGTGTTGGTGCAAGAAGCGCAAAGTGCATTCGTTCATTCCAGTGTTTATGGCACTAGCTCTACTATACTTCGCCAATATCAGAGAGCTTGAGTAAGGGGGACACGCCACGTGGATCCTAACCTCACTTCTTCACCTCTACTGGTTTGAAGACTAGCTTGCAACATTCAAGGAGATTATGTGGTAAGTGGGAAAATTGTTATGTAAAAGGATTCATTTGAATATAGGTATATGGCCCATAAATATATAGATCTACATAATCCTAAACATTGATAGCACATAAGGCTACATATGATGGCATAAGTAATCATTGAAAAGTTCACATATTTCCATACATTTGACACGTTCAAACAGAAAGCTATATTGTTCGTTATTCTGTTGACGTTGAGGTTTCAGAGGGACATGAAAAAGAAATTATTTTCTTGCATCGAGAACCTTTCATGATAATATCATAATGTAAAACGGATTTTTTTTAATGAAAATATATGTTGAAGGCGCATTTCCTGAAGTAATAATGCCACATGCTGACTTCCGGTTCTTGTTCAGAGAAACAAAATGCATAAGTACCTTAACCAAAAATATTGTCAAATTTGCACCAGCCCACCAAACTGAAAACTGATGTTAGTTGTGAATGACTCCTTGCATAACTGATTATTGTAGACATTCCTTAAATTTACAATGAAAATAAATCAGTATTGCTATAATCAAATAAATTAATATTTTGGAACCTTTGGTGTGAATATACAATTCAATAAATAGATATTATTCAAATACCAAAACTAGATCACAATCACACTCGAGGCGCGTTTCGCCCACAAAGTTTGCATCTTCAGAAGCTAAAAGCTTTTAGCTTCTGAAGATGCTAAGTGTGTTGGCGAAACGCGCGACGAGTGTGATTGTGACGTAGTTTTGGGGTTTGGGTACTTTCTATTCCTTGGACTCATTCTCAGCTCTCACAGCAATTCTCAATTAATTTACATAAAATTTACAGTAATTTTTTGTAGGCTTTCATAGAAGTTGACCACAAATTATATACAAGTTTTCATATCATTTCAAGTAAACTTCCTGGTCACTTCAGTTATACTCGTATTAAATTGTCTGTAAACTCGCAAAAGACAAGTTTACTTTTAACAGATGTTGCATACATGTATTTTCAAATATATTGTCGGTAATTCTCTTCGAGGACCTTCTGCTCAAAAATGTGTATAATATGTTGCAAGCGCTGTACCTATTTAACACGTTCGCAGACAGTAGGTAAAAACGGGGGGCTCAAAAAAAGCCAATACCAAAAATTTAAAAAATAAATATATCAGTTAACCAAAAAGTAACTGGCTCCAACCACAGGCCATTTTTTGTTTTTTTTTGCAAAAAAAACTCTAGCGGAATATGCCTTCTTGTCCCTATAAGCAGTTTTTTTTATATGCTGGGTCAGTGACATTGAATGCCGTCAAGGAAAACTCATTATTGTTTATTAAAAATTTATTGAACTGAAGTGCAAAACGAAGTTTGAAACATATAAAAATATGTTAGATTTCTACTTTTTGTGAAATTCTTCGAAGCAACGCTCGATACACAGGGCTGGTTTTTCCGGGCATGTTTTACATAGGTATTTCGTTTCTTTGCGAATTTTATTTTCCGCACATTGCCTGCACCTCATGTGGTGGCTCTTGCTATCTTTTTCATTCAGAATTTTATCTGGAAAATGCATGACAGTTTGTAGTTTTCCGCCTAAATCAATTTGGAGCCGGGGATGTTTACCGGCGCCATATATTGGGCCTGAACAAACTAACATTCGACCGTCTTTCAAGTCTTGAGGCATTTCAAGAAACACTTTGACTAACTCTTCACGATATCCGAGCAAGGTCTGTTTTGGGTTGAACTTTTTACAGATATAAAAATAATTCCAGATCGCTACGTCTAAGAGGTGAAACATGACCTTCTTATACCTGCGTATACTTTTACGAGGAGAAGAATAGTAATTTACCATCTGGTCATTACGATCAATACCGGACATATTATTGTTTTAGTGTGACACCTACTTTGGTTTTATCTTTTCCTGTCCAAAACGGGTTTTGACTGGGATAAGATCAGGATGATATTTAGTTGTCAAAAATAAAACTTCAACGTTCCCTCCACTTGGATACATACACCTTGTCCATTTATGTTCTCCCTTCTTCAGCTTCAATTTTGTTAATTCTTTTGGATTCCTTTTTCTGTTCGAGCGCAGAGTTCCGGTCGTATGCGTTTTTCTTTGTAACAGCTTTTTAGAAAGTCCCAACCTATTATAAAAATTGTCCATAAATTGATGATGGCCGCGATCCAGATAGGGTTCTAATAGAGAAGTAACCAATGTTTCAATTTTTGAAAGTCCTGAAGCCTCTTCACTTTTTCCAGAATAAATCTGCATATCCAGTACATAGCCATCTGTAGTGCACACACTTTAAAATTTTATTCCATATCGAGCCTTTTTGTTTTTTATACAGGGTGTTGATTAAGTACGTTGACAAACTTCGGGAGGTGATTCTTTGAAGGTTTTCAGGACGAAATGTTCATATAAACATATGTCCCAAACGGCTTGGTTTTCGAGATACAGGGTGATAAAAATACATTTTTTTCAAGATTTTTTAGAGTTAAATTCGACATTTTCTACAATAATCAGTTCAAATTAGGCAAGTACAATCCATTCAATAGTACGCACGATACAAAATAATGCATTTCTCAAATAATTCACAGGGTCCTCCTTTTTTCAGAGTCAAGCTTTGTTCAACCCTTCAGAATTTTTTTTTCCGCCGCCACTGAAATATTATGAGAAAGGAATAATGAATGTTGTTTTATTTAACATCTTTTTGCTCTCTTGATGTTTTTCATTTACTTGTACGGTTCAGGAGTTACAATGAAAATATTAACGCAAACATTTTCCAGTTACGCATAACATAAAGAAATTTGAGAAGCAAATAGTCTAACAAACTTGAAGGGTGATTCTTTGAAAGGTTTCAAGATGAAAAGTTCATATAAACATGTCCCAAGCGGCTTGGTTTTCGAAGTACAGGGTGATCAAAATACATTTTTTAGGAGTTTTTGGAGTTTACTTCGAAATTTTCGACAATAATCGATCCAAATTAGTTTAAATTGGACAAGTACAATCCATTCAATAGTGCGCATGATATAAAATAATTCATTTTTCGAAGTGTCATTGCCACTCTCCAAAGATTAGCGCGTGACGCAATACGTCATTTTGTTCTCATTACACAAATAGCTATTTTCTGCTCGTGTAGAGAAAATGTAATGTTATGGAGCTCCCATACATTTTTTACCATAACTCAGGTTGAATATGTATTGCACAAAGTTAATTATGGCAAAATAATTTTGGACATTTTCAATAGTGAATAACTTTATTATCAAATACTAGAGCAAAGTAACATAAATTCGCTAGGAATAAAATTAAGTTCAGAAAAGGACCATTATTGAAATTGATATGTCAGAGCAGCTGCTGGAAATGGCCACCGCCAACTTCAATGCATGCGTTTATGCGCCTAACCATAGACTGGCGGACACGCTCAAAAATACCAGGAGTGTTTCTTATAATTCCGCATGACTCCTGTATGCGATTCCTCAGGTCTTCTTCACTTTGAACTGGAGTTCGGTACACTAATGATTTAAGGTGCCCCCAGAGGAAAAAATCAAGTGGATTCATATCGGGTGACCTTGGTGGCCAAAGTTGTGGCCCACCACGCCCAATCCAGCGATCAGAATAATTCTCATCTAAATATTGGCGTGCAACCAATCTGAAGTGTACTGGAGCACCATCATGCATAAACCAAATTCCAATTCTTTCCCTCAGTGGGATCTCTTCTAGGAGTCCAGGTAAGATGAATTCAAGAAAATGTCGATAATGGTCACCATTGAGTCTATGAGGCAGAAAATGTGGCCCGATAAGGAAATTCCCTACAATTCCAACCCAAACATTCATAGAAAACGTCTCTTGAAAATGGTTTTCAATCACGGCGTGTGGGTTTTCATCAGCCCACATATGATTGTTGTGAAAATTAATAATGGTTTTACGGGAAAAGCATGCCTCATCGGTGAATAACACTTGAGATAAAAACCATGGATTTTCCAACAATTTATTTCGAATCCAAGTGCAAAAAGTTAATCTCTTTGGAAAATCCCTTGGCAGAAGAGCTTGAACACGCTGTATGTGATAGGGATAAAGTTGTTTCTCTTTTAAAATTTACCATACCAATACATGGGTTACGTTAAACTGTGCCGCAATTTGTCTTGTACTGGTGTCTGGATGCTGCTCAATTTCGTTAAGTACAGCTTCTTCTATCTGAACTGTTCTAACTCTCCTGGGTCTTCCTATGAGAACAGCAGACCTCTTGAAAGTACCCGTTTCACGAAGACGGGAGTGAATATAGATGAACATTTGTGTGCTGGGAATATGACGTTGTGGAAATCTTTCTAGATACATTCGTCTGGCGGCACGAGCGTTACCATCAGCCATTCCATACATTAAGTGCATGTCTGCCATTTCTGAATTTGTATATTCAACCATTTTATCCAAAGGAATATTGAATGAATCTGCTTTATAGCTTGCACTAATGAAGAATTAACAATGAGACAGTTTCTCAACTAATATCAAAGCCCAGTTTGCTATTTTTATGAATTCAAATTGATTACAAAATTTCTGCGTTACTGCAGAAGAAAAAACAAACCGAAATTTCTGATAAAATAATGTACTCCGTACGGAAACAAAAATTTGTTTGATTTAGTTTTTCGGAGTTATGACCAGAGATTCATAAATGAAAATCAAATGTGTAATTAGACTATTAGATAAACCCTATTAACTATCTTCCATTACAGGATTACCTTTCGGAAGTTTTTTATGTTGAAAAGGAAACGTTCAATTGAAAACTAAAAAATATCTTTTTTTAAAATAACAAAAAATTTGTATGAGTTCTCTATCAAGACTGATGGGTAAAACATCTTTAATCAAATATCTCAATGAAAATGCAAATTTTTACCATCAGAATCTTCAGGTTGAAAGTTAAGGTTTTCCCAATATCTGTCAGATCTTGTTTAATATCCAGCGTACCGCAGTGACGGGGAGATAGTAGTTTTCTGTTAGATATCACAAAAAGAAATCACATCTTTACAATAACAAGCTTTTATTTAGCTTCACTTGTAACTAACTAACAAACAATTTAATAAAAGTTGAATTTGACCCACTTCTAATACTCCGATTAATTTGAAATTTGGCAGGTTTCCGTAATTCCGGTGACAATGCATTAAAAAAATGATTGTTAAAAAACAAAATGGCGGCTCCAATATGGCGGACGAGTTTTGTGATTATGATCCGATTCTGTTCAAAATTGGTATGTGATGGTTCTTGGGTTGGAGATTTTCAGTTTCACATAAAAAATAAACTAAAATGTTAAAAATGAAAATTATAAAAAGAAAACATTTTAAAGTTTTTATACAATACACTGAAAAGGAAAAAATAATTCATTTCATTGTTTGATCTAGGTAATCTTGTACAGAAAGATTTTGATACTCACAGAATAACCTACAAAAAATGAAACAAATAATTTTTTCATTTTCAGTGCATTTGTATAAAAGCTTGTCTTTATATTTTTTATTGTATAATTTTTATTCATCGTAGATTTTTCTAATTCTGAAAAAATATTTCCATCAATTTACAATAATTGAAAATGTTTAATTTTCAAATTTTCTAATGTTATGCCTCACTGGAAAATGTTTAAATTAATATTTTCATTATAGCCCCTGAACCGTACAAGTAAATGAAAAAATGCAAGATATCAAAAAGATGTTAAATGAAACAACATTGATTATTCCTTTCTCATAATATGTCAGTGGCGGCGGAAAAAAAATTCTGAAGGGTTGAACAAAGCTTGACTCTGAAAAAAGGAGGACCCTGTGAATTATTTAAGAAATGCATTATTTTGTATCGTGCGCCCTATTGAATGGATTGTACTTGCCCAATTTGAACTGATTATTGTCGAAAATGTCGAAGTTAACTCTAAAAAATCTTGAAAAAAATGTATTTTTATCGCCCTGTATCTCGAAAACCAAGCCGTTTGGGACATATGTTTATATGAACTTTTCGTCCTGAAAACCTTCAAAGAATCACCTCCCGAAGTTTGTCAACGTACTTAATTAACACCCTGTATATTGCCTAAAGCTTACTTACGGACTTACTTTACTCAGTTTGTCTCTAGTATTGGCTACTTGAACTTTGGCACAACTAAATATTCGTGGTAACTGTTCAAAACGCCTACCAGACATTTTGGTAATGAAAGGCAGGGCAGTAATACAGTGGATCCATGCTAAACAATTTTCGAATCGAAAGAAACTTATAATGACCCTGGAGAATGCACAATGCCAAAAATTGCTTCAACTCCTGTATAGTGACTAACTGGATTGTTGAATATCGACTGTGCCTTCTATGTGGCCTTCCTGTATTACGTTAGTCTTCTGAATATTTATTCATGGATGTTAGAATCATGTTCATAACACCATGGTCCCAATTTTTTTCAAAACACTGTATAACGGAAGAATTCGTTTGAAATTGGAACTGTATTCCAGACTTCGAGCTGTCAAAACTAAAATCTGGTATATCGTCAACATCGTCTCGCCAATAGTCGTCACTCAATTCATCATTTCCAGTCACATGACCAGTAGGAGCATCATCATTTTGAGAAACTGTTTCGTCTTGATCATTATCCTCTGACAAGGAATCATATGAGCTGTTTTGCAAAAACTCATTTTCTGACATATAATTAGGATCCGCAATATCATCATCCGCACTGAACGCTTCTGATTCGGAAGATTCTTCAGTGTGGGGGGTGGATACTTCATCCATCATTTGCTCAAGCATCCCTATTTCTTTCCGATCCATTTATTTGCCCTGTAAATAAAATGCGAATAATTATCAGATTATCAAAAAGAAACGAAATGCTTATAACTCGTGTTTGTGCTGGGACAGTACCTATAAAAACAATTCAAATTTGTCGGCATACGCCGCGCCAAATCGTTGTCACAACTTTGTTACAAACAAATGAAGTAAATTTGCCAACACGTGTATGAAAAATATCAAAACTATACCCACTACTACTAACTACTCACTTTTGCTCATAAACCACTTTTTGGAATATTTAAAACACTTATCACACTACACAGATGTGTACACAAACACAGATAAACAGCAAATGCATCTGTTGAACAGTATTCTTAGATTAGGCTCACCAGACCTTATGCATGGACAGTTCACGTAATTTTATGTTTTCTCCTGAGACAGAAAGCATCTGTAGCATAGAAATCATACGCAGTGCTGTCGGCAACGCCGCAGTGTACCTAGAATGATATTAGAAATCGGTCGGCATATCCCGTCTTGTCCCTGCACATAGCGCAAGATATGCCGCTCTGTCCGCGAACGTGTTTAAACACTTGAAAACTTCAACATCATCAATAATTTGAATGGGCTCGAATACGTGATAGACGCAAAGGAATGAATATGCTAACCGGAACTATCAACCCATTTCAAACGATTCTCAATTTTTTTCAAACAACCCTTCAACCGACTGAATTTTGTGTGATCAACGATTTTGAGAACCTTCAAAATCATTCGTTGTAAAACTTCTGCCTCACTGATACTCGCAACCAAACCAACCACTACCACTTTAATTGAAAAATTAAGAAAAAAGCTCAAACTCACCTCGTCCAGGTTATTAACTTTTTCATTTATAAACAGACGAGCCGATACCCTTCTAGTATTACTTGATTGGTGATCATGAAGTACAGGATTATTTTGATTCTGTTCTTAGTTTCAGTATCCGCCATACATGATCGAGACCATATTATTATGATAATTGAAAATGCCAGGGAACAGAATGGAAATGGATACAATTTCAGGTGAGTTAATTGTAAATTTCATTTAATGCTATATCAGAACTGAAAGAGGAGATAATAATGTAGTCGATTACTGTGAGGAACCATGTATTTGTCAAGGTTACCTGAAGCGTTTAGTGATGAACTCGTCCCAA
This sequence comes from Chrysolina oricalcia, assembly GCA_944452925.2. NCBI lineage: Eukaryota > Metazoa > Arthropoda > Insecta > Coleoptera > Chrysomelidae > Chrysolina > Chrysolina oricalcia. The sequence goes on along the minus strand of OX101815.2, from coordinate 46,751,099 downwards.
TTCAATAATTCAATAATACAGCAACGGTTGGATGATGGTAATATTATACTCATCAGGTTTGAATAATGAAGCATTTAAAATATCAGATAAACGATTTTTGTATACCAAATCACAATCCTTTCACTTCTCATTATGCAGAAAACATTTCGGACAGGGAAAAAATTGTCTGTCTTGTGGTATAACGACAATAATGATAATATGCCAATGTAAACAACATAAAATGATAGGGAAAAATTATCGATGCTGCTGTTAAACGCAACCTTCACAAATATTTACAACAATTATACAGGATGTCCCGTAAAGACAACGTCAAACTTAAGAAGAATATAGATCAAAGAATACCCCACCTGCTATGAAAGTCTTGCCGTTTTAGAGATATTTGTTTTTTTTATAAAAAAAAAGAATATTTGCCTCTCTAATCAGTTTTGTCTGTGCAGGTGGTAGGTACAATTTAACAGCGTTCTAATCCATTGTTTCAGTAAAATATTGATGAAAGATTATTCTTACGACTGCATCAAAAACATGATCCGAATATTTGAAAGAGGGACTGTTAGAAATGTGTTTTGGGAAGTTTAGGTAGTGGATGTTTTGTTCATAAAGTTCAGCCCATCGTAGTGAACCGAAAATTTACTGGGCTACTGCTGCACATTACATCATTGAATTGCCTACTTTATGGCGATTCCAAAATGGTATAACACAAATGATTTGTTATTACAAAATCAAGGAATGGCTATTATTATCCAGAGGGTACATTTCTGACAGTAGAATTTGGCAGTTATTATTCAGGGTACTAATATCTTTAATGACATAAAAAGCTTTTACAGTCATTATAGGACTTGTTCAAAATGGCGACCTCCTCCGCGTATATATACCCTGCATCGACTGAGAAAAGATCCTTTCACTGCCCTCAAATGTGTGTCGAAAAAGTTGCTTCTTCGAGAGTGTATTCACTTGCAATCAATCCTACTATTTCTCAATTGAACACAAAAGTTTCACCTACGGCACGGTCTGTGTAGACATCCCCATTGCGTATTTTTATAATACCTATTATCAGGTATATCCATTTCACATTTACGTCATCATGTTTTGGTAACGTCATATTTCAAGTTATCCCAAGGTTATTAATTCTCATTCGTGATTTAGGTGTTTACTTTTGGGACTTTGTTTACATTTTTCATTCCACACCTTGAGTGTGCGCACTAAACGGAGTAGGCCATAAACCTGGAATTGTTATGATATCTGCATTCAGCTGGAGAAACATGGAATGACTTTCGTTAGCTTCATAACCGAAGAGTCGAAATTGGTTATGCCATGCAGTATTACTCAGGCGTGTTTCATTTGGGGATAGTCCTTCATAATATCTTTCTATTCTGTGGGAAGAAATTAATAAGTTGAGAGTGTAATACTCTTCGAGAAGTGTACTTGGCAACAATGCACACGGATTTGACATTTTTATTTGAAGTTTGAAGAAGAAGATTAATTAGCTAGAGATCGCTTTGAAATAATTGGGGCAAATGATTTGTTAAGATTTCTGATTCCATTTTGCAATACATTATTTCTATTTGGGGTGCAGCAACAAATTCATTGCTCAGGCCACTAAAGACGCTACAGAATAAAATTATTAAATGTATATTCAAACTTGATTATTATGAGTCAACTACTAATTTTTATAAACCAAAAAAGATTCTGGATATTCATTCATTATATAATAGTTATTTATGTATCAAGGGCGTAAAGTAGGCGTTTATGGCCTGCGGCGTGGATGATGGCCCGATGGCGTTAGCCGAAGGCTATCACACGCCGAAGGCCTAAATAGTTATTTATGTATCAAGGGCGTAAAGTAGGCGTTAATGGCCAGCGGCGTGGATGATGGCCCGATGGCGTTAGCTAGTGCATAAACGCATTTTACGCACGTGATACATACAAAATTTTATGCACTAGCGGTTTTATAGCGCGAATCACAAATACTGACTTGAATTGCAATGGTCTACACGTTTCATACGTTATGCATACAATAATTAAGGGTAACATAATATGAGGAATGTGAAACTATAGTAGCTGAGTGCTATATTGGAGAATCTATTTCAAATAAATAGATCATCACCGAAAAAATTGCCAACGATTATGAACAAATGTTAGGAAGAGTATTGCTCTATTGAACTGAAATGATTATAATTCGTGTTAGGAATTGCATGAAATGATGTGTAAGTATAGACAATTTGAGAATTTTGTCTACTTTACGGCCCGCCGGGCCATAATGCGCACACGGGCGGTAAAGTGCCACTTTACGCCCGGCGAACCGGGCGGTAAAGTGTACTTTACCGCCCGCTAGTGCATAAAATGAAATTATGTACCTCCATTCATTTAGTTAAAAATAATATGAAACATTCTAATTTAATATTCAAAATCAATAGTGACCAACATAATTATTCAACCAGATATTCCAACAATATAACAATAAATAAAAGTAAGACAAGTATTGATCAAAAATCAATATTATATAACGGAATAAAATTTTACAATGAATTACCCCATGAATTGAAAAATTGGTAAAATCCGATTCAAAAATAATTTTAAAAAATAACTAATGAGTTGAGTTTAGAACATATAATAAATCTTTTCTGATTCCATCAATTTCAGTTTTTAAACTTTGAGATATAATCTTGTAAATTTCCATCAATTGTTTAATTTCTTCTGTAATTTGTGTTTCATAAGTATTGTATTATTCAGAGTATAATTTTTTTAATATTCCTCTATAAGCAGAAATGTTTCTTGGGATCAATAAAGTATTATTATCTGAATCATCCGTGAAGGGATTATATTTTGCAACTGCCAAAAGGTTTCAGTTTTCGATTAGTCGTTTGAATTTCTTTGTATGCATACAATGTATTGTAGGATCTGATTAGTTAGGCCTTGGCTACTTGACCCTATGTGCCGCTGTCAACCCTTTGACCAGGATATTTTGACATCTGAAAGAGCAGCTCGAATCCCTGCCAAAAATGTCTCATAGAGACTGATAAAAAAATTTATGAGATCCAAGTTGGATAGTGAAGCCGCAAATTCGTATAGAGCCATATTCGATATTCATCAGTATTTAAAAGACATTACAGATACATATTCCTTTAATTTCTAATGTGTTCTTAGACATAACTGTTATCCTGGATGCTACATGCCTGCAGTTTGAAAATAAATTAGAACGTATCAGATTTCAACGCAGTAATTTGATTATTTAAAAAAAAATCATTGATATTCTGCGAGGTCTGCCAGATTGTTCCTGGCTCGTTCTATATGAAGATTGAATAAATAATCCAAAGGATTTTATAATTTTATATGCAAAATCACTTTATTCTTCATGTGCATAAGAATAAAGTAATTTTCAAATTAGAAAAATATGTGAATTACACATTCATTTCTAACAGAAACGAAAAGGATGTAGATCGGATAGATCTGTGCAGCCAGTTAACACCATGTGTTCCTCGTCAGTGTTATCACAACTCTCATCTCATCGTGGTTGTTATTTACTTACTCTGATCCCGCTCTAAGAAACGTGGTCTAGGCCGCACCATCTTCCGAGTAGAGGAAGAAGCTCTCCGAGTAGCCGGTTAGAGATTCATTCATTACATACATGTAGACGATATGAGGATTACCCCTCATACAACGATTCAGACATTCAGAGCTCATGACACGTGAAGGAACTATTCAGTTCATTGGAAAAGAAACGAAAACTGTTTATCAGCGATACATTTGACGTACGAGGGATATAATAAGTAAATAAATTCATTCTCGATTATCCGATTATGATAAAAAAAATTGATTATTTGCAATTGAAGTCATTTTGAAATATACATCATTATTTGTAGGCGTAGATAAAATAACCTAGGGTACATTATGATTCTTCTGATATATATTGAAAATATGGAGTAAAATAATAATAATAATCTATTCGAATATTTCAGCAATATTCTAGAAAGATTTTCCTGGAATATTGCATGTCGTTGATCTTGTGTTGATCTTTCTGGAATATTTTTGAAATATTCTGGCATACCTAATATGATAATAATAATATATTCGAATATTCTTAAGAATATTTTGTTTAGAATTTTCCACTTGGTTTCGTAATGTTCCTACTGTTGGATCTCATGAAATCTCGCATAAAATTGGATAAGGAATTCCAAATACAGATCGAACCATTGAGTCCTCAACACACTTCTTTTAAACCATATCGAATGAGATTGAAAATTGTGTATTTCCACACATAGGTTCTCAAGACTTTGAATGAGGATAAAACATTATTTTGTTTGAAATTGGAATACCTCATCGAATCGTGTATATAGTTTTAGGCACCACCATTGCCTAAAACAAACTATTATATTCTGTATCCTTGTTTTCTTATCGACACTTGTAAATTCTAAGTGACTTTGAGTTGTATGAAAACTTATAGGAATCCCATATACTTAGATAAGGAATTCCTGATCCAAACCATCACATCGTGATCCCACTTTTTCCACAATAAAATTGGATACGGAATTTCTGATACAAAACTAGTAATTGTGAATTTCCACACATTTCTTATACGTTGACAAGCTTGTGAATGAGCATATATACAGAGATCACTGTCAAGAAACTTTCTAAAAACTTAGAATTATGCCACTGCCAACTTTATTTTTATATTTCGTTTTGATCGAGATACATAAGAAGAAATCATCCTTGACGAAACAATCTCATATTCACGGACACAATACACGAAACTCCCATCACATTAGAATAAATCGATTTCGTCTGCACGTATCGCAAAAAAATTCACTAGATTATTCTCTGTATAATATCCTGCTTCAAGATTTCAAGGAGCTCAGTTTGAAAACTTTCAAGAGGAAATTGAAAAATTATTTGTTGAGGTATTGCTTCTATTCTGTCGATTAATTCAGAAGAAATATAATTACAGAGTTCTTGTGTTTGTAAAGTTGTGTTGTAACGCTGTTTACTTGTTAATTTTAATTTTAATTCTGTTTTACAATTTTAAATTTTTACATTTTTATATATTTTTCATACATAAACCAAACATGACTTGCTACACACATTTTATAACATGTAACGTAGTTAAATAAAATATTCTATTCTATAATATCGTTGTGATAGAAAGTGGAATATCTCATCGAATCTTATAGTTCCCTCAAACAACCACTGCCTGATACAAACTCGTATGACATGTATTCGGATATGCTTATAAATTACACCTACTTATAAATCCACATACATACTTCCAAAACGTGTATGTGCCAGGGATGACGTACGTGTAGGTTACAGACTTTCCACGTAGATTCTTATAAATTCTCATAATTCGTCTATATTTTTTTATGAGATTATATGTGATATTTTTGGCAGGATTCATTCCCCCAATTCGGCTTCATCGATTATGGATTTTGAATACACTTCGTCCTTTAAATAGTAATAATCCAGAGGATTTAGGTCAGGTGAACGAGGGGGCCACAAAATGTCATCTGGTCTTCCGATTCACAGGTGGGGATAGGTTCGATTTAAATGCGCTGTTACTTGGCGACCATAAAATGCTAGGCATATAACCTGTTGAAACCACAGTGTACGCTGCAGCGCCAGAGGCACAACTTCCAATAGAATGGGCCTCTGGTCTGTTAAAAATCCCAAATAATTGTTGGCGTTCAGTGAGGGCTGCAGTTAGAACAGGCCCAAAATTGTGATCTATCTTCTCGTGTGGATTTATGATATGCCAGCTATAAAAATTGTGGAGATTCATGTACCCATCCTTGGTACAGTAAGACTTGTCCTTCCCAATGATTTTATTAAAGAAATCTGGATCTGCATGATGTTTTGGCAACATTTGCCATCAAAATTGGGTCGTGATGGGTAATTTCTGTTCTTTGACAAATTACCCTACAATAGTCGGTGGAGAGCAGCTCTTCGCAAGTAATGAATAATTTTACTCGAGGTAAATATTTGTGGAAGCAACATGTAGGTAATGAAAAATCGAATATTTCTGAGGAGAATTGATCAACTATATTTTGTCAGAAACGTACCCTTTAGGATAATAATGGCCATATCTTATTATTTTTTATAACAATTCACTTGTGTTATACAATATTGAAATCTCCACAAAATAGGCAATTTATTGATGTAATGTGCAGCAGTAGCCCAGTACATGTTGTTTTCACTACGATGGGCTAAACTTCATGAAAAAAAGCACCACCAAAACTTTCCTTGAGAACATTTCTCGCAGCCCACCTCTAAAATGTTCGGAAAATGTTCTTAATATAGACGTTAGAATAATTCTTCAGCAATATTTTACTGAAAAAATGTATTAAAAAAATGTGAAATTATACCACTTCCACAGAAAAAAAACTACTGAGAGAGGCATGAAAAACAAATATCTCGAAAACGGCAAGACTTTTATATTGGGGATTTTTTCATAGCAGATAGAGTATCCTTTGATCTACATTCTTCCTAAGATTGACGTGGTCTTTACCGGACACCCTGTATATTGAACTAATTTGTAATATCAACGAGAATAAGTTACGTGCAAACAAAATTTTCGGAAGAGAATATACCCACTGAGCAAGTGATCTTCACCTCAAATGTGCGACTGGTTTTGAGGGTCAATACTAGTCTTGTAATTCGGTATTCAGGAGTTCACATGAGTTCTTGAATAATGTGAATACGTTAGTACGATTTATGAGAAAATTTAATGTTATTGCAGCTGAAATTACACATCCATCCAAATTTTGATCTCTTTGACAAGCTTTGTTTGAGAGGTGCTTTGAAAAAAAGTTGTCTCCCTGAGAAAAAGGCATTCGTCAAGTCTTATATATAAACTGAAACACTTTCATTCCTTAGAATCTTCATTCAAAGCTGAAATATACAGTGTCCTTCAGAACTCTGGGAACGGTCTCATATTTCAAAAACGACCAAGAGAAAATTCATGAAAATGCGTTAATGGCAGTTTTTGATGATGTCCGATTCAATGGTGATATTGGCAATGTTGCCAAGTCGACAGTTTTCCAGATATTAAGGGTAACAAAATTTTTTCAAATAGAACCTTTTTTATTTTTATTGCAATCAAGTCAGCGCCCCCTCATTACTGATGATTCCAAATGTCAGATTTAAATTTGATATGATTTTTGAAATAAAACATCATGGCTTTTTCGATAAAAAGTTTGGGAACGTTCCAATATTCTCAATACGGCTCAAAAGAAATTCATGAAATTTTTTACAAGATGGTTTTTGATGATGAGCCAATGGTGATATTGGCAATGTTGCCAAATCAACAGTTTTTCAGATATTGAGGGTAACTCAATTTTTTCAAGTGGAACACCCTATTTATCCTCATTGCAATCAATTCAGCGCCCTCTCATCTCTTATGTATCCAAATATGAAATTTAAAATAAGTGTGGTTTTTAAAATATGAGAACATGGTTCGTTAAAATGTCTGCGAAAATATCATGAAATTTTATACCTATTTGATATTTTAGATAGTACCCGTAGCTCTATTATTTTAAATGATTTTAAATGATTTTAAATGATTCTTTCAGATTTTGTAATCAGTAACAAACACTGCAATTGCTATTTGTGTATTTACAGCACAAAGTGATAGAATGTCGCTCTACAAAGAGCGACAATTACACTTCTTGTTCGAATTAAGCACGATATTTTCACGACTGACGCAGATCTCAGATAGGTACAGAAAAACACTCGATACTTTATTGATCATACATTATTACCTAATGATATTTATTTCATTTTTTATTTACTAGAGTTAAATTGACGTTACAATTTCGACAATATTTGATAGATATAGCCAAAGTCGGCATCCAAATTGCTGGCAATACAATCCACATCTCTTAACACATTAAATAAATTGTTAGTCCAAGGTTTGAACCCCGGTCATCATATACGAGAAATATGGTTTCAATAACCCCCAATAAATGTGGTAACATGGAATCTGTTTATAGAGAATTATACAAACTCAAAAAGAGTGATTTAATTGATATTATGATCAAGAAAAAAGTTCCAAGTGATCTAAAGTTCAATGAGTCAGTCAAGAAACTCATTGAAAATAAAGAAAATCGGTCATTTTTCGACAGTATTAGTGAACAGCCAGTTCTCCAGAATGACAGTGTGACGTTAACGTCAACAATAACAAAGCTGGAATGCGATATTGAATGCGTGGGTACTGAACTTGAATGTTATAAAAGACTAAATATTGTTTTAACCAAGACAATATATGACAATGATTTCTTTATTAAATTACTTGATGATGATATATCAAAGACGATGCAAACAACGGAGAATTGCAAGGTTGCCGCTTCAGCCATGATTCCTCAGACTTCCAATATAATAGCGAAGCCAAAAAATGGTTTTAATACAACAAAAAAACTATTGCTGTGACTGCAAAAAAACACAAAACATTCGAATCAACCGAATGAAAGACTTGAAAAAACAGAAAAATCAGAAAACCTAATTTCATTAGATCTCCTTTCCTCGGGAATCAGTACAGCTCAGAAATCTATTACTTCAAACTTTGTGAATCCTGTTGAAACTCAAGTGGATTCTCCAGCCATACATCCTTCCTCCGCGAATTAATGAAAAACTGTAAATCACAAACACAAAAGGGAACGACCATCAGTAATCATAGGCTCGAATAATTCCAATTCAACATCGCTAAAGATGATACTAAAAACAGCAGTTCTGCATGTATATATGGTGAGTCCGGATACGACTGCTGAAGTTCTGAAAAAGTTCATTGAACCACATTTCCCAGAAGTTATATGTGAACCAATTGAATCTAAATTTCCTGAAAAGTACTCTTCTTTCAAAGTTACTATTTATGAAAAACATTTCAAACGTGCTATGGACCCTTCCCTAAGGCCTGAAGATGCGTATCTATTTTCAACGTTTTTTCTTCAAGGAGAAAACGGAACGGTCAACCCTCGATCTTTGACCCGAAATTATTACTACTCAATGTACATAGTTTAAATCATGATAAAATAAATTCTATCATAGCTGATAAATAAAAGTACCAAAACTTATATTTTTTATGTTTGACTGAGGGCCAGTTTCACAGGTTTCAGTTAGAGTCCAGACTGATTAACTGATGGTTAGAATGTGAATCTTCAAACGCCATTTGAAGAATGTCATTCACCGTCTAAACTCTCACTCAGTTATTTGAAGGTTAACTGGGACCTGTGAAACTGGCCCTTAAACATGGACCCAAGTTGATAACTCTGGATATCATTTCGAAAACTTTTCTTTAGTTAGCTCATACTCTAGGACTATTTCAAAAGGAGGAGGAACGGCAATCTATGCTAAATCATTCCTTAATGTGTTGAAAATTGATGTCAAAAAATTCTGTATCGATAAACATGTAGAAATGTGTGCAGTTTCTTGTAAAATTTTTAATAGAACTATTATTTTACTGAATTGTTACCGTTCTCCTTCTGGAGATCCTAAAATATTCATGGTTAGTCTTTATCGTGTTTTAGAAAGTCTTTTTTCTTCTAAGATATATTTTATCGTTTGTGGGGATCTTGATTTTGACGGACATATTCCTTCAGCAAATTTACTTCGGATCAACAACATTCTTGTAAGGTTTGGTATGCATCAAGTAGGAGGATGGCCCACACGTATTACGGACTCTACTGTGACTGAAATTGATCACATTTTCTTTAATCAAACTAAAGATTTTGTATGTGTGTATGATAACACCATATCCGATCATCGGACCACTTTATCTGAATCTGACTTACCTTAAAAAAAATAAAAAATACCTTCCAAATAGGTAGAACCTTCTCAGATTTGACTCTTCCTAGTTTTGTCAAGGCTTTATGTGATGAAAACTGGACAAACCTGTACATGGTTAGGGACGTAGATGCTGCTTTCAGATATTTTTGCGATATTTTCACCTACCATTTCAATGAATACTATCCATTACATCCCAAAGCTAAGAAACTGTCTAATCACTCTAATTACAAAACGTGGATAACTGAGGAAATCAGACGATCATCTATGAACTTGAAGGAGTTACATATTTCAACGAGAGGACTCCCAGAGTCCAGACATATTTACTTAGCTGCTATAAAAAAACACAATAAATTGTTATCTGATACAAAAAAACGGCATTACCAAAATAAAATGATAAAGTCGGAAAATATAAATAAGGCCTACTGGAGAGAGGTTTCTGAGTTATCAAATAAAAATACCTGTCCGAGAAATATTTCTGTTAAGAGTTCTCCTGATGTTATTATTGATGACCCCTTCACAGTGACTAACATTTTCAATCAACAGTTTCAACGTATATTAAATAAAATCACGAATTCAGATAATAAGAAAGAAATGAGATCGATATAAAATGTGGAAATTTATTTCTGTATGCATACATTGAATCTGAGCTGTTTGATCTTCTTCATACAAAATTGAAAAATAAGTCATCCAGTGGAGCGGATGAAATTCCCAACTTTCTTGTGAAGAGAATACTCTCCTACATTATCATACCATTAACTTTCTCAATAAATCTTCCATTCTGCTGTGGGGTATTTCCTGATAATCTGAAAGTTGGAAAAGTTATTCCCATCCACAAAAAAGGAGATATATATGATCCAGATAATTATAGACCAGTGACTGTTCCAACGGTATTTTCAAAAACTTCAGTATATGCTTATTTAGAGCGCCTTAAACTTCACCTGAATCGATATACGTTGATATCAGATAATCAACATGGATGTTTTGGGAACAGAAGCACTACTTCTGCAATACATTCATTCTATGATCAAATTGATAGACTAATCGGAGCCAAGGAGTACCCAGTTGGAATCTTCTGCGATCTAAGTAAGGCATTTGATTGCGTAAATCATCAAGTTTTTGCTTACAAATTGAATAGGTATGGTATCAATAATGCGGCCCTCAGTTGGATTGAAATATATTTCTCTATAATAGGAAGCAGTATGTGTCCTTAAGAAATACAGATGAGAATCATTTCGAGAAAGACGTGAAATCGTTGTTAATTGACACTTCGACTGGGGTACCACAAGGATCTGTTCTGGGTCCAATACTCTTCCTGATTTATATTAACGACTAAGAAAATTCTATTGATGATGTTCATTTCACCTAGTTCGAGAGCTCCGGTGAAAATGACTTCCTCATGAGTTACTAAAGGTTTGAATTGGCACGTCGGCTCTACTTCAGATTGAAATTTCAAAACCTCCTGTCTGCCGGGCGTGAGCGGTCGCCTTATTAGATTTATAATTTAAAAAAAATAATTCAAAATAGCTAATAATTACCTAATTATTACCAAAACAAGTGTTTTGTGAAAATGATCTGAAATCTTAACTAATTTGAAATCATAAGCGTCTGCCGTTGGGACTGGTCGCTATTTTGGAGCAGACGCTGTCAAATGTATCAAAAAATTGCCGACAACTTCCCCACAGGTTACCACCATTATTTTCGTTCCAACGTTTCACTAAATATGTTACTAACCCAAATTCAAAGAGAAAACTTTGGCAGACGGTCGCATTCAAACAGCAGACGGTAGCATATCACAGCCTGCAGAATCCGTGCAAAACAGAAGTATTCCTGCTCAAGAAGACCGGAAAGAGTATTCAGTTATTTTGAAAGAACGAAAAATTGCTGCTACTGCTATGGAAAGAATTCCCACGAAGATGTATGCTATATGCCCCCAAATGAAATCTGATGATCTGAAGCTTTGTTTCTCTTGTTTCAAACGGAATCATCAGAAATTCAAATGTAGAAGTAGGAAAGCATCTGATGTTTCAGCCTGTGAACTGTAACACAACTCTTTTGCACAAAGAAAAACTTGAGTTATCAGTTATTTCCTCCGAGAATGTTGCTGCCGACACGGTCACCCGCCGGTGCAAAGATTGTGTATTGTGGAAAACGAGAAATCAGTCTTACTACGCATGGTACCAATAAGATTGCATGAACCAAAAGCAATCTTGTAAATTTATACTCTGTGTGATGAAGCCTCAACGGTGATACTTTTGGATAGCAAGGTAGCCGAAAAACTGGCTCTGAAAGGAACCAAAGAACCGCTCTGTCTTCAATGGACTAATGATTATGTTTCTACGCAAAATAACTCCCAAAAGCTCGATCTGAAGATTTCTAGATTATACCAAGAGCCTTTTTTTCTGAAAAGTATTCGAACACTAGAAAATTTATCTTTGCCGTCGCAGACAATAATAGTGGAAAACTCGAAAAAATACCCATATTTGAAGGGAATACCTATCAAAAGTTTCGAAAACGAAAAACCCTTGATAATTGGGCACGATAACATAAACCGAATTATTCATAGACAGCTAAGATGTGGTTCAGAAAGTGTACCGGTTGCCACAGATGTAAATTGGGATGGCAGTCCATGGTCTATAAAATCATTCGAAGGATGAGGAACATTTGAAGGCTAATATTTTACATAATTGCGAAACAGGCAACCCAGACGAAAATTCACAACAACTTGTAACACACTCTTTCTATACAGAGCCATTCGGAGTATTGATTACTCCACATGATGAACTTAGTCAAGAAAATTCTGTTGCTACTAAATTGATGAACGAAACTGTGAATTATGTGGAAGATAGATACGAGATAGGACTTCTGTGGAAAAATGAAAGTATACAACTACTAGAGAGTACATATAGAGCGATGCAAAGATTGAAATCTGTAGAAGAGAAATGCAAAATGAATGAAAATTATGCAAATACGTATTGTTCCAAAATGAAATATTATGAAGAGAAAAGGTACATCACGAAACTAAAACCTGGAGAAGCTGAACAAGAATTTGCTACAACCTGGTATCTTCTACATTTCTCTGTTGAAAACCAGAATAAACCAAATAAAATCAGACTGTTGTTTGATGCAGGTTTAAAATCTCATGGTATAAGTTTGAATGACTTTCTACTAGCAGGTCCTGATTCGTTACGATCTCTCGTGAGAATATTGTGGAAATTCAGACAGAGACGTTACGGATTTTGTAGTGATGTTAAGGAAATGTTCCACCAGGTGTTAATACGGAAATAAGACAGGAGCTCCCAAGTAACAATTTAAATGTTATTTGGATTTATCCTAGTTTTATGAAAGTTTTATGAAGGTTGGGTAATGCCCAATTTGATTTATGCAGGTCATATATTATTCCCAATACGCTACCAGAGCAAACAGATTTATGAATCAGTTTCAAAACACACCTGAAGGCTATAAGATAAAACCATTCAGCATTTAAGTATATTTGTTTTTATGATGGTTTTACAATGGCTTATACACATGCACGATAAATCTTTTTGGTATTTAAATAATCCACATAGAAACTTAGTTTTGTGATGGTTTTATAGCACTCCTCAAGTCCTTGCAATGATTCTGTAATAAAATTAATGATGAGGTTTTACTAAGGTTTTGAGATGTACTCTTGAGAACCACTATAAAATCCAAGCATAAAACTATTTCTACTTAAATGCTAGTAGCTCCCCCTAACCGGTAATAAATAAATCACATTGGGTAAAGATAACTGAGAAAAATAAATAGTAATTAAACGTTTCATAAGAATTAGACACCAAATACTTATCACGGGAGTATAGACACTGAGTATACTGACCACGTCGATCACAAAAAGACGAATGTCAGGAGGGATTGTCAATTGACAGTTGAAATATTTTGGAAATTGGATTAAATAATATCAAACGTACTTTTTCAGGATAAAATTATTTTAAAATGGTTTATTTTGAGGAGAAACGACTTCATGACGGCAATATGTGCAGCTAAATAGAATAAAGTTAGGGTAGCCATAGTTTATTACAACCAGAGGGAACAACTAGAGAGAGCATAATTTCAAATCATGTTTCTTGCACTTTGGTGTGTATAACGGAAAGGAAATACACGATTATTGGTATTCATTTGTATATAGATATAGTACAAATCATTCCGGGAAAGATATGAGTCAAAATATTTTTTTTAATTTTATGTGGTATTTTGTTTATTTTCTTAATTTCGCCTTGTTATTGGGGCGCGTTGCAGATTTACCACCTAACTGATGACATTTTGTCAAAAAAATTTCATTCGCAGATGACATTCGACATTTTACGTTGTTGAATACCTATATATTCTTCATATATCACTGCCATGACGCCATCATTATATTTTTGCTTGTAAAATAGTTACCATATTTTTCGCAACTGAAGAATTAGGTTAATTTAAGTCCGTTTTGGCTGTATATATTTATGGAATATTTTCTAACCCAATCTCATGCAAAAAAAATATTTTGATGCCAAATAGATTTTTTTAATGACATACAGGTTTATAACAGCCCCATGATTTGGTTTTATAATGATCCTCAGGATGTCATTAAGAATCCTGCGAATAAGGCAAGGTTTTATGCTTGCATTTCAAAATAGCCCTGAGAACCTTCATAGGAGTGGGCCCTCGTAGATTTATAGCAGCTTTAAGGAGGTTTTATGGATGTCGTTACAGCAAAACAGTTTTATCGATGCTGTAATTGTTATGGTCTTCAGAACCTTCCGAGTGCTATCACAAAACTGAAATTGTTACTTGGGCTCACAACGATTTCTTTGAAGAGATCTGAAATATAACACAAAAATATTATTTCGAACATTCCAAAGTATAGTGATTTGGATATATTTCATGAACATTTGATGTTTACTGGGTGATGACTATAACTTTTTCAATTTCGAGAAATAACGATAATCTATCGAAATTTACTTAGCAATAAATAAGTTTAGCTAGATATTAATCGAAACGAAGTAGTAGGGCATAGTGATAAACTGAGAAAACATTGCAAAATAATATGAAGACATTAAAATAATTCCCATTGACTTCTACCCGACGATTACTGCTCTCGCTTTACGGTGACCAAATCCCCAATACGCTATTGTCTATAGTTGCTGCCTATTATACATGACTTTCTAATGAATAAAGTGATTTTCAAATTAACTTGAGTGTCCCACGGCTTCAAAGCTCCATATATTACACTATATAAAGTTTTTGCTTAAGGAACTCTATTCTCTAGGTCGTTTTCAATAATTACATTCCGCGTACTTTCATATACTCAAAGTAATTTAGGCCCGTCTACTGTTACAATGCGACCGTCTGCCAAAGTTTTCTCTTTGAATTTTGGTTAGTAACATATTTAGTGAAACTCTGGCATGAAAATAACGGTGGTGACCTGTAAGAAGTTGATAGCGTTTTTTTGATACATTTGACAGCGTCTGCTCCAAAATAGCGACCATTACCAACGGTAGACGCTTACTATTTCAATTTATTTAAGATCCTAGACAATTTTCACAAAACTATAATTTTGGTAATAGTGAGGTGATTATTAGCAATTCTGAGTATTTTTTTCAAATTATAAATCTAATAAAGCGACCGCTTACGCCCGGCAGACGGACAGTTTTGAAATTACAATCTAAAGTAGAACCGACGTGCCAATTCAAACCTTTGGTAACTATGAGGAAATCATTTCCACCGCAGCTCTCGAACTAACCTTTCACGCCGATGACACATCAGTAATCATTTCTGATAAATCTGACACTATTCTTGAACACAAAGCTAATGAAACTTGCGTAAACTCTAATTCAAATCTTGTCACTACGATGACAGTAAGGCTAAAGTTAGTATCACTACAATTGTGACAATATTTTTCTAATCTCTAGGAAGATAATGAAATATGTTCAGTTTATATTGAAGAGAGAAACATTCTCAATAGAAAATTGAACCAAACATGACTCCTCTGGAAGTGACAAAACATGGGATGAAAAAAGAGTTAGATTTTGTAATATCTAACAGAAAACAACTACTTCCCCGGCTTAGCCACGCTGGACATTGAACTATATCTGAAAGATATTGCGTCAAGAACCTATCTTGAAAGAAGTACCACTCACAGAAATCACTCATTTCAATGATGCATCTCTTTCGCTAGGCCATCTATTTCTTGTGCGGTGACACTTTGAAAAATATTATTGACATTAAACCCGTCTGGGTATGACATGTTGATTTTATTGAAAGTATGAACAGGATGTCCATAAATGAAAATTGTATGTTTACCTACTCAACATGAAAACCTTCCAATAGAGGATATCTTGAGCGGAGGGAAATAGCGACTAAAGTTTGTATTTCTGTCGCAGATGATTCCATATCTGATTTCATGAAAATCCTATTCATATTTTCAATAAAATCAATGATTGATATAGTTTACATTTAGTAGGAACAGAAGTGTTGTACAATATTTCTTCAATTTCGTTAGAGGTTATGTAAGCAGTGTGTTATCAAATTTGATTTCAGATGTGGCAAATTCTGTGGTTCACTATCGAATAAACTAGAAAATGCTCACTGTAAAATATTTTGCAAACAACAGCAGTATGATTATTGATTTCTTCAGGTATTCTACAAGTGATGGGCAAGAAAGGCAAGAAACTGGAAGGATGGAGAAGGTAGGTGAAAACCTGATTCTCCGCATGAGTGGATCCTATTCCTATATATCCAGCGATGGAAATAAGATCGCAGTAGTTTACGAAGCGGACGAAAATGGATATAAACCAAATGTCCATTTCAAATCATCTACAAGAACCTCTCTACCATCTACAAGAACATCTTTGATCAATGAAGGAACGATTGAAAAGGGCTCGAAAATGATCGAAATCCTATCTACCGAAAAACCAGTAACGACAACGACGAGTTCGGGGCCTGTGTTCAACTTGACAGAAAATATGGAAGAATTCAGTATAAGCAGTCCATTTGTTTTTGTGCAACAGATCGGTTCAGCAGCTATAGCTTCTCTAGCAGGAGGAGGACTTGGTTAAATATCCTGAGAAAGTGTCGCCTTCCTTATAGTACAAGTAAACTTTGGAATCATTGGTTCAGTGATGAATACACTGAAGTTTTATCCCAACACCAAACCAACATATTTAACATCTCGATACGTGTCTCAGTTACCATGTGACCATCTTCTGGAAGAGGAATGAAGTAATCCTAGTTATAAGGTTGTAGTAATTTATACTCGTCTAGTATCAGCCTTCATCGTAATTAAAACCTATCATTATTCAGGTATTTGAAGTTTATTCAACAAATATTGTATGCACCGTAAGGTTATTTCGTAGATTAGTTACGTAAACCTAGATTATATCATTGTGTATTATGCACCGCAAGGAAAAATCTAGTTTGAGCATCTGATCCGCCATCGAAGCGTGGTGTAGCGAATGACGTCTATTATTTGAAACCTACTTTTTGAGTGTTGGAGTTTCTTTGTAATTAAGTAATTATTTCGGGTTGAAATATGGAGGACGAAATTTTCATTGATGATTTAGATATCCTCGACATCATCAACATTCGGTTTTTCCTCACGCAGTATACGAGAGGAGTGATTATTGTGACTCTCCTTTGGACAATGGACAATAATTTTTTAAATGATTTCGACAAACAAAACCTCAAGTTCTCAGCTTACTAGAAAACATGGAAGGAGAAATTTAATTTCAAAATGATTTACGAGTTGATAAATAGAAGCAGTGAATATCTTCCTCAAGCTCGAGATTTATTATCATTAGAAACTTTTCTTGTCTTTTTGTCTTCGATGGTATTAGCGTGTTTTGAGAGTATTCTCATGAGACTCTGCTTTTCTCCAGGGACTTGCATTAAGTTTGCAATCTTGTAAATCTTACAAAACCATTTTGTTGTAGTTATCCGTTGTATTTTGTTAAAAAAATTACAGAAGTTCTGCAAATTGGATAAGTAAATGGAAAAAAAAAATTTAACGTATTCATGTACTTTACTTTCCTCGACGAAACCATTTTCAATACACCCAAGCATTGAGATAATTGCAGGTGAAGAGAATATCGTTCTCAGTGGATATAACACTTCACAACCTCATATGAGAAACGGAACCCCAATCACTCACGAAAATTGATTATATTAATTCGTATTATAGCTGCAGCAGTCAAAACGTAGAAAATCGCTCAAATTCAAAGAAGTCAACTATGAAGAGATCATTCTAAATTGTTTCGAACATTTTCGCAAGCTCTCTAATGGAGTAGAAAATTGATAGACACTGAAATGTCTATTAAATCTAATATGAAATGAAATTTGGTTGATACAAATCTTGATATAATGAATAATATATAAGATAATTCCATTACTAAAGCTGAAAATCATTGGCTTAAAATGTTAACCTGCTAAGTCACTTTCACCCAATTTTACAGAAGAGGTGAAAAATTATTCATAAAAATCATAATTCATATAGAAAGTTTATGTATTACTGGAATATTTATGTGTAAAATAATAGGTTAACTGTATGATGCCTGTTAGTCTGCCGTTAGTGATTATGGTCCGATTATTTTCAAAATTGGTGTGTGGGGGTTTTCTAGGTCAAGTTGTTGCAAAATTATCATATAAGATGGGAACGTTTGTTGCTTTGTGATTACTGTCTGAATTTATTGAATCGATTCCGGGGGTAATTTCTTGTCATATTCTATAAAGAAAACTTCATATAAACGTGTGTCCTAACTTACTTCGTTTCCGAGTATTGAAATAACTGTGGGGATTTCATGTTTAATAAATAAGGGCTTGCATGAATCCCGCCACTTTGCTTGGCAAATATATCTTATGGCTCTTTTCTGCAGGACAAATACAGACTGCATTAGTTGAGTGCTGCAAACTCCCCCGAAGGGTGTGCCATACCTCAATTGTGAGTCTATCAATGCATAGTAAACCTCCTTTGCACACCGAGAGAAATATCTATTACCTGTTATACAAAATTGTATAACCTTTAAAAGATTTCTGAATTGAATAGGCGCCAACATAGTAACCTTTTCAGAATGATCAGGGTATTTTTTTCAAAAAAGTTGTAAAACTGTTAAAGAACACTCGTATAAAAATGAAAATATTGTCATATCGAAATTACTTGCTTCCAATATAATGGTTAAATGACTGTCGTTTCAATATTATATGAAGTTATTATACAAATTAAAAGATGCTTATATAAAGCTTACTTGTCCTCAATATAATGTTTAAATGTTTGACATTTCGATATTAAATGACGACTGTATAAAATTGAAAAGATACTCATTTCAAGATGACTTGTTTTTGATGTAATACTTAAATGATTGGTATTTCATTATTATACTATATCTTATAGTGGTTAAAAAATAAATGTATAAGAATCAAATTATAAACATTTTTGCATCCAAAAACTTTCCTTTACCAGCTAAACGGTTTTTGAATAACCTGAATGAAAATAGTTTCTTACTCTAGATACAGTTCTGAAAATAGCATTCATTGACGTCTAAACACTGCCACAAAATTTCAAATAACACATGTGGCGATTTAGATGATTTTGAGGAGTTTCTGAGGATTCACAGTTGTTGAACATCATTTTACTCACTTAAACAGTTTTAATATTGCATGAAGTACATCATAAAATTCGGATAATTAATATACATGAAGGTAAAGGCTATCAAAATTGAATTATTGAAATTTCAAAATTTTGCCAAACTGTTAATCCTCAAAAACTCTTCAATATCACCACATGTGCTATTAGACATTTTTCAAATTAAAGGAGTTGATGAGGTGTTTTGGCGTTAATGATGTTATCAGAGCTCTAGAGGAAGGTTATTTTCATGCGTATGCTATTCAAAAACGTTTTAGTCAGAAACAAAGTATTTGGAAGCAAAAATTTTTGCCATTTGATGAGTAGGTATCATCAATTCTAAATTTCTACGAAAAATAGGTTAAACAGAAGTTGCAACACGGTGAGTGCCAGTGTCATATCTTCAGAATAAGAATTCAACAAGCACTCTTTTAAAAATTCCAATCCTATAAATATCGTGAAAAAGCTACATTTGTTAGAGAGATTCGTCATATTTGATTTAAATTATTTCCTGAAATAGTGACACATTAGTTGTCTATACTTATCGGTGGACAGTTCAGCATTGAATGAAACTCATTGAAAAATTGATCAACATTTATTAAGGAAATTAAAATATAGTTACTGATTTTTTATTTTTTTGGGAATTTGAGGCCTTAAGTTAAAGAAAACTCTATTTGTTCAAAGTCAACTTTTCGTCGATTTATTTTGACATCTTCAGAGCACTGGAAGATACAAATAGGGGATGTTTCTTTTAAATTTTAAAACAATAGAAAAAAAACAAATATTAATATACTACTACTTGCTAGTACTACTTTTCCAGAAACAATCACTGAACTTTGTTTTGCTGACGTATAAAAAATTAGATTGAATTATTATTAATTTACTTTGATCTTTTCTGAAGATTTATTTGTTACCAGAACATAGTTCAGTGATTGTTTCTAGAAAAGTATTAATGGCAAATTGATATGTATATTATTATTTGTTTTTTTTCAACTATTTTATTAATAAAAAAAATCCCATTTTAGTTTCTTACAGTACCCTGAAGATGTCAAAATAACGAAACGGCTTTAAAGAAACAGATTTTTCTTCAATTCATGACCTCAAATCCCCCAAAAAAGAAAAAACCAGTCTTCATAACAAAAGTCGTAAAACTTACATATCAACAATAAAATATAGTGTTTCTTAAATCAGGGAATATTGAAAACACACTATTTCTGGTAACCACGGATAGAGTTGACAAGAGGGAAGAATCTCCAAATCATACAATAAATTAGTCATCTGAAACAAAAAAAATCATTACTTACTTTTCAAACACTATTAATAAAAATCAAATGAAGCCGAGTGGTTAAAGCGACATTGTTTCAATCACTTTTAGCTGCCAGTTCAAATCCTGGCGAGTGCAGAACTTTTTCTGATGGCCCGAGAAAATGCTAGGAATCGCACGTAAAAAGGTAAGACCTCGTTAATCCTTGGCTCGCACAAGTTTCGACTTCTGAGGGCTGCCGTTCGTAAGGGGACGTCAGCTGGTTAACGGAAAAAACAACAAAACAACAACAACAAAAGTGTTTCGTTACAATAAAATGTAAAAAAAAGGTTTGAAAACATATACTTCATAGAAGTCCGTGTTAGTAGTAGGTTCACTATTTTTCTTACAAAACAAAATGAGTACCCACATGGCTGAAATTCTGTAGAACAGTATGAAGTTTCAAAAATGAAGAGCTAAATTGGGGCTTTTATTGTTACTTTGTATTTAATATATTCTTTGTTATACCTATATGATTTTCCTATGAGTAACGTTCTTTCCCGATTCCAAGTTATATCCATGGATATGAAATTAACACTTTTTTATACAGCTGCTTTATTGTAAACACATCATGTTTCTGTGTACAATCGTCTCATGGGGTAAAAAAATACACTGGTCTGTTACGATCAGTGTCTCAATAGGCTGGTGCCAAAACGAATTGCAAAATTGGTTTTTTGCCATTTTGGGTTAATTTGAGGTTATGACGGAAAGTGTTGAATACAAAAGTTTTTGATTTTTTATTATCTAACATTTCCATTGAACATTTTCCGCTAAGTGGTCGCGTTTTTCCGCAAATCGCATAAAACCGTTTTCAACCCCTAAACTGCATCCCCATTTCACCATTTTGAGTGTTTTCGCGTTTAAATATTTTTTTTCTCAAAGTTGGAACCTCAACAACATTTGCACATCGGTCCTTGCCTGTTACTTTTTTAATTTTCTCAAAAATTATTGCCACCAGTCTATAAGACATTAAACACTGCCTGATTTTCAACATACAATAAAACAATACAAAATCATTTGTCAAAGGTATCCTTCTCGAACAATATATTTTATAAATTTTCTGCTTTCATGAACATCAAAAAATAAGTATTCAATTAAGGAAAATTATTTGTGTTTATAACATTCCAGCTGTGGATAAAATGTTTTATTACATTTTATCTTATTAGCAAATAACATACTCACACAATAAATACCTATTATTACAATACTTTTGCACCAGCCAAGGTTTTGAATTTGGCAAAATTTATAGCAACCCTACCCTACAAGAAATCGACAGATATAAAAAATGTTGATTTCATTCAATTTGAAAATTTTAGGAACTAGAATCTCAGGTTCCCATAGGAAAAAATCATCTAACAATAATCATCATGTCATAAGATAAAAGTATTTTTATAAATAATAATAGGATGTTCTTTTTGAAAAATATTCAATTTGTGTCGTTTCTGTTCGAACCGGAATTAGGTACTACTGAACCCATTTGATTCCTAAAAATATTGTATTTTCATTCAATTCCAGCCAAACTGTCAAAATTTTTCGTACAAATGAATATTATCTAAAATAAGAATGCAGCATCCCTCAAGCTCGCTCAATACTTCCTTGTTTGATTTTAACCTCCCACAAGTAATAACAATGGATAAAATCATTGTAAGCAACTGTTGAAAATACACAGACGCAGGTAGGCACTTACCCGAAATTTACTTCTTGTCACAAAGTGTATTTAACCTTTACTTCTGCACTTGCACAACACTACAAAAGCTACACGTGAACTGATCGACAATAAGAACTGAAGTGACGCAGATAACCCGATGATGAAACGGCCTGTTATGGGTGAGTGAAATAAAACATCATAGGAAACAAGTGTGTGACGAAGAAGGTGCATGATCAGAGGTGGTGGAAAAATCCGTTACATTTCCAGAACTAAACGACACCCATTTACTGGTTAAAAGGTATCTTTTAACAGTTAAAATGTGAATTATAGTAGCTAAACAGTTTGTTTTTTCAATTCCATCTTTTAACCACAATCGTGACCTTTATTGAATCTAAAAGATAACCTTTTCAAAACAAAATGAATGCTTTGAAAAAAAGACCCGTTTAACGTTTAAAACCTTTACATTTTACATTGATCAGATAACATTTAGTTGCTAAAATAGTTTATTTAGCAGCTATAAGATTTTTTTGAAAAAAACCTGTATAACTGGATTTCTCTCGGTGCATTGGAGAACTCTAGTTCTTTTGCTACATTTCTCAGTGCGTAGCAGACTTTCGCTAATTTTTTGTTAAGGTGTTCAATATGTTTGTTGAACTTTATGTGTTTATCCAGATAGACACCAAGGAATTTTGATGAGAAAGCATTTTCTATATTATTTTCTCCTAGGGAAAGATCTGAAATGGTACATTTGAATGCTAACACACTGGCTTTGTTTGTATTGAGTGTAAGATAGTTGGAGTTGCACCAATTTTACATGTCTTCAGACATCTTGGATTGTAGTATTCCTTTGTCTTTGTCGTGCCACAGTATTGTGGTATCGTCAGCGAAAAGAAGTCTCTGGTAACTGCCAACAAATTCATCAGGTTTCATAAAAATAGGCAAAAACATTTTTGTGTAATTAATAAATTACCAATTTTTTATTGAAACTTTGACACCCCGTAACTTGAAAACGAAGCAATTTAGGACACATGTTATTATGAACTATTTTTTCAAAATATGACATGGAATCACCACCTGAATTGAATAGAAAAGAATAGAATTTATTGATCTCACAATATCAAATAATGATATAAGACAGGTCAGATATAAACAAATTGAAATTAAAATTAAGAAGTCTAGCTAAAACTAGAACATTCAACCTTAAAATATTGAAATCAAACTATAATTTAGGCTAAAAAAATACATTATTACACAAATACAGAAAATATTACAAAAAACTAGAAACACAGTTTAGACATTCAATGAGTATTTTCAAAATATTCTTCATCCGAGTATGGACACATGTCAAAGAGATAATTTTTAGTTTTCTCTTTAAATTTAAGCACTAAGTCAATATATTTAAAACATTGTGGGAGGCTATTATAAAGTATAATTCCCACTACCCTAGGTGATTTCTTACAGATTTCTATACGCTGGTAAGGTATAGAAAAATCTGATTTATATCTTGTGTCATGAGCATGAATATCACTATTCCGTAAATAATCGTTTTTATTTCTATGAACTGATGTGATTAAATCCAATATATAGAGACCATACAACGTTAAAATTCTCAAGTTAATAAAAACAGGCCGACAGGAGTCTACAAATGAGATGTCTGAAATATATCTTAGAATTCTTTTCCGTTACAAAAACACATTTTTAGCATGGATAGAACTCCCCCAAATACAAATTCCATAACTAATCCTAGACTGTATTTCACTAAAATAATGTAAACGTATGTGATTTATATGAAGTGTTTTCCTTAAATTTCTAGTTTGAAAACATTTAGAATTTAACATCTTTGATAAATTTAAACAGTGAGTTTTAAAAGACAGATCTGAATCAAATGATACTCCCAGAAATTTCACATTTTCAGTTTTTGTTATGTTCGAGTTGTTAACTAATAGTTCAAAGTCAGGGCAAAAAGTTTTTTGGCAAGGATGAAATGAAATGAAATCAGTTTTAGTTGTATTAAATAACAAAAATTGGTCACTCGACCAGGCAGAAAATTTCAATAAACCATTCATAATTTTGGCCTTTAAAATGTTTGGGTCTTTATCACCAAACAGAAATGTTGAATCATCTGCATAAAGAGTGATAAATGACTCTGGTATAACTCATTTATATATAAGATAAACAAAAATGGACCAAGTATGGATCCCTGTGGAACTCCTTGTGCTTTCACCATAAGATCATACATATAAGTATTTCGTTTATCAACAATTTTAATCGATTGTAACATGTCATCTAGGTACGATGTTAACCATTCGTACGCTTTTCCCCTCATACCATATTTATAAAGCTTGCCTTTCAAAATACTATGTTGAACACAGTCAAAAGCCCGACTGAGATCACAAAATATCCCAATAGGGCTTTCGTCCTGGTTGACCAAGTTCAGAACTTCATTATAGAACGATTCCAAAGCTGTTGAAGTTGAAAATGTTGCTCGAAAACCATGTTGATGATCCGTAATTACATTATAAATATCAAAAAATTTTAACATCTGCTGCAGTATAGCATACTCAAATATTTTTGACAAAACTGGTGATACAGAGATCGGGCGATAATTCGACATCACTTCCGCAGCACCCTTTTTTAAAATAGGAGAAACAATTGAAACTTTCAGTGCATGAGGAAAAACTCCATCTTCAAAAGAGGTATTAATTAAATGAGAAAGTCGTTTTATTATAAAATTCGCGATTTTTTAATGACACTACCAGATATGTTATCAGAACCACATGAAGGTTTATTTTTAATTTTATTCTTGGTTATTTCAAGAACATCTTCTGTTGTGACATGTGGAAGAAATATGCTGTTAGAAACAAAATTATTTGAAGGGTACTTTAATGTATACTTCGGTTTAGATATCGATTTAATTGCTTCATTAGGAGCATTTATGAAGTATTCATTACATTTATTAGCAATCAATAGTTACTATGGAGTTATCAATATTTGAGGTGATAGATAGCTTTCTGAATATTTTGCTTTCCTCTGAGTTCATTCATAACACCCCATATGGTTTTATTTTTATTGGAGGAATTATTTATTTTACTGTAATAGTAATTACTATTTTGTATTTTCAACAAGCCTTCAATGTGAAGACTTTGCTCTGAGATACGTTTCTTCGAGTTGCGGATATTTGCATTTTGAATTAAACAAATCCTTTAGATTACTAGATGAATTTTTTATTTCATTGCTAACCCATATTTTGTTGTTTTTTATTGCTATTTTCGATTTTATAGGACAACTAATATTTAAGTAATAAATTAGAATATCATGGAATATTTTAAATTTAGTGTTTGTACCAGAGACTTCATAAACGTCCTTCCAAATTTCTTTAGATAAATGTGATATCAAATTATTAATGTTATTTTCACTTGTATCCCTAACATTTATATAGTTATTAACGGTAGTTTGAGGAAATACATTTAATTTCAGTAGAAAATTGTGATGATTGGAATCAGTATTTATGTCAACATTCATCAAAGTTTCAGTATACTTGATCTAGAATACTGGCACATGTAGCAGTAGGTAGCAGTAGGTAGCAGTAGGTGAAGAATTTTTTGGAAATAATCCAAATGATTCCAAAATATCAGTAAAATAACCTAACTCGATTACAGTCATAGAATGGATGTTGAAATCACCAGCAAGAAAAATAAAAACATTAGGTTGAAATAGTTTTTCGAGAAGTAAATTGATATTTTGTTAAAAGGAATCAGAATTACCACTAGGTGACCAGTAACAAACTAAAAGAATATTTTTATATGAATTACAATTCCAACTTAAACCACATAATTCTATATCCTTGTCAATACAATATTGATTTAACGAAAGACATTCGATATTCAGATTGGACTTTGTCCAAACTGCAACATCATGGCATCATTTAGAATACACCCTGATTTTCTCAAAGAATATGAATTTTCTTTCAAAATTCATAAATTGAAGATGGCGGCTCCAAGCGGATGAGTTGATTATGGTTCTATACTACTTAAATTTGGTATGGCGGCGAATTTTTAATCGGAGATATCAAGATTTTGTCAAAATTCAAAAGATGATGTCTTAAACGAATTCGATAAAACTGATTGAAAACTCTTTTAAAAGAAAACTTCTCTACAAATAACTTAAAATGTTGAGATGAGTTTTCATACAAGTGCACTTAAAGGAAAAAAAATGTTTCTTTAATTGTTTCATCAGAGTTGTTCTGTGAATTGAATAAATGAACCTTTTTTCTACATTTGGGTTTACTGTATTTCAAAGATTTTATTATCATTTCAATTGTAAAATTACTATACGCGAAATTATGATACGCGTGTACATGTGCGATGTAAACTGGTACTTTTCATCACTTTGAAAGTTTGCAGAACTTTTGCTTTTTTGATGGAGTACAAATACAAAAATATATTTTTCATTTTACCCTCATTCTCATAGTGCAGGTGCAGTTGCAAATTATTGAAAACGTATGTGAGTTCAGCTTCATCTGCAACAATTATTCAAAACTTTTGAGAAAATTCTGACATCTATTCAAATAAAACAATTCTTCTATGACAAAATGTCTTTTCCATCTGATGCAAGGGGTTGCAATTCAAGCACTTTTCAAGACAAATATTTTAGTTATTTTTTCGAGTATGCAGAACTTTTGGAATATTCATGGACAAATTAGGATTAATAACAATATTTTTTTTTACAACAAACATTTCCGTTTTGTTTGAATGGTTGCAAATTTATTGGACTATTTGTCAACTCTTTGAAAGTTTGCAAAACTTTTGCTTTTTTGTGGTAGAGTACAAATACGAAAATATGTTTGTTTTAGTTTTACCCTCATTTCCGTGTTGCAGTTGAGTTTGCAGATCACTGAAAACATTTTCATTCACAACCATTATTCAAAAGTTTCCTAACCATCCCGATACTTATTTCAGTATGAAAAACATGTTGATGAAAAAATATGTTTTCCGATTGACGCAATAGTTTGCAAATTGAAGCACCTCTCAAGAACAATATTTCAGTTGTTTATTCCAGTTTGCACAACTTTTGGAATTTTTTTCGAAAAATTTGTTTTAAAAACATTTTTTGTTGATGAAACAAACATTTCCGTTTTGTTTCAGTGGTTGCAAATTTATCAGAAGATGTGAGCAGCTGTTTGTCTACACTTCGAAAGTTTGCAAAACTATTGAAATTTCTTCCGCGCCAATAATGCAAAAATTTATTGAATCCTTAGTTTCAACATCTACCGTTCAGAAAAAAAAAGTTGCGAAAATTGACCTAATATTATTTGAACGTACTCTTTATTCCAGTAAAGTTTCAAAACATTTGTAATTATTATCAATGTTTGGAAAAATCATGTCCGTACCTACTTGCCTTTAAGTCAAAATTGTAAAATTCTCTGAATGGTTTAATCTTCTTCCAGAAGATGGTGACTTGGTGACTGAAACATGAGTTGAGGTGTTGAAAATAGTAGTTTGGTGTTGGGATACAACTCATGTTTGCTGAATATCTTTAAATGATGGAACAAAACGTCACTGAAATATGCTTTTATGTTTGTGCTCAGAAGAAAAAAAACTCTACACTATATTATCTATAATTCTCTATGATGAAATATGCAATTGAAGTTAGAAGTTTCATTTGAATAACACCTTTGTCGCTTTACCATTATCTAACGGAAGGAAGTATTGAGCGTTCCACTTCATTTTTCCGGTGAGTGGCGACATAACCATTTTGTGAGGGATTGATTGACATTATTTTCCTCTCACACCGTTTTATTCATTTTATCATGAAGCAAGAATGAGATCGTCTCTTCAGATGACAACAAATGCGTGTACTCGGAGATCCGGAAATTGGAGGATTCCACCTCTTCCGGCTAGCTCTCTCTCTCTCCGGGCATATTCGCAAATCCAGCAACTCCGTAATTCTTCTCTGGGCAACCACAACTCTGTCTTTCAAGCAGGGGTGTACGCCATTCTCCAATGCGCGGGGGAGAACAACTGGAGAAACGTAAACGCGCACATAAACATCCTGTCAGATAGCCAAGCCGCACTTACGGCATTGTGCCACAAGGAAGTGACGTCCAAACTGGTATTGGACTGCAAAGAAGAACTAGGAATGTCAGACCGGAATCAAGTCAAACTGATATGAGTCCCAGGACACCGAGGAATTGCAGGCAATGAAAAAGCAGACGAACTAGCAAGAGAAGGATCGGAAAATCCCCCAAATCAAGGGCAGACACTAGGGGTACCGAAGTGTACAGTAAGAGCGTCTGTAAGAGATTGGATTGAGAACAGTCACAAAAATTACTAGGAAAGCATCCCAGGAAACGAACACGGAAAAGAATACGTTAAAGAACCTTGCCATAGAAGAACGGCAGACCTGTTAACGTTGAACAGGAGCCAGCTGAGAACCATTACGGGACTCATGACTGGTCATGCACCAATGAAGGAGCACCTCAACAAAATGGAACTGTATGATGGAGACCTTACCTGCAGACTTTGCGGTAGGCATCCAGAGACAGTGGCACACATACAGTGCTATTGCGAGGCACTAGACCGCAAAAGACAGGCAATCTTCGAGCAGCCATCTGGCGATCCAGAACTATACAGATCGCACCCAGTAAAGGACTTGTACAAACTCGTACAAGGCACGAAATTACTGGATTTGGTACTGTGACAGTGCACATCATAGGCATGATACAATGAGCCAATAGGCCTAAGTGTCACCAGGGGTAACAACCTGACTGGCCTAGAGTTGGAGGTTCTAGTGAGTAACCCTGTGAATCAGTGGAGTCTCATAGTAGGTCTGGAGTCTTGAGCCTGAGGCTCCTTTCCTCTCTATAAAAGATTTCCTCCGCCTCATCACAAAAAACACGTATTATTTACTGTCAAATGCAACTTTTCAAGGCAAAGGATTACAAATTTTCATAACAACCATATATGGGCCAAAAATAATCCACATGCAATTCAAGAAGATTGGTACCAATATCAATTTTCAGTTAACCTGTGGGTCGAAATTATTGGGGCAAATATTACTGGGCCGTATCTTCTCCTGGCCTGTTGAGGCTAAATGGTGCATCCTATACAAATTTTCACCAAGAGAAGCTCTCTATTTTACTTGAGAATGTTCCACTAGCTTTTCGACCATGGATGTGGTTTATGCACGATGGTGCGCCTGCCCAATACATCATAAATGCTCGTCAGTACTTGGACGACGTGTATCCAAATAGGCCAAACAGGTCTTAGCGAACAAGGAAAAAATCCCAGAAATTTCCGATAAAGACATTCAAGACCTTGACCAGCGCTTAAACGAAGAAATACGAAAATTGCAAACTGGCATAAAACCAATAGAAGAAGAAAAAGAAAAACCACCCGTAAAAGAAAAACTACCCGAAAAAGAAGAACGAACACGTGTTTTATCAGACGTAGTCTTAGTTCCAGCACAACAGGAGCCGCAGGAACCCGACGACAGCAACGAAACTCAACACTCTTCACATGAAAATCCAAATCTGGATATCCCGAATTCTGACCAACCATTAAATAAATTCAAAAACCGAATTAAACTTTCCGACAGTGTAGACACTATTTTCTCTCGGGAACAAAACCTTTCGATAAAACCCGTCTAAAAATAGTACTGTCAAGCAGAAATATTGAAAATGACTCAGTAAGAATCTTCTTAGAATATCTCAAACCAAAAATACTTCATGGCGTATTTTTTGAAGAACGTTGAAAAATAAAGTAATCCCATAAATTCAAAAACACTTTAAACATTCAGCCTTCAAACTGATCCAGAGTAATTATTAACGCCCTATGTTTACTTATTTTGAATCATTTTGTCAATATTTATTTTTACATGGTATCAAGGACAATTGGGGAAAAACATGTCAGTTAGAAAAATAAGTCAAGCAATTGTCAAAAATCTTATTTCATTTTCAATCACAAAAACTGATCCTAAAAGGAATTGCAGTCAGATAAATCATAATCTTTAACATACGAGCTGGTCCTTCGCACGGAATTACCAAAAAATGTGGTAGTATTCATCATTATATTTCGCCGACACTTCAAAAAGGGCAGCAAAAACCTACAAGAAGCAGACACTCAAAACGCCGAAGTTACCCAACTGAAGAAGCCAACTTAGCGAGTCATTTCATATCAGGAATAAAACGTAAAAAAGCAGTAACGAGAATATACGATAAAATAGACAGAAATTGGGTCCGTTCCTTTGAATATCCTTTTGAGCTTTTCCTTAGTAACTTGAGGTTTTCTTTTGAATCAGCACATTGATATTTTTTTCGAACGTAATAATTACATAAAAAATCCTGAAAATGGATGGTTTAATGCAAAAAAGGGGAAGTTTAAAAGCGAAACTTACTTCATACACAAAATATTTGTAAAATATCACAGACAAACTTGCTCTCAATCCTTCAGCTTTCAGAACACGAAATACTAGAAATTGAAAAACGTTTGAATCACAATATGATTTTGTTAACAGAATTCGAGACAATACAGAATCAAATTGAATTGAAGGTTGATGAAAACAGTTTACAGGGTGAATACCTAGAACGGGAAAACTTTGAGGAAATTTATTACAATCAAAATTCGATTGCAAAGAAATTTATAAATGGTTTTAAACAAAATAATGAAACTGTCAAGTCAGATGCAAGCGGGAATCATCAGATAAGTAACACGGCTATAAAATTAAAACCAATTGAAATACCTTAGTTTGAAGGTTGGTATCATAATTGGTTGGAATTCGCGGATTTGTTCGAATAATTGATAAACAAAAATGAATCTTCAAATAATATTCAACGTTTTCATTATTTAAGAGCATCTTCAGAGGAAGGCGCAGCACAAGTAATTCGTTCGTTGGAGTTTACCAGCGACAATTACTCTGTAGCGTGGCCACTATTGCGTGGTAGATACAACAACAAACAACCTTTAATTTCGAATCATGTCAAATCGCTTTTCAAGATAGAATATATAAGCAAAGAATCATCGCAAAAATTACGGCAATTGATTGATACGGTTTTAAAAAATTTTCATTCTCTCAATCAACTCCGACAGAAATCAGACTTGGGATGTTCTACTCATACACATAATATCGACTAAATTAGATTCATGTACACTGAGAGAATGGGAAAGGTGCAAAGGAAAAAATGAAATACCAACATTTGATGACATGAAAACATTTCTTAAATCTCGTGCAGATTTTTTAGAAACACTTGAATTAAACCAAGCAGATGAAAAACAACATATACACTCCTATTCACATTCCAACACTTACGCAACACTTACGGATATGTTAACGCCCTATATTTACTTATTTTGAATTAGTTTGTCAATATTTATGTTTACATGGTAACAAGGACAATTGGGGAAAAATATGTCAGTTAGAAAAATAAAGTCAAGCAATTGTCAAAAATCTATTTTCATTTTCAATCACAAAAACTGACCCTAAAAGGAATTGCAGTCAGATAAATCATAATCTTTAACAGTAATGTCCTTTTAACCGACATCACAGACAAAGACGAATAGAAACTAAAAATCCAACACCATCGCGAAACTAAAACCACTCATAGGGTATAAATGAAACGAAAGACTCGAGAACTTATTATTGGCCTAACATATTTCAAGACGTGACGAATTATATGAACACTTATGTCACCTGTCAAAAGTCAAAATATGAACCGGCCTAACGTTATCAAATTCAACCCTACTCCTATAGGAGAATACCCCTTCGAGCATATTTATATTGATGTATTTTCGGCAGATAAACAAAAAATGTTGACAGTTGATAGCTTCT
Organism: Chrysolina oricalcia; assembly: GCA_944452925.2. Lineage (NCBI taxonomy): Eukaryota > Metazoa > Arthropoda > Insecta > Coleoptera > Chrysomelidae > Chrysolina > Chrysolina oricalcia. The sequence goes on along the minus strand of OX101815.2, from coordinate 46,718,927 downwards.
TGCATTTTGCCCAAGCATACCCGATTCATTTGAATGCACCTAGCATATTAGATGGTTTATTAAAATTAATTTCCCACTACGGTATCCCAAATAAAATCACTTGCGACTCTGGAACAGAGTTCAAAAATAGTCTAATTGAAGATTTTTGTAAATTGCACAAAATAACCTTACACTATATAACCCCAAAAAATCCCAATAGCAATAGCTCTGTAGAACGCCTACATTCTACGCTCATTGAAGAAATCATAACACTAAAACTCGAGCATTCTGACAGACCAATAAGAACACAAAGGGTATAACAACTCTATTACCACCGCGACCAAATTCACCCCTTTTCAAATTATCAAAAGAAATGTTGAACACCAAAACCCATTTGATATAACATTTTCAAAAATAACTACTGACTTCATTGAAAAACATGCCAGAAATCAAAAGATTATAAACGAAATAATCAAACAGAATAACGAAAAATCAAAGAATCTGACTGAAATTAATTCCAAAAGAAACGATTCACCAGAGATAAAAATCGATGAAAACGCGTTTCTCAAAGAATCGCCCCGAATTAAATTATCTCCCCTGAATAGAAAATTGCTACCTATCACAGATTGTGGCATCACAGTAAAAATTAAAAATTCAAAATATCAGAAAAGTAAACTGAAACCTCAGAGAAAACAAGTTCAGAATAAATTTTTTCCATATGACAACGCTGTACCTTCCACTTCTCGGAATCCTAACTACTAATGGACAACAGTTAACCATGACAGAAATATCTAACCCCATCCTTTCCTTCTCTCTTGGAAAAGCAAGAATCACTACCCAAAAATAGATATTTCTGAAACCAATCGACTTGAAACAATTTGATGACCCAATAAATATCTAACAATTCAAAATACATAACCGACCTTATTTCAATAAAAGACGTCTTATATCCACAATTACATCATATGCACAACCATTTGTTGCAACTTCTCAAACAAATTTCTGTGAAATTAACAAATATCAAACCTCAAAAGTTCATCCGATCAAAAAGAGGCCTAAAAATGTTTGTAGGCAGAACGAACAATAGTATATTGTGTATCTAGTAGTAAAAGCAATACATTCCCGGACGACAATGTAAATTGTTGGCCGAGGCGTTAAGCCGATGCCAACAAGCATTGCAGTCTGGGAACTACGAGGTACACATACTATTTTTTCTGAAATCGCAATCATCATTATCAAAAACTAAGGATTCTACAAATATTTTGCGTGAATTCAATAACTGTCTAAAATGTAAACAAGCCGGAAAAAATTTTCCCGTATAGTTTTCGATACGGGAAAGTACTTTTTCTGAAATCGTTCAAGAATGCCCACTTTCTCGAAGCAACTTCAGGCCTCAAAATACGCTAATCTAGTATTTTAATCCGTTGCTAAGCAACGAACTTTCCCGGACCGTTTTCGAACCTAAACGGTACGGGAAAGTACTTTTTCGGTAACCATCCGGGAAGTGTTCACTTCCCGGACACTTTTTCTTTGAGAAAGTAGCATTTCCCGGCCTAGTCCGGGAAGTGCTCGAATTTTAATACAAATAATAATATAAATAAGAATTAGAATATTTCTGTTGGTACCTATCTTCTGTTCGAATTTCAATATATAATACAAATAAGAACTGAAATATTCGAAATACTCAAATTTGGAATCGTTTCATTCGGTTAACAGATGGGTGAAAGTCGACCTCTGTTGGTCTCTTAGACTAAATGCGTCTCATTGATTTGTTATTCTACATGATTGCCGAAAAATAGTGTACGCAACACGTCCGAAAACAGTTTTATTGGACTCGTAGACTTACAGGACTCGCTAACGCTTGTCCTAGAATTTGGTCTACTCGTCCAAAAAAACAGTATTTTCCCGTAAATTACTATTCCCGTATCGAAAACGATACGGGAAAATTTTTGCCGGCTTGTTTACATTTTACATTATTGAATTCACGCAAACAATATGTAGAATTCCTTAGTTTTTGATAATGCTGATTGCGATTTCAGAAGAAATAGTATGTGTACCTCGTAATAAAAGCACATTCCCAGACTTCAATGCTTGTTGGCCTCGGCTTAACGCCTCGGCCAACAATTTACATTGTAATCCGGGAATGTATTGCTTTTACTACTAGATACACAATATACTATTCCCGTACCGTTTAGGTCCGAAAACGGTCCGGGAAAGTTCGTTGCTTAGCAACGGACTAAAATACTAGATTAGCGTATTTTGAGGCCTGAAGTTTCTCCGAGAAAGTGGGTATTCTTGAAAGATTCCAGAAAAATTGCTATTTGGCACTTTAGATGACGGAGATCAACGAAAATATGACCACGCTATCTCTACAGTAACAATAAAAAATTCCAACACCACGATTTGGAAAATCATGTAACAACTCCTTGGGCTTTTGCATCTGAGGTCACATCATATCCTTGGTTTATACGACTCCTATTGGATGTTTAGATTATTTAAGGAATAGCATAATTGCAGGCTGCGAGGCAATCCAAAACATACCAGGAATATTTAAAATTTGCGCCAATCTATGGGAACAAGACTTTTTTACAGAACAAACCTATATTGATTTTATTTATTTCAGTGGTTGCCACATATTGTTTGAGTCTGGTTTAGGGGTGATCATGTAAAAGACACTGAAAGAATTTTAATGCTTTTTTTCATGATACATTTCCGTCGTCTCATTATTGATTTCTTGTCAAATTACAACTAAAATATCTCCAAATTAAAGTTAACATCAGCCATATTTTAATTTGTGTTGTTTTTTATTCTGCAAAAATGGTCAAAAATAATGTATCATATCAGAACATAATTTTCGATCCCCGAGATAGGAAGGAAAATAGTTCTTTATCTCCCACCAACACCGATGGTATCTTAAGCATCTTCAAAACAACCTGCGACTATATAAAATATAGCAATCATTAAGTCATAATTGATAGTATCAAAAGCTTTGCTTTATCAATAATTTGAATGAGCTTGAACCCATGATGCGGAAAGGACTGGTTACCGGAACTACCGATCCATTTCAAATGGTTTAACATTTTTTTCAAACAGCTCTCCAACCGACTGAATATTATGAAATGAACGATTTTTTGTACCTTCCCAATAATTTGTTTCAAAACCTCTGCTTCACTGATGCTCGTATCCAAACCACTACCACTATTAATTAAAAAGTAAAAAAAAGCTTAACCTCACCTCGTCCAGGCTATTCACTTTTTCAGTTATAAACTGGGACGAGCCGATACCCTTTTAGTATAACTTGATTTGTGATCATGAAGTATAAGATTATTTCGATTATGTTGATAGTTCCAGTATTCGCAATACATGATAGAGACCATAGAATACTTGAAAATACCAGGGAACAGAATGAAAATGGATATAATTTCAGGTAAGTCGATTGTAAATTTCATTTAATGCTGTATCAGAACTGAAAGAGGAGAAAATAATGAAGTCGATTATTGTGAGAGATGATCAAGGTTAATTGCAGCGTTTAGAGATGAACTCGTCCCAATTCACTAATTCAATAATACAGCAACGGATAAATGATGATAATATTATGCTAATCAGGTTTGAATAGTGAAACATTCAGCACATTTTTGTTACACGTATCAAATAAACGATTTTTAGATTGGTATAAAATAACAATCCATTCACTTCCCATCATGCACAAAAAATTTCGAAATGAGAAAAACTTTGCTGTTTTGTGGTATAACGACAGTAATGATAGGATATGCCAGAGTAAACACAACATAAACTGATTGGAAAATACTATTGATGCTGTTGTTAAACGAAACCTTCAAAAAGATTTACAACAATTTAACATGAAAGAAATTTATAATATTAACGATGAAGTTATGTGCAAACACAAATTCCAGAGGAGAATATATCCACTGAGCATTTGACCTTTACCTCAAATGTGCTGCTGGCTCTGAAGGTCATCACTAGTCTTGTAATTCGGTATTCAAGAGTTGGCATACGAATACTGAATTTTACTTCAGTGCCTAAAATTACCTACACATCCACTTTTAACTCTTTGTCACGTTTGGTTTCATGTGCTTTGAAAAAAAGTTCCCTGAGAAAGAGACCTTCGGCTAGTTGCCAAAGTGACGATGAATGGGCTGGAAAACTGAATAACTTATAAAATAATGGAACAATATCCGGATTTATAGATTGAGTTGCAGCCGCACTCGTTGCAGTTGACGTTGCCGAACGAAGATAAATGTGCCATTGCTCATGTTTACGTTTATAGATCCGCTGCCGTTGCAGTTGCTGTTGTCGTTGCCGTCGGTAGTTAACCAAGTTTTATCTTGGACGACAGCGGCAGCGGAAAATGACCATAGAAATGTATATTATATACTTACTCTAGAATGCTAATCCCCATGTCAAAAGTGTTGTAAAAAGTTTATACTAGTCCGCAATGCGCATGCGCGTCATTAGTGATTTTTGTAACAGGCCCGGTTTTGGTAAAATATTATGGTACTTGTGAAGATTAACAAACGTTAATTCTGAATCTCGGAGAATAAGGTTGGAAACCTCATTGTACTTATTCCTGTTATTTGTATTAAGCCGATTTGAATACATATTTTCACATATTTATGATCCCGAATATTCAGCAAAGGCCATCACAAAGTTATTATTATTATTTACCGCTCTGAAGCGACTGATTTTTGGTATCACATTCACTTTTCAGCTGTAGTTAACCAACAAAAACCTACGTAACAACCCCAAATCGTCGGTGCGAATTTCAAGGAAGCACTGAATTGGAAAATAAATTGGAAGTACAAAAAACTATGGACATTTATTTCAGCTAATATCATGAATGATTTCAACACAAATTGGATTTATAAAATTGGGTGCTTGGAAGCTCGAGGTTTTTTTTCTAGAACGATTCCTGTCAAAATACGCAACTGCATTTAATTTAAATCATTTGAAGATATTAACGTGCTATTTCTACGAGTATTTCTGGTTGTATTACCTTAGTGCAATTTCCACAATGGGGGTGCATGAAAAAGTGAGCACAGAAGCATTTTCCTTTCCATCAAAGAAAAGCACTTCCATATTGACATTGATTTTCTGAGGCGATTCTGTATATGTTTAGTACTTTTTGTAGGAATCTAGGACTCATAATATAAGCGGTGTGGTAGAAAGTTGTCACTCGCCATGCATACTTACGCAGACACAGTATTGGTACTGCACTAGGTTTCAAATTATTCTATTGTCGCTTTCACATGAATCTTCATAGGAAAATGTCTGCCACAAAGTACAATTTTCTCAATCAAATGTTCTGCTGGGGTCTCTTCCTAAAAATAATAACCAAAAATCATGCCTTTTTTTGGCAAGCTAAAATAATATTTAAGCTATTTTGAGAAAAGCATATAGGTAGGTACATAAAAAATTTCATTATCTACCAAAAATGATTTTTCAGGTATTTTTCCTTTACACAACATGAAACAGTTCATTGTTTCTTTGTAGGAAGAAACGGCTTTATTAGAAATTATCTTTGAAGGAACAAGACTAATGCAAATTCACGAATGATGAAAGAATAACCAACGACAACAAACTCCACACAAACGACAAGAGAAAATCTGAAATTCTAAACACCGTCTCTGTCTCTGACAAGAGTGACGGATCTTAGTGACAAGTCTTCCTGTTGATGAAAAAGCACTGTTGCACGGTCATTATAATTACAGTAGCATAGGGTACTTTATTGTTTTAAATAAATTTCTTTCGCGCCTAAAATTCGGAGTAATCTATCTCTAAAAGGTTCTTTTAGGTTTTAAAAAGTCCTAAATGCGCTGTCAAATTTCTCTCTATGAAATGACATGTGTTTTATTGCCTCATAACAAAAAACTCTGAATTGGAACACCAAATATATATATTTTATATAATTATTTTCAAACTTGGCATCGATCTACCCAAACTACACTGATAACGAGCATGCGCACATCGTACACGGGTCGCATACGTGGCATGCTTTTCGCCGTGAAAATTGGCGGGATTAGCATTCTAGAGTAAGTATATAATAAATATTTCTATGAAAATGACACGAAACTCAAAATGTCTTTGACAAAAATGAACGAAAGGTCATATAATTTAGGTTACGTATTTGTTTACATAGTTTGAAAGCCAAAATTGATTTTATTCAATAATGTAAGAAATATGAGGAGAATATACGTGTTGATGTAACGTGTCCCTAAACATACTAGAAGGATTTCCACATCTATATAACCTGAAGGACAAGAATTATAAATATATGTTAATGAAGGAAAACTGTTTGCGCACAATGAACACAAAATGAAACTATAAATTGGTCATAATTTTGCCAGCGGCTACGGCAACGGCTACGGCAACGGCTACGGCAACGGCTACGGCAACGGCTACGGCAACGGCTACGGCAACGGCTACGGCAGCGGAAGCGGCTGTGACATAATCTATGAATCCTGCTATTACTGAACCATTTTTATTCCTTCGAATCATCAATCGCCAAGTTCAAAGTTAAAATCTTTTATGGAATGTCATTATTATTATTATTGAGTCTTCTGGTAATATTCATAACATAAACTAAGCATCGGAGAGGTAACGAAGAATCAACAATCTAGTGAGGTCGTAAATTAATATAAGCCGACGACCGTCATCATTACCCATTGTTTGGAATACTGCGATGAAAGTGTGTGTCCGTTAAAATATTCCCAGGTCCGGATTAAAATATCTCATGGAATAGTTTAGCATTTTAAAAATAGTAGGCTCTGCATTATTTTGGCTTCTGTTGACCATTTTTTTATTTGTGAAGAGGACTGTACCTGCTGGCCTCATGATCCCGAATCAACCAGAAATTCCTACATTTTTTGTATATATCTATTACAAAGCACTTCTGGCTTGTATTTATTACTTCACATTCAAACCAAATGAGATCCAAAACAAAACTCTTTCCTTTCTCGAATACGTATGTTACGAAAGTTTTACTCTTCGTTTATATAGCCAAAAACAACAATTTTTTTCTGGATGTGGTAAAAAAAATTATACAGTCTGTCTCACTTCTCATGGAAACACCCTCGTATATTCCGTAATAATTGAGGTAGAATGATGAAAGTCTGAGGACTGAAGGAAATGCCTAAAATGCACCTACCACCTGAATGGGGTTGGCCTAAGTGATATACACTGCCCGCCACTCGCGATGGATTAACCCATTTTTACGGTAAAACATACTAGGGGTCAAAATAGGCTCAAAATACCTTCAGATTCGTAATCAGGACAACCAACTTACAACAGATACACTTTTTCCCTGAAAAAAATTCAGTCCTGAAAAATCCGAAATTATCTCACTTCTCATGGAAACACCCCCGTATCTTCCGTAATAATCGAGGTAGAATGATGAAACTTTCAGGACTGATGGAAATGCTAAAAATGCGCCTACTACCTGAATGAGGTTGGCCTAAGTGATATACACTGCCCACCACTCGCGATGGAACAACCCATTTTTACGGTAAAACATACTAGGGGGCAAAATAGGCTCAAAACACCTTCAGACTCGTGATCAGGACTACCGACTTACTACAGAGGAACTTTTTCTCTGAAAAAATTTCAGTCCTGAAAAATCCGAGTTTGTCTCACTTCTCATAGAAACAACCCTGTATCTTCCGTAATAATTGAGGTAGAATGATGAAGCTCTCAGGTCTGATGGAAATGCTAAAAATGCACCTACCACCTGAATGAGGTTTGCCTAAGTCATATACAATGCCTGCCACTCGCGATGGATCAACCAATTTTTACGGTAAAACATACTAGGGGGCAAAATAGACTCAAAATACCTTCAGATTCGTGATCAGGACTACAAACTTACTACAGATACACTTTTTCCCTGAAACAATTTCAGTCCTGAAAAATCCGAATTTGTCTCACTTCTCATGGAAACACCCCCGTATCTTCCGTAATAATCGAGGTATAATGATGAAACTCTCAGGTCTGATGGAAATGCTCAAGATGCTCCCACCATATGGATGAGGTTGGCCTAAGTGATATACACTGCCCGCCACTCGCGATGGATCAACCCATTTTTACGGTAAAACATACTAGGGGGCAAAGTAGGCACAAAATACCTTCAGATTCGTGATCAGGACTACCAACTCACTACAGATACACTTTTTCTCTGAAAAACTTTCAGTTCTGAATAATCCGAATTTGTCTCACTTCTCGGAAGATACGGAGGTGTTTCCATGAGAAGTGAGACACACTGTACATATAGGTATATCAAAAAAATTATTTACGCAAACCGACATAAAACAGCATTAAACAACAAGAAACAAAAAAATCAGCGATATTATGTCTCTGAATTGGTTACAAAATTCCAGAAAACGGGATCGGTAGCAAATAAAAAACGGCAAATCGAACTGATACTAACGGCTGTGCGCGTAGACAGGCTATTCGAATGTACAAACATTTATGAGGAATGAAATTTACTGAGAAACTATCAATAAAAAAGTTTCCCATATGGTTCCAAGTTTTTGGCAGACACTGTATGATATTTTATTTAAAAAGTAGTTGGACTCTGCAGTAATTCATCGGTTTCCCCTCTATATTCGGTATTTCTGGTTATACAAGGTGTGGCACCCCATACGACACGGTCTCTGTGAACCAATCCATTATTTTTTTTCGGGAATTTCTCCATATCATTATATGTCCATTGATTAGGGTCACAAAAGGAAACTATTTTGGAGTCTACAGGGTAGCTCAAAAAAGTGTGACATATCAAAGTTGTGTTTAAAAAAAAACATCCTGTATTTCGTTACACTTTCGAATAGGTCAGGAAAAAATTATATGATTTCATAAAAGGTACTATGTACCTAACTATAACCGTTCTCGAATTATTGATTTTTTCTATGAAAATGCTAGAAGTTAGATACAATTGGAAACTAAATAACATTGAATTGTATAGAAATCATCACTTCGAATTCTGACAATGCATGAAACAGGTTTAGGGCTATTGATTTCGATAAAACCCGTTTCTCAATAGTATACAGAATGTTCAAAAATCATTGTCAATTTTTATGATTTCTAGCAAAGATAACTTTGTTATTTCAGATGGAACCCCCTGTAATTTTTTTGCTCTGCGGAACAGAAAATTTTATTACCTTCCATTTCATATTGTGGTTCCGTATACCTAACCTAGATAGTTTTTCAGATATTCGCTTTTTCAAATAGTAGTAGTAGTTCTTTGGAACGACACTTATTCAACTTGTTTAAAGAATTCTTATTGACAGTTGTACGTAATTCAAAACATTCACTGAATTATTACCGTCCAAAATGAAAACTTATCCCATTCAAGAGCGGACAGATATGATTTTAGCGATTGGTGAGTGTGAAGAGAATTGCCTTTTGGCGTCGATGGTGTATGCCGAAAAATATCCAGACCGGAATCATCCAAACAAGTTGGTTTTCAAATGATTGCTACATGAATTTCGTAGGACTGGAAATGTAGCTTATGAAAAAGGCAAATAGACCAAAACCTTTCATTAGAAATGAGGAGAATGAATTTCTTATTATGGGATCTATCATAGAAAACCCTCATACGAGTCAACGTAAGATGGAGAAAGATACTCGTACAGCGATAAGCAGACGGAACATTTCTAGGGTAATGAAAAAATATAAATTTCACCAGTACCGTATTCAGATGCACCAGGAATTATTTGAAATAGACTTCCATTGACGAATCGAGTTTTGTCTATGTTTAGCGAGAATGAACATTTTTTGGATTTCATTTTATTTTCTGATGAATCTACTTTTCATAACAAGGGCTTAGTGAACAGACACAACTTCCATTATCAAAGTGATGTGGATCCTCATTTTTTTCGCACTCTGGATCACCAGAATAGATGGTTTGTTACCATGTGGGGAGAAATTATAGGTACACAAGTTATAGGACCACACATTTTTGATGAACACTTGGATGGTAATTTTTTTTTACAATTTTTACGAGATGATCTGCTTGAGCTTCCGGAGAATGTGCCGCTAAATATCAGACAACGAATGTGGGTACAATTGGATGGAGCTCCGGCACATTTCAAATTCAGTGTCGGACAGTTTTTGAATATGTGCTTTCCGAATAAATGGATTGGTAGAAGAGGACCACAAAATTGGCCAGCGAGATCACCAGATTTGACTTGTCTCGATTTTTTCCCAAGGGGATACTTGAAGAATGATGTTTACGACACTCCTCCAACCACATTGGAAAATATGAAGGAGAGAACAAGGGCTACTTTTAGAGTGACGCCTTGAATGTTATTAAATGTTGAGCAGTGTTTCAAAGAGAGGAGTTGCTCTTTGTATTCAACAGGATGATCGATATTTCGATCACCTCATTTGAATCAAATACGTGTGTTTCATATTTTGTTTTTGTTTCAGTTGAATAATAAAAAGTATTGGCATTTCATGCTAAGTGATACGCACTCTGGTGGCTTTAATGTAAACTAGTATCTGCGACATTGTTTTCTAACCACACCTTTGTATCGTTTGTTTACCATGGATTTTTATGAATATAGAGCCTTTTTTTGAAGCGTTTTTATTTCATCTTAATTTAGTGATGAGAAATTGCCTTTTTACAGGTAAAGCGACCCTTCCGGTCTTATAATGGCGTCTTACAATGGTTATTGTTCTGTGCCACATTGCAATTCCTAGGCCAAAAGAAATTAAATTTTCAAAGATATCCCGAGGAAAATGACCCAAAGGTATATTTTGAAACGGAGATGGGACGAGAATTAATCTCAAGAAGAAAAACCTGGATATTAAAGGTTCGGATTGGCAAACCAATAAGCAAATTTATGAAAGTATGTTCGCTCTATTTTAAGAAAGAAGATTATATTAAGAAAGGTAGGTAGGTATCTTGTTTTTATTTACATTTCCATAATTTTAATATAACCGTCTATAATTCTGAGTTCTCCACTCACTTGATGAGGCTCGGATTGCAGAGCGCTTGTCTGGAGACAGAAGGCACACACTATTGTCACTGAAGAGTTCCATTTATTTTTTCCATATAATATATGGTCTGCATTGAGGGGTTCTTCACCTTCTACTACACACCGAGAACTTTCGGTCCCTTCAACATACCTCAGAAATTCCAATAAACTTAATTTTAATTGGGCCATTTGTCTTTGTTTATAAGAAGACCATTGAAGTATTTTATCACTAGCTTTTTTCTAACAAGGTAACTATTAACACCTTAACACTAATCCTTACAGCGATAATCATTTATTTAAATGAACATTAATAAAAGGTAAAAATCATCGAAATCACAGTTTTAACAATGTTTAAAGGGCCTAAACCACGCTTCAAATACTCAATACACGAAATAAACAATGAAATCTATATGGAAGAAAAAGTAAGTTTACAAATCAATGTCGTAGAAAGTACTTCATCGTCCGCCGCCGGTAGCGCTACAATCTTAATTCGAAATCTCAATAGTGTAATCTGTTAAATGAACTACTGTCAGAATATGAATGTAAATGACTTACTGGCTTAATTTTAGTGAACAGTAACTATTTTTAATGAAGTGAAGTATAACAACGGTCAATAAGAATTCTGTGAGCAAATCAAATGGATGTCGTTTCTAAGCTATCTCCATTCAAAAAATGCATTGAAATAAGAACTACTATTTGAAAAAGGCAATATCTGAAAAACTATTAAGGTTAGGTATAGGGAACCAAAATATGAAATGGAAGATAATCAAATTTTCTATTCATCAGAGCAAAAAACTACAGAGGGTTCCATTCGAAATAACAAAGTTATCATTGTCCGAAATTATAAAAAATTGACAATGATTTTTGAACATTCTGTATAATATTGAGAAACGGGTTTTATCGAAATCAAGCGCACAAAACCTGTTTCATGCATGGTCAGACATCGAAGGGATGATTGCTATATATTTCAATGTTATTTAGTTTCCAATTGTATCTAGCATTTCCGTAAAAAAATCGAGAACGGTTGTACATAATACCTTAAATGAAATCATAATATTTTTTCCTTACCCATTCAAAAATACAACGAAATACAGGGTGTGCCCTTAAAAAACAACTTCGACGTGTTACACTTTTTTGATCCACCCTGTAGACTCCAAAATAATTTTCTATTGAAGCCTCAATCAATATACATATGGTGAAATGGAGAGATCCCCGAAAAAATAAATGATGTGGCTTACAGGGACCGTGTCGTATGGGGTGCCCCACCCTGTAGGTCCGGTCCTGTCTTCTGATTTTTAATCATATTTCCTATAGCTTTATCTCAGAAATCGAACAATATATGCGCCTTTACCTAATATCAATAAGGTTTTCAGTCATTTATAGTTGTATTCAATATATAGGGTAGCCCATCGAAAACTTGGTTAAACATATCGTAGATGTGAAAAAACTCGCGGGCTTGTTGATTTTAGTTTCGAAAGGGATATTTTCCTGTTCTACCTGTCACACCAACCTTCGTGCAGTGAGGTGAATAACCCCTGAAATTTGAACAGGGAATAATAGGGGTCAAGAGGCATATCGTTTGAAAGCCCGTTTGTGATTTTTTTCTTCCAATATACCAGTATGATATTTCAGAGCTTCGTAACTAATCGAGCTCCCAAAGAACTCTGTTTTCTTCGATTAAATCTCTTAACCCGGAGATTCGGAGTGTTCTTCCTCTGCTCGCTAGGTGGAGCGGCCTAGAAGCCGCTTCACTGCATGAACCAGAGTTGACCAAACCAGCGGAGTGTGTAATGATTTGGACGGGGAACAGATGGCTCCAGTGCTGTCTGTGTTGACCTGCCCTTGTACTGATAAGAGGCAACTACCTCGAAACTAGTCTGCAGGTGTTCACCAAGTCCAAATCAAAACATAATTCTGCTGGTTGGTCATAGAGGGCACTTGCAACTGCGTCCCTTGATGCTTTGAGGAACGTTGCACAAGTATCTGTTAGATTTAATTCAATACCCGTCGTGGTCTTAGCCAAGGAAGTAATTGTTATCTGACAGGTACTTGCCATAATAAGCCTACGTAGTAGGTGTATATGGGAGTAAAGGTTTCATCATCGGTCGCTAACGTTCGTTACTAAACGAACTCCCAAAGTACTCTGTTTTCGTCCTTCAAATTATTGTACGTCACTGGACAACTCAGTTGCAATTTTTTGCATTCTACCATTTCTTTGCTACGATACTGTGAATGGTTTAGGTCAGTATTTTCTCTTGAACAATAAAAATACTCCAACACAATAAAACAAACAGGTAGAACACTTGTGTCCCAGTTGATTACTACAAGTAATTTCCATTCGTGAGTGATAATGTACCTCTGAACTAGAGAGAGACAATGGTTGATTGAACTGTATTATGAAAACAATAGATGTGCAAAATGTGCTGCTGATCGGTTCAATCAACAACCTGGAAGGATTGTGTCGTGACAGTAATATGTGTCTGAATTGGTTAGAAAATTTCGAGAAATGGGATCGGTAGCAAATAAAAAACGGCAAATCGAACTGCCAGTCAGAAATGGGGTGGCAACTGTAACAATTTTGGGCCATTCTGCGCTTGAACACATGATGAGTACAAGAAAGCTAGCAACTGTTACGATACGAAGTCAAATAGTAACACTAACCTTTAGGAAACCTTTCAGAGCTGTCCCAACGCATTGTGCTTAGTGCTCGTGAAAGTGCTTGAAGCATTTTAGTGCTCGTTAGCACTGTGCTCTCGAGCACTTTTTGGATTCAGTGCTTAGTGCTTCGAGCATTTTACGAAAAGGCTTAGGGCTTAGTAATCCCGATTATTATTTTCGGGATTAATAAGCACTAAGCCTTTTCTCAGCTATCGATCCATGAATGTTGCTGAAAATATAAAACGCGGTCAGCGGCACCCCCACCCCCAAGAACTACTGATTGCGGCCTTATATTATACACATTCTAGGTTCGAGGGCTCAGTCTTTAAACATATTTAGTTAAAAGTATATATAGTTACTATAGTTATTTACATGGGACTGAACTATGCACGAACAAAACAAATATATACAAAATACAAATACAACGTTTGAAATACCGACACAATAATTAACTTTTGTCAGCAACTCACAAATACTAAACAAAAACAAACAATAGCGATCCAAAACGGCCTGGCCGTTGTCGGTTCATTTAGTTGAGGCCCTCTGTCGCTAGTGTCACTTGTTGTTATTACTGCATAAAAGGAAGGAGAAGAATCAGTATTTGATGATAAGGACAAAGTACTCATGAGAATTGGACACATATCAAAATATGCTAATTAATCGCTTCTTTTCTAAATTTCCTATGATATACAGGGTGGCCTATCGAAAACGTACCGCAAGGCATTACAGGCTGGGAAAGAACTTTTCGATAAAATCCGAAAACAGGTCAAATTTGTTTGTCAAGGGGACACATTTTGATGTAACAAGCATAGTAAAACCTTCAACCCCCTGAGAAGGGGTGACACCCCAACATTTTTTTCAAATGGGAAGAAGGGTCAAGCGATACCTCTGTAGAAGGGGCTTGTCATGCCCTATACAGTGCTGCCTAGATTTTTCAATTCGATCTACTCTTTCAGAAAATATGGAGCGTTGAAACTCCAACCATCATGTGGGACGAAAAATACAAAAATCGGTTCAATTGTACTTTATTGCGATAAGTTCCTTCAAATTAATTCGCTGTCTTTGCCGATTCGCTGTTTTTGCCGATGCACAGATTTTTTTAGGCTCATTTTAGAGAGTAAAAAATTAATAGGATTCATTTCTTCACGTTTGAGTTAGGTCAAGTAGTTGCTAGATACCTGTCGTGGTTGAAGTGTTTACGAATTCTTGACTTTATACTTTATTATTATGGTGTATTCAATTGCAGACAGAGTGGAAATCATTGAGCTCTCTTTCACAAACGATGAATGTGGAAATCGGGTCGCGGAGTTGTTTAACCAACGGCATGCTGACAAACATGCCTCTGGAAAAATTGTTGGCGACTTGGTGAAAAAATATCGCGAAACAGGTTCAGTTCATAACAAAAAGAGAAAGCTTGAATGTCCAGTACTAAATGACTGGCGGGCTGGTATTTTTGAAAATTCTATTGTAGGACCTTTTTTCCTTCCTGGAAATTTAACAGGCGATATGTACTTGGATTTATTACAAAATGCCATTGACCCAGCTCTAACAAATATCGTTGAGAATGATCCCGCATACCATGAACAGGAACTGATTTTCCAGCAAGACGGAGCTCGTCCTCATTATTCCCAAAATGTGCGAAATTATTTACATGACACATTTCCAGGACGATGGATAGGACGACGGGGCCCAATAGAATAGCCATATCGGTAACCCGACTTAAGTCCTTTAGATTTTTTTTGACACATCAAAAGCCTTGTTTACAAAACACCACCAGACACATTAGAACAGTTGCGACGAAGAATCATTAACGTATGTCGCGAAGTGACACCCCAAATGCTCCAGAATGTACGACAACGGTTTGAAAATAACTTATACCACTGTATGCAGGTTGATGGACAGCAATTCGAACATTTGCTTGACTAATAAATGAGTTTTGAAGTACACTTGAATCAATTTTTACATTTGTCGTCACACATTATCGTTGGAGTTTCAACGCTCCATATTTTCTGAAAGAGTGGATCGATTTTGAAAATGTAAGCAGCACTGTGTAGGGAATGACAAGCCCCTTTTAAAGAGGTACCGCTTGACCCCCCTTCCGATTTGAAAAAACTGTTGGGGTGACACCCCTACTTAGGGGATTGAACTTGTTACGTCAAAATGTGCCCCCCTGACAAACAAACTTGACTTGTTTTCGGATTTTATCGAAAAGTTCTTTCCCAGCTTGTAATTCCTTGCGATACGTTTTCGATGGGCCACCCTGTATATCTAGATGTATAAAAATATAAAGCGAATTGCTCAAGAAAAATATTCAATTGAGGGATATAGGAATAGCACAAAGCAAAATAATTATGACACATTTGTTAAAACCATAGAAAAGTTTATTGCGTAACAAAGTTCGAATTGAAATTTGATGCGAGTGGAAAGTTCCGAGCGCGAGCCGAAGGCGAGCGTGAGGATGCACGAGCAGAGCAAATTTTTAATTAAACCAAGTTACATGAAGGTAAGTTTATCGGTGAAGGTCAGTGGTATTACCTACGTACTTTCATCTCCTGAACACGAGTCCGAAGAAATTTTGAGAGGGTTTTCCAATACTTTTCGAGTTATGGTCTTTTTAGTCTTGAAAACGGACAATTTCGAAGCAAGAATTTTTCAATAAAAATTGTTTATCGACACTATTATTATATTTCACAATTACAAGCACCAAAACTAATCGTTTTACACTAAAAATCGACCTAATTTTACTAGTAATCCCAACCTAGTTGTTACCGATTTCCTTGCTTATGGTAAGTTGGTAACTTGGGAAATGCGCTGCTGAATATTTGAATTTAAATATGAGCAACATATTCGTTCAATTTGAGCCGTTTTGTACTATATCCGATGTAGAATAGAGAAAAATGTTGGTGATAACAGATTGACATTCATCAGTTGTTTAATAGTTATTTATGCAACAAGTGCAAAAAGTGAATGTTTATTGCACTCGACGTGAAATTGTCCGACGAGAACGTTAGGCCGAGTTGAACAACACGTCGAGTGCAATAAACAATTTTTGCACGAGTTGCATACAATATTTTTTCTACGTTCATGCAAAAAGCAAAAAATGATTTATAGAGGTGCGGCACTAGGTGTAGGAAAATGAAAAGCGCAACTTGAATACTTTATTATTAATATCGATTTGCATTGAAACAGGAACTAATACTTTACGAACAATTTAACTCAAACTTTATTTTTACCATCAATGTTGAAAGTGAATGAACAATTGGTGCAATTTTCAATATGAATATTTCGTAGTGAAGTACCTATTGCCAATCTCACAGAATATCTGCTAAATATGTAGTAGGTTTGAACGTTTTATGTTCGTCATGATGACAGCACGTTGAAGTAGAATGACAGATGAGTGCAATAAAAACTTTATTGCACTAGAGCAATAAAGAACTTCTTTTTCCACTGAATATAGTTCAATAAAGTTTTAATTTTTGCATGAATGTAGAAAAATGAAATTAAATAGCTTTTTCAATGGCGTGAATTAAAAATGAAAATGAAGAGGCAATAGCTCGTATTTCAATTCTAATGGTTGGTGGCGCAAATCACATGCAACCAACTTACCACAATGAAAAATACTATGAACCAAAAAAAAAACTAGGCAAAGTTTATTAGAAATGGAAAGACGATTTTTTGTGTGGAATGTTTCGTTTTGGTGCTTGTAATTGTGAAATATTGTTAGATTAGCTCCTTAAACGCGTCAACAAAAATGAGGAGACTTTTGTGCAATTTCTTACTGAGAAGTTCGTTGGTGACCATGGTTAATTTTCAAGATTTGAAATGACTTAGGTATTTGAGACCCCTACGAAATTATTTAGGATTCGTGTTGAGGAGATAAAACTACATGAGTAATAAAAATTTTTGTTTTTTTTTTTTCAAGAAAAAGCCTGATAAACTCACCTCTACTCGAATAACCTACCAAACTCTCTTCACGATTAAACCAAATTTTCATTTAATTTTATTTCATTTGGTTTATACGTGACAAACAATAATTCTGGAACTCTATTTCAAATCTTGTCACTACGATGATAGACAAGGCTGAAGTTAATATAGCTACCACATTGTGACAATATTTTCCTGATCTCTAGAAAGAGAATGAAGTACTGTAGAATATTTCTTCAATAATACCAATGTCTTATCAAATTTGAATTCAGGTATGGCAAATTATGTGATCATGAAGAATATTGTCCAATTATTGTCGAATAATCCAGAAAATGAGCATTGTGAAATATTTCGCAGACAACAGAAGTTTAACTACTGTTTTCCATAGGTATGCTACAAGTGATGGACAAGAAAGGCAAGAAACTGGAAGGATCGCGAAAGTAGGAGAAAACTTGATTCTCCGCATGAGTGGGTCTCATTCCTATATATCCAGCGATGGAAATAAGATCGCAGTAGTTTATGAAGCAGATGAAAATGGATATAAACCAAATATCTATTTCAAACCATCAACAAGAACCTCTTCGATCGACGAACGAACACAAGAAAAGGACTCGCAAATGCCCGGAAACCCATCTTCGTATGAACTAGTAACGACAGTTGCCGGACAGGCTACATTAATCACAGAGACGACTTCGGGGCCTGTGTTCAACGTGACAGAAAACATGGAAGTATTAAATATAAGTACTCCAGCATATCCAGAGAAACCTGAGGAGATTAGTTCAGCAGCTATAGCTTCTTTAGCAGGAGGAGGACTTGGTTAAATATCTTGAGTGTCGCCTTTCTAATAGTTATAAGTCAAATTTGTAATGTTTGGTGTACTTAGTGATGAATTCACGATAGTTTCATCCTTACACCAATCCACTATTCTCAACATCTCAATACGTCTTTCTGTCACCATCTGATCATCTTCTGGAGGAAGATTACGGTAATTGGGGGGAAGTCGCGTAACATATTTTTTAAAATAAAAAAAAAATTAACTTTATTCAAAACTTACAAAAACTGTGTATTCTTTTACAAATACAATAAACAAATGATTAAACACAAAAAAAGTTTTTATTTCCTTAAACATAAACGAAAAAGTTGGATAAACATTGACAGCTGTCATTTTGGCAACTTACCCCAACTACGGGGTAAGATGCCGACAAACTTGGGGTTAGATGACAAATTTGGGGGTGTGATGCCATAGACAGAAAACTTTGTATTGGCCATCATACTCCAGCTAAAGTGCCATCTTACACCAAGTATAAAGTTTTGAATGTTTTATTTAGTGACTTTTGCGCAGGAATCGCACATATTCGGCCCCGAAGCACAGGTTTCGTGTAGCCACTTGTTGCATACCACACAGCAAATCCAGTCAACTTTGGGACCCTTTTTGTAAAAGTAAAAGCCATCGCAAATTGCACAGAAGTCGTCCTTGTCACTGTCAGGTTCATCAGAGCTATGGTCTGAGACAATATTTTCATTTCCACTGACTTCTTCACTACTGCTATCGTATGCTACATTCTTCTTTTTTTTGTTACCTTTTTTACGAAGTTTCTTCTCTAACTTAGCTGCCTTCCCTTGTTGCTTCTTTCGTTTTTCTTCAATTTTTTTGCGTTTCTTTTGGCGGTAGTCAGGAGAAGTAAGGACTTCTGCATGCTGCAACGTTTGGCCTACTAGGACCAGCTACGGATGGAATTGGTGCAATATCATCAAAATTTACTACAGCTACGTCGCCGCTATGTTCGTCAGAGTTTTCTGCATCGACATGTTCCACTTCTTCCTGTGAATTTCCAGTTTGGTGCTCAGCTAAAGCATATGCATTGTCGGGAATTGCATCTTTGGAGCATGGATAAATTCCACAAGCCCGAAATCCAGAAACACCATTCTGAACCGTTGCGGCTTGAGACCACGCTTGGTTTGATAGTTCCCCAAACTGATACCTGTAAAGCACAAGAAACAAAGAAATCTCTTTCAAACTTATTTACTTAAATCAAATTACCTAGTTATTCGACGCCCTGGATGATTTCTTATCCACTGATTACAAGTGCCATTCCAGAAGGTCTTTAAAGGTTTAAAAAATGAATGGTCGAGAGGCAGAAGCCAGTGAGTCGTATGACTTGGTAAGCAAACCACATGAATTTCATTTTCAGCCAAAAAGTCCAAAAGTTCCACGTCATTACAATGGGAAGCATGACCATCTAATATTAGTACTGCAGACCCTGGTCCCTTACGAGGCAAAAAATGGTCTTTAGTCCATGATGACAAGATACTGGTTTTCGCATAGGCGGACTCTGGAGATATCACTTCTACCGATCCAGGGGGCATGTTATCTTCAAACTTCTTTTTTTTGCTCGATATAATGAAACTATGGTTCAAATGATTTTCACATAAAGAGGGTTTACAAAACCACGACAATTGTTTCGCTTTACAAAAGTTTCTTCAAGTGGTGAAGATATACTAAATTACATATTTGCTATGTTACCTTAAATACTTATCCAAAATTAATTAGGGTTCGGTTGTATACCTAACTCCCAGTTAATTCCCGAAAGGTACTTTTACATTTCTATTATTTAAATCTAACCTTTCCAGGAGAACAAATTGATTAGTGGTGACGAATTTAATTCGAGTTGGTCATTGAGCAAGTACTGAGAATTTTTCCATTTATTAATCTCCATACTTTCTAAAAGATTTAGCTTCTTACCTTTTTTTTGTTTTTGCCTTTAAATATTACGCAGGGAGGCAAAAAGCTACCTTCTGCATTACAGCAAGCGATGACGCCAACTGTTTCTCCTTTTTCTGAGCTTGTGACCGACTGAACATCTCTAGCTCCTTTTGTGGCTACGACTTTGGTAGGTTTATTGCATAATTGCAAGCCAGTCTCGTCCATATTGAAAATGTTTGCCGGTTTATCAAACAAATTGAGCGTCGTAAATGTATCGTTCAATATTTGGAAGTATGGATCTACTTCTGCGGCAGACATACCAAGTGAACGAGCAATTGAACGACCTTGAGCTACTCTCACAGTTAGGGTTGAGTGTCGTTTTAAAAAAAGTTTAAACCAATCGTAGCCTGCTAATTCTTTTTCTTGGTTAAATCTGCGTTTTAACCCATTCCTTTGCGAAAAGGTAAAAACAAGGTGTCTTACGTCTCTTAAAGTTGGAGCATAGCCAATTTTTTCTAACCGTTTTATATAAGACACCAGTTTAAGTTCATTTTCAATACCTAAGGACGCGGTTGGCCCAAGACTGCCCTTTTCAAGATTTTTATTCTTTACACGTCTCATCAAGGTTCGTAGAGGGATTCTATATTCTTTAGCAATCGCATTTGCACTCAGGGTTGGCTGCTGACGTAAAGCATTTGCAGCTGCTCTAAAGTCTTCTTCAGTCCATTCGCCTCTAGTTGATTTTCTGACGTACGTTCGTGGCATTTTACCTAAAACAAACAAGATAAATTAAGAAACTATTCAATTAGACGTACTGAAAGGAAATCACTAACCAAAATAGACGCAAACCTGAGAAAAAACAAGAGTTACAAAGTTTACAGTGCAATTAAGATAAGGCATCTTACCCCACACGGATCTTGGCGTTTTACCCCAACCCTTAGGAATAAGATGCCAAACCCACAAATCAAAATAACAAAACCCTTTTTCTCATTCAAATTAGGACAGGAGTATTGTAATGAATGCCAAAACCCTACATAAATTATATTAGTACAAACAAAAAACATTTAACACTGTATATCACATAATTAATTTCTATCGTAAAAAACTTACCGGCATAAAAAAACAACATCACCTCAAGGAACAGTTGCATGCACTTAAGCGCTTCGAAAACTATGATATTCTCTAATAATAAACACAATAACAACGTAGCCGTGTATGTGGCGCGATCTATTGAGTATTGTCCAAAATACTTAGATTAGGCATCTTCCCCCCAATTACCTTTAACTAACCCTAGTTACAAAATTGTCCTAAATAATGTTATTACGGTACCAGCCCTCATCGTAATTAAAATCTATCATTATTCAGGTTGTGTGGTTGTGAAATATGGTGATATTATTTCAAGTATGTTCCATACTATACATAGTTAAATATTTTTTCGTGATAGTGTGGGGTTGTTTCTAGGGTAGCAATATATGTTCTTTTGTAAAACAGGTTGGTCATTAATTATTAATTATTAAAAATTATCAAACTACAAGAATTTCAATAGAGTTATTCCAATACGTTACAGTTGGCGACAAGGATATTTAAACCTACGCGAAATGGCGGAGAAAGCAATTCAATATACCGACCATATTCAAGATGGTATAAATTCGTAAAAAATCTATCTATGGTTTCTTACATTGAATTGGACAAAAGAGTGGCAAGATGCTTTTGATAATGTGAAAGATTCGTTGGTATCAACAGAAGTTTTAACTCATTACAACCCTGATTTTCCCTTAAAGGCCAAGCTCTAGATAAAAATAAGAGGCTCTTTTCAAACAAACTGAAAAAAGCAAATGACCTATTTATACTACTTTTTATAAGATAGTTCGTAAATGAAAATCATGGTTTTTGCCCCAGCAAAATCGCTTTGTGGAGTTTTTAAAATATTAAATAGTGGAAAAAATTAAAACCTTTTTAAAAAAATTTTTCAAAGATAATTCGAAGAATCGTTTAACAGTCGATGGAACTTTTGTAGAAATTTATAAAACCTACCGAATGAGAAAATCCGGGAGAACCTCGAAAACAAACCATTTTTAAAATTGTGCAAAAACTACACATCGGACAAAAAATATCTTGCGTAAAGTTAAACCAATATTATTTGTCCAGCTTCAAATTTATTGAAATGAAAAAAAAAAACTAGAAAACGGGTCTCTTTTTCGAAGTTTTACCGGATTTTCTCAGTGGAAAATGCACCGATTTGGTCGTTTGAATATCCATTTTGTAGATTTTATAAATCTCTACAAAAGTTCCATTAACTGTGAATTGATCTCCTGAATAATATTTGAAATATTTCCAAAAAACCAAAAAAGTTGTAATTTTTTTCACTATTTCTTGTTTAAAAAAAGTGATTTTGCTGGGGCCATTTGCATCTTTTATTTTGTGGGGGAAAATACCTCTATAGCTTGTCAACAGATGCTATTGAATACGGGGTAGGCGCGATTATTTCGCATATTTTGCCAAACGGTTTAGAGAAGCCCATTGCTAATGCTTCCAAAACTTCGTCAGCGGAATCGAAATTTTGTGAGTTGGAAAAAGAAGCATTTGCAGTCATTTTTGGACTTAGTGAATTTCAGAATTATCTATTTTGTAGAAAATTCACTTTATAATGAATTATAAACCACCCTCCTACATTTTCCACCGAAACAAAAATTTACTACAATTTTCAGCAAATAGGTTACATAGATGGGCATTTGTATCAGATTATCAATATGATATTGAATTTGTGAAGTCAGAAGCTAACCAAACCGATTTTTTTCACGTATGCCTGAGAATTCCCCAGGAACAAATCCAGAAGAGATAGAATTGAATTTTATGGATTATTTTACTAACAATGACCTCTTTCCGATTAACTTTGCACGAGTGAAAGATTTTACATTGGAAGACGATACACTATCAAGAATTGTGAAATTTGTATTTACAGGTTGGCCCAAAAATATAAGTGTCATTTCAAAATGATCACAAATTTGTCCGTATTAGGAATGAATTGAGTGTTGAATCTGAATGTTTATTGGGGAATAATCATTCCGGAGGTCCTACAAAATGAAATTTCAGAAAATTTACATAACTTGCATATGGGAGTATCAAAATAAAAAGTCTAGCTAAGACATATTTTTGGTGGCCTGGTTTAGATACGGATTTTGAGAAAATTTGTATGACATGCAGAAATTGCATGATCAATAACAAAGTTCAGATAAATCCAAACTAAATGCTTGGCGGTGGCCGGAACACCCATGGTATAGATTACATCTAGATTTCATGGGCCCGTTTCTAAATAAGCAATTCGTGATAGTGGTTGATGCACACAGTAAATGGCTTGAAGTTTTTCCGATGGATTCAATCAATTCTAAATCGACTATTGAAGTTTTGGGTTCATGTTCTGCTCATTTTGATTTACCTCAACAAACAGTAACGGATAATGGACACTCATTTTGCTCTCGAGAATTTGAAGGATTCTTGAGTAGAAATGGCATTGTTCACAAAACTTCGCCTCCTTTTCACCCCTCTTCAAATGGTGCTGCTGAAAATGCAGTGAAAACTATTGAAAATTCTTCAAAAAAGTCATTAGGAAATAATACACATTTAAGCCTAAATAAAGCTTTAAACATATTTTTGTTTGACTACAGAAATACACCACATTGTACTACGAAAGTTAGTCTATCATTTCTTATGTTTGGTAGAAATTTGAGGACTTGTTTTAGTTGTTAATTGCCGAAGGATAACATTGCTTTGCAAAATGAAATTTCCTCTGAACGAATCAGACAAGTGAAATATCATGAAGGAAAGAGAAAATTAATTTTTTAGAAAGGTGATTCAGTTACTGTTAGAGATTAGAGAAATAATAAAATAACTTGGATTGAAGCAATAATATCAGAAAAAATTGGTGAGTTAGTATACATTGTAGAAGTTCCTGAACTGAATAATCTAAAGTGGAAGAGGCATTTGAATCATATCAGAAAGTCTTATGTTGAATCAAATCTTCAGGGAAACAATAGTCAAGGAACTTCTCATAATGAGGAAAGTTTAGAGATAGAGTTGGCGGATAATGGTTCGAAAACGTATGATGCACAGGAGGAGACTGGTCAGAAGGATGTTGAAAAAATGAATTATTCACTGAGACCTAAAAGCACTATTAAACCTCCAATTACGTTGTCATATTAGTGAATAACTTGAATATAGATGTTGTGTAGAATAATATGATGGATGTTGATGTTTTTTTAGGGGTGGGATGTGAAGTATGGTGATGTTATTTCAAGTATGTTTCATACTGTATACATATAGTTGAATATTTTATCGTGATAGTGAGCAGTTGTTTCTAGGGTAGCAATATATGTTCTTTAGTGAAACAAGTTGGCCATTAATCATTAATTATTATTAAAAATTATAAAACTACAGGAATTTGAATAGAGTATTTCCAATATATTACACAGGTATTTGATGTATGTTTACCAAATATTGAACAACTCTTATATCATTTGGTAAACAAACATCGAATACCTGACAAGCGACCTTCATCGTGTTATGTTTCTAATTAGGAATACTGGAAACAAATGCATACAACCAATTGAAGAAACTGAATTTTTTAACGTTCACCTAAACTCTTACTGTGGAGGTGGTACAGAAAGTGGACTACAAAAATGTCTACCCATCTGAGGTGATGGCGTTAAATTCAGACCACCATTTCAAAATTATTCATCTACTGTTGCAGCCGCACATGTTTTCAACCACTGTCGCCATGTCGTATTTGAACCAATTGTGAATAGGTTAACGAGGCATTATTGTCATCTGGTTCAGTTGTTGTACCACCGCTCCAGTTGATGTAAATTTCCTGAAATATTTGGTTTTTGGACTGAATATGCATCACTTGTAGAGTATCCCTTTGTTTGGGGAAACAAAGACCCTGCTTTCAATCTAATCATAACTGATCTCTGCAGTTTTTTTTATTTTATGAGAATCTGTAAGTATTCATATTTTTTTCAACCTAATATTCAGTAATGAATTGAAAACAGTTTCAGTGATTATTTAAGCATATGGGGCAGTGATACAAGAAGTTAACCATAATTTTTTGCAAAAAACATGTGTACTGTGATGAAATATTCAGTGATAGTCGACCTTTCAAGACCGATTAGCATAAAATAACAAACGGAACAATATGAAAAATTACTGCTTCAGCTGTGTGAAATTTTATTTCAAATTCCGCCCCAGTAAGAGTTAAAGGTCCAAATTCAAATTAAAAAATAGGTCAACTTCTTAGTTGATGTCACATCTACAGTTTCAAACAATATCAATACTAATTGTATCCTTCACTACTAATAGAGTGAAAAACCCAAAGCAGATACCTGATTGGTCTTGGAGCGTGGTCTGACATAGGCGGTTGGCTGCTTCTCCTCTATGTTGTAGGGTTTGTTAACCGATCTCCGTCGGTTTTTCTAGGATTTGATCTTTGATCGGGCGTAGAGTGTGGAATGCTTGTACTGTTATCTTTTGTTGTTTTAAGAGAAAATGTTTCATTCAGCAAAATACCTGCTTCCTAATGGACCGGTATTTCCGAGTTGTAACAACGAGTAATCTGGATCGAGCAGTCATCTCGCACCATTTAAGTACCACTAGACGAAAAATAAATGATTTCACTTATTCAGATCTGTTTCTTTAGCGCTTGGGCTGTTCTTGTAAAAAAAAATTTGTCTTTTCTTGTCAACAATGGACGATGAGAAAATTCAAGAATACAGTTTGTCTCAGTAAGTTGGAACCATATGGAAAACTTTTTTATTATTCATTTAAGGAAGAAAAGTTATTCTTCATAAAAAGTTATGCATGTTGTGATATCTGAAATACAATCATCGGATATCAAATTTTTTCAGTCGTATACGCGGTGTGACAAAAAATATGAATTTTACTCAAGAGTAAAGTACCTTTATATTTGAAAATATCGAAAAATTTTATGGAAAAAAGTTATTCAGAATAGAAAATGTGAACGAGCAATGAAGTCGACCGCCGTCACGTAGCAAGATACCGATTGAGGAGACGACAATCGTTAGGATAGATAAAAAAACGCCTCGAAAACTAAACAAACGGTTATGAAAGGATCTGCTGTTTATGAACTCTTGAGTTTTATGCTTTTAGGATATTACGTATTTGGTAGTTAGTTATTCAGTAACAGTCACGAGAGAATATTCTTTTTCAATGGTATTATTCAGTTTTTGTGGAAATATATGTTAAATTGTGATAGAAAGTGACTTTTAATTATACAGTGTGTTTGAGCTGTTCACAAAAATTTCGTTGAAATATGCAATTATGTCCATAGACATCGAAAAATTGGGTTATGTTAATTTTTACTTTTTTTTAATGAAGATTTATCTCTTTTGATTATGATTTTCTCATGTAAGTGGATGCAATTGCATATTTGAACGTAATTTTTAGTTCTAAACAACTTTTTTCTTTAAGAATTTTCGATATTTTCAAATATAAAGGTACTTTACTATTGAGTAAAATTCATATTTTTTGTCACACCTCGTATACGACTGAATAAATTTGATATGTGATGATTGCATTTTAGATTTTAGAACATGCAAAACTATTTATGAAACATAACTATATTTCCTAAAATGAATAATAAAAAGGCTTTCCACATGGTTCCAACTTAGTGAGACAAACTGTATATTCGTTGGTTGTGTGGCAACAGATTCAACTTCAATTCGATTTTGTTCTTTATTTTGGTCTCCATATCAGAAAAGATCGATGTTCCAAATCAGGAGCAAAAGTCAATATGGAAAAATTACTAAGTTCCTGATGTGGAACAATGAGAATTTGGTTACAATAACAAAAGACCAACTTCATGTGCACTGGTAGAATGAAAATACGTATTTTTCCAACCACACTAATATGACTTTATTATTTCGTAGAATACTATTCCAAAAGTCATTCCGAGTCTCCATATCACAAAAATTCAGTGTTTCAAATTAGGAACAACAGTCATTAGGAAAATATTTGTTAGTTCCTGATGAGGAATGATGTGCCTTCGGATATATTACAAATGACTGAATTCCTGGCCCTGGTGGAATGAAAATACTTTTTTTTGCAGAAACACTAATGTGACCTGGTTGTTTCGTGGTGTATCATATCAAATGTAGCGTATTCATGTAGTTTTCGGAGTTTCCATAGCAACTGTACATTAAAGTAGTTTGTCCACGACTATTGTATAAAATATTCATAATTCATGCGTTTCTTCAAGAATAACGATATCCATTAATTACTAGTGAATAATGAAGTCATTATTCACTGCCATCAATATGATAAACATGATAGAAATATTTCCGACGAGCAGTTCGATTTTGTACGTATAACGTATAGACAAATACGTTAAAAATAGAGCGTGCTATGAAACGTCAAGTCAGATCGAATTTAATTTGAAACGTCAACAATTCGTTGGTTCGACTTGTTTCAGCAGCAAAGTTTATAAGAATCAAAGTAATAAAATGGATACAGAGAGTGAAAATGAAAACATGTCTTGTATACCTCCAGAAATACAAGGAGCGGCAAAAATTGAATCGTTGAACTTATGATCCGAAAGATCAAGAAAACTGTATTTATCTGCATATGAATCTTTGTACAATGGAGAATTGCCAAGAAAATCGAGTCTTTCTCAGAATTCGTCTTTGTTGGTATATTTCACAGAGTTATCCACAAAGTACAAACCATCAATATTATGGACAATCTACTCAACGCTGAGAAGCACAATCAACTTGAATCATGGTATCAACATTGAATGTTATAGCAAATTGCGAACATTGTTGAAAAGAAAATCTGAAAACTTTTTGCCTAAAAAGCCAATACGTTTTCTCCAGAAAATATAAATGATTTCCTGACGAAGTCATCTGACGATGATCTTGCGACAAAGGTAAGAAAAACAATTCTTCATATATTTGTAATTTGACAATAAATATTTGTTCAAGGTGGCAATGATAATGGGAGTAAAGGGTGCCTGTCGGGCAAACGAAATGTATAAAATGAAACTTAGTGATTCACAAGATCTTAGATCAGCTTTCTTAGTGAAAGTACCAAATACCAAAACCAAAATTACTAGCAAATTTACAATCACCGATGAATTTTACCGAATTTGCAAAAAGTATATCAGTCTTCATTCACCTCATGTTATGTCTGATGTATTTTTTTTGAACTATCAAAATGGCAAATGTACTTCGCAAAGAGTAGGTACTAACAAGTTTACGCAAATGGGAAAACAATTATCGACATATTTGCAATTACACGATCCAGAGAAATACGATGGTCACAGTTTCCGAAGATCATCTGCGACTATACTTGTTGAAGCGGGCGGGGATATAACAGCATTGAAAAGGCATGGTGGATGGAAATCCACAACGGTAGCAGAAGGCTACAATATATTGCAATCAATATTGATGGTCTTCCACTAGCTAAAAGTACATCCAGCCAAGTTTATCCTATTCTAGGTGTAACAGAGATTTTGAGTTCTGAAAGAGTTTTTCTAATTGGGCTTTATCATGGTTATTCCAAACCAAACAATTTTATTGAGTTTTTAAATGATTTTGTTGTTGAAGCCAGGAAGTTAACACATATTGGAATAGTGTTGAATGGAAAAAAATGTACTTTCAAAATCAAAATGTTTCTTATGGATGCTGTAGCTAAAGCTTCAGTTTTGTTCATCAAAGGACATTCTGGTAACAGTTCATGCACAAAATGTACTTGAGAAGGAGAATATTTAAATGACAGATTACGTTTTCCATGTTTAACATTTACTCGCAGAATACATGAGGAATTTGTTTCACAGGCAGACAAAGATCATCATAATGGTCATACTGTTCTATTAAACATAACAGACATTACTATAATCGAAGATGTGCCACTAGATTATATTTATTTAGTGGCTCTAGGAGTTGTAAAAAACTTTTATGTGGTATATGGTGTTTTGGTCGACCACCAGATAAATTTTCAGCCAGAGACATAAATTAAATTTCAGGAAATCTCAAAATTCTTGTACCATTTGTCCCATCAGAATTTTCTAGGAAACCAAGATCCTTAGCAGAAGTGAAGAGGTGGAAAGCTACTGAATTCCGCCAGTTTCTGTTTCACAAGGGTCCTGTAGTGTTATTGGATATCCTTCCGAAACAAAAATATCAGCACTTTTTAGTTCTTTCAGTTGCAATGTCTTTACTGTCTGGTAAGGCAACTTGTGACACTTCCGTTGACTATGCAGAGTCTTTATTAAAACACTTTGTGAAACCTATGATGGATTTATATGGTGTACATTTTATTTCTCATAATTTCCATAATTTGTTGCATCTGCCAGATGATGTTCGTAAATTTGGATCAATAGAAAATTTTAGTAACTTCTCTAGTGAAAATTTTTTGCAAACTCTCTTGAAGCATGTACGAAAACATGATAATCCACTGTCTCAAATAGTAAGGCACATGAAGGAAATTAATGTTAATCAAATAATCAATCCGTTTGAAAATACTGCACAGTTTATCCTTGGTCAGGAGTATCCTGGTGGGTTACTAATTGATGGTTGCACTGGTCCTGAGTATAAAACTGTTGTTTTTTCATAATTCAAATTATCTATTTCGTGCAGACTGTTGCTGTATCTTGAAAGACAATTCTATCTTAGCAATAAAAAATATAGCCTATTCTACAGAGCTCAAGGAATCTATCATAATTTGCCAAAAATATGAATTGCAAAAAAAATTCTTTAAAACTCTATGCCCATCACAATTCTTGAATATTTTGTCTGTAAGCAGTTTGAGTGATCTATTTTATGTTCCAATATTAAACATAAAATCAAAATTGGTGAGGCTTCCTCATAAAAATATTCATGTCGTGTTTCCACTGCTTCACCTTCAGTCTCTTTAATTGAACTATCCTGATTAAAAAACTATCATAATAGGGACAGTAACTTTGTCAACTTGAATTTCTATTCATTTTCATTCTATATTTTATTTAGTAGTATTTTTATTGGCATTGGATGAATGCAGTATCAGTTTCTGTTATTTTTTTTGTATTTTAATTGTAGTTGTATTGTTTAATTATTATAGGGAATTTTTGTAGTAACTTTACGAGTTCATATTCACAGGGTGGAATAAAGATATCAATATCCAGCTCTTATTTGAGTTAACAATAGGTTATCAGAATATGTTTATTCTAAGTATTTTATTGCAGTAATCTTCCATTTTTTAGATTATGTCCTGGACATTAGTTCGTTTTTGTGAAACAGATTAGGTTGAGGTCTTGCCATGCAACTGGCTGCAAGATGGAGGCTTTGCCTTATATCCTTCCTATGGAAGGAGCAAATTAGAGAAGGCTATTAAAACACAGGATGATCCGGATACTTGCACCTGGAAAATGTATAAAGTGAAATTGATGACTAAAACTATGTACAATACGTTTGCACTAGCCTCTGTAAAAGCCAGTAAGGCCTGTCTAACTTCAGATATCAGCGATAAGGAAACTGACTCGCCTTCTAAAAGGCCTCACAAAAAAAGACGTATTTCTAGTGATGGTAATAATTCCGACTCTGATGATGGTAGCAGTGAATCGTGTTAAAAGACGTACCAGTGTGTCCATCAACTCAAAAACATTCTACGAAAGGTAACATAATCATTATTTTCTGAATAATTTCAGAGTTTCTTTTTATTCTCATTTCTGTTTCATATTTTCTGTTCGCATTTAGAAAAATTTATTTCACCTATAAAATACAAAATTTCATGAAATGTAGTATGTTGCACTTTTTATATCAAATCACTAAGGAACTAAACCAATGTTGTTTTCATGATTTTCCCTATTGCAGTAATTTATTGAATCATTATTGCACTACATATCTAGATGGAACTGAACTTTCAGGATCATCATTTTTTGCACCTCCATCATCAGCTGGGACATCTAATACTGTCTTTGTCGATTCATCAAGAATTGCCTGTGGAACACCCAAAACATCATAATTTCGTCCAGATACAATGAACAATAACAATGACTCAGGTATGATTTATTCTGATACCTCTTACCTGCATATTTGGTTCAATATATTTTTTTTATAGAGACATTTCAGAAACAAGTAATTTCTTATCTTGTAAAAATAAACAAGATAATGAAAGATCATGCCACAGAATTATACAGTATTAAATCATCAATAGAAATAACTTTTATTATCCTACTGAGTTTGCAGAAGGAAAGAGAGAAGACAGGCTTGGAAAATGAAGGCATTGATAAATGTTACATTTTTGAGAAACTTCCAATAAATGATGAAAACAAGTTTGAAGAAGTTGAGTCAGCTTTACTAAACAAAGAATCCTATAACTATTTTGTAAGTTGAACATACATTTAAGAAATATACTCACTACAAGTATATTGAA
Organism: Chrysolina oricalcia; assembly: GCA_944452925.2. Lineage (NCBI taxonomy): Eukaryota > Metazoa > Arthropoda > Insecta > Coleoptera > Chrysomelidae > Chrysolina > Chrysolina oricalcia. Next base: position 46,687,253 of record OX101815.2, on the reverse strand, counting down.
TCCAAATCAAAATGAAATTGCATTGAAACACTGAAAATGTCGAATGCTCGAAGTGTGCACTGTACAGGCTATGTCTTTGGGTACACTCCATGAGTGTTTATGAGAAAATATATTATATTTTATTCATGTTGTGTTTTTTTTTAGTTTGATATTATCAATTTCTACAATTTTTAGGTCGTTTCTCTGGCAAGATTAGGGGTTATTAATTTGCAGCAATATATTAAAAGATTTTTGCAAAATACAGTATGCATGGACATAAAGGAAAAAAATGCTTTGGAAAAACAAAGATTTTTGAAGCAGTAGTGGGTAATTAATTTTATTTTATTTTGGATTATACGGCTGAAGGATCTCGGTCGATAGCCTGTTGAATTGAATTTTGTCAGTTCAATAAAGTTCATTTATGATTATTATACATATGAATTGAGGGCATGGGCAAAAATCAATTAACTTCTATTCACTATTTGTTTTGGTATAATTTGTTTTTTCTGTGTTCTACAAGGCTTGCTTTTGGAATTGAATATGGTTGTTTTCATGTTTTAAGTTTCAGGTTTCAGTATTAGTATTATGAATAATAATAAATGTAAGGCTAATGACCCAAGCAGTCTCAGCCACAACAAAAAATAAATATCCTTCATTGGAGGGTTTCTTGGAGTAATCAAGACGAAACGCTTTAAAATACAAAACATTCACACTAGAATATAATTTTTCATCAACAAAAAGTATCACAAGTATTATTGTTTCAGATGCCATCCAAAAGTTAGACAAAACCGCAACAAACAAAGAAATTGAATTAAAAACTGGAATTTTCTTGGCGAAATGTAAGGAACGGCAGAAATCGATGGCAAAGAATGTTGTAGAGGGAACCAGTGAATAGTATTTAAATTTTTTTTTAAATATTTTCAACATATATTTTATTAACGGTTTTGTTTTGAGGTACCCCTGATACCTATGGTGTTTATACGTACACACATTTTTGTGAGAATAAATTATAATGTTTTGTTTACTGTACTTTCATTTTTTCAATTCAATATATTTTTTCCTGAATTACTAATTCGAAATTTAGAGATTCGTTGGGTTTTAGACTATATTATTGCACCATTGGGTCGGTCATATTAAAATATTCTACCAATATTCTAAATTTTCGAACTATATATTCCATAGATATCCTCATAATATTCTGAATATTCCTTGGATGAATATAGAATATGCAAATGCCATCCTGTTATCCAAATTGGAATATTCTATGAACATTCTGGTTACCAGTACTATATACATTCAATAGATATCCTTAGAATATTCCGGAATATTCCTCAGATATATGTATGGAATATCCATAGAATGTTAAAAAAAATTCCCATATCATGGTCCATAGAATATTCGAGGAAGGACAAATATATTTAACGTGGGTCCAGAGAATATTACAATATCCGAAAACGAATAATTTTAGAATGTCCATTGAATATCTAGTGATATCTGGGAATATCTTTATTCCACTGTGTTCAGTGCTACATGTCCAGTGTTACCAACCTAACTTAACTGATAGTTCGTAAATAAACTCAGAGTACCTTGGGTTCGTATTTATTCATAGGTATCTATATGACATGCCCCTTACAAAGATATTATTAATAAAAAACTTTTATTACAATTTAGTGAGTGAACTCATCTCAAGCTAAATTAATAAATGGATACTTCAAAGTACTAATTATCTATATAATGCAAATAAAACCGATATATCACTCTCAGTATCTAGCAGGGCTCGCAATATTCTCTTTATTTCTCAAATTATAAGGTTTGTTATTATTTGATATATTAGTCTTATGTTCTAATACATATTCATTATTGATACTCACATTTGGTTCATTTTTAATCTCTTCTTGGATTTCATTATAAGAATTATTTTCAACTTGATTATGTTTTAAAATTAAATGCTCTCTGTTTCTTCGATACTGTTTACCGTCTTCATTTTCTACTATGTAGGAGCGAGGTGTTTCATGTTTTCTAACTCTCTTTCCTTTTTGCCATTATTTTTTATCTTTATGTTCAATTAATACTTTTCGTCCTATTTTCCCATCTTTTAAGTTTTTAGTTCCATTTTTGTCATTGTTTCATTTGGTTTTCTTTAAGCTGTTTAGTTACAGTTTTAGGGTTACAAAATTTAGGTTCTAGTATTTTATTTAAAGTTGGAAGTTTATCTTCCAATCTCCTATGAAATAAAAGTTGAGCTGGTGATAAATTTAAGGTGGGTATTGGAGTATTTCTATATTTCATGAGAGAATTATTTATGTCTTCACCAGTGTCTTGACATTTATACAATTTTTTTGCATATCCCCACTGCACGTTCTACTTGACCGTTACTTTGGGGATAGTTTGGAGAAGTAGTTATGAGGACACAATTTATACTAATGAGATATTGCTTTAATTCATAAGAGTTAAACTGGAAAGCAATGGGTTGCAAATATATGTTTCAAACATAAAATTATTTCTTCTACAGTTTTTGAACTCAATTTCACCAACTCGATCCATTTGGAATAAAAATCAATTATTACTAGATAACTGTTTCCTTTGAAATCCAAAATATCCATTGCCATTTTTTTCCAAGGTCTAGTTGGTATTTCATGTGGCATTAGAGTTTGCTGAATATTATTATTTTGACATTTATTACAAATGTCACAATTAGTTATAAGGTTTTTTATGTCTCTGGACATCCCTATTCAAAATAATTTTACTTTAGCTGATAGGGTAGTTTTAGTTATACCTTGATGGCTTTCATGAATCAGTTCCAAAAGATAATTTTAAGTCTCTATCTTCATAAAAATTGAGTTTCCAATATTCTTTCATATGTGATGGCACTAATTTAAAATCATTTGGCCACCTATTTTCTAATATTAAAGTTTTTGCTTGTTTCAATTTAAGGTCTTTCTCAGTTTCATTTTGAAATAGTGATTTTTTCTCAAGAGAAAGTGGAAGCCTGTTTTGAATTGCATGAACTAAATTTGTTAATTTTTTTTCAAATTTTTTATCAATATCTGTATTATTTAAAGAAACTCTAGATAGATTATCTGAAATAAGCATCTTTGACCCTGGTACTTAATCAATATTTATTTTATATTTCATTAACTGAAGTAACATAGCTTGTAATCTGACACATACTTTTTCTATGTCTTATTTAAACAAAGAGATTAGTGGTTTGTGATCAGTTTGGATTTTTATAAGTCTACTATAAATAATATGATGAAACTTGCGCACAGCTATTAAAACTGCTTTTAATTCTATTTCAATGGCGGCATAACGTCTTTCATTATCAGTGGTAGTCTTAGCATAGTACGCAACAGGTTTTAAATCATTCATCAGACAACAGCCATAACCTTCCTGAGAAGAATCAGTCTGAATTAACATTTCATCGTTCCCTTTGTAGTTTACTAACGTTGGTGATTTTATTCACAGTTTCATCATGATTTTTATCCCAAGTCCATACAGAGTTATTATGTAATAATTTTCTCAATGGAGCAGTTATTATTGATAAACCAGGAATGAATGTTCCCAAATAATTTACTATTCCCAAAAACCTGAGTAAACCTTCTTTATTTTGAGGAACAGGCATTTCAGTTACTGGTTTGAGGCGGTCCGGGTCAATGAAAGTCCCTTTTTCTGAAACTATTGCACTTAATACTTTAAATTTTTTTTCTTATACTGACATTTATTTTTTTTGAAGGTTATACCTGCTTCTTTTGCTCGTTTTAACACTTTTTTTAGTTTCTCATCATGTTCCCTTTCTGTATCACCAGCAATAAATAAATCATCAATCTATATATATTTTTTACTAAAATAGCACAAGAAATCTGTCTATTTCTATTTTGAAATATTTCACTACTAGTAGAAATCCCAAATAGCAACCTTTTAAAAGCATATCTGCCAAACGGTGTTGCAAAACAGCACAATCTAGCAGATTCTTCATTAATAGGAATTTGATAAAAACTATCTTTTAAATCTGGAATACGATTTAACATTCAAACTTTCTAGGATCTGCTCTGGTGAGGGAATATGGTGACGTTCTCTTATTATATATTGATTTAGTCTTGCTGGATCGAGACATATTCTGAGAGATGAATCATTCTTCTCAACTATTACAATGTTGTTAACCCATTCTGTAGGTTCATTTGTCTTCTTCATGATTCCATTTTTTTCCATTATTTCAATAGTATTTCTAAATTTTGGTCAAATTGAGTTAGCTATTCTTCTGGAAGGATATGTAACTGGAATAGCGTTATCACTCATGGTTATGATAGCGTATCTGACCATTTCATCTTTTTCTTTATATTCACATGTACTCACTAAAGTTTTGAGCTGATTTATGAACTGTTCATTTGTTTGTCCTTCTTGTTGCTTGTAACTCGGAAATTTATATCTCTCGTAAATAATATTCTTCTTTGGTTCAAAGTATTTTTTAAATTATTTTATTACATCATCAAATTTGATTGTTATTGGATTTCCATCAGCATTGGTTTTCTGGATATCGAAGTTATTATAAATTTTTAAACCTTCATCTCCTATTTGATTGAGAAGGACTGCTATTTTCCTTTCTTCTTTCTTGGACATTAGGTCTGTTGCTTCCATATATATTTTTAGTTTTTGCAGAAAACGAATAATTTTAGAATGTCCATTGAATATATAGTGCTATCTGGGAATATCTTTATTCCACTGTGTTCAGTGCTACATGTCTAGTGTTACCAACCTAACTTAACTGATAGTTCGTAAATATACTCAGAGTACCTTGGGTTCGTATATATTCATAGGTATCTATATGACAGGAGGCAACATGGAACCAATGGACCACATGACTCCTAGAAACTTCTTCAACATTAACTTCGAGGTTATCATACAGGATCGAAGGGAATGGTCAGATGATCAGGGCCAAATCTGGAGAGAGGATCTGGTACACAGACGGATCCAAAACTAGGGAAGGAACTGGTGCTGGAATATACAGTGAGGGAAGAAACTCCCACATAAGCATCTCACTAGGAACAAACACCTCCGTATTCCAGGATGAGATGTACGCTATCTTGCAATGCACCAAAGAAATCAACATGAGGGAAATGCGCAATGCACGGATCAAAATATGCTCAGACAGCCAGACGTCACTGAAGGCTCTTATGAACCCGAAGGTGACATCAAGACTGGTATGGAAATGCCGAGAAGAACTCAGAATCCTCTCAGAACACAACAGAACAACTTTGATGTGGGTTCCTGGACACTGTGGCATCGAGGGCACTGAAAAAGTCGATGAACCAGTCATCAGAAACGGTTCATCAACTCCATATATTAACCCAGAACCCGCACTCGGGATACTGAATCCGACATTCAATGATGCATTCGGGACTGGATCAAACGAAAACTAAGGAAGAGGTGGAACGAAGCCCCTTTCATGCACCACAGTAAAACATACATCAAAGAACCGTCAAAACACAGAACTGAAGAACTACTCAAGCTGAGCAGGAATCAAGTTAGAACAATAACGGGTCTTCTCACTGGTCACAGCCCAATGAGAAAACGTCAGCTCAAAATGGGGCTATACAACGGAGAACTTTCCTGCAGAAAATTTGGTGAAGGGACAGAAACAGTAAAACACGTACTGCCAGAATGCGAAGCATTAGACCGCAGAGACCGGAAATATTCAGGAAACGCAGGCTAACTCCCGAAGAATACAAAAGTCAACCGGTGAAGAACCTGCACAGACTGGTACAAGGGACTAGAGTTACGGAGAGGGTGCTGTGGAACTGATTGGAATTCACAAAAGCCCAAGAGGCTGAGGTGCAGCTGGTGACAGGACCAGCATCCGGAGACAAATCCATCATTTTGTTACATCATTACATTTTAAATGATATAAAAGCTTGTCGCGAGAAGTATCTATGTGTTTCTAATTGTAAATTAAATTTAAAATTGCCCCAAGATTTATCCTCGCGACAAGTTTTACATCATTTAAAATTTTATAATGAAACAAAATGATGGTTTCAATTCACTTAAAAATTCATCATCTTCTTCTTTTTTTTTCTTTGGTGTTCTGGCATCGACTGCTATGGTCATTAGCCACGTGTTCTGGATAGGCCTTGTTACTAACTCCATGCGCCACCTTAGGAGCAGCACTGTTAATTGGAACGCAGAATCGTGAAGGACACACCCCAGTCCAGCCACGAGATTTGAATAATTTAATCGGTCAAATTAAATTTAAAAATCCCAGCCGCAACTGGGACTCGAACTCCGGACCTTTAGACCCAAAGTCGGACGCTCTAACCACTGCGCCACGCCATGACATTCATCTTCTTCTTATAAGTACATTTGAATAAAAGCTATTCTCTGATATTTTTTTTTCGAGTTTAATATTCACAGATTTTTTCGATTTCTATTTCGTAAGTTTTCTCAACTCATTTCGTGACAAGAAAGGAGGGCGAGCCTCCATCGATTTTTTTTACCATTATTTTCCATGTCTGAAACTGTTGAAACATTTTCCGAATTCCTTTGCGTACTCTATCTAGCTTTTGAAAGGGGACAGGAATGTTGAAATTCTTTTAAATCATAATATTTGAAGGTCAGATATTTTTCACTATTTTTACTGATTTTTCCGATTTTATTTTCGCAAGATTTCCAACATTTTTCGAAAAAAAGAGGGTGGTGAGCCCTCTACCAAATTTTTCTTTCGCTTTATTTTTGACTTACAAATCCTTCAAGAAAACCTCCGAAACTCTACGCGTTTTCTATCTATCTTTCGGGGGGCAGTAGTAGTAGTAGTAGTCCAGTATCCCTAAATCTGAAAATATGAAATAATAATATACCAAATGTCACCAAAAAAACTGTGACTTTTTGATTCACCCAGTACAAAATTGGAATTTGTCGATTTTGACAAATTCAAACGATGTGTATCTTTATTATATAGGGTCGAATAAGAATTTCATTTTGAATAATGCTTCACCCCGTATATAAAAATATTTTTCATTAAAACCAGCATAAAATTGCCTTATGCAATATTTGTAGCGCAAAATTCTTTCATTCGAGATGTTTTCCTACGAGCAATGTTACTTTAAAGAAACGGCAATTCTTCAACTTTGACACCCTGTATCTCGAAAACTGGTCATAGGATTGAGTTGGGCTCATGGATAGTCTTGTTCAGGAGGTTATATTCTGCAAAATACCAAAAATTCAGAAAAATTACTAGGTGACAATATGTCCATAAGGCTGCTGCCTGGTCCTTTCTATCATAATAAGTGAGATCCCCATGGTAGAGTTCACGGGCACGGTTTATACAAAGCTTTACCTTCTCTCAGTGACACATTGCCATTGAATGATGTCAGCTGTCAGTAACCTCAGTGGATAATGAAATCATTATCGTCGCTAAACACTTATCGGAACGAAATGACATCGTTTAACTAAATTCATAATTTGTAGTCACTAAATTAAGACACCTTCAAACATTATTGTTGTTAACCTTCTACACGACTGATGATCTCAACAACGTATTATCAAAAATTAAAGATGATAGTTATAATAGTTCACCTCGTCTAGAAAACCAACATGCTCGTTTATAAATTAGAATGATCCGATATCTTCTTGATTGCTGAATTTTAATGGATATGATTATCTCAGTTCTTCTAGATTCGTACCTGCATTGCATAAATTGAATCAAAGAATACTCGTTATATAGTGCCATGAAATATGACGTGAATGGCTGTTGTTATAGTTTTGAAGCTTCTTTGTATATATTGATTAATAGACCGGGATCCCACACCTATCTTCCTGAGTAGCTTCATTTTGCCGAGACTCCCAACTTTTTCCTCTACGAAAATTCTCGATAGTGGTAGCTAATAAAATGCGCAGGCGTCAATCATGTCGATTTGGTGAGTGCAAAAAAGTCATCGATAACAGTTATAGTTGTCGTCAAACATATAAGATAAATAAAAAAAGGCGCAAAAAATGGTCGATTAGCATGAAATTTACTCCCATGCCGCCAACCAGGGTCGGACTAGTACATATGCCACTACATATTGTGATGCGTGCAGATTATTCAAGTTAATTTAACAAAAGCACTGTAACTTTTGTATTGAGAATAATCCATTTTTATAATTATTAGTATCCTTAGATTAGGTAAACAACTGCCCCGTCGAAATCTAATTTGCTAATAGCTGCGCGTACCGCAAACAGCTGTGATTTCTATTATAACTACGCCCGACCCTGCATGGAAAAAACATACCTAATTGCTGTGCGGGCCTTTACATATTCCGCGCCAAGTGTTACGTGGGGGCGATAGGTGGAATAATTTGAATGAAGGTAGAGATGTCAATGATTTTATTCATTGATTTAGTGCGATTTTAGTCTGAAAAACTGTTTGGTTATTGACTAAATAGGAATTAATTTCCTGGTAATTTCCTGAAGTTATGTAAGTATTGATATTGACTCACACTGAATTTAGCCAATATTCTCATATGATTACCATATAAGGTGTGAGGTGTGTATGGCGTGGTACTATGCATTTTTGGCAGAAATATTTATTTTGAGATTGATTTTTTTTTGGAGGAAATGTGAGGACTAGCACAATATTTGCTCATACAGGATGATTCCTAAGGTGGACCGGTCCGTTCATTTATTTCTCACATTGCAAGGAAAATAATGGCTATAGGTGAACATGTAAAAGACAACAATTCATTTTTGAGATGCAGGGCGTTAAAGTTGAAAATTAATATTGAATTTATTTTATTTACTGAAGGATCACCAATCACATACTATTCAAGATATCCAACGAAGACGATCATTACATCCAGTGGAAGTGAGATATAACCGGATGGGTGGGAGTTAGACTGTATGTTTTTTACCCACCCAGCTATTCAGAATATTTTAGGGAGTCACAAAATACCCAAGAGCAGATGAATAAAAATAAAATTCTACGAAACAGAATGCCAGTGTCCAATATTGATTATATTCCCGAATTTGATTTTAGGATTTTAGGATTAAATTTTATGTAAGAAATAAATATGATTGCACTAAAACTTGATAGAAATCACCGATAAAAATCGGGAAAACTATATTTGGCACCAAAATTTAATGTAATTGTGTCGGATGAAAAGTCCGTTCAAGACACCCATATGATAAATATAATTTTGGAATTTTAGCATAATTGATCGTTGACACTTAGAGCTTCCATCAGAAAAAAATCACACAGGGTGCAAATCATCTATTAGAAAATCTTCAACCACGAAAGTATTATTCCAGTTCAAAGGGAAGTGATTTTTCGCAATAAAATCTGTATAAATAATGATAGCGTGGCAACGCACTATTCGACCTGAGAACATAGAATTACAGATAGTTCATATAAATGAAACACAGAGCGATCAATTGGAAAGTTGAAATTATTTTCATGGAAGACCATGTTGGTATATGCACTCATTTGAGAATTCCCTTCTCAAGATTATTTTTAAATTATCTGAACAGAAATATCTGAATTCCTGACAATCCAGATGTTGAGTCGTGAAGAATGCAGTACTGAACACCCTGTATATACAAGAATGTTTTTTATTTGTTATTTTTTTGTTGAATAACTTTGTTATGAATGATAAATTGAATAATTATAGTGCATATATTTTTTGAATTACTCGTGTCTATGTACTTAGTATCGATCTCTAGTATACTCATTTATCTAAAAAAAATTAATTAATTAATCCTCTGTTGATAATGAATTTGATGCAATTGAAAAATTCTTTACCCATGGCGAAGTTACCTATAATGCACTAGCTAAAACTCTTGCACCACTTGCCCCCAACATTATGTGGCACTTTCCAGGCAGAGATGAAAAAGATAAGACCATTTTTTGCGGCTTTTTTTATTTATCTTATATGTTTGACGACAACTATAGTTTTTCAGTTGAACCTCGAGATAATTCGATGAAGTACTCGACAAAACCTTTGTCCTACAAAATGGATGGTAGGACTGAAGAGTGCCCCACTCCCAACATGTACCAATGACGTGGTAATAAAAATTAATTAATAACCAGCGGATTTTTTTACTGTTGCTTGGTTAATATTTGTATAATTGAATGGTCATATTGTCCTACAAATTGAATGGTAGGTGTTCCCAGTCCTATGCTCCGAAATTGACAATTCCATGGTAAAAAAAATTTATTAATAATTGTAGGACAATGATAACACATGAAAGGTTAGTGTATTCTTCACCTAAATAATACAGTGTCCTACAAAAAAACGGGTATGTATCGCTAGTCCTACAAAAATTATTGAAAATAACGAATTATTTTGAAATTGTGGTTTAGCTAATTTAATATACTTTTATTCGTAAAGTAATGTTACTTTCAATGTATAATTGTTTGATCAATCCAAAAATATCATAATTTACTTGAAAAGCTCAAGAGAAAAGTGGGAAATTTTGTTTAGCTTTAATAACTTTTACAAACATATTGAAAACAACAGTAACAAAGTAAAAACATCGTAATAATCAATCTGCCCTTCGGGATGTTACATTCGCTTTAACAGATGCAGGAAAACCCGGAAAAACCTGCAACACCACATCGTCGTCTGAAGAGCTGAAATTTATAATTGAAAACTTTCAAAGAGGTCAGTCGAGTTGTGAAAATCTGCTCTACAGTAAAATAGAATGTATGGTATCTCCAGAGGCCTCAAATAGTCCAGTTCGAAAGAGATATTATATTTTACGGGGGCCAAGTGGCCAAGTAGTTAAAATACCGATCTTTTATCCACTCTGATTGCCGGTTGTGGTTTCGAAGTCTAGCGACTGCTTATATTTCTCTGATGGCCCGAGAAAGTGAAAAAGCACGTAAAAAGTGAGAATTCGTTAATCCTTGGCTCTCACAAGTTTCGTCTTTTGAAGGCTGTCGTTCTTAAAGGAATGACATCTGATTAACGGAAAAATCAATTTTAAACAACAATTGATGCAACTATCATCAAAGGACCCCGCACACATTTGATGAAAAAAAGTCTTACTGTGAAAATAACAAATTTTTTGGTATGTTGTAGCTGAAGCTATTCTGAGTAAAAGTCTCTATTGGCCCCACTCTATCGTATGACCAGATTCGGCGCTAGAGGCGACACAATGAATTTTGAGATTTTTGGAAACATTTGAATGTATAATAGAATGTCAAACCATTCATATCCAATATTGAACTAGTGAGATGTGAGCGACTGTTCATTACTGACATTCGTGAGAAATATGTTTCATAATACAGAAAAAACGAAACTGTTATTCTACAAAGTAGTCAATACTATAATCAATTCTCCGGTGTATGAATACGCATACGAGTGTATAAGTTGATTGAGTTTATCGTTGATGATCAATCAGAATGGATTTTTAAGTTTTTGACACCCTGTAGTTCGAAAACTGGCCATAGGATCGATCTGTGAACTGGACAACGTAATGAGGATGGCAGGTTCAAAAAATATCATATCAAAAATGAGGATAAATTGTCTACTTACAAAATATTTTGATCATTTTTTATTTATGGTCGAAATATCTGTAGGATGTGTTGATTTCATTGAAAATATGAACAGGATGTTCATGAAGTCAGTTGTGGAATCATATGCGACTGAAAGTTGGAATTTAGTCGCTGTTTTCCATCGTACAAGATAACCTCTCTTGGAAGGGATTCATGTTTTAAAGAGAAACATTCTCAATTGAAAATTGAATCAATAAATGACTCCTCTGGAAATGGAAAAACCCTACGATCAAATTGAAGTTACTTTTTGTAATATCTAACAGAAAACAGCTACTTCCCCGGCAAAAGCCACGCTGGACATTGAACTACATCTGATAGATATTGAGGAAGACCCTATATAACTTGAGAGAAAAAATCTGAAAGTGAAAATTTGCATTTTCATTCAGATAGTAGATTATTTATTGAATGTCCAGTTTCCATTGGAGACTCTTATCTATGAATGAGATAAGGGAGAATGTTATTCAGAAGTATCACTCACAGAAAATCGCTCATTCCATTGATGCGTGAATAATTGCATCTCTTTCGCTAGGCCTCCAATACATTTTGGTCGACAAAAATCTATTTCACTCTTCTATTGATTCAATTTTCAATTGCGAATGTTTCTCTTCAAAATCTGTAGGATAGTTAAGCCCGTGGCTTACGGTCTAATAGATTGATTTTACTGCCTTGAAATGAAGTTAACTCAATTGGTTTGTTTCACCATGAGCCATGAGCTTTAGATTTGGGTAAAACTAACAGTTAGCCATACAAGTTTTGCGCTCACCAAATCAACAAGACTTTCGCCTACGCAGTTCATTAGCTACTAATATCAAGAACTTTCGTGGACTTCACAATTTCGGAGCGTAGTACTGGGGACACCTACCATTTAATTTGTAGGACAATCTGACCATTCAATTATACAAATATTAACAAAAAAAAATCCGCTGGTTATTAATGAATATTTATGACCACGTCATTGATACATGTTAGGAGTGGGGGACTCTTCAGTCCTACCATCCAATTTGTAGGACAAACGTTTTTTCGAGTACTTTGTCGAATTATCTCGAGGCTCGACTGAAAATCTGTTATTAATGAAATTTTTGCACTCACCAAATCGACATGATTGACGCCTGCACATTTTATTAGCTACCACTTTCGAGAATTTTTGTAGAGGGAAAAGTTGGGCGTCTCAATAAAAAGAAGCTACTCACGAAGATTCAGCCTGTTATTGATAATTTTTTGTTACCATGGAATTGACAATTTCGGAGCGTAGGACTGGGAACACCTACCATTCAATTTGTAGGACAATATGACCATTCAATTATACAAATATTAACCAAGCGACGATCAAAAAATCCGCTGGTTATTGATGAATTTTCATTACCACGTCATTGGTACATGTTGGGAGTGGGGTACTCTTCAGTCCTACCATCCATTTTTTAGGACGAAAGTTTTTTCGAGTACTTTCGAGTACTTTATCGAATTCTCTCGAGGTTCGACTGAAAAACTATCTGTTATTAATGACTTTTTTTGCACTCACCAAATCGACATGATTGACGCTTGCGCATTTTATTAGCTACCACTATCGAGAATTTTCGTAGAAGAAAAGTTGGGAGTCTCGGCAAAATGAAGCTACTCAGGAAGATTCAGCCTGTTATTGATCTTTTTGAAAATAGGCGTGGGATCCCGGTCCATAATACTTACATTAGTATTACTATCATTTTGTACGACTTAACGCTATAATAAACTAATTGTATATTGAATTAGCAGACTCTTTTTTTGTTTTTTTGTATCCAACAAACGAACTAACTTGTTGAATGAATGAATTAGTTGACCAAACTGGTATCTTGAATAACGGTTGAAACTTTATTGAATCATTTTTTAGTGTATAAACGATAGGCAAAATAATGCGAATAATATCAACAATTTTTCCAAATGTCAAAGGTCAATGAGGCTGACTTCTGGGAGAGAAGCATATTTTTCCTGGCTATTGGCACGACCGATATTGAAAAATTATGAAGTGGCAACACTGACTCGGTTTTTGTACATTTTGAATTTGTAAAAAAATTTAAAAGTGTAAAAAGAGTTTCAAACTGATTCGAATGTTTACATGCCAGCGTGGATAGAAAAATATTGCCCGATTTACATTGATATAATTTCTGGTTTCTGGGTTTTAAAATCATAGCGGAATGTTGTCTTCAACATGAACATTAGGTGTGTCAGTGATGATCAGAAGAAGATGATGCAATGTAGCAGCTGCCATAGATTTTCAAATAAAAAATCCTGGCTTTTGTAGGTTGGAACTTGAAGTAACTGAATTCGAAAGTACGTGCATTTTGAGACATATAGGTAACTGTAAACAGTGTATGAATGGAATGAAGAGCATTGGTGAGTTTCTGAAAACCATGGAGGTTTTCAAATTTGAAATTGACATTTTGAAAAATTTAAGGCATAATAAATCAAAGTCAAGAAATTGATTTCAATTATGGTTTTGAATATGATATGCTTGATGAGAGATATAACGGAATGGCACATATAAAACAATTGATAATCAAATCAAAATATCTAGCCTGTTCTAATAATATAATATATGAATAGGCCACACGTATCAGAAGAGAACAAAGCATGGTTCCGTTGTGACAAGTGTGACTCATATGTTGGTTTCTATGGTTTCAAGTGGATTCTCGATAGTTTGAACACAGTCAAAGAAGCTTTTGAAGTTTTTTTTTTAATGTGCAAATCACCTCTAGGCAAACAACGACAAACTGAAGTAATATTCAAATCGCCAGAAGCTGCTCAATATATGTTGATAAATGAATAAATAATAACAGCTTAGTATCAAAATTTCCGATGACGGAACGAAATATGGTATCATGGGAGTTTTTAATTCTGCCTTTTTATACAGTTCTTCTACCGATAATACAATAAACCTCTATAGCCATTGATCACAACTGCGTTGATGACAACAGCGTCATTATTACTTCAATAATGAAGTTCATTTTACGGAACTGACTGATAATGTGAATAATACGCGAATAAACAAATATATTATAGTTATGGTTTTGTTTTGATGACAGCATATTTTGATATACAAAACAATTATGAATTCAAAACCTAATTTTGATTAATTCACAACATGTTAACTATCGAAATACAATATACTCACATTAAAGTGATCTTCACAACAATGTAAATGTGATATTGGAGATACTTCGTCTCTTCTAATAACTTAACACCATTGTTTACGTATTTTCGCATCTCTTGAAACAGAAAAAATGCTTTATTTAGTGTACTTATAATTATTGTGTTGTGGCATTCCGGTACTAGACAATACCTATAAAATGTATTTTTAGCATTTTCCATTATCGTAATAGCGATTAAAACTGCAAATCCCTAACCTAATTATTAAATGTCAATAGTGTCAATGCATTATAAACAACACTGTAAAATGCCATAGCAGAAGAAGAACAACACTAATCGCGCCATGTGACGTCATCCACAGGATGATTTTAATTCCGCCTTTTTATACAGTTGTTCAACTGATAATACCCAAGTGCACCTACTATGTTTTATCAAAAATCGCTTAATTTTTTCCACTTTCAAGAAAATTTTGACACACCGCCAGTTGTCCGATCAACATAAGGTTTGGTAGGTGTTTATAATTCAATTTTTCATGAAATTTTTCTTTTGAAGTTTGACAATTTGATTTTGAGGTACACACAAATTCCGATTGGAACCAAATATGGTATCCTGGGAGTTTTCAATTCCGCCTTTTTATACAGTTGTTCTACTGATAATACCCAATAAACCTCTATAACCATTGATCACAACTATATGAAAAAAGACCTATTACTATCACCACTCTCTTTCGATACGTTAATTTTTCGAATAATACCCTAGAATGTGACGAGTTAATGGTATTCAACACAATATCGCCTTTGTAAAAATACTTTGTGAAGAACTACTTTTTGAGGGAAGTGCACCTACGGTAGTTGATTTTTTCATTATTTCGAAAACTGTGTTTTATCAAAAAACGCTTAAATTCGTTCAAGCTTTCAACAAAATTTTGACACACCGCCAGTAGTCTGATCGAAATGAAGTTTGGTAGGTGTTTATAATCAAATTTTTCATGAAATTTTTCTTTTGAAGTGTGACAATTTGATTTTGAACTATACACGTATTCACATTGGAATGAAATATGGTATCATAGGAGTTTTTAATTCAGCTTTTTATACAGTTGTTCTACTGATTATACCCAATAAACATTTATAACCATTGGTCACAACTGCATGAAAGAAGACCAATTATTATTACGACTCTTTATCGATAAGCTCACATCTCAAAGTAGGTAATTTTCATTCTAAAATCAATGATGTATTTTACATATTATAATATATAATAAATAACCTTATTTTATATGTTGTTATCCTCAGAACTCGAACAAAATGAGAAACATCACTTCGCAGAAACTTTTTCTTTCTCAAGATGATATCAATTTGACCATCTATGAGATTTCGTAATCTATCAACCATCACCAACTTAATTAATTCAACTAAAGACAAAAGTTGCTGAATTAGTCTCTTTGATATAGTTGTTCTAGTTAGGGAGGCGGATTGGGGAATTTTCGGTAATACTCGAGCGTGGCAGTTTAAGACATGAGAGATACCTTGGACCTAATAGAACAGCCTTGTAAAGTATTTAGCTCTATATGTAGTGACGCGCGCCTAGGATAGACGATCAGATTAGTAAAAAAAAATCGATAGTCTGAAATACTCGAACGCGTCAGATTAAGATATTGGGGGTTGATTTTAGTGTTTTAAGACTAAATTTAACTAATCTGACGATAAGTGATTGACGCCACCTAGTTATAGGGTCGCGAACTTGTAAAAAAAAAAACGTTAATCCGGCATTCTCGAGCGCGTTTTTTTTTTTTTTTTGAATTGAAGAATATAATCTAAAACTTACTAAAAATACAAAATCTGCCGGTTTCCGCGTGACCGGAAGTGTGGAGGAGCCATTTCGTCTTCCGAAAAACGCGTTGCGGCATATAAGTCGCGAACGATACATTTTCCAAAAAAAAAATTTAAATAAACAAAAAAGGTAATTTTATTTTACACAAAAAAGGTCTCTTTACATTTTTGTCCAAAGTTAAAACTTTTTGACTTGAAGCATCATAAAAACTCAAACTCCCGGTTATTTGAGTATATCTCGAAAACTGAGGGTGTTAAAAAAAATGGATATGAAATAACGATGATTAAATTATGTGACTTTTATTATATCTCAAAAAAAATTTTTTTTCTAAAGCTTCTCGACAATTTTCGTGGACTCGGAAAAAGTTACGCGTATCTGTATACAAAAGTATTATTAACATGTACAGTTTCATGTATGTGTATTATTCAATAGCCTGTTGATCCTCAAATTGTTTTTTGAACGTACCGTAAGCAAAACGAAGTGAAGAATTGAAGCAAAAAAGAGGAATTTGCCATAAACATGTAATACAGACTGAGCAAACAATAAATAACACATTTCGTACTACATTTCATCTTCATTTACGTTGGTTATAACTATCGCTTTGTCATTCTTAAATTCCCCGTTTTATCAAGGAGAAAGAAAAGAAAAAAAAGAAACCAAAAAACCTTTCCGGTCAGATTAAGAGAACCCACCAACATTTTTGTCAGATTAAGAAAATATGCTTTCAGGATACCGAGATAAACCTCCCCTATGAAAATCTGACGCGCTCGAGTATTTCAAAAAAACTTTTTTTTTTTGCATTTTCAAAAATTCATTGTAACTTATGGTCACGCCGAAATCGTCAGTTTTTTTAAAGGGAGCTTCCTTGGGGCCTACTTAACACCCCTTCCGAAAATCTGACGCGCTCGGGTAAATTTTTTTTTTTTTGCATTTTTGACTACTTTATATGCCTACACCCACCACGCAAACCGGCAGATCAGTATACCGTTGTTATCAGAGGCACTTGAGGCATACGAAGTATAAATATCTGATGCGCTCGAGAATGCCCAAGTAACGGTTTTTTAAAACATTTTTAAAAACCGTACACGCGAAACCCACCGCTAAAATGGTTTTTACCATACGAGCTTTTCTTTTCGAATTTATTTTATCTTTCGATTGTGATAGGTCTCGACGGCGCCGTTGAATTACGCCATTTAGCTACCTCGCCTCCCTAACTATTCTGCCGATAATACCCAATAATACTTTATAAAGATTGATCACAACTGCATGACTAATTATATCATTATTATTATTCTTATTATGACCTTTTAAAAAGTCCATCTTTTTGAAGTATGCTTAATTCTAAAATCATAAATTATGATGTTAAATTATAATGTTAATTCCGTTTCATACCATCTCGAATTTTCCGAATGAAACGTACTTCAAAAAACTTAAATCACCAAAACAGGTGTAATTATCAAAATCAGTATAATGTTGGTTGAAGGAAACGAAACGTCGATCATGATAAATCTTTCATCTAAAAGCTTCAGTTGAATTTTTCTCATTATTTTACAACTGTGACCAGAAAAAAATAAACCAAAATAACTTGAAAATTTCACACCTAATGTCATATGAATGGCTTTTCTGTTACACAACCTGTTTTTCATCAAATGTGAGGATTTGTTTCCGATATTCTCAGATATACATACCAACATACTTAAATGAATCATATAAATAGCATAGGAACCTACATATGCTAATAATCTGGTGAATATATTTTGACGAACATTGAATCAAAGCTCTTACATGAATAAATAATTTAATGTTCAGATTTTTTTTCTCTCATCCACTCTTGTTTTGCAAAACATATGAATTAATATTTCAAGAACATTAATCTAGAGTCAACATTAATAGAGAGATTTTGTTGAAAAAATTTCGTCTTTAGGGTTGGACACTTGAGTAAATATCCATTAAAGTAACTGATGGTTCCTCTGTCGGAATAGTTTGTCAAGCCGGATCAAACGGCATCCTCAACTCATTTATCGGTTGGAGAGTGGGATCGAATCCCAGCGTGGTCTTCGGTCCCGTGCATGGCATCACACGATGAAAGGTGAGGGCTGCGTCGTCCCTAGCTTACACAAGTCTGTTTAGGCCTTCTGAGGGTTGCGCGGGTTGCGCAGCCGGTTGACGGAAATACATTTTTTCAAATAATTTTTATTGCTAGTTCTAAGTATATAATTTTGGGTTATGACAACCTTCTTTTTCTCCAAACATCCCACGAACTAATTAGGTGATAATAAACGATGTAGGTGGCTTTAGAATGAATTCTGATGCTCTCAACCAAACCTGTACCATTATTTTTACCTAACAAGATGAATAAAAAATGCTCAAGCTCACCTTGTCCAGGTTATTCACTTATTTGGTTATATACTGGGACGAGTCGATACCCTTCTAGTGTTACTTGATTGTGAACATGAAGTACTCGATTACTTTGTTTCTTCTGATAGTTTCAGAACCTACTCGCAATACATGTCAAAACCCAAAAAATAATTGAAAGTACGCAGATACAGAATGAAAAAGGACTCAGATTCAGGTAAGTCAGTTGCAAATTTCATTTCAATACCGATTACTGTAAAAAAAAACATGTAATCAAATGTACCTGTAGTGTTCAGTGATGATGATGAACATCTAATTATACAGTAAAAATTTTCAAGTTAAGGCAGCCAAACAGAATATTTCATATTGCAATTATTGAAGATCTACATTTGTAACTTCTCATTATGCAAAAATAATTCAGAAAGTGAAAAGTTGTCTGCCTTGTGGAATGACGACTATAATAATGATAATAGTATGGCAATGTGGGCAGGCACCTAAGAATATGATATGCCACTTTACAAAAACAACCTTCAGGAAAAGGACTTGAAATGAAACATCTTGGACATAAACGCAATTTAATATACAGTGCGTTCATAAAGTGTGGAAACGCTCTATTATCTTACGAGTTTATTATTTTCGGAGGAAAAGCTCGGACAGGTCGATTTTGTTTTTCAGTTTTCCACTTAAAAAAAAAAAATTTCCCCCACCACCTTTCAAGATATGACGTCATCGATATTTTTTTAAATTGAAAGGGTATATTTTTATGCCAAAAATTGAAAGCCTGTATTTTTCTGAGTTCAACCATATCACATACAGTTCGATTTACAGTATACCGAGTATAAAGGAAACCAGTGTTCATATTTTCAACATTCATTTAATAATTTATTTGCTATCAAAATATCATAGGTTAGTAGTGAAAATAAACAAATGAGAAATCTACAGCAAATGCTCGAATTGAGCTCCTTGGGTCAGTTGACAATATCCAAGACGTCTAATGAATTCTTGGGTTACGTTAGACAGCACCTCTGGTGTAATTAGTTGAATTTCAGTCCGAATTCTCTCCTTAAGGTCTTCCAAATTGGTGGATCGGTTTATGTACACTTTACTTTTTAAGTAACCCCAGAGAAAGAAGTCCATGGGAGTTAAATCTGGGGACCTAGCAGGCCATTCAATTTGTCCGCGTCGGTCGTCCAATCCAGCGATTGGGGAACGTTTCATTAAGAAAATCTCTAACAACTCGAGCATAATGAGACCAAATAGAAGAAACTATTCTATCAGGTTGGTTGATGTCTGGGAATGTCTCAGTTAAATAAGGAACCACATAAGTTTGTAACATTTCCAAATCATTTCCACTTGTCACATTACCGTCAAAAAAATATGGTCCTACAATGGTATTCCTGAGAATCCCAGCACCACAGTTACTTTTTGGGTATATTGGGTATGAGCTTCCATTGTCCATTTGGGATTTTCTGTTGCCAAATAACGACAATTTTGTGTATTCACAGTACCGTTTGTAAAAAAAGTTGATTCGTCGAAAAATAAGACATTAATTTCAAACCCATTATTTTGATTGCACACTTCTTGCATAATCTCACAAAACTCCATGCGTCTATCGAAGTCGTCTTCATTAAGTTCATGTATGAGTTTAATTTTACATGGATGTAATTTAGCTTTTCTAAGAATTTTCTGTACAGCACCACGACAGATCTCATTGTTGTCAGATAAAGTTGTAATTGAACAATGAGGATTTTCTTCAATTCCAAGTAATACATTCAATTGAGTTTCTTCGGCAACGGTAGGTCTGCCACTCTTAGGCTTATCCCTAACATTGCCAATTTCATTGAATTTATGTAATATTTTGCTCACCGTCGATTTGTTTATTGGTTCTCGATTGGGATATTTTTCATTGAAGATTTCGCATACTTCTGCCATACTTCTTTTACGATCGCCGTAACCTAAGATCATCAGAACTTCTATTCTCTGTTTTTTTGACAGCACCATCGTTATTTCAAATAATTGCTTTTAGGATAATATTCTTCAGAAAGTTATTGCTGACTTATAATGGTAACTAAGAACTTATTGTCTGGTTGCTAGCTTTCATATGTTTGCTTAGCCTACTATTCAAGTGTAGCAATATACTCGTACTAACTACTGAGTAATTCTCAGGTTTACGTTGCAAAATGAATAATGAAATGAATGTTGAAAATATGATCACTGGTTTCCTTTATACTCGGTATACTGTAAATCGAACTGTGAGATATGACGTATGTGGTATGGTTTAACTCACAAAAATGCAGGCTTTCAATTTTTGACATAAAAATTTTCCCTTTCAATTTAAAAAAATATCGATGACGTCATATCTTGAAAGGTGGTGGGAGAAAAAATTATTTTTTCCTAAAAAAAAGATTGAAAACTGTAAAACAATCGACCTGTCCGAGCTTTTCCTCCGGAAATAATCAACTCGTAAGATAATAGAGCGTTTCCACACTTTATGAACGCACGGTATACCTAGAGAATAGGAAAATTATGTAAACAAAACGTAAACACTTCAATAGAAAATATACACAATGGAGCAATAGACCTTCACTTCAAATGTGCGACCGGCTCCTACGAGTCTACCAATTCGCGATTTAACAATGTGCAAGCAGATTGAGTGATAAAAGGCGGATTTATACACACCACTTTTTCATTAATCTATAACTTTCATCAAATGTTATTAAACTTAAATTTACATAAAGAATTTTGATTCCTTCATGCACTCGCTTTATTCAATTTATCGGGCTTTTCTCGAAACAAAAAGAGAAGTAGTGCTACTCACGTAGCTTTATCTCCCGAACACAAATCCGAAATAATTTTGAGGGCTCTCTTATACTTTTCGAGTTATGACCTTCTGAATCTTGAAAATCTACCATTTTCAAACTTGATTTTCTCAGCGAAAAATCGCACAAAATGCCTCCTTTTTTTGTTGACACTCATTTGAGACCCCAGTCTGGGATTTATCATACAAAAAATGTATATTGATGCACTAAATCAGTTAGCATGCCGTCGTCGTACATATTAATAGTTTTAAAGGTCTCAATGGTATTATTTATAGACTTAACAATAAGTACTTTGCGCTTTTATTTAATTTTGACAGGTCTTTTTAATTTGCGAAGGTTATATCACTTATGTCCTATAGGTTATATTTGTAATTTCTCTTTCCTCAAGAGATAAAAGTTGGTTATGTCTTAAATAATAGGTAAAGAAAAATAAAAGTTAAATTGGATACATAAATGGCTTCATGCAAATACACAGTTTCAACATATTAGTGAAAGGGCTTAATGAAAGTGAAGATACAAATCAAAGAAAAAGTGGTGTGCATGAAAATCAGCCTAAATAAATTTTCGAGTTTGTTGCTTCTGTCACTTATAAAAGAAAATATCATTTGTCGTAATCTGTGTCCTCAATATTGGTAACTTGCCCTAAGGTTTCAACTAATTGAGTTGTCTTTACTGAATAATTTGAAACAAAACTTAAAAGGTCGCTGATAAATACCGTTGGAAAATGAATCCGATAGAGGAGCCCACCCAGCATTTTATTTAGTATTTATACAAGTCACCCATTGTACAAATGAGAGATTATAGTTCAAGTGATTTCTACTACGAAAAAGCAGCTGGAGAACTGGCCAGTGGGCACCGTTGCCGAAAAAGATACGTATTTCATCTTGGACTACCTATTATCATTTATTTCGCTTTGGAGATCATTTAGGAAGAAATGATTGGTGAAATAGTTATTCCGGAATAATATTTTAGAAAATACTCAACGTTGATAATTCATTTCTGTCATGTTCAACAACGGTAATCAGAAATTTGTGTAGAGATTCGTTTTTATATTGACGCACTTGTCAACATGCCAATTGTCCTGGAATGTGAAATAGGGTCATCCTCGTTTACCACAAAACACAGCGCCAGTTGTAGAGGAATATTTATCCTTGAACATGGGATTCTTAAGTAGTCATAAATAATCTATAAGTGAAAAAACCTGCCAAAAATGTACAAACATATTCTCTCAAGAGTTTTTATTATATGTGAAATAATTTTCACAACAAATATTTAATTCAAAAAAATATAAAGGTTTTTTTGATGAAAACTGTCCCGTTTTAGGGAGTATTATTGTGATTAACATGGTTAACCGTATATTTTTTTAAAATAGGAAACTAATTTTTATATTAATTTACTCATCAAACTCATTTTGAAATGATAACAAAGTTTTAAAGATGTTTTATTCACAACAAATAAATATGAACAATATATTACTTTCTTAGTAAAAGTGCAACTGTCCCGTTAAAGGGATGATTGTGGTTAAAATGGGTTATTTTCAAAATGGGATAGATATTTTTATGTTACTTTACTTATCGAACTCATTGTGAAATGTTTCGATTGAACAGAAGGAGCGATCCACTATTGAAATGAACAAACTGAAATTGACATGACAAGACATTATCAAAATGAACAAATGATAACAGAGATTAAGAAGGAATGCAGTAATCGCAGAGAAAGTTTTCCCCGTCGTCCTTTGCTCCATTGAAAGCATCATGCACCATTCTCCTTTTATTACTCTCACTAAAAATTTTTTCACAATCAAAGCATCCAGGGTGACTGTCTCCTTCAGATGCGTTAGAATCCATGCCCTTTCCAATATTCAGCCCTATGCTGAATCACTTCCGTTATGGTTAGCGATCAGACGTTCTCCCAACTTAATGGCAAATTGAGTTGGGATAACGTCTGACCGCATATGGCTGATTGCCAACTGTTTTTTTATTTAATTTTTCCTATTCCAATCTTTATATTAGGACATATTTAAATTTCTTACAATCGTTTTTTGCTCAAATGAATTTTATAATTTTGTTTTGTAAGGAGTGATGATTGAAACAACAGTTTCACCACTTCTTTGCTTTCCGGAATTCTGTTGTGGTTTCTTATTAATCACTTTGGTAGAGGGTACAATTATTTCCAGGAAGAAGTACAGAGTCTCGCTCGAAACTTCTTCTTGTCTTTTCGACGTTGAAGGTTGAGGCGTGTAGGGTTTCTCCTCTTTTGATATTTCCGATGGTCTTGATAGTGTTTCAGATAGTACTTCTTTTTGAACCTCATCTACGTTATAATTTTTATTGAGATTTGAAACAGTTTCCGCAACTTTTCCAATATTATTCTGAACCTGAAACTTTTCGGGAATATCAGTAGATTCTGCAGCAGAAAACATATCTTCGGCGAAAACATTACGATCAACTGAATATATACCAGTCTTTCTAATACCATTAATTACGTTTTTAGGAGTGCTGGCTGACCACTTTTTCAGGATTACGTAGAACACATTCAACTTCTTGACTGAAGAAATTTGAAAGAGAAACCATGAATGAAACATCGAGGGGTACAATGCGAAAGTTAACACAGAATAGTACCAGAATAATTTCTGGCATTTTCTATAACGTTCAAGTTTTCTGTGTGGGTTTTATGTCCATCTAAAATCAACAATTCACCAGAGAACTTGAAAAAATGGTCAAACATTTGCTCAAATCAATCAAGTTGCATATAACCTGTGGAATGGCAGGCACAAAATTGTTCCAGGAGGCGTACCATATCTAAACCATTTCTAATATGTAGAAACATTGCTATTAGAGATTTAGGTACCAGCAGCATTCATACAAATATCTGCGGTGTATGAAGTGCCACGTTCAGCAGAAGTAAGTGACCATACTTGCTTACATCCTGTTCGCTAAAGGCTGTTATCTAACTATCTTTATTCAGCGACTCTACAAAACGTTTTAAAACATCTGTCAAATCTGACATCTTCCACATTACATGACATTTCAGAAACAATCATCGAAACGAAACTATAGGATCATCTAAATTAGTGTGACCCATCCACATTTCTACCCCCTGGTGAAGGAACCTCGTTCTCTTCACCTTCAACTTGTATACGGCACAATCGAATAACTGGACGTCACAAAAGAAATATTCTCTTCTTCACGCCTGCAACGCAAATTCTCCTATCACTCCCAGGAAATACCTCAGCGATTTCTCCTTTTTCTGTTTCGATATTTCTAGTTAGGACAACTCGTTTTTGACCTCCTATGGTTTCTTTATCGACAACAAATGTATGCTTCTTCGTCATCGATCTGGTTTGACTGGGAAATCATAGTTGTTTCCACTACTGCCTCCTCATGTGACAACTGTCGAACATATCCTTTCTCAATGTAACTTTTCATTTTCTTTATATTCTTTGCTCAATTCTGAACTCTTCTTCAGTATTTTTTTGAGGAATCCTAGTCTCTGGATCACCATGTTTCCACATTCTGGTAATTTCACTTCTTTTTTCCTCCGTAGTAGCCCTATTTCGTCGCAATTTCCTACCTTTATTGCGGTCTCTTTCATGTCTTCAAAATTTTCTTTGTTTCTTTGATAACATGTGCAACTACTCCGAATCCTTCAATAGAAAAAGATGTTCTTAGCATTTCCTCATGTTTCTTGTCTTCCTGTTGGCTATCACAAATATGGAGTGCGTGAGCAGTATATTGGTTATCTTTCGTCAGACTCAGTCCATGGAGAGACCATCCTAACTTACATTTGGTGGCCATTGGAAGTGAATGAGAGCCATTTCTCAGTTGCCTTAGAACTGTCAGGTAGATGTTATCTTGACCGATAAGAACGAGAGGTTTTTGATTGACAGAACTATCTATCGGTTGGTCCCTCAAATGAGCATATCGAATCCAGTTCTCCATATTGACTGTCTGGGCTCGAAGACTCAAGTTATGAACTGTACCTAAATTTTTCATGGTATAAACCGTATGATATGGTTTATCTCCTGAAGTATCAATATTGATTCTTTCAGAATTCTCAAGCTTTGAAACAGTTTCATTAGTCCATTGTAAACATATTTTTTCTGCCTCTCCAGATAGACCAAGTACGCTTGTAATTTTTTCATCGACCAAATTCACTGTCGAAGCTTCATCAAGAATTGCTAAAATTGTCATTGAACCTCTTGGGCTAAATAATTTCACAGGTAACATTGGAAGTAACACCTTCTGAGATACATCTTTCACCGCGAAAACCATTTCATTGTGAAGTTCTCTGTCGTTGTGGGTTGTAGCTTCAGTAGAGGTGTCCCTTGGTGGATAAGATTTGTGTAGAAGAGGGTGGTGAAAAATATGCAACCGTCAATTTTGCATTCCTGGCGTCGACTACATCTAAAATTCTGATGACCTTTGTTCAAGCAGATGAAATATAGCTTTTTTGTCGTGATGACCTCCCATCGTGTTTCTACATAATCACGTTTCATCATAGAAAAATCTTCAGTTGTATGTTCATTATCGCAGTAAAAACAAGAAGGTTTTCTGGGTACATCTTTCGCATTCAAAATATTTTCATTCTTCCGTAAATTGGACACCTTCATTTCAAAATATTTGTCATCAGAAATGCCAATCTTCTTGTGAAAAGTTACGTAAGAAGCAGCGACAGCTAAGCCATTGACCCATTCACAGAAATCTTTTGACGAAACTTTTCCAGCTTTCCCCTTCACTTCTTTTCCACACCTCAGCCTAAGAATATCTGGCATTTTACTGAAATAATCTCTTATCAGCTGTGGATTATTCAGGTGGTCAGATGGAAGTAATGACTTTATTGTTGAAACCAAGTTCCTTACTTCGTTGGAGAATTGGATAAGCTTCACAACGTTAGTCTCTCTGATTAGTGAAAAGGCCTTAATTCTGTTTATGCACTAGCGGGCGGTAAAGTACACTTTACCGCCCGGTTCGCCGGGTGTGAAGTGGCACTTTACCGCCCGTGGGCGCATTATAGCCCGGCGGGCCGTTAAGTGGACAAAATTCTCAAATTGTCTATACTCACACATCATTTCATGCAATTCCCAACACGAATTAGGATCATTTCAGTACAATAGAGCAATACTCTTTCTAACATTTGTTCATAATCGTTGGCAATTTTTTCGGTGATGATATATTTATTTGAAATAGATTCTCCAATATAGCACTCAGTTATCATAGTTTCGCATTCCTCATATTATGTTACCCTTAATTATTGTATGCATAATGTATGAAACGTGTAGACCATTGCAATTCAAGTCAGTATTTGTGGTTCGCGCTATAAAACCGCTAGTGCATAAAATTTTGTACGTATCACGTGCGTAAAATGCGTTTAAGGCCTTCGGCGTGTGATTGCCCTCGGCTAACGTCATCGGGCCATCATCCACGCCGCAGGCCATAAACGCCTACTTTACGCCCTTGATACATAAATAACTATTATAATTACATCAATCATGTGTCTTCAATCAACGCGTCTTCAGTGTATCCAAAACTATTTCGAGATTATCAGATGAGAGCAACAATCCTGCCACTGCCGATTTCGCTTCACCCCGTAGACATTTCTGAAGCCTAATCAAAATCTCATCTGAACTATATTCGCACATCTTGATAATCTGGTTATATCGCTGGTAAAACAATGGCGAATCTTCACTGTTACCATCAAACACGGGAAAGTCTTTGTCAAGAACGTGCCTTGCTAACATTTAATTTTGTCCATTTGAAGAAGAAACACTTTTTATCGCATCAGCAATTGTTTGACATAACATTTGTATGTCACCCTGAGGTTGTCTTGAAGTTTAATTTGTAGTAGCGATGGCTGGCGAATCCACGAAACCGTATAATAATAATAATAATAATCGTTTTTATTGACAGTCATCCAAATTTACAAAGACTTATATATTAGATATAAATTCATAGAGACTGGTCAAAAGGCAGAGTTCAATCTAGTTAGAGGTCACCTTCATTCTCAAGATCAACATTTCTTATCAATTCAGCTACGCAATCCTGATGTCTCAGTTCCTCATTTCTGTCTGATCCTTCACGCGATGATTCACTATTAGTTCCATCCATACCTGCTTCCAATTCCGCTTCTTTCATTTCATGTTTTATTTTCAGTATTCGCATTTTGATTTCAATCTCCTTCTGTTTCATTTCTAAATCTTCTTTTGCTTTTTCTAGCTCCTGCCTTTCTTTCTTTATCTGGATGGCCCAGCTTTCTTTTCTGAAGATCTACTGAAAATTGCAAATTTCTGGATTTTCTAGACGATCTGGCCGTACTGACTGGCAAATCTTGTCTATGTGAGTTCTGTAGTTTTCTTCCAGTGGTGGACTCATGTTCATTGGTAGCAGAATGTGAATTTGACGGCCCCGCTGCTGATGTTCTTCCCGGAACAATCAAGAAATTGGTACTCATATGCTTCACGGTACCAAAACCTACTGGCCACGTATAATCATCGGGAAGATCGCGAACACCAGCTGTCTGCGGTCTCATTCTCTCTTTACTGTTCTCCATTGTTGCTTCCGTTTGGCTCGAAAACCAAAATGTTCGATAAAGGCTGTTTTCTAACTATCTTTATTCAGTGACCTCACAAAACGTTTTTCAAAACATGTGTCAAAACTGACATCTTCCAAATTACATGATAATTTAGAAATAATCATCAAAACGAGACTATAGACTTATCTGAATTAGTGTGACTCATCCACACGTCCTTTTAATCCAATCACATTCGAAGGACTCTGTACAATGGTGATCTCTGTCTCAGCAACGTTGTAGATTTCTGATGGAGACTAATTAGTTTTTTGTTGAAGTGGTTCAAGTGAGTAAAAAAATTTTGAAAAATTTAATTGGTTGAAACTTCTAGCACGTGCGGGTGATGTTGCTTCTGGAATTCGGAGGGACAGTCTACTTCTTGTAAGTACATATTGCAACCACTGCCAGCCAGCTTTCTTCTTAACGATACCCAAGTGGTCGTTTCAACTTCAGGAATGGGAATAATACGTGATTCTATTTTGTAAACGTTTATTACTAACAACATCATCTTTTTAATGAACAACAATAACATAAACAAAAGGGCTCGGCATCATGATGAATAAATATTCATCTTGTAGCACCCCCACTTGATGAGGAGACGACATTTTCAGAACGAGGGTCTTACTGTTTCTGACGACTTTTTGAACAAAATGATGTTGTCCTTCGATATGTTTCGTTCTAGCATGACGGGATGCATTTTTTGATAAAACAATTGCACTTTTGTTATCGCAGTAAATGGTGATTGGATGGTTTACATCTGTTTGTTGAATTTCCTCTACAACGTGATGCAGCCACTGAGCTTTCTGAGTTGCTTGTGAAAGTGCAACATATTCGGCTTCGGTTGTAGATCTTGCCACCGTCTGCTGACTTTTACTCAGCCAGCTTATAACACTATTTTCAATTTTGAAAATGCAACTACTCGTAGATTTCCTTTCATCTCAAGCATCCGCATGATCAGTGTCTGTATACCAATGTATTCTGGTGTAATTACTACGCGAGTATATCAGTTTGAAGTTCTTTGTACCTTGCAGACATCTGATAAGTCGTTTGACAGCTGTCCAATGTTCTGGTCCTGGATTCGAATTCTATGTGCTGAGAACCCCCACTGCAAATGCTATATCAGGACAAGTAGATTGGACAGCATATAGTAAGCTTCCGATTGCCATCTGGAATGGAACATTTTTCATATTCTCTTCTTCAGCATTCTTTGGACATATCAGTTGACTGAGTTTCTTTCCAACTTCCAAAGGTATTGAAACTGGTTTACACGCAGTCATGTTGAATATCTTGAGAATTTTGTTGATGTATGCCTCTTGGACCAAATATGTTTGTCCAGTTTTTTTTTTCTTGTGATTTGAATACCCAAACAATAATGAGCTTCTGCAATATCTTACGTTTCAAATTTATTTGACAGTTTTCTTTAGAACCAAATTTGAATGTCATTATCATTTGAGAACAGAAGAAGATCATCTACATAAATGGCTACCATGATGATTTCCCTCCTTTAAAAATTATAACATACGAAAGTATCAAATTTTGCTTGCATCAAACCCATACTCGTCATCTCTTCATTTAGCCTTCGATTGCAAAGTCGACTGGACTGTTTTAGACCATACAAAGCCTCTTTTAATCTACATACTTTCTTGGTTCCTTCACTTTCTTATTCGAAACATTCTGGTTGTTCCATATACAGGGTGTCCGGTAAACATTGTACAATATTGAAACTAGTGATAGACCAGGTCATGACTGTTCAGAATATCGGAATTTCACCTCAGTAAAAATATCACTGTTTTCGAGATAATGGGCATTTTAAGAATTTCTGAAAAATCGCTACCTCACCTTGGATTTTTGAGTGCCAAGTATAAAAATTGAGACAAATTCAAATATCTTTGCTGCTGAAGATTACTGATGAGTGATGATTTTAGACGTACAGAACAGTTTTTCAGAAAGTGAAAAATAATTTCAAGAAATGAGGGAAAATGACAGATTTGAGTTTCATCAATTTTTTAAAAAAATGTTTGACATCATTGTCTGAAAGAAACATAACCAATTGAAAGTGGACGTTCATTTCAAAAGAATGCTCATTTTGTTCAGGCTCTACCATGATATGAAACAAACTATAATTATTTTTGGAGGAAGTGATTTCCATTGAATTACGCGTGGTTTTATTCTAGGCTTCCATCAACTTTTATACTTACGCCCAAAAATTATTTTATGTCATACTAGTTCATTAGTTTGTTTTTATTGCTTAGTTACCAACTATCTAATGTCGTACTTTATGCCCGTGCGGGCATAAAGTTCATTTTATGGCCTGCGCGGGCATAAAGAGAAATAACTTTGTCAGAAATTCCAAAATCTTCGTTCATTTTGACTTCTAACTTTGACACATATAAAAACTATTGTGATTTTATGACATTTACGTTTGTCAACATTCACCTAACAACGATAGTGTCTACTATGATAAAATGGCAATGTTATTAATTCAAACCGGATTTTTTAAAATACTGATTTGTATTGAGATCGGATTGCAATAACGAACTAGTATTACATAATATCATTTCGATTTTATCAAGATAAAATGTGGAAATGATTATTAATAATAAAGAATAGACTGTTTGGTAGCATTGAATAGTATGTCAAAAAAATTAATTTTTCATGTAATTAAGCCTAATAAAATTATCGAAATGAAAATGTCGATTATCCGACATGGCACCGATTAATACGAATTCTGGTGATAAATGTCGCAATTGTCCAACATCCAGATTCCAACGAAGTTTCAGAGACCGACAGACCAAATTGCAAAATATTTAAGAGGTGAATCCTTTTCGAAAATCAAAAACTTTTCTAACTCCTATGTTGTGTCCGTAGAAGAAATAGTTTCCTGATGAAAAAATAAAATACAGCATTGTGCATGAACGGATTTTCTGTAAATAGAATTGAAAAAATCTAGTTGGTGGCTGTCACATTTTGTTTAACTTGTGACTTCTGTCGTAGTTTTTTGAAATTATTCCGCTTGTTTCATTCAGTGGTATTTATTTCTTTGTCATGCCGTACACAAGTTATACTCCCCGAAAATATGCGCACATGCACTGCATTTATGGTGAATGTGGAGGAGGTGCTACTGCTGCAGCAGCGCTTTATGCAGAACGATATCATTTGAAAAAGTTCTTCTTGTAAAGATGTCGTCTCTGCATACGAGTGGATTGGAAAAACCATTTTTGTAATATTATTCAGTGCGATGTTGAATAATCGTTATTGTGGTTTATAGTGTATGTTGATTCAAAAAAACGTTGAATTAGTATTCACTTCTGTACATCTCATTGAATGCTTCTGAGCAGTTGATTCGTTATTACTCATAATTATTCAATCACTTCATCTTGAAAGTATGAAAATAAGACATTGACAAAGTCTAATGGAGTTGATTTTAGCTCAGAATAACATCACACCCCAAAATAATCGAAATTTTACTCCTTCCAAAAATAATTATGGTATGTTTTATATCAACATGGTGGAGTCTGGAGAAAATAGGCATTATTTCGTAATAAATATCTACTTCCACTTGGTTATTTATTTATTTATTCATTTATACATTGTTCTACAGGTTACACCCAACTACAGAACAGGGATACAGGTAAAATAAAAATATAATACAATTTCAATAAAATGACAATATCAAAATTACAATAAATAACGAGAAAACAATACATACTGAATCAACAGAGTTAAAATAAATCACAGACATATCATAATAAAACGTGTACTAAAAAAGTAAGGAAACAACTTGCTGATTTGGATATTTCGACAACTTCGACACTTAGTTAAAAGTATTAATACCTACATACAGATTTATGGGAGGTAAAAAGATTTAATCGCAGAGACATAACAATGAAAGATGTCAAGCTCACAGCTAGCCGAATTGCATTTGACACATGTTATGTGGATATATGTTGTCCGATCTTTAGGAAAGAAGTTTCAGGAAACGCCGTTGTACTGATTCAATTTTCTCTATATACAGCTGATGAGATGGATTCCAGATTATTGATGCGTATTCTAATTTAGATCTGACGAATGCATAGTATAATGTTTTCGATGTAGATGGGTCGGAGAAATCTTTCGAGATTCGAACTATGAATCCATACATCCTATTTGCGGCAGTCACAGTAGACTCAATGTGAGGCACAAACGAAAGTTTGGTGTCAAAGGTAACACTAAGATTGACGAATGTGGCAGGCCTTTCAAGTGGAATATCGTCTATTGCATAATGATATAAAAATGGCTGATTTCTGAGTGTGAAGGTCATAACATTTCATTTACTTGCATTTAACGGAAGATTGTTATGTGAACACCATTGCTCAATGCGTTTCAGATTATGGGAGAGTTGAAGAGAGTCCTCAGTGCAGTTAATCTCACAATATCATTTCAAGTCGTCCGCATATATCAAACAGTTGACGTCAATCACTTGAACTATGTCATTAATGAAAGCGTTGAAGAGCAGTGGGCCGAGATTGCTACCTTGAGGGACACCTGAGGTAGCCGCATATTCTACAGATTTGAAGCCATTGAAAGTGACATACTGACGCCTATTAGTGAAGTATGACACAAAGAGGTGAATGAGGGTCTGAGAAAAGCCATACCTGTACAATTTCGATAGCAGTATTCCAAGATCAAGTCTGTCGAAGGCTTTCGAAAAATCTGTGTATATAAGGTCAGTTTGAGATCAGCAATATATTGAGTTATATTGAAGAGGTTCGTGGTTGTTGAGCGACCTTTCATGAAACCGTGTTGAAGTGGGGTGATTTGGTTGCTAAGATGAGGGTACACACATAAAAAGAATTTCTTCCTCTAATGCAATAAATAAGCTTTGCTTCAAGAGTATGGCTTGTTTATATATACTGGAATAAACGATTTCTCGATCTGAGCATTTTAAATTTCCAATTCTGTACTCTCTGATCAAACGTATAGATTGCTTGGATGATAAAAAATATATATTCTTT
Organism: Chrysolina oricalcia; assembly: GCA_944452925.2. Lineage (NCBI taxonomy): Eukaryota > Metazoa > Arthropoda > Insecta > Coleoptera > Chrysomelidae > Chrysolina > Chrysolina oricalcia. The sequence continues at coordinate 46,654,065 of OX101815.2, read as the reverse complement.
GTGTGAGTAAACCAACTTTACTCAAAATAAGAAACTCATGTTACATAGGTCAAGACAATCATAATCTTCATTGATAAATTACTTCTCTTGAATCAAATTGCACAAATTCTCAACATTAGCTATGCTCATTTCATACCAAAAGACTGCTATGTTTGGATGAATGAAACCATATTATTGAATTAAGATACAGCTCTTCATTTGAGAACTTCACTGTGTTGGGGTGTTGAAATATTCGCTTCAATTAAAACTACCATATTGCTGACTAAGAAGACTATCAGTTGCTTGATCAGAATTACTTGGATTCAAAAAAATTTAATCGAAAATGAAATACAGGCACATGGTTCAAATTCAAAGTGGTATTTAGACATCTCAAAGTATTTTAGTAGTTGGATTTGGATTTGAAAAACTGATGGGTTGGGGAATCTCTGAAGAGATTATTGATAATTTCAAAGGTAAGTGTAGGACATAATATCAAGATAAGGTTAGGTCAGGTTGCCATATAGTATATTGTACGCTCGTACTACAAAATTTCATATACCTACTCGTGGGAAATGTATGTAATTTTATGCTCATTGTACAATATATTATATAGAAACCTGACCTAAACTTATCTTGATATTATGTCCTACACTTACCTTTGAAATTATCAATAATCTCTTCAGAGATTCCCCAACCCCTCAGTTTTTCTTCCATATCCAATTCCAAATACTAAAATACTTTGAGATGTCTAAATACCACTTTGAATTTGAACCATGTGCCTGTATTTCATTTTCGATTAATAATAGCTTCGACTATAAACAGAAAACAGCCGGCAAACAGGGGTGCGACTGCGAATAGTGCGTAGTGGCCGGTGTGGAACTCAGAAGTGCGATCAACAATCACCCGTGATCAGAATGCCATCGTTAAAGGTTACTTGTATGTCAGTAAGTATTTCGAAGAGGATAATGAATGTACTTATCATTAGACAAAGATGGGGGAACATAAATATTGATCACAAATAAGGACGTTGCATCGGATATTATTTTAACCATGACAATATCTACAGAGACCAATTCTTTGGGAATTAGTGGTATTAGATCAATCGGTGAGGAACTGCGATAAGAGCCCCCCGCCTCTTGAGCAATTGCATTCACCGAAGTTTCTATCAGAACGGTATACCTGGTAAGAGTTTGGGAATAGCTCTTCATTTCTGACAGAGCCATTCAGCCACGTTTCTGTCAGGGCTATAATCGGATATTCATTTACCGAAATTGAATTGAAACATTGATTTGTTTTAGATCGCAAACTTCGAGTATTTTGATAAAACATTTGTATGTAGTTCACATTTCGTAAAGTAGTAGGATCGTCATGAAAGGACGGGAGGTTATTCAATGTGTCGGGAGATGGGAGTGATTGCTATTAACAGCCGAGTACGTCATTTCTCAATTTTCCTATCGCATTTTGGTAAGCAGTGCATTTCTCCTTATCCCACACAGCATGGTCAATTGAGACATTATCTTTAGTCAGTTTAACACAGTTGGTACACTTACAAATTTCGGATTTACATGCCTTAACATCGTGATTGTCACCACACAGTGGACAGGAAATTGGTTTGTTACATCTTTTTGATGAATGATGGAGTTCGTTACATGTGAAACATCGAGATATATCAATTGCATCAAAAACGCTACAACTATCATAGCCTACGAACAGATTGCAAGCCTTCATTATTCTGTCATAACAGTGCTTCTCAGTTTGAATCACAGCTTGGAAAATACGGTCATTTTTTTTATTTATGTTTTTTTCAATCAATAATGTCAAACTGTTTTTAAAAAAATTGGTGAAACTCAAATCTGGCATTTTACACACATTTCTTGAAAAATTGTATTGTTTTCTGAAAAACTGTTTTGTACGTCTGAAAGCATCACTCATCAGTAATCTTCAGCAGCAAAAATATTTGAATTGGTCTCAATTTGTAGACATGACCTCAAAAATCCAAGGTGAGGTAGTAATTTTCCAAAAATTAAAAAAATGCTCATTATCTCGAAAACGGTGAGATTTTTACTGAGGTGAAATTCCGATATTCTGAACAGTCATGATCTGGTCTATCACCAGTTTCAATATTGTACAGAGTTTACCGGACATCCTGTATATTGTCGCGACTAGGGCTCCTAGGGTAGCAACCTGAGTCGCATAAGGGGTTGTTTTCTTTATACTGAATGCGACTTGGGGTGTAGCTACAGATGGTAGCTATTGAAAGTCAAGGGGTAGCAAAGGAATATAAACATTTATTGTACAACAACAGGGATACTGGAGAAAGTTGTATAAACATTGTAAAATAAGGGACATTCAATAATATAATAGGGAACAAATAAAACTCTTACCTAAAACCATCACTAACCCAATACTTACAGCTAAGGCCAAAAGGGCCTAGCGTATAAGGCTAACTGAGCGCTAGAGCTCTTTCCTCTATAGGTGTCTATTACCAATCCCCTCTTGATTCCAATCACCTTACATTTATATAAAGAAATGTATATATTTTTATGTGGTCTGCACAGTCACGGTCATACAAGTCGCTAGTCATCAACCTCGCACCTGCGGTCATGACCGATTCAATGAATAACAAGATCATAGATTAGTGCACCAAAACAATTCAAAGGGCATTGCTGGGGTTCCCGATAATATTTCATCATTCGTTAATTTGGGTTGTGAAATAGCTGTAACAGCATCCATCTGATGAATATTTCAATTATGTGATGCTGCCAACGCTATCAGAAATCGAAGTGTTGTACCTTCAACAACAGGTGAAAACGTTTCCTCGAAATCTAATCCAAAAATTTGTGAACAACTCCTCACAACTAATCGATCTTTGTATCTCGAAATGTTTTCAGTTTCATCTCTCTTTGGTATGAATATGAATATGAACCGTTGCTATGGTAAAGAGTAAACAAAAAAGCAATTCCCGTTTTGAGGAAATGCATGGTTGCCAAGTTGGACCAGTTATAGTTTAGCTGAAATCAGTGATGGAAAAATTGTTGCCATAACAACAGTTTCTTTGATCACAAGTAAACAAAAACCCAATTTCTATGGTGCAGAAATGCGTGGTTTCCAAATTTTCTGCTTTATTTTAGCTCAAATCAGTTAAGAAAAAGTTGATGCCGTGTTAAAATCGTTGCTGGGATTAGTGAAAGGAAAAACCCGATTTCAGTTTTGGAAAAATGCGCTGTTGACAAATTATCAACTTGAAAATAAATTGAATCTTGAAAAGGAAAACATTCTCAATAGAAAAACCAATGACTCCACTGAAAATGAGAACAACCTACGAAAAAAAATAAGCTATTTTTTGTAATATGTAAGAGGAAACAATTATTTCCCTGACTGAGGCCATGCTGGACATTGATATACATCTGATAGATATTGTGAAAAGACTTCAAAAAAAAATCCGAAACTGAAAACTCGTATTCTCATTCAGATAGTTCAAATTAAATGAAGCTATTTTTTCGTATTATCTAACAGAAAACATCTACTTTGTCGGCTAAAGCCACGCTGGACATTGAACTTTATTGAACTAACCAAACTGATCCTTATTGCTTCGGAAAAGGCAAATTAACTGTTTGCACCAATTGCGGGTAGTTGATTTAGGGATAGATCAAGAATACATTCTCTGCAAAATAACAGATTGATTTAAAATTCAGAACACACCAAACGGGAGCGAAGCGAGCGCGTCCGGCCGGCATTTCACAAATCCGCGCGCGCGGATTTGCGAAATGTTGGCCGGACGCACTTGCGTTCATTTTACTACTTTGTCAATTTCCTCCATGCAATAAAAACACTCTTTCCCAACCTTAAGTCCTGAAATAACTAAACTTAACCTTGATGTTGACATTGTTTCGGAAGAGACGATATTCACGGTGTAGAATAATCTATTTATAATTCGGTCATATGTTGAATTCATTGTGAACAGTAATTTGAGATATTAGGACTATATCACAAGACACGCGAGCGAAGCGAGCGGGTCCGGCCAACATTTCGCAAATCCGCGCGACATTTTGCAAATCCGCGTGACATTTCGCAAATCCGCGCGCGCAGATTTGCAAAATGTCGTCTAGACCCCCTCGCCTTCATGTTGATACTCTGTCCATTTTCTCAAATTTATGAAAAAGCTCATGATCATTTATACTGTGTGGCCTGTGGGGCAAGCGATTGCTTTGCTCATTTGTGATCAAGGTAAGATTAACAAATGTGAATACTTATATAAATATTATTTTTGAACGATGTGCCTTTAGATGAATAAGTATTCATTTTGATATTTTTAGGAGTAATTTCCATACTTCTTTTTAAAGCGCCCCTAACTTGGTAACAGCAATAATTTGGCAACCATGCATTTCCGCACCACAGACATTGGAGTTTTCTGTACTCGTGATCATAGCTATGGTTGTCACTTTTTACATAACCAATTGCTGCCAAACCATAAATTGCCCAACTTGGCAATCTCGCAATTCCGCTAAACAGGAATGGCATTTTTGTTCACTCTTCACCATAACGACTATCATGGCTACATTTTTTGCATAACAAATTTCAGCTATATTAAAGCAGACAATTTGGCAACCATGCATTTCCGCACCATTTGAATCGAGGTTTTGTTTACTTGTGGTCATAGCAACGGTTTCTATGGCAACAGTTTTTCCATAACTGATTTCAATTGAACTATAACTGGCCCAACTTGGCAACTATGCATTTCCGCAGAACAGGAATATCATTTTTGTTTACTCTTTACCTCAAAAACGGTTACCATGGGAACCTTTTTTTCATAACTGATTTCAGCTAAACTAAAGTGGACAACTTGGCAACCACACATTTCCGCACCATGGGAATCGGGTTTTTGTATTGTCGTTACCCTAGCAACGGTTGCCATGGCAACCGTTTTTCTGTAACTGATTTCAGCTAAACGAAAGTTGGGCCATTTCTTGAATAGTGGTTCAAGATCTTCGTAAATAGTCTCGTATTCTTGCTTCCCTTCTGTAATAACCTTGTTTTTCTCATCATAAACATCTTCAGCAAATTTTCTGGGTGAGAATTTGATGCAACTATTTTTTTTCGTCAAAAATGAGATCACGAGCTGTATTCTTTGGGATCTTCACAGTTACTAACAAACACGCGTATTTTTAGATTTTGGGTCCCATTTATTCCTTTCTACTTTAGTAACGTGGGCATAGATGCTGCACAACCAAAAATTCGTGGACCTCTCAGATTTGGTTTATGACAACTCCATGCTTCCTCAGGAGTTTTGCCATGAACTGCAACAGTTGGATTTCTAATTTTCAAATAACAAGCGGCATTTGCTGCTTCGGCCCAAAAAACCGTGATTTTGGAAAATCACTTGGCAGCAGGTATGCTTAGCACCATATCTTCCAAAATGTGAAACCAGCAAACACTGATCAGCTGAATGTCGTCGCACTGAATCAGTAGTCAAACCAAACAGCATTGTCTCCATATTGGTAATAAACTGAACAAGGCCCGTTTCTTGCGCCTCGTTTAACGTACAAGTCTACTACCTAAACCTTCAAGTAAATTTTTCTTATTTTGTTATTTCCTTCAACACGACGTTCTAAAGTACTCTTTGGTATGTGGCAAAGTTTTGATGCTCTCAGGTAACCACATTCTCGACCTAAAACCATGTCTATTGCTTTTTTCATGTACTCCTCAGACCACTCCTGTTGGTGGGATTTTTATGAGTTACCAACCGCCATATTGTGTATGTATCATCACTGAAACGAATAAAAATCAGGTAAATGATATTATCAAGATAGTTTGGGTAGATGTTTGTTTGTACGAAACTCCCAGGGTTTTGGAGAGAACTCCTCAAAAGCAGAGCTTGTACGAGCAAGGGAGATCCGGGACCAACAGTTTGGATAAAGTAGAATCCGAACCACTTCAGCTCAGTGACAGGTAAAATGGAATATCTCATTTCAAACATATGCCACAATAATATCCCGTTTTATCTATATCTCCACCTTTGACTTCCGTAAATTTTAAAAACTTAACCTTGAAACGTACTGTTTAAACTTCATGCCTACATCAACGTTTAACATCTTATCTTAGCATTCAAAAATTATCAACACATTCTCTTCACAAATAAATAAGCAATTCTATTATTGTAATTACTATTATGAGCTAATAATATATTACATTGAAATATTGAAAACAATAAAAATTTACGTATGCCTACAATCACATTCGTTATGAAACTGAAAGTCCTTGAGCAAGTTTAAAATCAATACAGCTAGCGCTTGGGCAATATTTTGCAAGATGGCAACACTGGTTACATGGTATGCCGTTTCAGCTCACTGATCCATTTTAAGGACACTTGGATAAAATAAATAAAAAACCCTTCGAACGAAACTGCAATGCTCAAGATACACCGTGAAATTCCCATAAAATGATTGATAACAGGCTGAATCTTCCTGAGTAGCTTCATTGTGCCGATACGCCCAACTTTTTCCTTTACGAAAATTCTCGATAGTGATAGCTAATAAAATGCGCAGGCGTCAATCATGCCGATTTGATGAGTGCAAAAAATTCTTTAATAACAGTTAGTTTTTCAGTTGAACCTCGAGATAATTCGATAAAGTACTCGAAAAAACTTTTGTCCTACAAAATGGATGGTAGAACTGAAGAGTCTCCCACTCCCAACATGTACCAATGACGTGGTCATGAAAAATCATTAGTAACCAGTGAATTTTTTCAACGTTGTTTGGTTAATATTTTTATAATTGAATGGTCATATTGTCCTACAAATTGAATGGTAGGTGTTCCCAATCCTTCTCTTCGAAATTGTCAATTCCATAAAAAAAATTATGAGTAACTGTAGGACAGTGATAACACATGAAAAGTTAGTGTATTCTTCACCAAAATAATACAGTGTCCCACAAAAACACGGGCATGTATCGCTAGTCCTACAAAAATTATTGAAAATAACGAATTATTTTGAAATTGTGGTTTAGCTAATTTAATATACTTTTATTCGTAGAGTAATGTTACATTCAATTCATAATTGTTTGTTCAATTCAAAACTATCATAATTTACATGAAAAGTTTATGAAAAAAGTGGGAAATTTTGTAAAGCGTTCTTAATTTTTACAAACATATTGAAAACAACAATAACAAAGTAAAAACATTGAAATTATCAATCTGCCCTCCGGGGCGGCTCAAATGATGGCGCATTGGCTTTCACAGATGCAGGAAAACCCGGGAAATCCTGCAACACCACATCGTCTGAAGAGCTGAAATTTATAATTGAAAACTTTCAAAGAGGTCAGACGAATTGTGAGAATCTGCTCTATGGTGAAATATGATGTATGGTGTCTCCAGAGGCCTCAAAAAGTCCAGTTCAGAAGAAGATATTATATTTTACGGGGGTCAAGTGGCCAAGTAGTTAAAGTACCGATCTGTCATTCACTCTGGTCGCCAGTCGTGGCTTCGAAGCCCAGTGACTGCAGATATTCATCTGATGGCCCGAAAAAGTGGAATAGCACGTATAAAGTAAGAATTCGTTAGTCCTTCCTTGGGCGCCTCGGCAAAATGAAGGTACTCAGGAAGATTCAGTGTGTTATTATTCATTTTTGGTACCCTATTTGCGATATCTTCTTTTCGAAATAGGATTATGGAAACTTCTATACCTTCTTAGATTCTGGACAAAACGGGCAAATTTTCAAGGCCAGTGTACAGGTTTTTCGTAATAGATTAATTTGTCACAAAAGAAGTTCAAAGTTTCATAATAGAGTTGTTGAAAGATCCAAATGGAAATGATGTTTTTTTGTAGACCGCAAATGGCTGGCTATAGAAAATCTGCCATCTGCGATTGTTACATCTACTATTCAGTAATATTTATCGAATATAAGAATTAAAATGAAACTCTTGAAACTTTAAAAAAGTTTCTGAGATGGGAATTCATTTTTTTTTTAATTAAAGTTTCTATATTTCGAAAACCAGGAGGTTTTGCTGATGTCAAATTGTGGTTTTCTATAAGGTTATGAACTTTTTCATCACCAGCTACAGTATGATCCATGGTTTACCGGACACCCTGTATATCTACATTCATAGAGCTGAATATTAATTTGACGAATCTATTACAAATAAGAATATACATTATTTGTATTGAGTATACCGTGTGACGCAGACTCATGGTGCACGCATTTTTCTCCTTTGTTTCTGTAGCCCTATTCCTGAAATTTGAAACATTGAATATGCTCACTGTAGGGCACTTTTTGACATAGTCGGAAAAAAACCCAGCTTCTGGTTTTCCGGAAATGACACCAACTCTCGACTTTCAAGTAGGATACCCTGTATGACGATAGTATAAGAAGGATGAAATATTTCAGGTGGGTACTACGCAATAGTGTACAGCAAAAAAATTGGTCCCTGAAAACAATTGTGTTCTCCGATGAGTCAAGATTCACCAATCTTGGTTTATTTAACAAACAAAATACTTGATATTGGACGCAAGAGAATCAGCATTTATATAGGCAGGGGAATTTCCAATAACATTTTGGATTCAATGTATGGCCGGGAGTAGTTGGAGATCGAATAATTGGTCCCATAATATTTGATGGACCTTTGAATTGTGGTAGATAGGTACCTAAGTTTTCTCAGAAATGAAATTGAAGATTATTTAGAAGATTTACCGCTAAATCTGAAAAACTGACTGTTCTTTCAGCAGGATGGTGCACCTCCGCATAATAGTAGGATAGTGACCGATTTGGAAGAAAGTGGCTCGGAACACATGGTCCTGTTAGGTGGCCTGCAAGATCACCTGACTTAACCCGTTTAGATTTTTTTATTTGTGGTCACTTGAAAAACATTGTTTACAAAACCTACCCAACGACCCGCGATGACCTAAAATTACGAGTTAGACAATCCATTCAAAGTATAACCTCAATAATTGAACAATGCTATTCGATATACCGCCAAACGAGCTCGAAAATGTTTGGATGTTGGTGGTGGACATTTCGAACACCTATTATAAGATTTATCCTTTTTATTCTGTTTCGTTATCAATTAAATTGTGAGAGAAAACCTAACTGGTATTACTTACTCACATTTGAACCAAGGCTTTGATCCTTCAAAATTTAGGAGTATCGGTTAGATGAAATATTGACTAGATCTCCGTGAAAATCAAAATGTCAAATTATTGTTTGTGTTCCATAGCCACTTGATAATTATTGTTATTGAACCGAGAAGTTACTTAAACTTGTCTAAACTCCATTATCGTGTTCGTATTGGTCATACAAAAAAAAGTTAATATGGATGGATACCGCATCGATGGTACTCTCGAATGAAGTCAGAGTACCATAATGGTACTATTTGAAGAAACGGAGTGTTGAGTGAAAAAGGGTATTGGTTTACTTTTTTGGCAAGTATTTCGAATCACGATAATTTTTAAATCTAAATTACGATAGTGTAGAATTATTTTGATCATTTGAAATAATTTTAGGAATTTCATGGCTCTCTAGATCGAAAAAGAAAATATGTGTTCTGACAAATGAAATATCAACGAGGTATTATTAGATTCAGATAATTATGCAGATTTTAAAATTGTAATAATGTACAGGGCGTCCTATTTCAAAATCGAAAGTAGATATCATTTCCGGAAAGACCAGAAGTTGGATTGTTTTTCCCAAATATGTCAAAAAGTGCACTAATATAGTGATCATATTCAATGTTACAAATTTCAAAAATATAGCTGCAGAAACAAAGGAGAAAAGGGCGGATACCATGGGAACCGGACAATTCCCCGACAACAGTTCACGGACTGGACAATTCACCGAGAGGACAATTCCCCGACGGGGACTATTCCCCGACAACAATTCACCGACGGGCAATTCCCCGACAACAGTTCACCGACTGGATTATTCTCCGACGGTCAAAAATATCCTGCCAAAAATCCCCCGTCCAATAATATCCTGACCAATAATGACCTTCCAACTTGCGAGCTAGGTTAGTACGTTCAGGTTAGATCAGACTAATAAAATACTACTATCAAAATGAATTTTTCTTTCACTCCCAAGCTCCCAACTTGCGAGCTGAGTTAGTTCGTTCAGGTTAGATCAGACTGACAAACTGTTGTCGGTGAATTGCCCATCGGTGAATTGTTGTCGGGGAATAGTCCCCGTCGGGAAATTGTCCTCTCGGTGAATTGTCCAGTCGGTAAACTGTTGTCGGGGAATTGTCCGTCGGTGAATTGTTGTCGGTGAATTGTTGTCGGTGAATTGTTGTCGGGGAATTGCCCTAGACCCGGATACCATGAGTCTGTGTCACACGGTATAATATATATATATAATATTTTGTTACATTCAATTCAATATTTTTCTTCTCTAATGAACTAAACAATAAGTATTGTAAAATATATACCAGTTTTGATATCCATAGGTATACTACGAGTGATGGGCAACATAGAAAAGAATTTGGAAAGATCAAGAAAATTGGAGACAACCCGATTCTCCGCATAATTGGATACTATTCTTATATTGGCAGCGATGGAAAGAGGGTCAACGTTGTTTATGAAGCTGACGAAGGTGGATTTAAACCAAGTTTAGTTCCACCACCAAGAATTGCAACTTTCTGTGAACCAACAGAAGAAGAGGAGTCGATACTGACCGAAACCCCATCTACTAATGAGCCAATATCAACAACTACGGTTCAGGGTATATCAATCATTGGAACAGCAGCCATAGCTTCTTTGGCAGGAGGACTTGGTTGAATTCCCTAAAAGTTTGTCTCTGATGTACTTTTGTACTTTTATTTTTCTATAATATTATATAAATCGCGTTAAGAGAGAACTATTCGTTCGTGATAAAGGACCCCGCAGTTTTTACAGGTAATATGGTTCTCGGTGAAATTTCCTGAATTTTCAATATATTGTAGTATCCGATGTACTGATTGAACATGCAGAATTGCAAAGTTCGTTGATGGGTAGATTTTTAAATACAGAGCGTTCAAATTAACAATTAGTTATTTTTATTTAATTATTTTCTCTAGATTTGGAAGTGCCAACTGCATTTTCGTTCTTATCATCAACGTTCCTTTATATTACTAAATATCATTCAGATGATGCAGATAATATCATTACGTACAGAGTGAAAAATAAAAACATTTTGAGTAATGTCTGAAAATTCGATGTAATAATGAAAAGTTGATAAAATTATTTTGGCATGCAATATTGTATTCACATACCAACATTAATCAGATTTCATTTTCGTTCTCATCATCAACGTACCTTCATATTACTGAATATCATTCAGATGGTGCAGATTATATCATTATGTAAAGAGTGAAAAATAAAAACATTTTAGTTATGTCTGCAAATTCGATGTAATAATAAAATATTGATAAAATTATTATGACATGCAATATACTATTCCTATTTCATCATTATTCCCAATTCATACGTTTCGTACAGGTGATTTGAAAAATTGGTGAAATATATGGCAGGTTCTTTCGTACATTTCCTGTATATTCAAGTGAATAATTATACTCCGGAGATAGCTGATACCGTATTAACATGATTTCGTTAGGATATATAGAGTGATCATGAAAATTTTCAATTATAAAAATTACAATATATCAACGTTTCAGAAATAACCCTGTAATTTACAATTAACTTCGTGAAATTCCTTTATTATCATTTAACATATTCATCATTATCTCATTAACACTGTCCCAAAATTTCAGTTTACTACTATAGTTTTATAGTTATCAATTGAGAACCTTATTACCATTCGCATGACGAGTTGAAGGAACTTGTTCACGCGTACATTCACTAGTGGCCAAGATTTTTCACAAATAAAGAAACGATAGAATGTGGAGATCAAAATGAATGTAACATTATATGCAGTGTGATGACCAATGACGGTCCATCCAATTCCATCTACCATTCAGGAACTGACTGAATATAGGACACATCAGTTACAACTTACAACTCAGGCATGAGCCAGATAAAATTCCTAATTCTTGGATAGTTTAACTCGCCCAATCGTGTATGAGGCCCCGGCACGGGAAATCACTTATCACTGAAATTGACAAGGAACAGCCTTAACAGATTCCACCTCCCCCGTAGCATCGCCACGGTCCTCATACAACAAGAAAACCCTATCGGCTATCGAGTACATTTTGATTCTGTAGCTGACGGAAAGTGAATGAAAAAGAAAAATCAATTGTTCTATCAGTGATAATTATTATAACCTTCACGTATTGAATTACCTATATTGTTGAAATATAATAGATGTCTAAGGATATGTTTCTGTTGATAGCCAGCAAATATAAAAATCATGGAAACCTTTATCCGAGTGGAACACGCATTGGAAAAAAACCGTCGCTGCCCAGATTCAAATTCTCCTATTAGAAAAAAAGTGTTCTATCAATCATTTTCACTTTTCCCAGATAGTTTGTTTTTCATCCCGACAAAGCTTAAACCAACAAAATTCACATAACTATCTGTACCTTACTTTATTAAATTCATATATCTGATGTGATTGTTATCTCTAATCTTCACCTTCTTTTACATTTATTTTGATCTACACATTCTCACGTTTCACTATTTGTGAAAAATCTTGGCCACTAGTAGAATGTACGCGCGAACAAGTTGCTTCAACTCGTCATGCAAATGGTAAGAAGTTTCTCAATTAATAACTTTGAAACTAGTCATAGAAGGAAACTGAATTTTTGGGACAGTGTTAGGAGAGAATGGTGAATATATTAAATGATAATAAAGGAATTTCACCAAGTTAATCTGGAATTACAGGGTGATTTCCTAAACATTGATATTTTGTCTTTTTAATCCGCGGGGATAGCTCGAACGGAGAGCGCCGGTTCACCGATATCTGAAGCGAAGCAACGCTAAGCGATGCAATGGTTTGGATGGGTGACCAACGGACCTCTTTTCGATATTCTCCTCGGATCGTGCTAGGAATCGCACGTAAAAAGGTTAGACTTCGTTAATCCTTGGCTCGCACAAGTTTCGACTTTTGAGGGCTGCCGTTCGTAAGGGGACGACAACTGGTTAACGGAAAAAAGAATTTTAAAACAACAAAAATCAGCAACAGTCATTGAAAATTTTCATGATCACCCTATATATCCCAACGAAATCATGTTTATGTGGTATCAGTTATCTTCGGAGGATGATCATTCACTTGAATATACAGGATAAAAGAACCGGCCATATTTTTCACAAATTTTACAAATCACCCTGTACGAAATGTATGAATTGTGATTAATGATGGAATAAGAATAGTATATTGCATGCAAAAATAATTTTATCAATATTTCATTATAACATCGAAGTTTCGGACATTAATAAAATGATTTAGTTTTTCATTCTGTACATAATGATATTATAATCTGCACCGTCTGAATGATATTCAGTAATATGAAGGTATACTGATGATAAGAACGAAAAAAAAAATGCAGTTGGCACATTCAAATCCAGAGAAAATAATTAAATACAAATCACTGATTTTTAACTTTCAAAATCTATCCATCAACGAACTTTGCGATTTTGCACGTTCAATCAGTATATCGAATACTACAATATACTGAAAATTCAGACACTTTAACCAAGAACCATTTTACCTATAAAAAGTGCGGGGTCCTTTACCGAAAATTAAAAGTTATCGTCACTGCTGGTGGCACACGAAAAAAAATTAATAGAGCAAGTGAAAATATGCATACCACCAAGTGAAAATTTGCATATTATATGGAACAAGTACGCGGTTTTTTAGCCACAAGAAAAATTAGATTCGTAAATTTGATCAGTTACTGTTATTGATGTAATTTGAGGAACATAATGTAACCTACCTGTATTAAACTCTTTATTAGATGCAAACTTTTCATTTTGTTAGCCTCAATCTACATTCTATTTGCAGTAGGGGCACAGTTTGATAACTACTAGTGACACTCAAATTTACCATAGATGAAGAATGATTTAATATCAAATAACTCATATTCTTAAATCAACAAAAAATATATCAGTTGCCATTATACAGTATTCTACTGCAGCAACATTTTTAGAATATTATAGTTATTTTGGCTTACTACGCCTTATCAAATGACTCCCTATTTGTTGAGCAAGATCAATTCTCATGTACCAAGATTAGTTTCCCACCAAGAAATAACTTTTTACAACTCTGCTCCTCGTACCAATATACTTCTCAAGTCACCTATTATTTCTATGTGTAAAATCTTCAACGATAATTGTTCGTCATGTAATATCAATTTCGATGAAATCAACTCAATTTTATCAATCTATATGCGAAACCAGAATAAGGATTGATATTTCTCATTTGACTCTTCCTCGAATGTTCATCTAACTGGTAATAATATTCTACCTTGATTTTTTTCTGTTGAAAATAAATGAATTATTATTATTATCATTATTACTGTCTTACCTTCAATAGTATTTATTCCATCTTTGGTATGAGGATACACCAGACTCCATTCACTTGCCGAAGAAGGATCATTTGTATCCCATTATTTCAGTAACATTAAATTACTTTCAATACATTCATTTCAATCATAAATTCCCAATGTGATGAATGTTCAGTTGCACCAAAAAAGAAATGATTCAGTTTATACTCTAAGAAAGTGTACTTGCGTAGCATATACATATCATATACAAAATACACTACTCAAAAAAAAACTGCATATAGAGAATTTTTTCATGAACTATTTTTTGATTTGGAAATAAGTATACAACATTTTGATGGTTCTCCCTCTGGCCATCCTTTCTGGAATTAGGAATTTCGGACCTTTGTTGAATCTGTTTGTATTCAGTATGAATGAATGAACAATCAGGGAAGCTAATGACTTTTCCCATTATGATCATAAGAAATCCAAGTTGTGTATAACAAAGTAGAATTAGAACGTTCTGAAAATTAGAAGCAAGGTAATGAAGAAAATATGTAAATTTTCAGTATTTTTATTGAAACAAAACTGTTGTTCAGTTTTTTTGGAATATTCTCCTGATCCTATCATATATGAAATATCAATAATCTAGAAATGTTAGGTCAAAATTCACATTATGCATACCAACAAGTGAAATACATGTATCATCAACACTATTCACACAATTCACAACAGTAATAACAGTATAATTCCAACACACGCTGTAACACGTTCACGCACAACTACCAACTCAAATGCTGGAATTGGAATGACGCCAGTCTTGCGAACACGTTGATGAACTTCACAGGTGCGGAGGTTACTCCCGATTGATCGCGAACTGGTCGAAAAGTAGGTGAATACGTTACATTTCCGTAGGAACACCAAGTTCTACTATGTTTGTGTATCATGCCTATAACACCAGTTTCTGTTGTAATGATATAATTTTGAGAAACCCAAAGTTGATGAATATTAAAATACACTTTTCCAGCGCTAGTAAATTGTTGACGTGACATTATACAGTTAAAGTGAATCATCTAATGTTCGGAGTACTTGCTGTATATGAACAATAGTATTGCTACAAGTTCATGCGTTGATAATTCTCATTTGTCTAGAGAAAAATTATTTTTTCTTTAAAATTGGCATTAATTTTTTTAAAACAATCGAAAAAAAGTTAAGAAAACTTTCCATTTTGACTATTTTTTTCGTGCAAATTCAAATTTCCTTCATCAGTTATTCCAGCTTACCATGATTATTTATTGCCACTGACGAAATCCAAAATTTGTGTGACAGTCTCGAAGTTGTAATGCTTGATTTTACCCATTGATGATAGAACTAATACAATTGTGTATGTTTTGGAGTAGAGAATACTCAACTGCAGAATACTCTACAACAGTGCTTCTTAAATAATCATCTAGAATCACCAGACTTGGATTCAAAAAATCACCAGAACTGGATTCAAAAAATCACCAGAAATCACCAGCATTGACGCGCATTCACTAAAAAGTACTACGGACCATCACTTGTATTGTAAATGGTATATTATGGAAGATTTTATAAGACGCTTGCGCAGAACCTGTCACAAACCCTTCGAACACTGGAAACCTAAAACATTATTGTCAAGTCAATTGATTCAGGTCATAAAGGAACCAATCAGACTTCGTCATCTTTTGAAAATAGTTAAGAGATGATTAACTCAAAAGTTAAGAAATCTGATGGATGATAATGGACATGATATTTCCAAAATAATGACAACAAACAAAAAACATTCTTGGTAATTACCACGAGACTGCTTTCAAACTCTCATACGAATATATCTATGTAATTTGAAATTATCATTCAAGGAGTAGGTATTTCAAATATTCCGGCTCAAATCAAAACAAGCATTATTTGATGAATATCTTCATGATTGAAGTATAAATAGCTTTAGTATATTTTCAGTTTTTTATTTTGTTCAAACTAATTGAGCCGATAATTGGACGCAGGTATGCAAAAAGGAAGCAAGCGACAAAAAGTTAGTTTTGAGATATTGACCTTAAAAGATTTAGGCATCATCAATGAATCAGTGATTTTTTTTTCACTATTTTCTCATCTTATGTAGAAAAACATCCTGAATTTATTGGAGAAAAATCCCGATTAAAATTTTCTCCAACAACCAATTTTTATGAAAAAAAAACGTTGTTTCCTTTTTGCATTATGCGTTTTCTTGAAATTTTGATAAACCAGAAGAGTAAATACAAAAATAATCTCATTTATATATACATTTCTGAAAACAAAGATGATATACAATAATATCTTTTATACTGTAGGATTAGGTGCAGAGTCTAATGGTCCCGCTCACTATGAATGTCATCTTCCACTGTGTCGCCTGCGAAAAGTGTCGAATAAGATGTTCGGCAATCGTTTGGTATCAAGTGCAATAGCGACTTTAGCTGCATTCTTTCGACAAATTAGTTCAGAAACATTCAGAAAGTGATTATGAAATCAAGTTTGTGAAATATGGATCAGGATCACAAATATGATTCCTCAAAAGAATGAACTTCTTATTTTTGTGGTTATGTTTTGTATGGAACCTAGAAGCAAAAAAATAATTTTTTGATGCAAAATGGATCGGCATATTGAATGTATTATTGATTACATCACATCGTTTTATCTATTTACAAAACGCAAACGGCATATGACACAGAACCACAAAGGTGAAGTTCGATATGTTCCAAACATTCCAATCACGAATTCCGGTATGTTCCTCAGGTGCAGGGAGATTACGGATCATGTTCACAAAAAAACTGTGGTGGGGATGAAACACATTTCGAAAGAACAAGGACACCTCGATCATGATCATAATTTCTCGTTTTGTTCAGAACATTTGTGTCGAAAGAATACACCTTTTATGTTATTCAGTCTAAGAACCGAAGAGAGGTCGACCTTCACCCATCTGTTACCTGGATGGAACATTATTTTTTATTAAGTTTCGTAAATAGACTAATACGCCTAAAATGCCTTGCCTATCAAAATGTGGTGTTGGCTATGTAAAGAATATGCCTAGGTAGTATTGTCAGCTAAATTCTGATCATGACTACCTGGCAAGCAGGTATGAAAAGGTAATTAAATTTTGGTAACCTCACTCATCTGTTAACAAATCGAAATATCTATCCATTTATGAAACTTCATGAAAATACGTTTGTTTCTTCCAGTTATCAGATGGTTGAAGGTCGACCTCTCTTTGGCTCCTGCATGTACTACCAGTTTTCCTACGCAATTTTTTTTCCTGTTTGCCAAAGCGCATCCAGTTTATTCCTTTGTATTCCACTATCTAAAGATTGACCACGAAAATATATTCGGAAATATATATTTTTCCTGCCATCGCTCCAGCATTCAAACTTTTCATCATTAGATTAAAATAAGGTCGGTCTAGGGTCAAAACTATTTCCCTCGTTTTCAACCAACTGATACTTCTTGGGATTGGTAATCTGTTTTTCTGTATTTTTTGCATTCCCAAAAAATGCCAATATCTATTGGAGTCGCCATCAAATGATTTTTTCACTTCGGAATCAGCTCTATAGAACGCCGTGAAATATTACTTATCTTATCAAGGGTTGAATAGCTATTATTAGGCATTTTATATCTCTTTCCGCATTATACAAATAGGATCAATCTCAAAGGATGGATGAACTGAGATATACAAAAAAGAACCATATCACGTGGTCGTTTTTTGCATAACAACAAGTTGATTCCCACGATTTGAGATGGTTCTTACATCGAAAGCAAATGCCCAAATTATGTGAAATCCGCTTGGTCCTTTTGTGCTAAAAATAGAATGGATATTTAGTCATCGATTCATGCATAAATTTCAGTTTCGACGATCATGTAGCTTGGTTCCTTTTTGCATAGGTACGTCCAATTTCACTCGGTATAATGATACTCTCTTCTACTGTGGTATAAGGACCAATAAGAACGATGTGTCTCAGTTTTACACATAGAAATATATGTTATATACTTATTCTAGAATGCTAATCCCGCCAATTTTCTCGGCGAAAAGCTTGCCGCGTATGTGACCCGTCTACGATTGTGCGCATGCTCGTTATCAGTGTAGTTTGGGTAGATCGTTGCCAATTCAGAGTTTTGTGTCATCAGGCAATAAAACCCATGTCATTTGAAAGAGAGAAATTTGTCAGAGTTTTCAGGACCTTTTTAAACCGAAATTGTCTTTTAGAGATAGATTCCTTTGAATTTTAGGCGCGAAAGAAACTCATTTGATAGAATAATGTACCTTATTTTACTGTAAATAATAATAATAATAATAATATTTATTCACCAATTAAAAGTTAGTACACAGTAAAAGAAAAAAACATGAACGGCAAATAAATATAGGAGACCCACAGGAGGACAGGACCTCGAGCGTGGGAACAAAGATTGAAAGTTAGGTCATATAGTCGCTTGGTTAAAAATAGTGATGATATATAACTGATAATAGGAGATATACACACACATACATAAACACCCACACATACACACCCATACATACACACGCATACAGACATTCATAAATATTAGTAATACTAATGCTAAAAGAAGACGGTACATAATTGTAGATAATGATTATGAGAACTACTACTTCTAGGACAAATGTAAAATTATAAAAGTAAAATACTAAAATACTAACGATAAAAAAGAAAATTAATATGAGAATAAAACATGAAACCATCAAAATATCACATTTAATCAATCCTAATTGTTTTGTAATCTATGAATTGATGAATTCGAAGTCTCGGTTGATCAGTTATCCATTTCTTTAGATTTTTTTTGAAAAGATTATATGTGTTCGATAATTTGACTTCTAATGGGATAATGTAATAGCATTTAGGGCCCAAATAAACATACGATCTTTGTAGGGTCGTCTTATCTGGCTTGGGAACTTGCGTTGCATATTCTCTGTATCTTGTATTGTGTCTGTGATTGATAGCCACTAAGTCATTCCGATGCTTATGTTGCCTTGACATTATTTCAAAAAAGTAACGTTGACGGATATCGAAGATTTTTGTTTCATTGTATAATGAGTTCGTAGAGTATGTGAAAGGTTTTTTGAAGATACATTTCAAAATTGATTTCTGTATTTTTTCCAGGTTGTCCATGTGTATGTCTGATGCCGCACCCCAAGCAATGATTCCGTATCTTAATATGCTTTCTACAAGTGCAAAGTACATTATTTTCATTTGCTCAGGTTGAAGAATTGTGTTGAAAACCCGCATTTTATATAGTACCGATCGAATTTTTTTGACAGTGTTTTCAATATGTACGTCCCATTTCAAATGACTATCGACATAGATTCCAAGATATTTCATATTTTTCACTCTATAGATCTCCAGTTCTTCATTATCGCAAGGCACTTTGATGCAAGTTAAGTTGGGTAAGTGATTTGCATATGAAGTGAAGGTGACATAATGAGTTTTCTGGAAGTTTAGTGTAAGAAGGCGACTTTGGCACCATTCATAGAGAGTTCTCAAATCGTGTTTAGCCATTTCTTCAAGTCTTACCCATGAGTTAGTTATCTTCTAATAAAACTGCTGTATCATCTGCAAAACTCACCAAGTCACCATTCACTGTGAGCTTGTACAGGTCGTTTAAATACAAATTGAATAACATTGGACCGAGGACAGTTCCTTGGGGAACACCAACCTCGACCAGCATGAAGTTACTTTTGGAATCATTGATTTTCACACACTGTTTTCTATTCTGGAGGTAACTTCTCATGAGTTCGTATGATGGGCCCCGAAAACCAATTCGTTCCAATGTTTCCAATAATTTCTCATGGCTTACTGTATCAAATGCCTTTGCGAGGTCAAGAAATACACAAAGAGATGGAATTTTTTTATCAACATTCTCATTTATTTTTCCAATGAGATGGTTAATGGAATCTTGAGTAGACTTTCCTGATCGGGACCCAAATTGCTTAGGTGACAATATATTATATTTATCTAGATAGCTGACTAAACGCTTTTTCAATATTTTTTCAAAAATTTTCGACGGACATGAAAGTAGCGAGATGGGTCTGTAATTGGAGGCATTATTTTTTTCTCTCCTTTATGTCCTGGTACTACTACAGCTGTTTTAAATGCAACAGGACAATAACCAATCCGAAAACACCAATTGATTAAGTAGGCCAAAGGTTCGGACATTTCATGTGCAACCAATTTCAATATTTCTGGTCTTATGCCATCACTTCCAGGAGATTTTTCATTCTTGAGGGACATTATAGTTTCAATAACTTCATTTACGTTCGTTTCTTCCAGATATATAGAATTTGGTAACTCAGTTATTGGAAATCTAGGGTATGATTTTTTTTGTCCAAAATTTTCTGGGCATATGTTTTTCCTATGCTTGTGAAATGCTGAACAAATACGTTTGCTATGTCTTCGTCATTGTGAAACTGACCATTTTCGGTATTGATTTCTTTAATATGATTTGACCTAACTGGTTTTGTCAATTTATTAACCGTTTTCCAAAGCCCACTCGAATTATTGCTATATTTTTCTATCTCAGATTGATAGTACTTTTTTTTGCCCCTCTGATTAGAAAGTTTAAGTGATTTTTTATTTCTTTATAACGGAAAGTATTAAATTCGGTCTTATTCTGTTTCATTAATTTATACAATCGATTTTTCTCATTACATGTATTCACAATTTGGGTCGATGTTCAGGGATTTCTTTCAATTTGATTGTGTTTGATTTTCACTTTGTTAGTGCTTTCTTCGATTGAGGTTTTCAATAAAGATATTTGTTGTAGCGTTTTCAGGATCCTTCGCAGCATAAAAATCCGGCCAACTATGCGAACATATTTTTCTCCGTAGTTTATTCTCATCCACATATTTTTTATATTGCAATTACTACCACAATTTTTTTCTTTTGTAGGTGATATTATTTGGAGTAAAGTTGAGTAGTGATCGGTTATATCAGATTCCTATACTAATGACTTGTATTGTAGAGTTTGTTTCAAATCTTTAATAAATATGTGATCGAGGCATGAGTCTACACAATTTCCTTGGATTCTTGTTGCAACATTGATATATGACAGGAATCCAAAAGTACTCATAGTGTTTATGTAGTTGTTCGTAACTTCCCCATTAGCAAGAATATTAATATTAATATCCCCTAGCAATATATGTATGTTCATGGAAGCATTTTCATACTTCTCTAGATAGTATGATAGATTTTCACAGAATTCTCGAGGGCAAGTTGCAGGAGGGCGGTATATGGATGATATTTTGATTTTTTTATTGTTTAATTTACAGATAATTTCTAGTGCTTTTACATCACCAATGTTTGTGACAGAATTTTGATATGGAATATTCTCTTTCAGATATAAAATTGTACCATCATTTTGATTTATATCATCAAAACTATAGAACAGTGTATATCCAGGAATATTAAATATTGAGGTATCCATTATTTGATGAGATTCTGTGAGAATAACCATGTCAAAATCAACTTTTGTTTGTTGTAAAGTTAACATGAGGTTATCAAGGTTTTTGTTGATGCTTCTTATGTTCATATGAAAGATGGAAAGATGTTATTGTTTGGAATTCAATTCTTGATCTATATCAGTGATGTTCTCTATTATCTTAGTGTCAATGTCAGAAATTACAAAATCTCTTCCTTATTCCTCTATTCCTTATTTGCTGCCTGTGGAGATATGGTTTTGCTGCTTGTACTTTTTGTTGTGGATCGGAATGCATATAGTTTGCTGCTTTGCGCTTTTGGTACAAAGTTGCTTGGTTTGTTGTCTGCTACCTTGATGGACTGGATGATCTCTCTCTGTTTCTTCAGTTCTGTTTTTGATGTTTTTCCTTTTTCAGGGGCTTTCGAATATATTTTTCTCTTCTAGTATATCATTCACTTCTACCAATTCTTGATAAGTGTGGGTTTCTCCATTAACGATAAGTTTATCTCTTACGATTTTTGCTTGGTAACCTTTTTCTCTAGCTTGTTTGAGATGTTTAAGTAAATCTATATGTACCTCTTGGTCTTCCTTTAGGAACTATAACTGTAACTGTAATTATAATGACTGTGCAACAGTGTTTTTTCATCAATAGGAAGAATTATCACTAAGATCTGTCAGTCTTGACAGAAATCATAGACGGTTTTTATAATTTCAGATTTTGTTTTGTCGTTTTGTGTAGTATTGTCGTTGGTTCGTTCATAATTCGTGAATTTGCATTAATCTTGTTCCTTTAAGATATTTTCTAATGAAACCGTTATTTCCTATACACAGGGTGTTTCATAATAAATGCGCAGGACTTCAGGATGTGATAGCTCGTCCAAGAATATGGAATAAAGTTTCTATTAACTTACCCTCTAAAATTAACCATTTTCGAGATACAGGGTGTTGAAATTTTTTAAAAATAATCGTTTTTTGCGAATATCTCTGGAACCGTTTATCGCATAGAAGACAGATTTTGTAGGCATTTTCTACTCATATTAAGCTATGTTTTGTGCGGATTTTCTATTTTTTCAAATTCATAATTGGTGAAGATTTTGAAGGGGTAGTGAGTGTTTTTTTCTCCAACTTCTACGCCACTGGAAAAAATACAGTTTTGAGCCCCCTATATGAACCTTCATTGTTTTCTACACAAAAGAGGTATTCTTGGTCATAAGCTCTAAAGTTGACCGTTTTCAAGAAAAATCAACTTTCATGTTGTTTAAATAATGTTTTTCATCGAAAAATTGCTGCGTGCATTGAAGCTAACAGCGGACATTTCCAACAATTCAACTGAGTATGATAGTTATTGATTTTTTTTATTTTGCTATTAAGAAGTCAACGTTTGGTTTTGTTACTTGTTTCAACGTTTAAATAAATTTTGTATAATGAGGAAAAAAATATTTAAAAAAATTTACCATGTTTTTCAACGTGAAAGTTGATTTTTCTTGAAAACGGTCAACTTTAGAGCTTATGACCAGGAGTACCTTTTTTGTGTAGAAAACATTGGCGTTACAAGTAGACGGCTCAATATCATACTTTTTCCAGTGGCGTAGAAGTTGGAGAAAAAAACACCCACTACCCCTTCAAAATCTTCACCAATTATGAATTTAAAAAAATAAAAATCTGCACAAAACATAGCTTATTATGAGTAGAAAATGCATTCAAAATCTGTTTCTTGTGCGATAAACGGTTCCAGAGATATTCGCAAAAAACTATAATTTTTTTTAAATTTCAACACCCTGTATCTCGAAAATGTTGAATTTTAGAGGGTAAGTTGATAGAAACATTTTTTTATATTATTGAACGAGCTATCACATCCGGAAGTCCTGCGCATTTATTATGAAACACCCTGTATACAAAATTAACCGTTTAGTGTTGTAGTGTGGAAGTAAAGGTAAAATACCTGAAATAAATTATTTTTGGTAGATAATCACCTATGTATCCATGCTTTGTTCAAAATAGCAAAACAAAATAGCTTATTATTATTATAGCTTGACACGAAAGGCATGATTCTGGTTAATGTCTTTCGGAAGAGACCCCAATGCAGAACATTTGAGTGAGAACATTGTAATTTGTGGCATTTTTCTCAGGAAAGTTTGTGTAAAAAAGGCAAGAGAATGTATATTTGGATCTTCTCATACACATTTTGCTTTAGGCAACCACACTCGCGCAAGCGCTCTTGTGGTTGCCAAGCAACATAATTTGATTCTCAAATTCAAAGGAATTGCTATTTTGATAATCACCGATATACTTGTGGTATTACCTACGAAAATTTCGCACATGATTCCAGAACCACAAAAAATGAGTCAATTGATAATTTTCTGCGGAAATGTCTGGAAGATACTTTTTGTTTGAAAAAACTCTCAATGGTATGTTTTCCTATGATTTATTGTCTACAACTAAATGCGGATTATTTGGATTGTAAAATACGTGGGACG
The DNA here is from genome assembly GCA_944452925.2 of Chrysolina oricalcia. NCBI lineage: Eukaryota > Metazoa > Arthropoda > Insecta > Coleoptera > Chrysomelidae > Chrysolina > Chrysolina oricalcia. Next base: position 46,629,739 of record OX101815.2, on the reverse strand, counting down.
TTTCCATCCACTGGAGTGCTTTTGTGTATTTGTGAATTGGCCACTATGACACATTTAAAAGACAAAAAAAGTATATTTCATACTTTTCCGAACTAAAATTTCGATTGATACTGTGATTTTACCGTATTTTGAACATTATGTAAGAGTTTCACCCCAATCACTTTGGTGACCATTTTACCGGAATTTGTTTTTTGCCAACACCCTATGTAATGTCTTTTACTGACTTCACAGATAGACGCCACTTGGACTGTAGAAGAAGTCGAGTTTACTATTGATTGTTTGGCATCTTGAACAAACTTGCCTCAAACTCCCAAATCAAACTAAAACGTCTGGTAAATCAATTAGAGATAAAATTCGAGGTATAAAGACGTCAACTATTTTCACAATCAACCAGAAGCGGAATCTATAATCTTCATTAAATAAATGCGATACTATAATATCAGTAATTATTCAAATGGTCCATCAAAATCAGCCTTATCCAAATAAATTTAGTATGGCAACACACTCCTTCAAGAAACACGTTGGGTCAAAATTTATTGAAAGCTTTTTTATGATGATACCAAAATTCTCACCTTCATTATTGATATAGAAGTTGGCTCATGAATTTCAGGTGAGTTTTAATAATGTTTTTGAAAAGACTGAAACCAATTTGTTGAGATGATGAATTTCGAAGAAACAGCTATTCCTTATCCGACAAGGACTACATTTGACAACTCTATATAGCTATGAATTTGTTGTGAGGAGAGAATCACTGGAGATGAAGATTCCTATCATTCTATCATTATTAGTTTTTTATTCATTATTTTTGCTCAAGGTAAACACGGTAATACTATCGGAACATTGGTACATACAAAGAAACAATCTATGGATAGTTACCATATCAAGTGGACTTATATCGTTTTATTTTATTCAGGATCATAATAGTCATAAAGTAATAATAGAGAGTTATTGTATAAAGTCGCACGAAGTCAACCAGTAGTGTTGTGTTTTTTGCTGCCAAATGACACGTCCGTATATCAACCTTCTACCTCATTAAAACTTAACATTGGTATATTATTGCACATCTTTGAAAAACCTATATTTCCTATAGAATGAATAGTTTTGGACATCAATTATTTTTTTTAATACTGGAATTTAATTTTCGCTAACCTTGGAGCCTGGCAACCTATGAGCATAATAGTTATTTATATATCAAGGGAATTGTAAAAGGGCCTTAATTACCGATGGCAAAGTTTGCGTCTCGAGGGCCACTGGCCCGAGGGACAGCAATTTTTTGAGGTTATTTAGGCTCAATAATTCCAATGGTACATCCATAATTTTATTCCTGACCGATTTCAATAAAATTTTGTTCATTTTCAATAAATAAATGTACCGATTCAATACCTTCCCGCTATATTTCATTCTGGTACCGTTGATCACAGGAGTATTGTTGTTACTTGTTTACAAACAAAGCTCAGGCTGTGTTTGCGTTTGAAACGTGTTTTCTACCCCAAATATAATGAAGGATATTTCGAAAAAGCTGGAAAAGCAAGAGAATCATCAATTCCATCAAAAAGTGAAGCCGTATACCAGAAAGAATACAAAATATATCTGTAGTGGCTAACACGGAGAAATGTTATGCAAGAAGATGCCACTGAAACGGTATTTCTGGCATATTTTCAAGAACTGGTAAGGAATTTTTTATGTTTTTCGGTAGATTTGGTGGTAACTGTGTTTATTCGTTGCAGTCAGGAACGTGTAGTCCAAATTCTTTATGAACTAAATGGTCAATGCTAAAATCGATGGTGACTATACATGAGAAACGAGATATCACCAAGTTCACTGAACTATAGGTTTTCATGGAACGGAAGAGTAGGAGTTATAAGCCGAAAAAGTCTGCTGTTTTATCTCCTAAAGATGTCATCAGATTTCTAAAGAACGCTCCTAATGAAATTAATTTATAAGAAAAGGAAGAAAAAATATAACTTTTGTCCAGTTTCCACTAACACTTTACTACTTTATTACGACCGGTTTCGGCTTTTACACCATTTTCAAGTAACTACAGATTTCATCAAGTTCGTGAATATTTATACATAAGAAAGTAATTAAAGAAAGGTTGGGTTTAAATTACCTATCTGATGTTTCAAAACAAGTTGGGAAATACCTAGAATCTACCTGATGAGTCAATTTAATTTATCTAATAGGGGTTTATACAATCGGTGGGTCCAACTTTTTTATCAAAAGTCACAAATTCAGAAGTGGAGAGCTACATAATTCTAACTGGTCATTGAGGGTATCAAAATTGGGGTTTTTATTCAATTTGTTTATTTCCAAGGCTTCCAACAAGTTCATTTCTCTTCCTTCATTGCACGTATGAAGGATGTTCATGTTATTTTTATTTATTGTATGATTCATTTCTTGTAAATGTCTAAATATAGCTGATTTTTTATCTGATAACACATGTTCACGGTACCTTATTTCAAAATTTCTTCCCGTTTGTCCTGAATAAGCTGCTGTACAATCACCACATTCCAGTCTATATATACCTGATTTTTTCCATTTATCCTTTTTGGGTTTTGCATTGAATAGTATATTCCCTAAATTACTCCTACTAGTGAATGAAGTTATTATATTAAATTTTGAAAATTTAATATAATAACTTCATTCACTAGTAGGAGTAATTTAGGGAATATACTATTCAATGCAAAACCCAAAAAGGATAAATGGAAAAAATCAGGTATATATAGACTGGAATGTGGTGATTGTACAGCAGCTTATTCAGCACAAACGGGAAGAAATTTTGAAATAAGGTACCGTGAACATGTGTTATCAGATAAAAAATCAGCTATATTTAGACATTTACAAGAAATGAATCATACAATAAATAAAAATAACGTGAACATCCTTCATACGTGCAATAAAGGAAGAGAAATGAACTTGTTGGAAGCCTTGGAAATAAACAAATTGAATAAAAACCCCAATTTTGATACCCTCAATGACCAGTTAGAATTATGTAGCTCTCCACTTCTGAATTTGTGACTTTTGATAACAAAGTTGGACCCACCGATTGTATGAACCCCTATTAGATAAATTAAATTGACTCATCAGGTAGATTCTAGGTATTTCCCAACTTGTTTTGAAACATCAGTTAGGTAATTTAAACCCAACCTTTCTTTAATTACTTTCTTATGTATAAATATTCACGAACTTGATGAAATCTGTAGTTACTTGAAAATGGTGTAAAAGCCGAAACCGGTCGTAATAAAGTAGTAAAGTGTTAGTGGAAACTGGACAAAAGTTATATTTTTTCTTCCTTTTCTTATTTCATCATGAACTTCCACAAAATAAATAGATCATCAATCAAACAAGTTAGAAATTAATTTATCTATTGCAGTGTTTAATTTTATTTTCCTTTTTGTGTGTAATCATTTCCTTTTTTTTGTTATAGGTTGTTTTGATTATGGGTTACTTTGGAGGATGAAGGAGTCAGGAAATTTTGAATATGAAGATATCGGATAGAGGAGCAGGATTCCGTTAGAGCGTTTTCACACACACACCGGTAAAACCGGTGCCTGTGACGGTGACGGCACCGAGATCCCCCGGCCGTTTGTCCACCGCCGCCGTCACCGAGAACGAGATGACGGCGCCGAAGTAGCGATAAATACATAGTAATCCGCTTGTCCATCGCGCGTCCGTCACCCGAGCCCAGTCACCTCGGTCGCCGAGATTTCGAGTAGTTCGGATTGACCGCCGGAAATCTTGACGGACCGAAGTGCCGGCAATCAATACAAAACAAGTTCGATTTTGTCCACACACTGTCGTTGCGCCACGCCGTTTGTCCGAATTTCGTTTTGTTTAGCAAATTGCAATAAAAATTGCCAAGAAATTTAAACATGATGTCTACACATTCATAGAGCTTGTAGAAAGCAAAGTATCTTTGAGGAACAAAACGAAGGATGTGTCCAAATATAAGATTTTGCATGACGCGAAGTTTGTCTCTTTTCAGAGCTTAATTTCGAGGATATTATGTGTATTTTAATTAATTACAAGTTTATATTTTGATCTGCCAAGGTGAAGAGCCTTCTGGGCAAAGTATGGAGCAAAATTATTCCTGATGTCCTCCGTGCGATACATTTCCTGACCGTGGTACATCAGTCAACCCATCGTGCCCAATAAGCATGAACACATCTTCACTTCTGTAGCCACCTCTTTCACGTACAATATTATGCAAAACGGCGCATACCTTAACTACCTATAGTTTTGCTTAGTTTTTTTGATAACATTGTACAAAAGAAGTTATATGCGGTACAAATAAGATATACAAAATGCACCGCACGCACGTCAGCAAGCAAGACTTTACTGAACCGTCATGAACGGGAACGGTCTTGGTGGACACACGTTCCCCCTCACACCATATTGCACTCGCTTAAAAAAATCTCGTTTCTCGATGACGGCGGCGGTGGACAAACAGCGTAGTGTGAAAACGCCCACGACACGGCACCGACACCGATGCCGGTGGGCTCGAATTTTCATATAAGTGAATTGTGATGCTTTCACACTTACCAGCAAATCGGTATCGTGTCGGTACATGCACCGAGTTTTCGGCAACGAGCAAGCCCTCCACTCATGTCGTCGCCGATTTTTATGCATTTGTTTCATGGTAATGAACGCACCATACAAGGTAAAACTGGTGTATCGAAGAAATTTACAGCTGCGGATGAAACAGAGTTTTCCGCTTTGCCTTTATTGAGACTTTATACATCTTTACGTCCTGAAGGTATTGAACAATATTTTTTGAGCTTCCGACAAAATAAATGTACATCTCAGCCAATTGGAAAAAAACGTGTTTGGGAAAAATCCCAAGCAAACTCGCAATGTATTTAGGATTGTCAAAACCATCTTCCTATACGGAACATTGCCTTCGTCGCACTTCTGCTACTGCTCTAGCCAATGCAAGAGCAACTATGAATAACTTAAAAAGACACAGAGATTGGAAAAGTTACATGGTGGTGGAGGGGTATTTGGAGGATGGCATCAAATTAAAAAATAACGGCGAGTATATTGTCTACTTTGCCATTAGAAGAGGCAGGTACCTCGCCTGCAGTGAACAGAAGCTCCAGCCATGCAAAAGAAGAAATTGTTTCCAGTGGCGGAAGTGATTTTCAGAAAACTTTTCAAAATTGCACATTTATAATTTGTAATGACGTGAATGAATAAAATAGGCTTCAGTTTTCATTTCATAAATATACACACTTATATACAGAGTGTCTGGTAAACCATATACAATATTGAAACTGGTGATAGACCAGGTCATGACCGTTCAGAATATCGGAATTTCACTTTGGTAAAAATCTCACATTTTTGGAGATAATGAGCATTTTTTAATTTCTGGAAAATCACTACCTCACCTTGGATTTTTGAGTGCCATGTCTAAAAATTGGGACCAATTCGAATATTACTGATGAGTGATGCTTTCAGATGTACAAAACAGTTTCTCAGAAAACGGTACATTTTTTCAAGAAATGCCAAATTTGAGTTTCACCAATTTTTTTAACATCAGTTTGACATTATTGTTTGAAAAAACATAACGAAGTGGAAGTGGATATTCATTACAAAAGAATGCCCATTTTGTCCGATTCTACCATGGTATAAAACATACGATAAATATTTTTGGAAGGAGTAGAATTTCGATTATATTAGAGTGTGATGTTATTCTGAGCTAAAATCATCTCTACCAGACTTTGTCAGTAATGTCTTTTATTTTCATCAAGATGAAATTAATCATGAGTAATAACGAGTCAACTGCTTAGACGCATTCAATGAGATGTAAAGAAGTAAATACTAATTCAACATTTTTTTGAATCAACATACACTATAAACCACAATAACGATTATTCAACATTGCACTGAATAATAGTAGAAAAATGTTTTTTCCATCCACTCGTACGCAGAGACGACATCTTTTCAAGAAGAACCTTTTCAAATGCCCCCAAATCAGCGATTCTATGAGCGGCATTGTGCAATCGAATATCGTTCTGCATAAAGCTCTGCTGCAGCAGTAGCACTACCCTCACATTCACCATAAATGTAGTGCATATGCGCATATTTTCGGGGAGTATAGCGTGTGTACGGCATGACAAAGAATTAAATACCACTGAATGAAACAACCGGAATAATTTCAAAAAACCACGACAGAAGTCACAAGTTGTTCAAACAAAATGTGACAGTCACCTACTAGATTTTTTCAGTTCTATTTACAGAAGATCCGTTCATGCACAATGCTGTATTTTACTTTTTCATTAGGAAAATATTGCTTCTACGGACACAACACAGGAGTTGTTTTTAATTTTCGACAAGGATTCACCTCCTACAAAATTTTGCACTCATTTTGTTTCACCCTGTATATCTGTCGGTCTGCGAAACATCGTTGAAATCAGGATGTTGGACAATTGAGACATTTATCACAAGAACTCGTATAAATCGGTGCCATGTCGGATAATCGACATTTCATTTCGATAATTTTATTAGGCTTAATTACAAGAAAAAATAATTTTATTGACATACTATTTAATGCTACCGAGCAGTATATTCTTTATTATTAATAATCACTTCCACATTTTATCATCTTAAAATCGAGAGAAAAAAATATTCCCAGAAACCAAATTACAAAATTATTTTGAAACTATTCACAAAAATTAAAATTCAACTTTGACACTCTGCATCTCAGAATCGAATAACTTGCGAAAATATGTTTATAGGAACTTTTCTTCTTATTTTGACGTCAACAACATGCTCCCAAATTCTCTTCACGTACTCAAGAAACACCCTGTATAATATGGGATACTTTGTTATGTCACAACTTGGCATGGCATCAAAAAAATATTTTTCAGTTGGCTTCGATTCCACCAAATAACACTTGCCAAACGAATTCATTTGTGGTCACGTCTGCTGTTACTCTCTTAGTAATAATTCAGGTAGAATGTTTTTTTTGTGAACAAGAAACGTGAAACGTGAAATATCAATGCAACTGCTCAACATGTCTGCGTCCTTCCTAAATACATAGACGTGCTCGCTGTCCTGAATTTTCTACAGCCCTTACAATATCCCTTCTCCATATCGACCGACACTGTTCAATTATGCTTTCCCTGAGATCCTTAAAATTATCGAATTTTTGTTGGCCATAAACCAGATTTTTGATGTTCCTCACAACAAAGAGTCAAGAACTGTAAGGTCAGGCGACATTGCTGGCCATCTCACATGATCATTATTTCCAGTCCACCTTCTGGGAATCGTTCTTCTAGGTATTTACATACTGCTCTGGTTGAACCAATATTGATTTGAATTTACGAGTTGAAATGTCAAGATAACCCTCAAAAGCGCCTCGGAGAAACTCGGAGATAAGTTTCTCCATCGAGTGTTCCATTAATAAAATAAGGAACATAAATTCCAGCCCATACTTTCAAACTGAACCGTACCTCTGGCCTAACTGCTCTAAATTCTCTAGGATTGTTCAGACTCTAGATGTGATCATTATTCCTATTGAACATTCCGCAATAAGTGAAAGTGCGCTAATCCGTCCACATAACGTATGAATTTTTTTCTGAGTTCCCTCCAAACACTTGTTTGTGGCGCACCTGTATTTAAAGCAACTCCATGTGTTAAAACTGACGGATTCACATTTTTCTAAAAAAACAGACAAGTTAAAAACATTTAATATTTTAATGAAACGATAGAAGATTATTACTGCTTTTTGAATATTTTTTCTCGTATTTTCAACTTATCGATTTCCATGTTTGTTACTCGGTTTCTTGAAACTGTCATACGCGGTAATGTATTCTCAAAACTTTTAATAATGTTCTTGCTGGTTGTATTCTCCGAGCACTAGAAGATATAGAGAGAGCTTCTCTGTCTCTTTCTTGAAAGCAACATACCCAACGTTGTTTACAAACATCTCAGCCCGAATCATATTAAAAATGGGCATTGTCGAATATATCCGTTTGCACTCGGGGACCAGGTTGGAATTCAATGTTATATTCAGTCTTAACTTGGCGATCTTGTTTGTTTACGTTCGTTTACAACTTATTGATCGTCTTGTCAAATCAAACCATGGGCGTCGCAGCATGGTAATCATGGCATAATCCCGATTTTGAGACAAAAATACACTATTTGTTGAAATAGCTATTTAAAACATTGGTACTATTTGAATCGATCTTCAAAACGATTACCTATCATTAATTAGGAAAAAACTTGTTGCAGTGTAGGTACATTAAGAAGTAAATAAGCAAACTCAACTCTTCTGTCTTGTTGGAATGTCTTTCGAGTACTTAAAACATAGCGTCGTTGATACTGCAATACGAGCTATGTCACGAAACATTTATTTCGCAGGAGACTGTAAAATGATAATAGGTACTACATAAACATTTCTACGCGCGATTATTTAATACTTTGAATTCCAAAACAAAGACCGGTAGAAATTCTAATGTATTAGTTATTTTTTTTCTTTGGTGTTTTGGCATCGACTGCTATAGTCATTAGTAGTTATTATCTACAGTCTTCTGTGAAATGAATGTTTCTGGAAATAGCAAAGTGGTCGAGGTGTTAGAGCGTTTGGCTTCCACCCAGACGGTCCGGGTTCGATCCCCGGTCGTGTGTTACTGAGCTGAAGTGGTTCCGATTCCACTTTTATTTAAACTGTAGGTCCCGGATCTCCCTTGCTTGCACGAGCTCTAGTTTTGAGGGGTTTTCTCCGAAAACCTGGGAGTTTCGTAAAAACAAATTTTATAATTTTTTTTTTTTATATTACTCGTATTGTAGTATCAACGACGATAAGTAGTTCAGTAATATTTTTTTACTTTGAATTTGTTGGACATGGAATTTACTTCACTGTCTGCAACTATAACATTATAATAACTTGGCAGTTATGTTTGTGTGTGTGTAGGTGTGGGTGTGGGCGTGGGCATTTGTAGCCATGCGAGGACTTTCGTCCGTACCAGATAGGTCTTGCGAGGACAATTTAGCATGCGAGGACACACACCCTGTCCTCGCAACAGTTTGACTTCATTTTGGTATTCTACGCATCATTCCGACCTCGGATGTACCTATAAATCAAAAAAAGACGATGTCCTCTGAAGACCATATTACTACGGACGCTTAGTTCACCAAACACACCGCTAGGCGTGCAACGATCGATTGATGAACACACTCCTGTCCAATTTCTACATATCATCCGAGGACACACAAATTCAAAAATTTACACAAATAATAGTGAGATATCTGCCTTTGCGAGGACTCGATTTGTGTGTCGATACGAGGACCTCTTTGGCATTTGTGTGTCGATACGAGGACCTCTTTGGCATTTGTGTGTAGATACGAGGACCTCTTCGGCATTTGTGTGTAGATACGAGGACTCCGAATCTATAAAAAAGCAAGTGGAATATTTTAAATGACATTACATTTTGTATTGAATACCTAATTTGTGTGACGATACGAGGACATCATTTGAATTTGTGTGAGGATGCGATGACCTCAAATGAAATGAATTATAATTATTTTTCAGAAGTTCATCAAATTGTGTGTTGGAGTAAATACATCATTTATGTCGAGTTGCAAGGACTTTTGTGTAGGGTGGGAGTTGGGATACATATTCCATTATATTCACGGCTTTTCCTTATTCGTATTTCGCAGTACTAAGATTTTTTTTATGTCTACTAGAAATTGCTGAAGACTGAATGGTTAATATTTCAGAGGAGCAGCGTCTATAACGATCCCTATATATTTTTTTCTCTTGAGGTTCAGACGCAACGAAACATCCTGTTATGTTCGGGTAACATCTCATGGCATGAAGGAGAAAAGATACGAATATGTATGAATTTGAAGGTGTCAAGCATCAGATAAAAACAGCAAACTTTGCTCGACCAAGAACTCCAATGCTTGGCTCTTCTCGAGAGAAATGACCTGTGAGAGAGAAAGAGAGAGGTTTGAAAGTTTCAAGGCTAACAACAAAAGGGCGTAGAGACTGTACTCGTTGGGTCAAACGTAACGGAACTGTTGAATGCGGAAGAATTGATAATATTACTTTAGATCTACAGCTATGAAAATATTTGTAGAAAAGGGATTCATTACCGACTTTTTTTTGGAATTTCAGAAAAGAGAGGGAGTTCATCATAGTTAGAAAGCCGTGGGTCTAAAATCGCAATGATAATCTATACGTCTTCCGTTTGGTGAGATGACTTTTTAACGATTTCTATATGTCTTCTGTTATGATAATTTTGTTTAGGAAGTGACTAGTAATCATCTGATTAAGCAGAATACTATTTGGTTGGCGCACTACTCGAAACGTCGTTTTGAAAATTTTGGGTCCAAAATCAATCATCGCACATATCAGACATCTTCTCTATGCTTAATTTTGTGTTTCTTCACTTTGTTTTGGTTTTACATTGGAAGTTTTTTTAGTGGGGCCCGGCCTCAGGGTTGACTGATTGAACAAATTGTAACACTTGCGGTAGCGACAAGATTAAAAAAAGAAAACTGCATTTGATATCAATCTTAGGCTTCCACTTCACCAGTTACTGCAACTTATATATGAGGCTGCGATTCACCTTGTCTTCAAATACCATTTCCATATTTTGAGTTTTGCACCAAAGAAGCTGTTGGATATATTCAGAGGAAGGAAAATCTCATTAGAAAAACTCCGCATACAAACTTGCTCAGTTCTCTCCAATACTGAAAATAATTCATTCATCTCTTTTATGTTGGATCAATTGCCAAATGTGCTTCTCACAAACAAAGTTTTCATTTCGTGCTAAGGAATACTTCACATTATGTCAGTTACTAATGCTCTCCAAAGTACATTCAGAAACAAGAACTTCTTCTTGTTGATGATACTTTCCTCATTGTTAGAGAGTTTGACGTGAAAATTCATCACTCGAAAACCCCAAATTAAAAATATTTTTGAAATCGGACAGTGGTCACTATAGTACGAAGGGAAAATGCCTATCGTATTTTATGACGATTTCCACATGTCTTCCGTTATGATAATTTTGAAAAACTGAAAAACTGAAAAAATTAAAAAATTGCATTTTTTATTTTTTCAAGTTTTATGGAGAATGTTCCCCTTCTCCTAAGTTGTTTTTTGTTGTTGATATAGCTAACAAATCATTTGAATTGCTAAAGAAAGTTATGAAAGTATAGAAAAATGTTATACTTATTAATGTATAACAAGTAATTATGAAAGAAAAAAGTTATATTTTTTCAACTTTATTTATTATCTTCCTTCTCTGTCTAATCACACCAGTTAATTTGAGAAGAGAAGTTCTGCTCTAGAAACATTTGTTCTCGAAAATATGTATCTTCCTCTGCAAAAATAACATGTTTATCTATTTTTCAAGCAGCATTGAGAAACCATAATTTTTTACAGGAGATATTCACACTTTTAATAATCAGATAAAAAATCAGCTATATTTAGACATTTACAAGAAATGAATCATACAATAAATAAAAATAACGTGAACATCCTTCATACGTGCAATAAAGGAAGAGAAATGAACTTGTTGGAAGCCTTGGAAATAAACAAATTGAATAAAAACCCCAATTTTGATACCCTCAATGACCAGTTAGAATTATGTAGCTCTCCACTTCTGAATTTGTGACTTTTGATAACAAAGTTGGACCCACCGATTGTATGAACCCCTATTAGATAAATTAAATTGACTCATCAGGTAGATTCTAGGTATTTCCCAACTTGTTTTGAAACATCAGTTAGGTAATTTAAACCCAACCTTTCTTTAATTACTTTCTTATGTATAAATATTCACGAACTTGATGAAATCTGTAGTTACTTGAAAATGGTGTAAAAGCCGAAACCGGTCGTAATAAAGTAGTAAAGTGTTAGTGGAAACTGGACAAAAGTTATATTTTTTCTTCCTTTTCTTATTTCATCATGAACTTCCACAAAATAAATAGATCATCAATCAAACAAGTTAGAAATTAATTTATCTATTGCAGTGTTTAATTTTATTTTCCTTTTTGTGTGTAATCATTTCCTTTTTTTTGTTATAGGTTGTTTTGATTATGGGTTACTTTGGAGGATGAAGGAGTCAGGAAATTTTGAATATGAAGATATCGGATAGAGGAGCAGGATTCCGTTAGAGCGTTTTCACACACACACCGGTAAAACCGGTGCCTGTGACGGTGACGGCACCGAGATCCCCCGGCCGTTTGTCCACCGCCGCCGTCACCGAGAACGAGATGACGGCGCCGAAGTAGCGATAAATACATAGTAATCCGCTTGTCCATCGCGCGTCCGTCACCCGAGCCCAGTCACCTCGGTCGCCGAGATTTCGAGTAGTTCGGATTGACCGCCGGAAATCTTGACGGACCGAAGTGCCGGCAATCAATACAAAACAAGTTCGATTTTGTCCACACACTGTCGTTGCGCCACGCCGTTTGTCCGAATTTCGTTTTGTTTAGCAAATTGCAATAAAAATTGCCAAGAAATTTAAACATGATGTCTACACATTCATAGAGCTTGTAGAAAGCAAAGTATCTTTGAGGAACAAAACGAAGGATGTGTCCAAATATAAGATTTTGCATGACGCGAAGTTTGTCTCTTTTCAGAGCTTAATTTCGAGGATATTATGTGTATTTTAATTAATTACAAGTTTATATTTTGATCTGCCAAGGTGAAGAGCCTTCTGGGCAAAGTATGGAGCAAAATTATTCCTGATGTCCTCCGTGCGATACATTTCCTGACCGTGGTACATCAGTCAACCCATCGTGCCCAATAAGCATGAACACATCTTCACTTCTGTAGCCACCTCTTTCACGTACAATATTATGCAAAACGGCGCATACCTTAACTACCTATAGTTTTGCTTAGTTTTTTTGATAACATTGTACAAAAGAAGTTATATGCGGTACAAATAAGATATACAAAATGCACCGCACGCACGTCAGCAAGCAAGACTTTACTGAACCGTCATGAACGGGAACGGTCTTGGTGGACACACGTTCCCCCTCACACCATATTGCACTCGCTTAAAAAAATCTCGTTTCTCGATGACGGCGGCGGTGGACAAACAGCGTAGTGTGAAAACGCCCACGACACGGCACCGACACCGATGCCGGTGGGCTCGAATTTTCATATAAGTGAATTGTGATGCTTTCACACTTACCAGCAAATCGGTATCGTGTCGGTACATGCACCGAGTTTTCGGCAACGAGCAAGCCCTCCACTCATGTCGTCGCCGATTTTTATGCATTTGTTTCATGGTAATGAACGCACCATACAAGGTAAAACTGGTGTATCGAAGAAATTTACAGCTGCGGATGAAACAGAGTTTTCCGCTTTGCCTTTATTGAGACTTTATACATCTTTACGTCCTGAAGGTATTGAACAATATTTTTTGAGCTTCCGACAAAATAAATGTACATCTCAGCCAATTGGAAAAAAACGTGTTTGGGAAAAATCCCAAGCAAACTCGCAATGTATTTAGGATTGTCAAAACCATCTTCCTATACGGAACATTGCCTTCGTCGCACTTCTGCTACTGCTCTAGCCAATGCAAGAGCAACTATGAATAACTTAAAAAGACACAGAGATTGGAAAAGTTACATGGTGGTGGAGGGGTATTTGGAGGATGGCATCAAATTAAAAAATAACGGCGAGTATATTGTCTACTTTGCCATTAGAAGAGGCAGGTACCTCGCCTGCAGTGAACAGAAGCTCCAGCCATGCAAAAGAAGAAATTGTTTCCAGTGGCGGAAGTGATTTTCAGAAAACTTTTCAAAATTGCACATTTATAATTTGTAATGACGTGAATGAATAAAATAGGCTTCAGTTTTCATTTCATAAATATACACACTTATATACAGAGTGTCTGGTAAACCATATACAATATTGAAACTGGTGATAGACCAGGTCATGACCGTTCAGAATATCGGAATTTCACTTTGGTAAAAATCTCACATTTTTGGAGATAATGAGCATTTTTTAATTTCTGGAAAATCACTACCTCACCTTGGATTTTTGAGTGCCATGTCTAAAAATTGGGACCAATTCGAATATTACTGATGAGTGATGCTTTCAGATGTACAAAACAGTTTCTCAGAAAACGGTACATTTTTTCAAGAAATGCCAAATTTGAGTTTCACCAATTTTTTTAACATCAGTTTGACATTATTGTTTGAAAAAACATAACGAAGTGGAAGTGGATATTCATTACAAAAGAATGCCCATTTTGTCCGATTCTACCATGGTATAAAACATACGATAAATATTTTTGGAAGGAGTAGAATTTCGATTATATTAGAGTGTGATGTTATTCTGAGCTAAAATCATCTCTACCAGACTTTGTCAGTAATGTCTTTTATTTTCATCAAGATGAAATTAATCATGAGTAATAACGAGTCAACTGCTTAGACGCATTCAATGAGATGTAAAGAAGTAAATACTAATTCAACATTTTTTTGAATCAACATACACTATAAACCACAATAACGATTATTCAACATTGCACTGAATAATAGTAGAAAAATGTTTTTTCCATCCACTCGTACGCAGAGACGACATCTTTTCAAGAAGAACCTTTTCAAATGCCCCCAAATCAGCGATTCTATGAGCGGCATTGTGCAATCGAATATCGTTCTGCATAAAGCTCTGCTGCAGCAGTAGCACTACCCTCACATTCACCATAAATGTAGTGCATATGCGCATATTTTCGGGGAGTATAGCGTGTGTACGGCATGACAAAGAATTAAATACCACTGAATGAAACAACCGGAATAATTTCAAAAAACCACGACAGAAGTCACAAGTTGTTCAAACAAAATGTGACAGTCACCTACTAGATTTTTTCAGTTCTATTTACAGAAGATCCGTTCATGCACAATGCTGTATTTTACTTTTTCATTAGGAAACTATTGCTTCTACGGACACAACACAGGAGTTGTTTTTAATTTTCGACAAGGATTCACCTCCTACAAAATTTTGCACTCATTTTGTTTCACCCTGTATATCTGTCGGTCTGCGAAACATCGTTGAAATCAGGATGTTGGACAATTGAGACATTTATCACAAGAACTCGTATAAATCGGTGCCATGTCGGATAATCGACATTTCATTTCGATAATTTTATTAGGCTTAATTACAAGAAAAAATAATTTTATTGACATACTATTTAATGCTACCGAGCAGTATATTCTTTATTATTAATAATCACTTCCACATTTTATCATCTTAAAATCGAGAGAAAAAAATATTCCCAGAAACCAAATTACAAAATTATTTTGAAACTATTCACAAAAATTAAAATTCAACTTTGACACTCTGCATCTCAGAATCGAATAACTTGCGAAAATATGTTTATAGGAACTTTTCTTCTTATTTTGACGTCAACAACATGCTCCCAAATTCTCTTCACGTACTCAAGAAACACCCTGTATAATATGGGATACTTTGTTATGTCACAACTTGGCATGGCATCAAAAAAATATTTTTCAGTTGGCTTCGATTCCACCAAATAACACTTGCCAAACGAATTCATTTGTGGTCACGTCTGCTGTTACTCTCTTAGTAATAATTCAGGTAGAATGTTTTTTTTGTGAACAAGAAACGTGAAACGTGAAATATCAATGCAACTGCTCAACATGTCTGCGTCCTTCCTAAATACATAGACGTGCTCGCTGTCCTGAATTTTCTACAGCCCTTACAATATCCCTTCTCCATATCGACCGACACTGTTCAATTATGCTTTCCCTGAGATCCTTAAAATTATCGAATTTTTGTTGGCCATAAACCAGATTTTTGATGTTCCTCACAACAAAGAGTCAAGAACTGTAAGGTCAGGCGACATTGCTGGCCATCTCACATGATCATTATTTCCAATCCACCTTCTGGGAATCGTTCTTCTAGGTATTTACATACTGCTCTGGTTGAACCAATATTGATTTGAATTTACGAGTTGAAATGTCAAGATAACCCTCAAAAGCGCCTCGGAGAAACTCGGAGATAAGTTTCTCCATCGAGTGTTCCATTAATAAAATAAGGAACATAAATTCCAGCCCATACTTTCAAACTGAACCGTACCTCTGGCCTAACTGCTCTAAATTCTCTAGGATTGTTCAGACTCTAGATGTGATCATTATTCCTATTGAACATTCCGCAATAAGTGAAAGTGCGCTAATCCGTCCACATAACGTATGAATTTTTTTCTGAGTTCCCTCCAAACACTTGTTTGTGGCGCACCTGTATTTAAAGCAACTCCATGTGTTAAAACTGACGGATTCACATTTTTCTAAAAAAACAGACAAGTTAAAAACATTTAATATTTTAATGAAACGATAGAAGATTATTACTGCTTTTTGAATATTTTTTCTCGTATTTTCAACTTATCGATTTCCATGTTTGTTACTCGGTTTCTTGAAACTGTCATACGCGGTAATGTATTCTCAAAACTTTTAATAATGTTCTTGCTGGTTGTATTCTCCGAGCACTAGAAGATATAGAGAGAGCTTCTCTGTCTCTTTCTTGAAAGCAACATACCCAACGTTGTTTACAAACATCTCAGCCCGAATCATATTAAAAATGGGCATTGTCGAATATATCCGTTTGCACTCGGGGACCAGGTTGGAATTCAATGTTATATTCAGTCTTAACTTGGCGATCTTGTTTGTTTACGTTCGTTTACAACTTATTGATCGTCTTGTCAAATCAAACCATGGGCGTCGCAGCATGGTAATCATGGCATAATCCCGATTTTGAGACAAAAATACACTATTTGTTGAAATAGCTATTTAAAACATTGGTACTATTTGAATCGATCTTCAAAACGATTACCTATCATTAATTAGGAAAAAACTTGTTGCAGTGTAGGTACATTAAGAAGTAAATAAGCAAACTCAACTCTTCTGTCTTGTTGGAATGTCTTTCGAGTACTTAAAACATAGCGTCGTTGATACTGCAATACGAGCTATGTCACGAAACATTTATTTCGCAGGAGACTGTAAAATGATAATAGGTACTACATAAACATTTCTACGCGCGATTATTTAATACTTTGAATTCCAAAACAAAGACCGGTAGAAATTCTAATGTATTAGTTATTTTTTTTCTTTGGTGTTTTGGCATCGACTGCTATAGTCATTAGTAGTTATTATCTACAGTCTTCTGTGAAATGAATGTTTCTGGAAATAGCAAAGTGGTCGAGGTGTTAGAGCGTTTGGCTTCCACCCAGACGGTCCGGGTTCGATCCCCGGTCGTGTGTTACTGAGCTGAAGTGGTTCCGATTCCACTTTTATTTAAACTGTAGGTCCCGGATCTCCCTTGCTTGCACGAGCTCTAGTTTTGAGGGGTTTTCTCCGAAAACCTGGGAGTTTCGTAAAAACAAATTTTATAATTTTTTTTTTTTATATTACTCGTATTGTAGTATCAACGACGATAAGTAGTTCAGTAATATTTTTTTACTTTGAATTTGTTGGACATGGAATTTACTTCACTGTCTGCAACTATAACATTATAATAACTTGGCAGTTATGTTTGTGTGTGTGTAGGTGTGGGTGTGGGCGTGGGCATTTGTAGCCATGCGAGGACTTTCGTCCGTACCAGATAGGTCTTGCGAGGACAATTTAGCATGCGAGGACACACACCCTGTCCTCGCAACAGTTTGACTTCATTTTGGTATTCTACGCATCATTCCGACCTCGGATGTACCTATAAATCAAAAAAAGACGATGTCCTCTGAAGACCATATTACTACGGACGCTTAGTTCACCAAACACACCGCTAGGCGTGCAACGATCGATTGATGAACACACTCCTGTCCAATTTCTACATATCATCCGAGGACACACAAATTCAAAAATTTACACAAATAATAGTGAGATATCTGCCTTTGCGAGGACTCGATTTGTGTGTCGATACGAGGACCTCTTTGGCATTTGTGTGTCGATACGAGGACCTCTTTGGCATTTGTGTGTAGATACGAGGACCTCTTCGGCATTTGTGTGTAGATACGAGGACTCCGAATCTATAAAAAAGCAAGTGGAATATTTTAAATGACATTACATTTTGTATTGAATACCTAATTTGTGTGACGATACGAGGACATCATTTGAATTTGTGTGAGGATGCGATGACCTCAAATGAAATGAATTATAATTATTTTTCAGAAGTTCATCAAATTGTGTGTTGGAGTAAATACATCATTTATGTCGAGTTGCAAGGACTTTTGTGTAGGGTGGGAGTTGGGATACATATTCCATTATATTCACGGCTTTTCCTTATTCGTATTTCGCAGTACTAAGATTTTTTTTATGTCTACTAGAAATTGCTGAAGACTGAATGGTTAATATTTCAGAGGAGCAGCGTCTATAACGATCCCTATATATTTTTTTCTCTTGAGGTTCAGACGCAACGAAACATCCTGTTATGTTCGGGTAACATCTCATGGCATGAAGGAGAAAAGATACGAATATGTATGAATTTGAAGGTGTCAAGCATCAGATAAAAACAGCAAACTTTGCTCGACCAAGAACTCCAATGCTTGGCTCTTCTCGAGAGAAATGACCTGTGAGAGAGAAAGAGAGAGGTTTGAAAGTTTCAAGGCTAACAACAAAAGGGCGTAGAGACTGTACTCGTTGGGTCAAACGTAACGGAACTGTTGAATGCGGAAGAATTGATAATATTACTTTAGATCTACAGCTATGAAAATATTTGTAGAAAAGGGATTCATTACCGACTTTTTTTTGGAATTTCAGAAAAGAGAGGGAGTTCATCATAGTTAGAAAGCCGTGGGTCTAAAATCGCAATGATAATCTATACGTCTTCCGTTTGGTGAGATGACTTTTTAACGATTTCTATATGTCTTCTGTTATGATAATTTTGTTTAGGAAGTGACTAGTAATCATCTGATTAAGCAGAATACTATTTGGTTGGCGCACTACTCGAAACGTCGTTTTGAAAATTTTGGGTCCAAAATCAATCATCGCACATATCAGACATCTTCTCTATGCTTAATTTTGTGTTTCTTCACTTTGTTTTGGTTTTACATTGGAAGTTTTTTTAGTGGGGCCCGGCCTCAGGGTTGACTGATTGAACAAATTGTAACACTTGCGGTAGCGACAAGATTAAAAAAAGAAAACTGCATTTGATATCAATCTTAGGCTTCCACTTCACCAGTTACTGCAACTTATATATGAGGCTGCGATTCACCTTGTCTTCAAATACCATTTCCATATTTTGAGTTTTGCACCAAAGAAGCTGTTGGATATATTCAGAGGAAGGAAAATCTCATTAGAAAAACTCCGCATACAAACTTGCTCAGTTCTCTCCAATACTGAAAATAATTCATTCATCTCTTTTATGTTGGATCAATTGCCAAATGTGCTTCTCACAAACAAAGTTTTCATTTCGTGCTAAGGAATACTTCACATTATGTCAGTTACTAATGCTCTCCAAAGTACATTCAGAAACAAGAACTTCTTCTTGTTGATGATACTTTCCTCATTGTTAGAGAGTTTGACGTGAAAATTCATCACTCGAAAACCCCAAATTAAAAATATTTTTGAAATCGGACAGTGGTCACTATAGTACGAAGGGAAAATGCCTATCGTATTTTATGACGATTTCCACATGTCTTCCGTTATGATAATTTTGAAAAACTGAAAAACTGAAAAAATTAAAAAATTGCATTTTTTATTTTTTCAAGTTTTATGGAGAATGTTCCCCTTCTCCTAAGTTGTTTTTTGTTGTTGATATAGCTAACAAATCATTTGAATTGCTAAAGAAAGTTATGAAAGTATAGAAAAATGTTATACTTATTAATGTATAACAAGTATTTATGAAAGAAAAAAGTTATATTTTTTCAACTTTATTTATTATCTTCCTTCTCTGTCTAATCACACCAGTTAATTTGAGAAGAGAAGTTCTGCTCTAGAAACATTTGTTCTCGAAAATATGTATCTTCCTCTGCAAAAATAACATGTTTATCTATTTTTCAAGCAGCATTGAGAAACCATAATTTTTTACAGGAGATATTCACACTTTTAATAATCGAAAGTGTTGTAATAGTTATTTACCTAACAAGTGCGGAAAGTAGTACTTTTCCGCACGCGACGGCAGTTGCAAGCCGTTAAGGGCGGAAAAGACATTTTCTGTAAGAGTTAGGTACAATATTTTTCCTACGAGTGTTTTTATCCATCTTATTTATGAAAAAGAAGGTTTTTAATACACAAGATCTTATAATAATGCTACAGAACGACTCATAAGACAGAATACTTACATAGATCATTTAGTTAGTCCTAAATATCCTCATTTTCAATAATACAAAAATCGTGCGAAAAAGTAAAAATCGTACGGAAAAGTAAAAATCGTGCGGAAAAGTAACTTCTCCGCACGATTTTGAATCGTACGGAAAAGTACAAGTTTGAAATCGAAAAATCGTGTGGAAAAGTTACTTTTCAGCACGCTCGTAGGAAAATGATCAAATGATTTTCATGGAGAATGTTTCACTTTTCAAGTGGGAGAATGAATTATACCAAAATCATTTTTGATAATTTGTGCGTAAAAATTGTTTATTATTTTAGTTATTCATTTTCTGGTAAGATTTTTTTATAACTTCATTCATCCATTTGGTGGCATTATGAATGAATCCCAAAGTTCTTATGTGCCCTTACTCGCTCAAATAAATCATTTGAGCCGACGGGAACAACCAGCCTTTATATAGGGGTTGAAATATATTCCTGTTATTATTAACTACTAGTTGGGGTGAGTTTATCGAAGTTTTCATACTGAATTATCGTTGACAAAAAATTTTAAACAAAAAAGATAACCATGAATACAAAGATTAACAAGAGGAAATTCAAAAGGGTGGGAAGGGGTGAAACGTTGGCCAGGTTTTCTGGCCCCTGAAAAAGTTCCAAGCAAAATTTGGAAGCCTAAGAATGAACCCAAGTGCAGTTTTTGATTTTTCGACTTATTCGCTTCCTCGAGTTAGGAACTAAAAAGTTTTCCTTTTGGATTTTCTCAATGTGAAGACCATAACAAAGTGAAGGAACAAAATCAAGCATATCGGAGATAACCAATTTTTGCGACTTTTCAAAAATAGGTTTCGAGTTGTGCGCCTAGACCAAATCGTCTTCCACTTTGTGAGATGACTACTAGTCACTTTCTTGACAAAATTATCATAATGGAAGACATGTAGAAATCGTCGAAGAATTCGATACACTTTTCCTTCGTACTGTAGTGGCCACTGTCCGATTTAAAAAATATTTTGAATTAGGTGTTTTTGAGGGATGGATTTTCACCTCAAGCTCTCTAACTATGAGGAAAGTATCATCAACAAGAAGCAGTTCTTGTTTTTGAATGTACCTTGGAGAGCAACTGACAGAATGTGAAGTATTCCTTAGCACGAAATAAAAACTTAGTTTGTGAGAAGCACATTTTGCAATTGATCCAACATAAGAGAGTTTAATAAATTTTTTTCAGTATTGGCACAGCCAACTTGATCTCTCGTGCCGTGGTGAGAAAATCGGCAACACCGCATGGAAATGAATTTGTATAACCGTATTTATTTTGAAGTACGTATTGTATTTGATACGATTATTTTTTGAGTAAATTAAGTAAATATATAAACAATTTATAAATTAAATACAAATTGGTGCAATGAAAGTTACAATTATTATATACTACGTTTTTTTAACTGAGTTATTTTCGGCGCAGGAAACGTGGCCACTGCTCATTGAAGTGCTGGAAATACTGGAGGTGTTATTACTTGAACCTGCAGCGTTTTTAAAATTGGATCTCATCTTATTTATTATGTTTTGGTGATGTTGTTCATCTATCTGTAGGTAGGGTTTGATAGAATTGCTATTTCCATGTCCTGTTATTTTAATAAGTTCTTGTTCCGATACACCTGCTTTTGCCAATTGTGAAACAGCAGTGGCTCGGTGAGAATGATTTGAAAATATTTTGTTTGTCATATTCAAATTTGCCAATTCTGCAGATTTTTTGGTCCATTTACTAATTTCATGCACTCCAATTGGCATGTTTTTGTACCAGCCAAGGGTTTTTTCTTTTCTCCAGTTGGGATTTACTGTTAGAAATAACTATCTGTTTTAATATTGATGTTTTCGCTTCTTTTCATCATTAGCTTATCTAGAAGTCTCACTGGACAACGACTTACTTCATTATGGTTAGATACAAGCCATTTATTATTAGCACATGGTTTTGCTCCTCCCTGTGTGGTTTTGGTAAAAATAGGATTATATTGTATTCTACCAGTTGGAGTATCATTTCCAGTTTCTTTTTGAAAATAATGAGTCAAGCATGACGCTCCTTCATTTCCTCTCCACGCAAGTTCTACAGAAGCAATTAAGAAAAATTTTATTTGTAATCCTTTCGGTGTATTTTCATCCCACGCTTCTATCATTGCTATGTACTCGTTATCTTTAAATGCTGATGCACTAACCTTTCTCTTGTCCGGTAACATTTGAAGTTCCCTTCTTTTTGAATTTCTTGCGTTTCGTGCGGCTAAAAATATGGGACTAGAGAATGGATCAATTACTCTATTAAACTCATTCATATATTTTTCTTGTACTTGTTTTGCCGTAATGTTCCACATCGTTTTAATCACATTTTCTTTATAATTTTCTCCATTACATTTACGCATATTGAAAGCCCAATCTTTCAAAATGGACGCTATCATTTCAGTGGAAATTGATTCATTTCGCACATAGTTTCTTTCACTACAAAACGTAAGAAATTTTTTCCGTACGTACTTTTTTGTTTTTACTGTATTATGAGGCTCAGTATTTTGTATACTTTCGTCTATTGCATTTGATGATAAATCTCCGAATCGACTCATTTTTGAACAATTTTTGAAAAACGTCACAATTTGACAGTTCTGTTTGTTGTATATTGATGTCGATGTGGTTACTATGAAAATGAAATTATTTTAAAATTTTTTATGTATAATCAGGTATTATCGAAATTATACGAGGTAACTTAACTAAAATCATACGAAAAAAATAATCGTAACGAATACTAGTCGAGCAAACGAAAATAATCGATTATACTTGCTTATACTATACTTGTTTAAGAGAATACGTACTGTTTTCACGAATACGTACTTGGAAGTATAATTGATAATTTTTGATGCTCTCGTGGTATTACTACTGATTATTTTTTTTACAGTCCTGTCAGCCAATCGTCATCGCCAAATATTTTAAATTGACCAATAGTATCAAAATTACACTGATACTTTGTTAGTAGCAAATTACAGCGATACTTTTTTCGCGTTGTTTGATTGGATCTTTGTTTGAATTATTGCTTAAGAAAGTTACCCTTTGACTTGGTTGTCAAGATGACACTGATAAATGTTCGGTAAAAAAATAATCAAGCCGAATTACATTCGTGGTAATAATTTTTTTGAGATAATTTTAACTAGATCAGCACTCCTCTTTGTTGCCTTCGTTCACTCCTGAGGTTTCTATAGAAACAAAGATTCGCGTATCCAGTTAAAATTATCAAAAAATTACCACCACTTGTGTAATTACTGTTGAGTATATCTTTCCCAGATTTTTGTTGTAAGTCATAGATGAAATCACACAAAAATTCCCCCTCCCCAAACAAAAAGTTTTCTCCCCCTAAACGAATTCTTCTATCGATGCCTGGTACATTATTCAACAGAACAGATAAGCAGCGGAAATTTTTGCCAAGGGAATTGTTTTCTTCTGAAAGCTCCAAGTAATTACAAATTCATGTTCCTCTTCTTTGGTTGATGAGTTCAACAGAGAGACAGACAGAAAGACACAAACATTTGTTTGATTTAAAGCTTTTTCACATTTCTAAACTTTTGCGAGGACTGGTCGCACACGTTTTCCTTATGGATTCTTCAGATTACTCAAGTCATACGAGGACCCTTTCTTTGTCACCTAATATCGGAAAATGGTATCAGCAAGTTAGTAAATGCGCAGATGATGTCCTCGCATCTACACACAACATAATGCAAATGAGGTCCTCGCATCCACACACAAATGCAGATGATGTCCTCGCATCTACACACAAATGCAGATGATGTCCTCGCATCTACACACAAAATAGTGCAGCTGATGTCCTCGCATCTACACACAAATTCCGATGGTGTCCTCGCATCTACACACAACATAATGCAGATGAGGTCCTCGCATCGGCATACAAATGAAGTCATCCCATTACACACACACAGAAAAAGGCTCGAATTTGAAGAGTCCTCACAACCCATGGCAAATACGGAGTCCTCGGAAGCAAAACACAATTTCTTCTATTCGCAATTTTAATGAATCTGAGTTGGTTTTGGGATTGCTTATGAAATTTCATCGTCAGTAATATAAACGCCATTAGTCTGAGACGTCTCCTTCACTGTGTCCTCGGAACCTTATAGATAATTCCACGGTCCTCGCTTTGCCACCCATTCACATGTGTGTGTGTGTGTGTTAGAAATGTAAGCTATTTTAGAGGAATTCGTGATTGTGAAATCGATGATATGGACACAGATGATACCAGAAGAAAGAGTTTAAGAGTAGCAACGAGAACTACATATAATCTGTCAGATACAAAAAATTAGACTACTCCAGCAAAAGAATAGAAGGATGCAATACAAAATTTTAATTGATTTGTTTCAAACTGGACAGATGATTTACAATAAGCATGTCATCGTTCCACCCTGTGAGCAAATCAAGACTACATCAAAATAGCGCTGTTGTTTGGTATGTCTGCAGAGATGTCTTCAGAGGTACATGTTGACCCCTATTTAACTCATAAACTTTAATGACTCTCACTTGTTTGATGTTCAAGAAACAAAAGTAAAATAATAACTACATGAGAAATTCTCGTTTTCCTACCAGGCAGACTTGTAATATCGATCGCTCCCTGAGCCTAACTCTACATAAGTAGAGACATTACTTTTTGACAACTCTAAAACACTTTTTGATTATCTGCCCCAGGATACCAATAATCTAAATTCAGAAAAAACATTAAAACAAGAGTTAAAGAGCTATTAAGGCTTTTACTACACTTTGGATGATAATTTCAATGATCTACTTTCAACAAAAATTTGAATGTAATCTGTTGTGTATTATAGTTTATGTGTAAATTATTATGTGTATTACAGTTTATGTTAAATTCTTATGTTTATTATAATGCATTTATATCATATATATACTTTAGGTATAGTGTATAGTTTACTGATGTGATCCAACAATTTGAATATATTTACTATTTTACTACAGAACTTTCATTTATTTTTTCAGTATTTATGACCTTATTGTATGCTGTGTCAGCAAGAATCTATTTTTCGCACAATACCGTCTTTTGATTGACATCTTGACAACACACGTGATTTCCAACCAGGCATGTTGTCGTCTAGAGATAAACATATGTATGTATCAGCACGCCGCCACTGGTTCTAATCTTACTTCCGAAAATCATAACAATAACAAATCTCCCCTTCCGAACTCGGAGGTTACCCCTCACCCACAATTATCACAAAGGATAGTGATATGCAGCTTTCATAACAAAGTGTGTTGTTTATATAGAAATGGCACCTCTATATCTTTTATTGCTCGGAGGTTGTATTCTTTCTGGGTATACAGGGTCGCTGATATGTATGGAAACGGTCGATTATCTCCTAAAGTAAGATAGCTAGCAAAAAATGTTAAGTCAAAAAAGTTTTAGGGTTTTTCAAAATCCATCACATTAACAAAAAATTAAGTATACAGGGTCAGTCAAAAAGTCAGCACGAAACAAAGTTGCTTTTTCTCTATTGTGAGACCTGGTATATTATTTGATATTTCAATTTGGCTCGGAATTCTGAACAAAATTGATATAGCACATAATTTCCTAAATTCAACCGTTTTTGAGATATCGAATTTTGAAAATAACTTGTTACTACTCTCATATTTATTAAAGAAAAAGCACGAAATAATGGATATTTATTATGAAAGTCACGCAAGATGGAGTATGTGGATATGATTACAATTTAGTTATAATTTTTTTACAAAAAATTAAAAATAGCATATATGTTCAGGGTTGATGAAGATGCATGAAACGATAAAATGTATTTTTTAATGAATGTCTAGGATATTTGAAATTTTATGAAACAATAGTTATGCCAGGAGAAAAAGAGAGAAAACAAGTTTTAATAAACAACAAATTTTTCTTCGGACTTCTACTTAATAAGGTGCTAAAAGTGTTTACCTCCTGACAGTAATGAACTTGCTGAACAAATTTTTGTTGTGAATCTAAAACCATGTGAGGAGGAATGGTAGAAATTTCATGCATTATTCTTTCTTGCAACTCTTCTATATTTTGCGGCCTATTTTTGTAGACTACATTTTTTATGTAACCCCATAAAAAAAGTCAAGTGGGGTCATATCGGAAGACCCAGCTGGCCATTCAATTGCTCCCCTGCGCCCAATTCATTTATCAGGAAGAGTTTCATCTAGATATGCCTGTACTACACGTCCAAAATGTGGAGGAGCCCCATCTTGTTAAAACCATATTTGTTCTGCCTGAAAATTGGGATTGTTATTATTCGGGAATAATCGTCTAGGCTCTGGAATAATATGCTGTTGTATAAGTGACAAATTTCGTTCAGAGGTCAAATTTCCGTTAATAAAATAAGGTCCTATGACGTGTCCACCAATAATGCCACTCCAGACATTTACTTTCTGTGGCCGTTGAGTGTGAACTTCCTCAATCCAATGTGGATTTTGGTCTGACCAATACCTACAGTTGTGTCGATTTACGTGCCCGTTTAAACAAAATGTAGATTCGTCAGAAAACAATATGTGGTTGACAAAGTTGACATTTTCATTCAATTTATCCATAATAACTTCACAGAACTCGATTCTACGATCAAAATCTTCTTCATTCAATTTTTGTAACAAATATGGATTGAATTTTTGCAGTTTGCAGCCCTCTGTTGTGCTTAATTTATTGGATTTTCCACCACATCTAACATGGCATTCAAAGAATTTTCTTCATTTGTAATGCATACTGTTCTTCCACTTTTTGGTCGATCTTTGACACCTCCAGTTTCATGAAAACACTCCAATGATTTCGAAACGGTTGATTTAGAAATGGGTTCCCGATTGGGATGCAATTAATTAAAAATATTCACTACTTGGTCACAACTTCGTCTCCTATCACCGTATCCTATGATCATTAAAATTTCAATACGCTCAGTATCAGATAAACGTGCCATTTTTGCGCGAAAATTATTTACACTAAATGTATTTTTGATTTGTGTTGTCAAGATCATCACTGTTAGACAAAAGAACGACGTGGCGTTGTTATGGAGCTGGATGGAAACTTTCAAAGGTAACTTGATGGACTATGAACTTAATGGACTAAAACATTCGATATCTCGAAAACTGTTGAATTCAGGAAATGTGCTGGACAAATTTTGTTCAGAATTTTGAGAAAAATTGAAATGTGAAATAATATATATACAGGGTGTCCCATTAGAGAAAAAGCAACTTTGTTTCGTCCTGACTTTTTGACTGACCCTGTATACAATTTTTCGTTAATATGATGGATTTTGAAAAACGGTCTCTCAACATTTTTCGCTAGCTATCTTACTTTAGGAAATAATCGATCGTTTCCATACATATCAGCGACGTATATAGTTGAAGATATATTTCTGCAATGTTTTTGATGGAGTCAAGCCAACCTGAAAATTCTAGTTTTTGTGAAATATAAAAGGTTGTAACATAACAAACTTAACAGTTCGATATGCCGCTCATAAGGAAAAATTAAGGTTATGGCGTCAAGAGACGAAACGTCGGATGATAAATCTGAAACTACCATCGTAGTTTTTTGCAGCGAATTATTAATTTTTTTCGAACCTCTTTGAAGTACCTACTCGGAAAGGAGGCGGCTCCTAGTTAGACTGATGCCAAAACGAGTTTTAAACGCCTAAAATAAGAAAAAAGTATCCGGCCAGGACTAGGTGGAAAATGTTGTAGAGGTTTCAAACTTCAGGAAAAAAATTTTAAACACGAAAACACTCAAAATGGTGAAATTGGGATGCAGTTTAGGAGTTGAAAACGGTTTTTTGCAATTTATGGCGAAACGTGACTTCTTAGCTGAAAATCCTCGAGAAGAAGGTGTAGATAATAAAAATTAGAAAACTTTTGTATTCAACACTTTTCGACATTTCGAATTCACCGCCAGAATGGCTAAAAACTGATCTTTCAGTATTTCATTTTTTTCTCGAGGATGTATTATTCAACTCATATGAAAATATGTAGAAGTACATTAATTTAATGAGACACCCTGTATATTCCTGTATATTTCAATAGAACTTAAAATAACCTTTCCAAAAATATAGCACACTTAATATTTTGCTAGGGTCATCTTTGAAATACAGAGTTTTTAGATTTTTTCATCTAGACTTTGAAACACACATTTTGAACTAGTAGGCTTTGGACGATGCGGCGATAAAACAAAAAGCAATTGTTTGCTAGTAGCTATCAAATGTTGAGAAAGCTTTTCACAGCAGTTATTAAAACTCAAAGTTTCAATAAAACTGATAACAATTTATATTATATTGACTACTAATAAATGAACCTCCAATAATAATAATACTAACGATAAAGAACAAACAATGGAATATATTTCTCCACAGAAGATGTTTGAAATGCCTACCAGCTTTTCCTACACACAGGCGATACCTTTTCTGAACGCTTTCTGCCGAATCAATTAGTTCAATAGGAGTGAGAGAAGCAAAACTTTGCATCACTGCCGCTTCCAATTCGTATCTGCAGTTGGTCGGCAATTTAAAAATGACCTTCCCCAGAGGTAAAAGTCCATAGGCGTTAGATCCAGTGACCTGGCCGGCCAATGGTTGGATCATTGGTTGGCTATCCAATTATTACCAAAATTTGCATCAAAATTTTTTTTTGACAATTGCAGTGTTGTTGAAAATATATTTTCCTGAGTTCCATTAGTGGCAATTCATCAACAAGTGGTTCAATATATTTCCAAATACTGAGATGTGAGAATGCCATTATAATTGAACGGGCCAATAATTCTACCCCTGAAAACACCTGCCCACATACTGAATCCAAATCTTCCTTGACTTCTCTGCTCCACAATTGAATGAGGATTTTGTTTTGCCCAAGTATAAGAATTGTAGCGGTTGAAAATGCCGTCACTGCTTACATGAGCTTCGTCTGTCCAAATACAATTTAACGAAAAATCACGCTCTTGGTTACAATTTTCCAGGAACCACTGGCAAAAATCAATGCAGCGCCGGCATTCAAAATCACCTGGTCTGAGTTTGTGAATAAAATGTGTTATTCATTACTCTTTGGTAACCATTTTGTTTTACCTTAGATCGACTTGTAACTAACTCATACATTTTGCTGAAGATGAAGGTTTAATCCTTCGAAACATGTCCTCCCCCTTAATGTTAGTCTTCCGACTACATGATATCAACGTGATGTCAGTCTTCTGACTGCATGACAGTTGACAGCTGCAATAAAGAATATTTTTGGTGGAGATAGACTGTAAGTTTTTTCAATTTCCTATTGAATCTCACCTCCACTGTATGCGATGGATCGTCTCCGATGGATTAACTATCGATATGTTATTCGAAAAAACAAATCACCTAAACCATTGAATTCTAAGTGAAAAAGTGCTCTGGAAATGTCTTTATAGCAACAAGGAATTTTCGACTGGAAAAAAGTTACAGCAGCTTTTCATAAATGCACATTTTCGAAAAACACGCTGTAACTCATAAATGATGATAGATACCGATATGCGGTTTTCACCATAGGGTTTATCATTAAATTTATTCCTCAGACACAACCGTCAGTGTTCATCTATCGTATCCCTTTAAAAGTGTCCCGTTTGGCTCACCCTATACCTGTGCATGGCATATCGTATTTTTGAGCTACCGAATAGTGACTATTAACCAATAAAAATTATTGAGCTTGAGGTACAGTAATTCCCGGCTAAG
Source organism: Chrysolina oricalcia (assembly GCA_944452925.2). Classification (NCBI taxonomy): domain Eukaryota; kingdom Metazoa; phylum Arthropoda; class Insecta; order Coleoptera; family Chrysomelidae; genus Chrysolina; species Chrysolina oricalcia. The sequence goes on along the minus strand of OX101815.2, from coordinate 46,599,761 downwards.
ATTATTGGTGGGTGCAACCAAATCGATGGTGTATAATTATTTTCTGACTACCAGTACACCAATAGCATGTTAAGTACTTTCTTGAGTTTGGATAACGATACTGATTGATGTCATGACCTATGTTAATCACTAAGAGAATGCGGAACTATTCAAATTGTACGATGTCGTGTGCCTTCAATGGTAGATAGCAATTAAGTTATTTATTGGGACATACTCTCATCTTCAGAAGTTCAAATGTTTTCTCAGTTCCGTAGATTTATTCATCTCTGACCTAACCAAAACGCAATGAGAAGATAATTTATCAGCTTAAGCTATCTAGTAGAGAAAGCAAATGGCAATTATATTTACAATACTATCACTAAAAGCCAGGTGTGAATCTGCTTACATTTTCAGTTGATTGCGAAAATAGAAATCCTCCTATTTTCAGAAAATATCGTTAGAATAAAATGAAACAATATTATAGTGGGCGTTATTTTCAGATTTTAAACGGTTTAATACTTCGGAACTCTGTCGGTTGAAAAGAAAGTCTTTGTTCAATCTTCAGCGTGACTTGAGGGTAGAAACACTGAATTAGTTTTGTCAATCACAATGGATTATCTGAGAGTTGAAACAATTGATGATATTTCAAAATAATGTTAATTTAATGAAACGTTTATGAAAAAGTCAACAACTTTTCGGGGAGGAAAAACGAAATTGTGCTGAAGTGTGCAGGACGTTGCAGAATCTATTCATAAATTTTTGTTAAATACATGAAGGTGTACTATATTCTTGAAACTTCAAGCATTCAGAGTTACCAACTAGATGAATCATGCGGATGTACAGGATGAACTATGACGTATTACGGAAAATTGTACAATGTGCTCTCCCCACCAGAAGAAGTGGAATTTTTTTTTCCGAAAATATTATATATAGGTAAACAGGTTGTTTCATAATAAATGCGCAGGACTCCAGGCTGTGATAGCTCATCCAAAAATATGGAAAAAAGTTTCCATTGACTTACCCTCTAAAATGCACCATTTTCGAGATACAGGGTGTTGAAATTTAAAAAAAATTATCGTTTTTTGCGAATATCTCTGGAACTGTTTATCGCACAAAAAACAGATTTAGTAGGTATTTTCTAATCATGATAAGCTATGATTTGTGTGGATTTTTTATTTTTTCAAATTCATAATTGGTGAAAATTTTGAAGAGGTAGTGGGTGTTTTTTTCTCCAACTTCTACGCCACTGAAAAAAGTACAGTTTTGAGCCTACTTTATGAACCGCCAATGTTTTTTAGAGAAAAAAGGTACTCTTGGTCATAAGCTCTAAAGTTGACTGTATTCAAGAAAAATCAACTTTCGTGCTTTTTCCTCGAAAAATTGCTGCGTGCATTGAAGCTAACGGCGGACATTTCCAACAGTTCAACTGAGTATGATTGTTATTGTATTTTTTTTTTATTTGCAATTAAGAAGTCAACGTTTGGTTTTGGTACTTGTTCTAACGTTTAAATAAATTTTGTATAATTAGAAAAAAATATATTTAAAAAAATTTACCATGTTTTTCAACATGAAAATTGGTTTTTCTTGAAAACGGTAAACTTTAGAGCTTATGACAAAGTGTACCTTTTTTGTGTAGAAAACATTGGCGGTTCGAGTAAATTGCTCAAAATTATACTTTTCCTGGTGGCGTAGAAGTTGGAGAAAAAAACACCCACTACCCCTTCAAAATCTTCACCAATTATGAATTTTGAAAAATAAAAAATCTGCACAAAACATAGCTTATTATGAGTAGAAAATGCATTTAAAATCTGTTTTTGTGCGAAAAATGGTTCCAGAGATATTCGCAAAAAACTGTAATTTTTTTTAAATTTCAACACCCTGTATCTCGAAAATGTTGAATTTAAGAGGGTAAGTTAATAGAAACTTTTTTTCATATTTTTGAACGAGCTATCACATCCAGAAGTCCTGCGCATTTATTATGAAACACCCTGTATATATATATATATATATATATATGTTCGGAAAGGTTTCCGCGGTCAGAAATATGTACATTACTAAGTTCATGGGTTGAACCGCGTTGAGAGTTTATAACTCGACGTTTCGGCTCCTGCTTTGGAGCCATTTTCAAGAGTGTGACTGCGAGGCCTCTATCTGCCTACTCCTCGAGTCGTGGTCTTGAGAGATATCAAGGTCTCAACCTGCCTACTCCTTGATCTCAAGGAGTAGGCAGGTTGAGACCTTGATATCTCTCAAGACCACGACTCGAGGAGTAGGCAGATAGAGGCCTCGCAGTCACACTCTTGAAAATGGCTCCAAAGCAGGAGCCGAAACGTCGAGTTATAAACTGTCAACGCGGTTCAACCCATGAACTTAGTAATGTATATATATATATATATATATATATATATATATATATATATTTATTATAAAAAATAATAACATCCTACCAACATATGTGGTCGGTATAAATAACAAGGAATACTATAAAAACTTATAAGAATACAATAAATAATAAATTCAAAAATCTTAAGACTATTTGAAGAGATGTTTTCTGTCATTGACAATAAATATGTGCTCTCATTATTCTCTTGGAAAATTTCAGAACTTCAGGTGCTATAAATTTCACAATTTTCATAGGTAAATTGAGTTTTTTAGCAAATCTACAAAGAATTTAGTGATGGTTCCTCGAGCACCAATGATTAAACCAATAATTTCACCAGCTAAGTATTTTATATTTTTCCTTGAAGAAAGGGATCGTGGGTTCATAAATATGCCTTTTCTCCATATCAACATCAAATGGTTGGGATTCATCTGATTCGAATCTTATTGTTGGGTCCAATATGTAAGCAACGTTTTTCTTCCTGTCGATGGCTATGATATCAATCCTTCGAAGACTGTCATTGGTAGCTGTACATTTGATTTATTCATAAACTTCAAAATTTTTGGAAAGTTCAGTTATTAAATGGCGAATTGTGTTGTGTCTTGTATTTCTCAACAGATTACCAAGTTGACAGGATCCCAAGACGTGAGGAAGGGTTTCAATCTCAGTACAGTGTCTGCACTGGTTACCGTCATGAGATCTACCTGGTACACCTCTCAAGTTGACCACGTATCCTGTCATTTTAACGGCTTCTTTCCACTCAGATGTTGTCAAACCTTCTTGAGTTCTGGTCCTTGAATTTGCAGGTGTGTATTGATTATAAAGTTCTGCCCCTCTTCCCTTTTGTTTCAAATTCTTCCATTTGGAGCATTCCCCTTTCCTCAGTATTTCTCGTAACTTACGACCAGAGTAAGTCCACTTGTCATCTTCCAAAACAATTTTTAATTTTTGTATGCAAAAATCAGCTTCTTCCTCAAAAGACCTCACTGAAGGAACTTGAAATAGCCGATGCTTGATGAAAAATTTTTCGCACAAGTTCTGTTCTTGAGGGGATTTTCTCAGAAAACCTGGGTGTTACGTAAAAACAAAAAAAAATTGATTTTCATGTACGCTAACAAAATGTTCTTTTGATAACAAATTACATTTCAGCTATACATGTCAATGCCACAGTTACAATATCAGTGATGTGCAAGAAACCTCGATTAGTCATAGATATATTCCACATCCAGAAAACCATAGGTTTTGATTCGGTTGGACTTATTTGGGTGTTGGCGAACAAAAGAATTATATAAATTACCACGGATTTTGATGAATTCGTACAGGTATGTTATCATAATAGACACACCATTTCGTTTTTCCTAATTGGTTCTGGTTCATCCTGTACAAATTTTCTCATTCATAAATCTCAAAGCACTAGTGGATATGGTAACGGGAGTTCTAAGTAATATTTAATAAAATATATGTAGTGTACCAAAAAACCTCTAGCCGATCTTACTACTATCAACAATTTCCAAATTATTGAGAAACTAGTATAGGGCTGGAAAAAGAGTTTCTCGCAGATACATGATATATTTTCGGATGAACAGTTTCCAAAACAAAAAGAGTACGAATGATGCAATTCTTTATTCTCTTGCAAGAATGTATATGAGCCTAAATGAAATAGAGGCGGCTGCAGCAATATTTGTAGATCTTTCTAAGGCTTTTGATAGTGTGAGTCAAGTAACACTCATGGAAAAGCTCTTACATTATGGATTTCACGGCACATCTCTGGATTTCACCTTACTAATCAAATATTAAAAGATCATGATGATCTAGTTCGAACTATTCCTGTGAAAAAAATGTTGAGACTGACATGCTGAGTTTGAATGTTGCAAAAGCAAATCTGGCCACTTTCAAGATGGACCTAGAACAAGATCCTTTAGGTTCTCAACTAATTAAAAGCAAGCCGTGAACAAAACTTTATTTCTGCAATTCCATTCTGAGGTTCTTGCTATCAAGTTTTATTCCAAAGTATTTGTGTCCTCCAGAAACGAGCTTTAAAATGCATCTTCAGAGTGAAGATTCGTGAAACATGCAGTAATAAAATACTAACGCTTTATGAATTTTTCATTTTACAGACAGCTTGCTTGATGCACAAGTACAGGAAGAAATTCATTAATTCCAACATAAATCGATGTATAGGTCAGGAAAAAAATACTCACACTCCGCCTTCCCACCTCAAATCTCAAGAGTTTTCAAATTATAGAAACAAGAAAATTTATAATAATTTTCCTAATCAAATCAGAGACAAAAATGTATTTTTCTTTCGGTTTTACATCGTAGCCACAGTGTTTATTATGTTGCCTACGCATCATTTTTACTTTTCTTGCCGGTTGTAACGAGTTTTGGTGGTCTTTAGTGACATTTATATGATGACGAATTGGTAGCGTTTCGAGCCAAAAATTTGGAAATGTTCACATGTCAAGTTGGGATATTCCTAAGTAAAGACAGGCACTGTTTAGCGTTGTTTCATTCAATATGATAGGACAATTAAGTCAGTCAGTCAGTCAGTTAATTGTAAACAAAAAATTTTTAATTTTGATGCACTTGTTAAGTTGCAATTTTCCACTATTTGGTTCCCAGTGGTTAGCAGTAGTAACGACTTCCAGCAGGATAATTTGTATATTTTTTGTTATTTTATGTTTATTTGAGTCTTATTTCCTCTGAAGCTTATGTTAATGAACGTTTCTATAAAAATTTCTCATCATCTCTCACTGTTAAAATTTTTGAATTTATTTCGTCCTCAAAGGCTTAAAACAACGATAATATGAGGTTGAAATCTTGAATAAAAGTAACGATGAACTTTCAGAAACAAAGTGATATACTATAAATCAATCGAATTGCAGGACCCTGCAGCAAGGGCGCGGTCTTCCATATCTCCACTATGGTAATAGATAGATAGATCATTCAAATGATACTATTTCCTGAGTTCTACAAATTGAAAATAATGGCACTCATACAGGGTGTTCAGTTTTTTCAAGGCGGGTCCCAACTTTGTTTTTTAAATGGCAACCAGTATTTTTTATCAGTTTTTCCGTTTCTACATGAGAAATAAAAGGTACTTTATATGAATCTTTTTTTCGAAAATATTGACGGTTTTCGAGATTTTCAGCATGACAGCTTTTTTTCCCCAAAATTCGTCACTCATACTATTTGAAATTATGAAGTTGTGCCAAGTCTTATTGACACGAGTTTTTGGTCAAATTATGGACTTTGTTGACTCTCTCAAATGATCTTTCAAAAATCGACCTGTGATATACAGGGTGCGAAAAATAGCTTGTCAAACATTGTAAATAAAAAAGTGCAAAATCATCCTTATTTCAAATAGAACACCCGGTATATTATCCATTCATAAGAAGCGCCAACAAGTGCTCTACAAATTTCATCGAATATTCCCTATGGCTAAAGTCAATAGTTTTTCTTAAAAACGCGTTTTTGTCGAAAAATTACAATTTTTCTTATTTCTTCGCTATAGTCTCAAAAAACGACTTTCTTTACCACAAAATCAATTTGAAACGACTGAAAAAAAAAGTTCTGAATGTCATTAATAAATCAATTCATTTCAAGTAGTTATTTAAATTGTCAACTGGCAAATTACGAAACTGTTATAGGGATAGTTTAATGAAAGTTGATAATAAAAGTTTCACAAAATATGTTCAACATGTCTTCCATTTTCTTGAATACAGAGCTGAATTCTATGTTCGAAAGACCGTTCCACCCTGCGCAAGACAGCTGGTGTAATGCTGCGAAAAGCATTCGTTATTCGAAGTCGCATATTTTCTGAAGAAGTTGGTGGCTCAACAAATACAATATTTTTTATGTATGTAAGAAAAAATCCAGTTTTGTTAGGTCGGGTGATCTAGCGGGCCACCTGACAGGTCCATTCCGTCCTATCCATTTATTGGGAAATGCCTCATTTAGATGATCTCTCACTTTTCTCGAATAGTGAGCAGGAGCGCCATCATGTTGTATCCACATTCTATGGCGAAGATCAAGAGGAATATCTTCTAACAAACCTGGTAATTCATTTCGTAAGAAATTGAGATACATTGCTCCATTCAGATGCCCCTCAAAAAAATATGGACCAATAACATATTCTCCAATGATTCCTCCCCAGACATTAATTGACCACCTATGTTGATAATCCACCTGTCTTAATAAGTGGGGATTTTCAGTCGAATAATAATGGTAATTATGTCGATTTACAAATCCATTTTTGTGGAATGTCGATTCATCTGACCATAATATGTTATTGAAAAAATTGTGGTCTCCGCGAATTTTTTCCATGGCCCAATTGCTAAATCTTACTCTTTTCTCAAAATCTGTATGCAGTAGTTCTTGATGTAATTGAATATGGTATGGATGACAGCGATTCTTCTTAAAAATTCGTTGCACTGATCTTTCACTTATATCCATTATGTCACCAATCTGCGGATCTTCTTCAACAGCAAGAAGAACTCTCAATTCATTATCTTCATTAGTGGCTGGTTTGATACGCTCATGTTTGGAGTAATTGATACAACCAGTTTCAACAAATCTAGTTAGGACCTTTTGGAATGATCTTTCATCTGGATGCCTTCTATCTGGATACCGTTGAGAATAAATTCTACTTGCCAATAAACAATTCCTGTCTGATTCACCTAATATGAAAATCATATCAATCAAATCAGTTTTTGAAATCAACATTTTGATTAAATTAAACCGAAACTTCTCAATACAACAACGTTCACTAAAAATTTCAATAATTATACTGACATTCACTAAAGACTTCAATACTTTAATACTGGCAGGTAGGTAAATATTTTGACCTGCCAAAATAATTGATTTTCAATGAATCAATTTAATCGTTTTTCCTTGAAAGGGTGTTATTGAAATTATTGTAAATATTTCAAAACATGCACTTTAATGTGAATGAAAATAATAACAGAGTGGTGGTCGAATTCACAATTTGTTTATTTTAAACGGGTAATTGTAGGCATGGAGCGTTATTTAAAAAAAGGGGTTGGAAAAAACAGATGAGGGAATTTGAAGGTGTTTCACATAACATATCCCTCGATGACAGTTGTCAAATATGGATTTCGCCGTAAAAAAATTATGGTGAAGAAATAGAAATAATTTCCATTCCATTTCAAGAAAATGGAAGACATGTTGAACATATTTTGTGAAAGTTATATTATTAACTTTCATTAAACTATCCCTATAACAGTTTCGTAATTTGCCAGTTGACAAATTGAATAACTACTTGAAATGAATTTATTTATTAATAACATTCAGAACTTTTTTTTTTCAGTCGTTTCAAATGGATTTTGTGGTAAAGAAAGTCGTTTTTTGAGACTATAGCGAAGAAATAAGAAAAATGGTCATTTTTCGACAAAAACGCTTTTTTAAGAAAAACTATTGATTTAAGCCATAGGGAATATTTGATGAAATGTGTAGAACACTTGTTGGCGCTTCTTATGAATGGATAATATACCGGGTGTTCCATTCGAAATAAGGAAGATTTTGCACATTATTATTTACAATGTTTGGCAAGCTATTTTTCGCACCCTGTATATCACAGGTCGATTTTCGATATATCGTTTGAGAGAGACATCAACGTACATGAATTGACCAAGAACTCATCACAATAGTACTTGGCACATCTTCATAATTTCAAATAGTATGAGTGACTAGTTTTGGGAAAAAAATCTGTCATGCTAAAAATCTCGAAAACCGTCAATATTTTCGAAAAAAAGATTCATATAAAGTACCTTTTATTTATCACGTAGAAACCGAAAAACTGATAAAAAATAATGGTTGCTATTTAAAAAAATAAAGTTGGGACCCGCCCAGAAAAAACTGAACACCCTGTGTGGGTGCCATCATTTTAAATTTGTAGAACACAGGAAATAGTATCATTTTGCTATATGAATATTCCATCTATCTATTACCATAATGGAGATATGGAAGACCGCGCCCTTGCTGCAGGACCCTGTATATAATAAATATGGATGTATTCTCGACCGTACTTTATAAACTAAGTTGGGGAATTCTCTGTAGCTATCTCTCCTGAAGAAGCTAATAAAGATTATCGTAATATTGAGTAAAGAATAAATGAATATTACTGGTAAACAGACCGCAAACCTGAGAATTCCCCAACATAGTTTATATACCGGGTGGCTACGGAAGTATTGCCTACGGAATATCTCATTTATTGTATGAAGTAGGTTTGTGAAATTTGGAGCGTCGATATAATGACATAAGAGCTACAATTTGAGCATATTGACATGTCGAAGTTAACTTCCGGTCTGACCGGAAGTAACATCAACTTTCTTATTTTAAATAGAAACCCTATTTTTTTTCGTTTTATTTAGCATTCAATTCCCTTTCTAATGACATATCACAAGTTGGTATCTAACCAGAAACTAGATCAGAAAAAAATTATTATTGAAATTCACCGAGTAGGCCGTGGAAGCAAAATGAAAGCCAAAAATTGAAAAGTTGGCTATGGAAACCATACGTCACTTGATAACAGTTGCTACTACTGTGATATTTTATTTTCATTCGTCGGCGTTATAAAAAGCCGCCAAAAAAATATTGGAAAAATTGGGAAAAAAACAATACTCTGTTGGTCCATAACGTAAATAGGAACATACAATTTTTTCTTGCCTGTACTATTCAGCATAACCATTCCTTTCTAATGATATAATAGAAAGTAATTTTTTGAAATGAAATACCAAAAAATCCAATTATTATTCTTCAAATAACGAAAAAACAGATTTATCGAAAAAAAAATTCAAATTGATAGGATTAAAGATAAAATAAATTCAAAACAAATGTTCGAAATGCATTCCCTCAGCGTCAATACATTTATTGACTCTGGTGATATTTTCATGTAAAACGTTTCTCAACATTTAGGGCGTGATATCTTGGAAAGCTCTACGAATTTTTACTTCTAGCTCATGTAGAGTTGTAGGCTGTGTGAAATACACCCTATTTTTAAGATGCCCTCATAGAAAAAAGTCGCACGGAGTAAGATCAGGCGACCTTGGTGGCCACCTGACTGGACCATGGGTTGTCATAAGTCTCTCTTGAAAGCGATTTTGAAGATAATTTCTCGCTATTCTTGAATTATGCGGAGGGGCGCCATCTTGCTGGAAGTACATTCTCTCAGTTATTTCCGCTGGTAGGTTGTTAATGAATTCCGAAATTTCATTCGTTAAAAAATTAAAGTATCTCTCTCCGGTTAGTTGGCCTTGAAAAAGAATGGGGCCAACAATATGAGTTCCAACTATTCCTGTCCAAACATTCACACCTAATCTCTCCTGGAAGCCGCCTTGTCAAAACCGGTGCTCGTTTGCTATCGCCCAGTACCTGGAACAAAAGACCGTTCACACTTTTAGCACTTTACACTTCGACTATCGACAATAATCCAAATAAAGTACAGTACCTACCTTGTATTATTCCTGTTAAATAATCCATTGTTGGTAAATCTTGACTCGTCCGTAAACAAGATATAATAGTTAAATAGGTGATTCTCAGCATTTTGTCGAAGAAACCAATTACAATATTTCAGGCGCCTTTCACCGTCATTTTCATACAAATGTTGATGCAACTGAAACTTGAAGGATTTCAATCGATGTTTTTTCAAAATTTTCCTAGCAGAGTCCTTACTTATAGCTAATTCGGCGCCAATCTGCCTTGAGGAAATTGTGCTATCATATTGTACTAAAGCTAATACATTAATTTCAGTTTCCTCATTAATAACAAATGCTTCTTGGTCTTCGTGAACATCAGGCTCAGTTCTTAATTTTTCTTCAAGCCACTGGAAATACCTTCTTGACGGTTGCTGCCTCCCTGGATATCGCTCTAAATACAATCGTTCAGCGGCATAAGAATTTTTTAAACATTCACCATAAATGAGAAGCATGTCAATTTGTTCGGTTCGTGAATAACGGGGCATTTTTTGAATATTCCACTAACTGATTTCGATTTCCAAACCCTTTTAATATGGCAGAATCAAAAACACTACTTCGAACGTCAAAATAATATGGATAGCAGCGTTCTTGACAGCTCTCATTTCTTTTTTGTTTCATTCCAAAATACATCTTAATCAGCCTACTTGTTAATATTTTGGTTCGAATGATTATTGCAATGGAATGATTATTCTGAATAGCACAAACATCGTCCATAGGTAGATATTAGAATATCTATGGACGATGGCACAGACCAAGTACGTTTATGTTCCTATTTAACCTAGAACCTACAGGATATAATTTATTTCGTCCTCAAAGGCTTAAAACAACGATAATATGAGGTTGAAATCTTGAATAAAAGTAACGATGAACTTTCAGAAACAAAGTGATATACTATAAATCAATCGAATTGCAGGACCCTGCAGCAAGGGCGCGGTCTTCCATATCTCCACTATGGTAATAGATAGATAGATCATTCAAATGATACTATTTCCTGAGTTCTACAAATTGAAAATAATGGCACTCATACAGGGTGTTCAGTTTTTTCAAGGCGGGTCCCAACTTTGTTTTTTAAATGGCAACCAGTATTTTTTATCAGTTTTTCCGTTTCTACATGAGAAATAAAAGGTACTTTATATGAATCTTTTTTTCGAAAATATTGACGGTTTTCGAGATTTTCAGCATGACAGCTTTTTTTCCCCAAAATTCGTCACTCATACTATTTGAAATTATGAAGTTGTGCCAAGTCTTATTGACACGAGTTTTTGGTCAAATTATGGACTTTGTTGACTCTCTCAAATGATCTTTCAAAAATCGACCTGTGATATACAGGGTGCGAAAAATAGCTTGTCAAACATTGTAAATAAAAAAGTGCAAAATCATCCTTATTTCAAATAGAACACCCGGTATATTATCCATTCATAAGAAGCGCCAACAAGTGCTCTACAAATTTCATCGAATATTCCCTATGGCTAAAGTCAATAGTTTTTCTTAAAAACGCGTTTTTGTCGAAAAATTACAATTTTTCTTATTTCTTCGCTATAGTCTCAAAAAACGACTTTCTTTACCACAAAATCAATTTGAAACGACTGAAAAAAAAAGTTCTGAATGTCATTAATAAATCAATTCATTTCAAGTAGTTATTTAAATTGTCAACTGGCAAATTACGAAACTGTTATAGGGATAGTTTAATGAAAGTTGATAATAAAAGTTTCACAAAATATGTTCAACATGTCTTCCATTTTCTTGAATACAGAGCTGAATTCTATGTTCGAAAGACCGTTCCACCCTGCGCAAGACAGCTGGTGTAATGCTGCGAAAAGCATTCGTTATTCGAAGTCGCATATTTTCTGAAGAAGTTGGTGGCTCAACAAATACAATATTTTTTATGTATGTAAGAAAAAATCCAGTTTTGTTAGGTCGGGTGATCTAGCGGGCCACCTGACAGGTCCATTCCGTCCTATCCATTTATTGGGAAATGCCTCATTTAGATGATCTCTCACTTTTCTCGAATAGTGAGCAGGAGCGCCATCATGTTGTATCCACATTCTATGGCGAAGATCAAGAGGAATATCTTCTAACAAACCTGGTAATTCATTTCGTAAGAAATTGAGATACATTGCTCCATTCAGATGCCCCTCAAAAAAATATGGACCAATAACATATTCTCCAATGATTCCTCCCCAGACATTAATTGACCACCTATGTTGATAATCCACCTGTCTTAATAAGTGGGGATTTTCAGTCGAATAATAATGGTAATTATGTCGATTTACAAATCCATTTTTGTGGAATGTCGATTCATCTGACCATAATATGTTATTGAAAAAATTGTGGTCTCCGCGAATTTTTTCCATGGCCCAATTGCTAAATCTTACTCTTTTCTCAAAATCTGTATGCAGTAGTTCTTGATGTAATTGAATATGGTATGGATGACAGCGATTCTTCTTAAAAATTCGTTGCACTGATCTTTCACTTATATCCATTATGTCACCAATCTGCGGATCTTCTTCAACAGCAAGAAGAACTCTCAATTCATTATCTTCATTAGTGGCTGGTTTGATACGCTCATGTTTGGAGTAATTGATACAACCAGTTTCAACAAATCTAGTTAGGACCTTTTGGAATGATCTTTCATCTGGATGCCTTCTATCTGGATACCGTTGAGAATAAATTCTACTTGCCAATAAACAATTCCTGTCTGATTCACCTAATATGAAAATCATATCAATCAAATCAGTTTTTGAAATCAACATTTTGATTAAATTAAACCGAAACTTCTCAATACAACAACGTTCACTAAAAATTTCAATAATTATACTGACATTCACTAAAGACTTCAATACTTTAATACTGGCAGGTAGGTAAATATTTTGACCTGCCAAAATAATTGATTTTCAATGAATCAATTTAATCGTTTTTCCTTGAAAGGGTGTTATTGAAATTATTGTAAATATTTCAAAACATGCACTTTAATGTGAATGAAAATAATAACAGAGTGGTGGTCGAATTCACAATTTGTTTATTTTAAACGGGTAATTGTAGGCATGGAGCGTTATTTAAAAAAAGGGGTTGGAAAAAACAGATGAGGGAATTTGAAGGTGTTTCACATAACATATCCCTCGATGACAGTTGTCAAATATGGATTTCGCCGTAAAAAAATTATGGTGAAGAAATAGAAATAATTTCCATTCCATTTCAAGAAAATGGAAGACATGTTGAACATATTTTGTGAAAGTTATATTATTAACTTTCATTAAACTATCCCTATAACAGTTTCGTAATTTGCCAGTTGACAAATTGAATAACTACTTGAAATGAATTTATTTATTAATAACATTCAGAACTTTTTTTTTTCAGTCGTTTCAAATGGATTTTGTGGTAAAGAAAGTCGTTTTTTGAGACTATAGCGAAGAAATAAGAAAAATGGTCATTTTTCGACAAAAACGCTTTTTTAAGAAAAACTATTGATTTAAGCCATAGGGAATATTTGATGAAATGTGTAGAACACTTGTTGGCGCTTCTTATGAATGGATAATATACCGGGTGTTCCATTCGAAATAAGGAAGATTTTGCACATTATTATTTACAATGTTTGGCAAGCTATTTTTCGCACCCTGTATATCACAGGTCGATTTTCGATATATCGTTTGAGAGAGACATCAACGTACATGAATTGACCAAGAACTCATCACAATAGTACTTGGCACATCTTCATAATTTCAAATAGTATGAGTGACTAGTTTTGGGAAAAAAATCTGTCATGCTAAAAATCTCGAAAACCGTCAATATTTTCGAAAAAAAGATTCATATAAAGTACCTTTTATTTATCACGTAGAAACCGAAAAACTGATAAAAAATAATGGTTGCTATTTAAAAAAATAAAGTTGGGACCCGCCCAGAAAAAACTGAACACCCTGTGTGGGTGCCATCATTTTAAATTTGTAGAACACAGGAAATAGTATCATTTTGCTATATGAATATTCCATCTATCTATTACCATAATGGAGATATGGAAGACCGCGCCCTTGCTGCAGGACCCTGTATATAATAAATATGGATGTATTCTCGACCGTACTTTATAAACTAAGTTGGGGAATTCTCTGTAGCTATCTCTCCTGAAGAAGCTAATAAAGATTATCGTAATATTGAGTAAAGAATAAATGAATATTACTGGTAAACAGACCGCAAACCTGAGAATTCCCCAACATAGTTTATATACCGGGTGGCTACGGAAGTATTGCCTACGGAATATCTCATTTATTGTATGAAGTAGGTTTGTGAAATTTGGAGCGTCGATATAATGACATAAGAGCTACAATTTGAGCATATTGACATGTCGAAGTTAACTTCCGGTCTGACCGGAAGTAACATCAACTTTCTTATTTTAAATAGAAACCCTATTTTTTTTCGTTTTATTTAGCATTCAATTCCCTTTCTAATGACATATCACAAGTTGGTATCTAACCAGAAACTAGATCAGAAAAAAATTATTATTGAAATTCACCGAGTAGGCCGTGGAAGCAAAATGAAAGCCAAAAATTGAAAAGTTGGCTATGGAAACCATACGTCACTTGATAACAGTTGCTACTACTGTGATATTTTATTTTCATTCGTCGGCGTTATAAAAAGCCGCCAAAAAAATATTGGAAAAATTGGGAAAAAAACAATACTCTGTTGGTCCATAACGTAAATAGGAACATACAATTTTTTCTTGCCTGTACTATTCAGCATAACCATTCCTTTCTAATGATATAATAGAAAGTAATTTTTTGAAATGAAATACCAAAAAATCCAATTATTATTCTTCAAATAACGAAAAAACAGATTTATCGAAAAAAAAATTCAAATTGATAGGATTAAAGATAAAATAAATTCAAAACAAATGTTCGAAATGCATTCCCTCAGCGTCAATACATTTATTGACTCTGGTGATATTTTCATGTAAAACGTTTCTCAACATTTAGGGCGTGATATCTTGGAAAGCTCTACGAATTTTTACTTCTAGCTCATGTAGAGTTGTAGGCTGTGTGAAATACACCCTATTTTTAAGATGCCCTCATAGAAAAAAGTCGCACGGAGTAAGATCAGGCGACCTTGGTGGCCACCTGACTGGACCATGGGTTGTCATAAGTCTCTCTTGAAAGCGATTTTGAAGATAATTTCTCGCTATTCTTGAATTATGCGGAGGGGCGCCATCTTGCTGGAAGTACATTCTCTCAGTTATTTCCGCTGGTAGGTTGTTAATGAATTCCGAAATTTCATTCGTTAAAAAATTAAAGTATCTCTCTCCGGTTAGTTGGCCTTGAAAAAGAATGGGGCCAACAATATGAGTTCCAACTATTCCTGTCCAAACATTCACACCTAATCTCTCCTGGAAGCCGCCTTGTCAAAACCGGTGCTCGTTTGCTATCGCCCAGTACCTGGAACAAAAGACCGTTCACACTTTTAGCACTTTACACTTCGACTATCGACAATAATCCAAATAAAGTACAGTACCTACCTTGTATTATTCCTGTTAAATAATCCATTGTTGGTAAATCTTGACTCGTCCGTAAACAAGATATAATAGTTAAATAGGTGATTCTCAGCATTTTGTCGAAGAAACCAATTACAATATTTCAGGCGCCTTTCACCGTCATTTTCATACAAATGTTGATGCAACTGAAACTTGAAGGATTTCAATCGATGTTTTTTCAAAATTTTCCTAGCAGAGTCCTTACTTATAGCTAATTCGGCGCCAATCTGCCTTGAGGAAATTGTGCTATCATATTGTACTAAAGCTAATACATTAATTTCAGTTTCCTCATTAATAACAAATGCTTCTTGGTCTTCGTGAACATCAGGCTCAGTTCTTAATTTTTCTTCAAGCCACTGGAAATACCTTCTTGACGGTTGCTGCCTCCCTGGATATCGCTCTAAATACAATCGTTCAGCGGCATAAGAATTTTTTAAACATTCACCATAAATGAGAAGCATGTCAATTTGTTCGGTTCGTGAATAACGGGGCATTTTTTGAATATTCCACTAACTGATTTCGATTTCCAAACCCTTTTAATATGGCAGAATCAAAAACACTACTTCGAACGTCAAAATAATATGGATAGCAGCGTTCTTGACAGCTCTCATTTCTTTTTTGTTTCATTCCAAAATACATCTTAATCAGCCTACTTGTTAATATTTTGGTTCGAATGATTATTGCAATGGAATGATTATTCTGAATAGCACAAACATCGTCCATAGGTAGATATTAGAATATCTATGGACGATGGCACAGACCAAGTACGTTTATGTTCCTATTTAACCTAGAACCTACAGGATATAATTTATCATTCCACATTATTTTTAATTTTATTTTTGCGTATGGCGATAATCTGTTTTGGTATTTGAAGAATAATAATTGGATTTTTCGGTATCTCAGTTCAAAAAATTATTTTCTATTATATCATTAGGAAGGAATGGTTATGCTGAATAGTACAGGCAAGAAAAAGTTGTATGTTCCTATTTAAGTTATGGACCTACAGAGTATTGTTTTTTTTCCCAATTTTTCCAATATTTTTTTTGGCGGCTTTTTATAACGCCGACGAATGAAAATAAAATATCACAGTAGTAGCAACTGTTATCAAGTGACATATGGTTTCCATAGCCAACTTTTCAATTTTTGGCTTTCATTTTGCTTCCACGGCCTACTCGGTGAATTTCAATAATAATTTTCTTCTGATCTAGTTTCTGGTTAGATACCAACTTGTGATATGTCATCAGAAAGGGAATTGAATGCTGAATAAAGCGAAAAAAAAAAATAGGGTTTCCATTTAAAATAAGAAAGTTGATGTTACTTCAAGTCAGACCGGAAGTTAACTTCGACATGTCAATATGCTCAAATTTTAGCTCTTATGTCATTATATCGACGCTTCAAATTGCACAAACCTACTTCATACAATAACTGAGATATTCCGTAGGCAATACTTCCGTAGCCACATGGTATATAATATATATAAGTCCATTTTTTCAAATAGAAAACCCCCAATTTCATATTCTCATTCGATTTGGCATCGAAAATGAAGCTTATACTTTGAATATGGTTATCTATGCCTACTCTCAACATTTTTCGAAATATTGGCGAATTGACAAGTCTCAGTTTCAAAAAAACACGTATTCTCTACTTTACCTATCCTTAGTTGGCCATGGCGCCCGCGGATCGTTGGAAACAATCAACTGCAATGGACATGTCATTATAATTAATCATTCCGGTTCGTTTGAATTATTCGAATGAAGACTACTTATATCTATTTATTATTCATATCGATTGTAATAGGGTTATCTCAAGAACATGTGATATATTTGCCATTCGGGATCTGCAGAAGCAGAAGCCCTCACAAAACACTGCTAAACGAATTATGGAAAACTTCAAAACATTTGGATCCGTCAAAGCAAGAGTGCAGGAAAACAAGCCGATTGTTGATGATGAAGATATTGAAATTGCCATTTTGGGATATTTTGCTGCATATCCAACAATATCTTTAAGACAAGTTGCTCAAAAAAACTGAATACACTGAATACTGCGTAAAAATAAATTTTACCCATATAAGTTCTCCATAGTTCAACACCTTCCATGAAGAGTGAGATTTTGCGAATTCATTTCAAATTGGTCGCAAGGGAACGAATTATTTTTGGATAATATCATATGGACAGGCGAAGCTAGATATACAAAGAATGGTAATTGCCATTATTGGAGTCACTCAAATCAACATGTATTCAGGGAACTAAATTCTCACAAGTCTTGGCAGTTCAATGTGTTGAATGTAGGCATGGATAACCATACTCAAGTTAGCTCCATTATTCTTGCCGAATCGAAGAAAATTATAAAATTGGAAGGTTTCCATTTGAAAAAATGGACATACATTAACTTCTTTCAACCTCATTCATATAATTTTCTGGCAAACGCCCTGTATAACTGTAATCGAATTAATTTCAGAATTATGCTGGATTAGGTCCTCTCTTACGAATGAATCGATACACGATAAAAATGAAATGATCTTGTCAGGAATTAAAAAAACATATTTTTCGATCTGCAAACGCAATTGTCAACATGGAATTTGAGATATTTCGAAAACAATTAGACTTGGGTATAGGACAATATGCATGAAATATGTTTAGAGTTATGCGTAAAATCTAAAATAATATGATAATAATAATAATGATGATATACAGGGTGTCCCATTAAAAAACAAACAAAGTGGGGGTCCACTTCCGTTTCAACCGGTAGAGCCACATTCTTGAAAATCTTCTTTCTGGATGACACTTATCAGCAATAGTTAACTTCCAAATTTTCAAATTTGGCCTACCTGTAGTTTTCTATATATTGATCGATGTAGTTCCCGGAGGGACGTCCTGTATAAGAAGCTCCGTAATCATTACAATTGAATTTTTTGATTCAACTACTGTATAATTTATTGACCAGGTGTGTAAATTATTCATACTTTTGAAAGAAATCTTCTTACTTGATATTGATGAAACCAAATACTTTTTCAGAGATATATTATCATTTAAGAAAGGTTTTGACTGCTGCTCATATGCGAACTATTCATAGAAATATATATTATATATTACATATTTTAGTAAAATATGATGGTACTTGTGAAGATTAACAAACGTTAATTCTGAATCTCGGATAATGAGGTTCGAAACCTCATTATGCTTATACCTGTTATTTTTATTTAGCCGATTTGAATACATATTTTCACATATTTATGATCCCGAATATTCAGCAAAGGCCATCAGAAAGTAGAGAAAGGTTATTATTATTATTTTCCGCTCTGAAGCGACTGATTTTTGGTATCACATTCACTTTTCAGCTGAAGTTAACCAACAAAAACCTAAGGAACCACCCCAAATCGTCGGTGCGAATTACAAGGAAGCACTGGATTGGAAAATAAATTGAAAGTACAGAAAACTATGAAAATTTATTTCAGCTATTATGAATAATTTCAACTCAAATTGGATTTATAAACTTGGATGCTTGGAAGCTCGAGGCTTTTTTTTCTAGAACGATTCATGTCAAAATACGCAACTGCATTTAATTTCAATCATTTGAAGAGATCACCATGCTATTTCTACGAGTATTTCTGGTTGTATTACCTTAGTGCAGTTTCCACAAGGGGGTGCATAAAAAAGTGAGGCCAGAAGCATTTAACTTACCATCAAAGAAAAGAACTTGACAGTAATTTTCTGAGGCGATTCTGTGTATGTTTAGTACTTTTTGTTGGAATCTAGAACTCATAATATAAGCGGTGTCGTAGAAAGTTGTATCACTCGCCATGCATGCTTACGCAGACACAGTATAGGTACTGCACTAGGTTTCAAATTATTCTATTGTCGTTTTCACATGAATCTTCATGAGGAAAATGTCTGCCACAAATTAATATTATCTCACTCAAATGTTCTGCTAGGGTCTCTTCTTGAAAACAATAACCAAAAATTATGCCTTTTTTGTCAAGCTAAATTCACGAAAGATGAAAGAATAACCAACGACAACAAACACCACACAAGACGACAAGAGAAAATCTGAAATTTGAAAAACCGTCTCTGTCTCTGACAAGATTGACAGATCTTAGTGACAAGTCTTTCTGTTGATGAAAAAGCACTGTTGCACGGTCATTATAATTACAGCAGCGTAGGGTTTCTTTCGCGCCTAAAATTCGGAGTAATCTATCTCGGTTTTAAAAAGTCCTAAATGCGCTGTCAAATATCTCTCTTTCAAATAGCATGTGTTTTATTGCCTCCTAACATAAAACTCTGAATTGGAACACCAAATTATTTTCAAACTTGGCAAACTACACTGATGACGGGCATTCGCATATCGTAAACGGGTCGCATACGCGGCATGCTTTTCGCCGTGAAAATTGGCGGGATTAGCATTCTAGAGTAAGTATATAATATATATTTCTATGGAACTATTCTATACTGGTGCATAAAATGGTATAGAGATATTTCATTTAGGATAATTTTCAAATCCTTTCTTGTAGGTATAAACTTTGCTACTGAATTTGTTATATCATAGATTCTGCAGGATAATTCCACTTATAGACCAGGGGATAGTTACAGATTTTGGAACACGATTTTACTCAGTATGCCTTTTGGAGGACAATATTGTCTGTAAATCCTTATGATAATAATGCATGAATCAAAGAGTTGTTGTAGGTTCTTCATATTATATAATAATAATAGTATTTTCGAAAACTTTGTGTTTTGGTACGGTCCAATCAGACTGCCTTGTAATGAAATAATATGAAATACTCGAAAAACCATTGGCTTACCGTTAGGGTGGGCGGAGAATTATCTTTTTCAAATGGATGATGTTATGCAATAATGGGTCAAGCCATACAGTCAGCTAGTTTCGTAAAAAATAACAAAATAGTTTAGCAGATCTTGGAATTATGAAATGTGGCTTAATACTATCGTCAGTGGTTGGAGCCCCCTTTCAATTGCGGGTTGAATCATTTTTACTTATTGTTGAACACTTTGGCGATTGTAATGACTGTGATAGCTTAATTATTAAAAAATGTGGCTTGACTCATTGTTCCATAACACGATCCAAATATAAGTTCACGTGACCATACCAGCAATTCGGACCCATTCTAACAGCCTGCCAATGGTTTTTCGAGTATTTTAGTTTTAACTTTGACACCCCTCAAACTATTGCTGATGCTTTTGCAGTACACTTCAAGTCTTGCTTCTCGAATCATTATCCTGTTCAAAATTATGTACCTGATAATACAAATTATGATATAACCATGTCTGTCCACACCTTTAGTCAGATGGAAATTGAAAATAAACTAAAAAACCTAGATATTTCAAAGGATGCCGGTCCTGACGGAATTCCACCAGTATTATTAAGGAATTGCTGTTATAGTTTATCACACCCTCTGAGAATACTTTTTCAAACATCATTCGATACCGGGATTTTTTCCAGTGTGTGGAAAAAATCTCTTCCTACGAGCGTGCGGAAAAGTAACTTTTCCGCACGATTTTTCGTTTTGAAAGTTCAACTTTTCCGCACGATTTTTACTTTTCCGCACGATTTTTACTTTTACGCAAGATTTTCTCTTTAAAGCACAACATTTTGATTCAAGATGAGTATATTGTACAATGAGCATGAAATGACATACATTTCCCACGAGTAGGTAGGTATATGAAATTTTGTAGTACGAGCGAATTATTTTTTTCATAACAGATTCTATCAAAACACTCATGTCGTCATTGAATATACAAATATTGAAAAATATAACGAAAATTGAACAGTAAGTACTCTCATCGATTTCAAAACAAAAACAAAAAAAAGTAACTTCCCCAGGATTCGAGAACCACCTACCCCATTAACCATTAACCAGCGTAGAACGACTGCTCCATTACTTTGCCATCTGAGATATTACAGATATTAATTTAATTGCTATAATACCATATCAAATCCTGTCAAATTTTAAATATCACTATTCAATTTGATAATGTCTTAATTACTTTATATTTTGAAATTAATTTTATGAAAATTACGGAATATCGGAAAGTTATTATCAAACAGTCTTTAATAGACTAGATTCGATCTCATATTATAAATCTCGCGGAAAGATAAAATCATGCGGAAAAGTTACTTTTCAGCACTAGCACTAGTACTTTTCCGCACGATTTTTATATGGTTGAAAATGAGGATATTTGGAACTAACTAAATGATCTTTGTAACTATTCTGTCTTATGTGTCATTTTGTAGCATTATTAAAAAATCTTGTTTAATTAAAACCTATTTTTTTTCATAAATAAGATGGACAAAAACACTCGTAGGAAAAACATTGTACCTAACTCTTGCGGAAAACGTCTTTTCCGCCCTTGACGGCTTGCCCGAACTCCGCTCCGCGTCATTCGTGCAACTGCTGTCGCGTGCGGAAAAGTACTACTTTCCGCACTTGTTAGGTAACTAACTATTCCTTTGCCCAGAATTCAAAAGTTGGAACAGAAATGATATTCAGAATTACCGGGGTATTTAAAAAATTTCTTGTATCCCCAAACTATTTGAATCTTTGATTACAGATGCAATATTTAATAATTTCAAACATGTTATAATGGATGAGCAACATGGGTTTTACAAAGGAAGGTCCACCGCCACCAATTTGGCTGTTTACCAAAACTTTCTCACAAATAAACTTGAACAAGGGTTCCAAGTCGATGTTATCTACGCGGACCTTGCTAAAGCCTTCGATTCAGTTTGCCATGAACTATTAATTTTGAAACTTAAGAATCTCGGAATAATAGGCAAATACTTGAAATTCATTGAATCCTACCTTTCTAATAGAATGCAGAATGTAAAAGTAGATGGCAGTTTGTCAGAAACAATTCATGTAACTTCAGGGGTTCCGCAAGGTTCGCACATTGCGCCTATATTATTTTTACTTTTTATTAATGATGTTAAATCTCTGTTTCAATATTGTGATATCTCTCTTTATGCAGATGATCTTAAATTTTTTAAAACAGTGCAATCTACTGATGATATTGAACGCATTCAGAGTGACCTGGATAACTTTTGTACCTACTGTGATACTAATTTATTAAAAATGCAATGTATTGAGATTTTATAGAATGCGGCAGCCTGTTATTTGTAATTACTCAATTAACGATGCAAATCTTCAATCTGTCAATAGCTTAAGCGATTTAGGGATTATCTTCGATAAAGATCTAAATTTTAATGACCATGTCAATAATATTTGTAACAAAGCATTCAGAATGCTCGGGTTCATTAAAAGAAATACTCGCCATATAACAGACTGCGGTGCGATAATACCTTTCACTGATTCGGAGTGTTTTGGAGTATAATAGTGTCATTTGGTGTCCTCTTTATGCTTGCCATAAAGAGAGACTGGAAAAAGTTCAGAATCGTTTCACCAAATACCTAATATGGAAACTTGGCCTACCATATTTTGGATTCAACCCGAAAATGAGGCTTTCTGTTTTTGATTTAATGTCACTTGAGGATAGACGTAAACTTGCAATGGTTCTATTTCTCCACAAAATAATACATTATTTCTTTAATTGTTCTGCTCTTCTAGGAGAGCTCTGCCTTTCTGTTAACTCCAGAAGCTTGAGAAGTAATCGTAATTTTTCATTTGGCATACGGTTCCACAGAACAAACTATGGTTCGATGGCAACTAGATGTAGACCTCAAAAAAAATTCCATATGCATTTTTCTGAACTGGATCTTTTTCATCTGTCACATTATAAATTTAAAAAAATGGCAGTTAGACAACTTAATCTTGCCATTGTTCAATAGACTTCTGATAAGTCATTGTGTAGATACTTATTTTTAGGTATATTACTTACCTCTTAGTACATTAATAATGATATCTTTAGGTGTATTACTATATTCGAGTGTTTGAATGTTTTTTTTTGTATGTACGTTTTATGTATTCTTTTATTGAAACTTCCTTTTGGTATTTTATGAAAAATCTGTATTGTTAGTACTCAACTAAGGGAAATGAATGGGTTTATTTATCTACTTCCGAATTTTTAATTTTTTTGGTTTATAACTTAACTATAGTTTGTGTTTGACTGGTTTCTTTATCTTAAACTTACTTTATGTACCACCATTTGGGATATTATTACAATTCTGTAGTGTACTGGACTAATAAATAAATAAATAAAAGGTATACTGAGTAAAATCGTATCTCAACATCTCTCACTACCCCCCTGTCTATTAGAATAATTGTCATATTCTTTTTTGTATGAACTTTGCTACCGAATTTGTTATATCATAGATTTTGCAGGAGAATTGGATTTTCCATATCGTCAATTTTGTCTTTTCACATCCATTGAAACGGGGAAGTAGAAGCTAAACAAGTTCATCAGAAGAAAATGCGTTGAAAATAATCCTTCACGAATCAAACCGATATTTTATTCAAATTTCAATTTCGAGTTGTCAATAGCCAGTTTCCCAATATTGGGAATATTATTGAATAAGCTACGGAAATTTCTCTGAAACTGTAACAGATTTATCAAAATAAGTGATTCACCACATTCCGGTGTACTGTAATGAATTTGCATAATCTGGTTAGACATCGTATATAATTATTATAGCAGAAAGAAACTATTTGGTGAGAAGAAGATTATGATAATTGGAGAGATTTCTTTCTGTTTATGCGATATACGATTCACGGATTATCCCGGAATAAATCTTGATGCGGAAGTGGGGTTATTTTGAGTATAAATATATTGACAGTTTTTATCACCAGTTATCAGTTCGTCTGTAGGTGTAAGTACTTTTCTTGAAAGATGCATTTAATTTATGTAAGTTACCTAATTTTTTTAATACTTGTATTCTGAAAGTGATATTGTTTATTATATTGCAAGTTGTAAACGGGGATATTGATAAACTGCAACAACAGTTTATTCTTATATGTCGAAAAGAGGTTTTGGATTGAACAATGCGATAGCAGATTTGAATCTATCCACCAATTATTTCAGAGGATCATTGTATAAATATTTTTCATGAATATGTAGCAAACAAATACTCAGAGATTGAAAAAAATATTGAATATATTTTTCAATTAATTACACGGAACCTAGTTACTAACAGAAACTTGGGTGGATAACAAAATAATTTCCTTCATGCAATTTTGGCTCATCATTTACATTGTTAAAATTGTTATTTCCGTCAACCGATTGCACCCCTACGCGCAACCCTCTAAAGTCTTCGAGAGACTTGTGTGAGCTAGGGAAGACGTGTTCCTTAAAGACATGATAATATTTGATGAGGTGATTCTTTGACTCATTTTGAGGAAAAAACTCTCTATGAACGTATGTCCTAAAGTCCTAACCAGTTTTTTAATAATAACTGAGATAATTTTGTAGACGTTTTTATAAAATTTGGTACATGTCTTCTATGCATGAAGGTGCATTTTTTTATGTACAAACATTTTTATTTTCTCAAACAGTGGCGTCCGTACGGGTTTTGGATTGAATATTTTTGAAGAAAAAAATACTACGCCACTGCTTTCTTCTGAAAAAGAATACTTTTGAGATCCTCATTCATTTTGGAGCAAATTTGATCTCCTGAGTTTTCTTTGTCCGACGCATGGTTTTTGCTTAAAAAAATAAAAATCGTTTCATTTCAGGATCAATTCTTCAAAAATCTGATGCGGTGTGGAATTGTTTGTGCATCGACTGAAAGCAAATTGAGGGATAAGATTTCTTCCAAAATGAATGAGAATCCAAAAAAATGTGTATTTCTTGTCAGGTGCTCGGTTCTTGATTAAAATAATTAAATTGAAATTGCTTCATATCGCAGTACCTAACATTTTGTTGACAATAAATCGTCCGATAGTAATTTACCTACCTGTTTATAATTGATATTTCTTTTCACCACTTCTTAATCTTTTCATAATAAATGCAACTATGTCGACAATACCATAATGGATTTCCGATATTAATTCAGCTACCTGTCCGTAATTAATAGTATATTTTGTTCTTCAAATCTCTATAAATATTGTGTTTTCACTGGTTATGAATACCATTTTGTTTTTAAAAAGCTATAGGAATAGCGAAACGCACTATTATTTACTTGATTTTTAAGTGTGTTATTGAAGTTATTTTGGATGTCCGCTGTTTTTCTGAATATCGGTAAATATGGTAAATTACACGAATGCAGAAATGGCGGCAATGCATTACGTATATGGCCTCGCTGATGGTAATGCGACAGAAGCCAGACGCATTTATCAGGAAAGATATCCTAATCGTGCCTTACCAGATAGCCGTACCCTTTCAAATATTCATCGCCGACTTTGGGAAACTGATAGTTTCAAGAAAGGTACTTCGGAAGGTAGACCTCTTTTCACTTTTCAGCTGAAGTTAACCAACAAAAACCTAAGGAACCACCCCAAATCGTCGGTGCGAATTACAAGGAAGCACTGGATTGGAAAATAAATTGAAAGTACAGAAAACTATGAAAATTTATTTCAGCTATTATGAATAATTTCAACTCAAATTGGATTTATAAACTTGGATGCTTGGAAGCTCGAGGCTTTTTTTTCTAGAACGATTCATGTCAAAATACGCAACTGCATTTAATTTCAATCATTTGAAGAGATCACCATGCTATTTCTACGAGTATTTCTGGTTGTATTACCTTAGTGCAGTTTCCACAAGGGGGTGCATAAAAAAGTGAGGCCAGAAGCATTTAACTTACCATCAAAGAAAAGAACTTGACAGTAATTTTCTGAGGCGATTCTGTGTATGTTTAGTACTTTTTGTTGGAATCTAGAACTCATAATATAAGCGGTGTCGTAGAAAGTTGTATCACTCGCCATGCATGCTTACGCAGACACAGTATAGGTACTGCACTAGGTTTCAAATTATTCTATTGTCGTTTTCACATGAATCTTCATGAGGAAAATGTCTGCCACAAATTAATATTATCTCACTCAAATGTTCTGCTAGGGTCTCTTCTTGAAAACAATAACCAAAAATTATGCCTTTTTTGTCAAGCTAAATTCACGAAAGATGAAAGAATAACCAACGACAACAAACACCACACAAGACGACAAGAGAAAATCTGAAATTTGAAAAACCGTCTCTGTCTCTGACAAGATTGACAGATCTTAGTGACAAGTCTTTCTGTTGATGAAAAAGCACTGTTGCACGGTCATTATAATTACAGCAGCGTAGGGTTTCTTTCGCGCCTAAAATTCGGAGTAATCTATCTCGGTTTTAAAAAGTCCTAAATGCGCTGTCAAATATCTCTCTTTCAAATAGCATGTGTTTTATTGCCTCCTAACATAAAACTCTGAATTGGAACACCAAATTATTTTCAAACTTGGCAAACTACACTGATGACGGGCATTCGCATATCGTAAACGGGTCGCATACGCGGCATGCTTTTCGCCGTGAAAATTGGCGGGATTAGCATTCTAGAGTAAGTATATAATATATATTTCTATGGAACTATTCTATACTGGTGCATAAAATGGTATAGAGATATTTCATTTAGGATAATTTTCAAATCCTTTCTTGTAGGTATAAACTTTGCTACTGAATTTGTTATATCATAGATTCTGCAGGATAATTCCACTTATAGACCAGGGGATAGTTACAGATTTTGGAACACGATTTTACTCAGTATGCCTTTTGGAGGACAATATTGTCTGTAAATCCTTATGATAATAATGCATGAATCAAAGAGTTGTTGTAGGTTCTTCATATTATATAATAATAATAGTATTTTCGAAAACTTTGTGTTTTGGTACGGTCCAATCAGACTGCCTTGTAATGAAATAATATGAAATACTCGAAAAACCATTGGCTTACCGTTAGGGTGGGCGGAGAATTATCTTTTTCAAATGGATGATGTTATGCAATAATGGGTCAAGCCATACAGTCAGCTAGTTTCGTAAAAAATAACAAAATAGTTTAGCAGATCTTGGAATTATGAAATGTGGCTTAATACTATCGTCAGTGGTTGGAGCCCCCTTTCAATTGCGGGTTGAATCATTTTTACTTATTGTTGAACACTTTGGCGATTGTAATGACTGTGATAGCTTAATTATTAAAAAATGTGGCTTGACTCATTGTTCCATAACACGATCCAAATATAAGTTCACGTGACCATACCAGCAATTCGGACCCATTCTAACAGCCTGCCAATGGTTTTTCGAGTATTTTAGTTTTAACTTTGACACCCCTCAAACTATTGCTGATGCTTTTGCAGTACACTTCAAGTCTTGCTTCTCGAATCATTATCCTGTTCAAAATTATGTACCTGATAATACAAATTATGATATAACCATGTCTGTCCACACCTTTAGTCAGATGGAAATTGAAAATAAACTAAAAAACCTAGATATTTCAAAGGATGCCGGTCCTGACGGAATTCCACCAGTATTATTAAGGAATTGCTGTTATAGTTTATCACACCCTCTGAGAATACTTTTTCAAACATCATTCGATACCGGGATTTTTTCCAGTGTGTGGAAAAAATCTCTTCCTACGAGCGTGCGGAAAAGTAACTTTTCCGCACGATTTTTCGTTTTGAAAGTTCAACTTTTCCGCACGATTTTTACTTTTCCGCACGATTTTTACTTTTACGCAAGATTTTCTCTTTAAAGCACAACATTTTGATTCAAGATGAGTATATTGTACAATGAGCATGAAATGACATACATTTCCCACGAGTAGGTAGGTATATGAAATTTTGTAGTACGAGCGAATTATTTTTTTCATAACAGATTCTATCAAAACACTCATGTCGTCATTGAATATACAAATATTGAAAAATATAACGAAAATTGAACAGTAAGTACTCTCATCGATTTCAAAACAAAAACAAAAAAAAGTAACTTCCCCAGGATTCGAGAACCACCTACCCCATTAACCATTAACCAGCGTAGAACGACTGCTCCATTACTTTGCCATCTGAGATATTACAGATATTAATTTAATTGCTATAATACCATATCAAATCCTGTCAAATTTTAAATATCACTATTCAATTTGATAATGTCTTAATTACTTTATATTTTGAAATTAATTTTATGAAAATTACGGAATATCGGAAAGTTATTATCAAACAGTCTTTAATAGACTAGATTCGATCTCATATTATAAATCTCGCGGAAAGATAAAATCATGCGGAAAAGTTACTTTTCAGCACTAGCACTAGTACTTTTCCGCACGATTTTTATATGGTTGAAAATGAGGATATTTGGAACTAACTAAATGATCTTTGTAACTATTCTGTCTTATGTGTCATTTTGTAGCATTATTAAAAAATCTTGTTTAATTAAAACCTATTTTTTTTCATAAATAAGATGGACAAAAACACTCGTAGGAAAAACATTTACCTAACTCTTGCGGAAAACGTCTTTTCCGCCCTTGACGGCTTGCCCGAACTCCGCTCCGCGTCGTTCGTGCAACTGCTGTCGCGTGCGGAAAAGTACTACTTTCCGCACTTGTTAGGTAACTAACTATTCCTTTGCCCAGAATTCAAAAGTTGGAACAGAAATGATATTCAGAATTACCGGGGTATTTAAAAAATTTCTTGTATCCCCAAACTATTTGAATCTTTGATTACAGATGCAATATTTAATAATTTCAAACATGTTATAATGGATGAGCAACATGGGTTTTACAAAGGAAGGTCCACCGCCACCAATTTGGCTGTTTACCAAAACTTTCTCACAAATAAACTTGAACAAGGGTTCCAAGTCGATGTTATCTACGCGGACCTTGCTAAAGCCTTCGATTCAGTTTGCCATGAACTATTAATTTTGAAACTTAAGAATCTCGGAATAATAGGCAAATACTTGAAATTCATTGAATCCTACCTTTCTAATAGAATGCAGAATGTAAAAGTAGATGGCAGTTTGTCAGAAACAATTCATGTAACTTCAGGGGTTCCGCAAGGTTCGCACATTGCGCCTATATTATTTTTACTTTTTATTAATGATGTTAAATCTCTGTTTCAATATTGTGATATCTCTCTTTATGCAGATGATCTTAAATTTTTTAAAACAGTGCAATCTACTGATGATATTGAACGCATTCAGAGTGACCTGGATAACTTTTGTACCTACTGTGATACTAATTTATTAAAAATGCAATGTATTGAGATTTTATAGAATGCGGCAGCCTGTTATTTGTAATTACTCAATTAACGATGCAAATCTTCAATCTGTC
The DNA here is from genome assembly GCA_944452925.2 of Chrysolina oricalcia. Classification (NCBI taxonomy): domain Eukaryota; kingdom Metazoa; phylum Arthropoda; class Insecta; order Coleoptera; family Chrysomelidae; genus Chrysolina; species Chrysolina oricalcia. The sequence continues at coordinate 46,570,199 of OX101815.2, read as the reverse complement.
AATAGCTTAAGCGATTTAGGGATTATCTTCGATAAAGATCTAAATTTTAATGACCATGTCAATAATATTTGTAACAAAGCATTCAGAATGCTCGGGTTCATTAAAAGAAATACTCGCCATATAACAGACTGCGGTGCGATAATACCTTTCACTGATTCGGAGTGTTTTGGAGTATAATAGTGTCATTTGGTGTCCTCTTTATACTTGCCATAAAGAGAGACTGGAAAAAGTTCAGAATCGTTTCACCAAATACCTAATATGGAAACTTGGCCTACCATATTTTGGATTCAACCCGAAAATGAGGCTTTCTGTTTTTGATTTAATGTCACTTGAGGATAGACGTAAACTTGCAATGGTTCTATTTCTCCACAAAATAATACATTATTTCTTTAATTGTTCTGCTCTTCTAGGAGAGCTCTGCCTTTCTGTTAACTCCAGAAGCTTGAGAAGTAATCGTAATTTTTCATTTGGCATACGGTTCCACAGAACAAACTATGGTTCGATGGCAACTAGATGTAGACCTCAAAAAAAATTCCATATGCATTTTTCTGAACTGGATCTTTTTCATCTGTCACATTATAAATTTAAAAAAATGGCAGTTAGACAACTTAATCTTGCCATTGTTCAATAGACTTCTGATAAGTCATTGTGTAGATACTTATTTTTAGGTATATTACTTACCTCTTAGTACATTAATAATGATATCTTTAGGTGTATTACTATATTCGAGTGTTTGAATGTTTTTTTTTGTATGTACGTTTTATGTATTCTTTTATTGAAACTTCCTTTTGGTATTTTATGAAAAATCTGTATTGTTAGTACTCAACTAAGGGAAATGAATGGGTTTATTTATCTACTTCCGAATTTTTAATTTTTTTGGTTTATAACTTAACTATAGTTTGTGTTTGACTGGTTTCTTTATCTTAAACTTACTTTATGTACCACCATTTGGGATATTATTACAATTCTGTAGTGTACTGGACTAATAAATAAATAAATAAAAGGTATACTGAGTAAAATCGTATCTCAACATCTCTCACTACCCCCCTGTCTATTAGAATAATTGTCATATTCTTTTTTGTATGAACTTTGCTACCGAATTTGTTATATCATAGATTTTGCAGGAGAATTGGATTTTCCATATCGTCAATTTTGTCTTTTCACATCCATTGAAACGGGGAAGTAGAAGCTAAACAAGTTCATCAGAAGAAAATGCGTTGAAAATAATCCTTCACGAATCAAACCGATATTTTATTCAAATTTCAATTTCGAGTTGTCAATAGCCAGTTTCCCAATATTGGGAATATTATTGAATAAGCTACGGAAATTTCTCTGAAACTGTAACAGATTTATCAAAATAAGTGATTCACCACATTCCGGTGTACTGTAATGAATTTGCATAATCTGGTTAGACATCGTATATAATTATTATAGCAGAAAGAAACTATTTGGTGAGAAGAAGATTATGATAATTGGAGAGATTTCTTTCTGTTTATGCGATATACGATTCACGGATTATCCCGGAATAAATCTTGATGCGGAAGTGGGGTTATTTTGAGTATAAATATATTGACAGTTTTTATCACCAGTTATCAGTTCGTCTGTAGGTGTAAGTACTTTTCTTGAAAGATGCATTTAATTTATGTAAGTTACCTAATTTTTTTAATACTTGTATTCTGAAAGTGATATTGTTTATTATATTGCAAGTTGTAAACGGGGATATTGATAAACTGCAACAACAGTTTATTCTTATATGTCGAAAAGAGGTTTTGGATTGAACAATGCGATAGCAGATTTGAATCTATCCACCAATTATTTCAGAGGATCATTGTATAAATATTTTTCATGAATATGTAGCAAACAAATACTCAGAGATTGAAAAAAATATTGAATATATTTTTCAATTAATTACACGGAACCTAGTTACTAACAGAAACTTGGGTGGATAACAAAATAATTTCCTTCATGCAATTTTGGCTCATCATTTACATTGTTAAAATTGTTATTTCCGTCAACCGATTGCACCCCTACGCGCAACCCTCTAAAGTCTTCGAGAGACTTGTGTGAGCTAGGGAAGACGTGTTCCTTAAAGACATGATAATATTTGATGAGGTGATTCTTTGACTCATTTTGAGGAAAAAACTCTCTATGAACGTATGTCCTAAAGTCCTAACCAGTTTTTTAATAATAACTGAGATAATTTTGTAGACGTTTTTATAAAATTTGGTACATGTCTTCTATGCATGAAGGTGCATTTTTTTATGTACAAACATTTTTATTTTCTCAAACAGTGGCGTCCGTACGGGTTTTGGATTGAATATTTTTGAAGAAAAAAATACTACGCCACTGCTTTCTTCTGAAAAAGAATACTTTTGAGATCCTCATTCATTTTGGAGCAAATTTGATCTCCTGAGTTTTCTTTGTCCGACGCATGGTTTTTGCTTAAAAAAATAAAAATCGTTTCATTTCAGGATCAATTCTTCAAAAATCTGATGCGGTGTGGAATTGTTTGTGCATCGACTGAAAGCAAATTGAGGGATAAGATTTCTTCCAAAATGAATGAGAATCCAAAAAAATGTGTATTTCTTGTCAGGTGCTCGGTTCTTGATTAAAATAATTAAATTGAAATTGCTTCATATCGCAGTACCTAACATTTTGTTGACAATAAATCGTCCGATAGTAATTTACCTACCTGTTTATAATTGATATTTCTTTTCACCACTTCTTAATCTTTTCATAATAAATGCAACTATGTCGACAATACCATAATGGATTTCCGATATTAATTCAGCTACCTGTCCGTAATTAATAGTATATTTTGTTCTTCAAATCTCTATAAATATTGTGTTTTCACTGGTTATGAATACCATTTTGTTTTTAAAAAGCTATAGGAATAGCGAAACGCACTATTATTTACTTGATTTTTAAGTGTGTTATTGAAGTTATTTTGGATGTCCGCTGTTTTTCTGAATATCGGTAAATATGGTAAATTACACGAATGCAGAAATGGCGGCAATGCATTACGTATATGGCCTCGCTGATGGTAATGCGACAGAAGCCAGACGCATTTATCAGGAAAGATATCCTAATCGTGCCTTACCAGATAGCCGTACCCTTTCAAATATTCATCGCCGACTTTGGGAAACTGATAGTTTCAAGAAAGGTACTTCGGAAGGTAGACCTCTAAGCGTCAGAACTCTTGAAATTGAGGACGCTGTTCTGCAAGAAATCGAAGAACATCCTGAGACGAGTACGAGGAAGATCGCTAGAAATCTGAATATTTGTCATCAAATTGTTTGGCGTATTTTGGTTGATTTTCTGTTATACCCATACCATATTTTACGACTACAGGCATTACTCCTTAGAGATTTTTCACAGCGTGTAAACTTCTGTCAGTGGTATCTTCAGTGTATTGCACTAAATCCGCAGTTTGAGTCACAAATTTTGTTTACAGACGAAGCCAATTTTTTCTAGGAATGCTATTCAAAATTTCCATAACAATCATATGTGGGTGGAAGAAAACCCCCATACAATAACCGAAACCCATTTTCAACACCAATTTTCGGTTAATGTATGGGCAGGAATTATTGGTGATTATCTAATAGGCCCATTTTTTCTACCAGGACGCCTTGATAGTCGGTCTCATTTACACTTTCTCGAAGAGGAAATAAATGGGTTGCTTGAAATGTGCCAATTGTGTTAAGGAATCGAATATGCTACAGGCACGATAGAGCCCCTGCTCATTTCAGTGTAATTGTCCGAAACAATTTGAATACAGTTTATCATAATCGTTGGATAGGTCGCGGGGGACCTCAGCAATGGCCAGCAAGATCCCCTGATCTCAACAGTTTATATTTCTTTTTATGGGGGCACCTTAAAACTCTAGTGTATAAAACTCCCGTTAATAATTTAGAAGATTTAAGAGAGCGAATAGTTGCCTCGTGTGAAACTATTCGAAATAAGCCGGGAATATTTGAACGTGTGCGTAATTCCATGCGTAGACGGGCGGAAGCATGCCTATTAAGTGAAGGTGGTCATTTCCAACAATTTTTATAATCAGTATTAGTATTGTCAATAATTAATGAATTTGATTCGTTCATTTAAACTTACTTTTATAAAATAAAATAAAATTCGTTTTTGTACAAGCTGAAATCCCTATTTTTTGGATTCTCATTCATATTGGAACAAATCTGATCCCTTAATTTGCTCTAAGTCGATGCACAATCATTTCCACACATCAGATTTTTGAGGAATTGATCCTGAAGTAAAACAATTTTTATTTTTTTAAGCGAAAACCATGCGTCGGACAAAGAAAACCCAAGAATTCAAATTTGCTCAAAAATAAATAAGAATTTCAAAAGCATTTGTTATTCAAAGGAAATGCAGTGGCGTAGTATTTTTTCTTCAAAAATAATCAATGCAAAACCCGCGCGGACGCCACTGGCAGAGAAAACAAAAATTTTGGTACATCACAAAATGCACCTTGATGCACAGAAGACCTGATTTTATGAAGATGCGTACAATATTATCCCAGTTATTAAAAAACTGTTTTTTTTTTCAAAACTTTATCACCCTGTATCTCAAAAGTTAAGACTTTTAGGACATACGTTTATGGAAAGTTTTTTCCTTAAAATAAGTCAAAGAATCACCCTCTCAAATATTAGCATGTCTTTAAGGAACACCCTGTAGGTATAGTGTATCGACCATCAAGACCAGTCTTTCAATGATTATGAGTTCACCAATTGGTGCTCTACCACTCAACCCTCATGGTACACTTGTGAATATTATAAAACACTTTTAGGGGTCAGATAGCCGAGTGGTTAAAGCGCTGCTGTAAGAGAAAACTTTGATGAAGAAGTAGCTGAACAAATGTTTGGGCGGGCAAAAAGGTTTAATGGACATTAAATTACGGTATAAAAATGTATAACAGAAGTAAGACATGTATAAAAGCACACAGTAAAACTATCACTTTGCCACAGGGGGGAAAGAAGGGAATTATGCTGGGTTTTTTGAGTGGGGTAAATACCTGCCCTGCTGATGCCTTCAGCGGGCGGGGCACACAGTGCTCGTTCCTGCCTTGCAGGCCTACGATGTTGGGTAGGTTTTCATCTGCCGTAAGTGGTAAGTCTGACTTAATTTGGAGCTTCCCCGTCTTCTACGCCCATGATGAAAATGGACACCATTGAAAACCCAACACGTTTCATTTTTTCCGCAATTGGAATTAGATTTATTTTAAATGCGCGTTTACACTTGGGTCTTATCAACTCCGCTTAGCTCCTTCCTATATTAAGGATTTTTCGTTAAAAAGTAAAATTGAAATTGAAGAAGGTGTTCAAATATAGGAAATTGGTTTAAATATGAATGAGCCTGGTTTAGTCAGACTTCGAAATTATAATCGATTCACGAATCCAACTTGCAACCAACGTAGATTGCTTTCAACCAGGAAAAAAGATCAGAAGAAAGCGGATCCATCCTATAGTTCATTGTTGTACTTGTGAAGCGACTTTTCAACAATTTTTCAGGTTTTCCCGGATTTTCTGACATTTCCATCACTTTCTTCCAAACAGTAGGATTCAAAATTACTATTTTCTCAACACCCTTAGCCTGAGTTCACGTTTAGTTTCACTCCCAGCTTAATCTTACTAACAGGCGCAACATCTTCAAATTCTGAGACTTGTGGGTCTCATAACTCCGAAACTACTCATAGGATCTTTTTGTGCCCGTGGTGACTTTTAATCGGGATGCTGAGAACTTCATTTTCTCAAAGTAACAGCTAATTCGACATGGGGCCAGTTCAAATAAGGTTTGTGCGGGGTTCCTTACATAATTATGTTATTGGTATTGAGTTTCTGATCAAATTTTCTCATGGGCCCAATCCTCTTATACCAATGATTCAACTCTCAGGGCCGTATTTAGTAAAGGTGCCAAATAACCGATGACACTTTTTTCTCAAGTCCATAATTATTTTATTTCTTATTAGAATTTTATTAAATAAGAAATACTGCAAAATCTCAGCATTTGTCTTTTAGCACAAGTCCTCAGTGGAATATGATTTAGTTATAACTATCTTATTTATCTATATGAGTGGTTGACAGCTAGTTTGATAATGGATGTAACTTTCTTTGTGAATATAACAAAAGTGGTCGCCATCTTAATATCCAAGATGGCCGGCCTAACCTATAAACTTTGAATAGGACTTCTCTGGTCGCTTTTCAAGAAAGATAATACAGGAACTTTATAATATAAATATAACTCTACTATCTGATCTAAGAGTAATAATTTCAAAAGGTTCGATAACAATATAAATACAAATGAATGAACCTGGATATATTAGAGTGTATTCTCGATTCAGAAGGAGAGAAAAATATCAAGTATTTATTCAATACACTATGCAAGAAAACCATCAGCCTGACGAGAATAATGAAGAAGATGTACTGATAATAGGATACTAGTGCAGTTGGAAATCAGGGGCAAGGACACCAGTAAGATATGCTCATATGTGTAGCATATTGTGGTTCAGCATATCAAAGATGCCGCAAGTTGTCCAGTGCAAGATTCCATACTCCAGCAGCTGTAAGTGTTCGAGTATTATTATGATAATGAGTGCTAAACTTTTTTGTTCTCTTCCACCACCCTGGAAATATCGGTTCAACTCTGTCAGTTATGAATCAGATATAGTATTGATGAGATGGTAGAGTAATATTTATATAATAGAGTTAGGAAATTCAAGGAGTAAATGAACGATTTCAACAATCAAAACGTTGTAGTTCTTACTTTTTCCTATTATCTTCCTTAGAAAGCTACAAGATAAGTCAAACATAAAGTTTATAGGTTTGGCCGGCCATCTTGGATATTAATATGGTGACCACTTTAATTATGTACACAAAAAACTACAGTTATCTATCAAACGATCTATCAACCACTGACATAGATTAAGAAATAAGAAAGTTATAAAAGAATTATTTTGATTCAGGTTTTAGGCAAATACAGTTTTACTGAATATGGTCCTGTAGGTCAAAACATGGATCACAGACAAACGACAAATGCTGAGATTTTGCAATATTTCTGATTAAATTCAATTCTGATAATAAATAAAATATGTCGATCATTAATCGGCTTCACTGATACACTAGTTGATTAAATTACTATTTCCGTCTAACTCGTATCAACATGTCTTTTTAAAGTTCTTCATTGCAAAAAAAATCGACCATTAATGACTCCTTTCAATGAAACATTTGTTATTGATGGATGATTTCAAGAAATCGTCCATTAATGACCCGTATTATTGGTCGATTTGTCATTAGTGGTTAATTTCTCTATGAATGAATTAATGTTGCAGAAGCAACCAAACATAAATGAATTCAGATTTTATGGACGCTAAAATGGATATTGACGATGTTGCCAGATGATGCGGAAACTGCTAAAGTAGCATCTTCAACTTTATTACTAGAAAAAATTAGAACTCCTTCATTTTAACAAGAGATGGAAAAATAATGTAATCAACTCTTATACAGGGTGGGTCACGGTCGAAGTACCTTAGACGTTTACGGAGAACAGGACATAGGATCATTCTGAAAATTTGGTTTCTCAAGTAGTTGCTATTGGTCTATCGATCTAAAATATTTTCAGCAATGCAGCATTGCCGCTTATACCAGAAAGTAGCAGCATCTTTGTTATTTCAAATGGGTCACCCTGTATATTACCGCATTTTTGAGCTTCTCATTCCTTTCTGATTATTTCTGCCTCATACTCCTCTATACCTATCTCTAACGGTTTTTGAGATATTGGTTATTTTCCATATTTTTTATCCAAAACATGGCTCGAATTGAATGTTTATTTCTGCGGTATTTGGATTCTTAGGAAGTTGCAATTTTGTGTTTAGTTCATCAAGATCATGTACATTGATTATGTATAGAGAAGTTTGTTCTGCGTTATACAGGGTCGTTCGAAATTCATGATCTCACTGCTAGATACGAAAAGAGTTGAAAGTGCGTTTTTTTGAATGGAACATCCTGTATATTATGAAATATCCTGAAAGATGACTAAATTCCCTTCGAATTGATATATCATGTTCCTATAGATACCTAAATAGCCAGAATTCCGAGATGATAGCAATTTTCACTTGTAATCTCCCAAGTGCTTGAATTATTGCCGGAAATTTTTCGAGTACATGAATTTTCTCTGAAATGTGCGGGACCTAGCTAAAGTCACCACTATCCAAGACCACATAACGAATCTTTCATATGAATTTTACAAATATCACATTCCCAAGAGTTCACTCACCAGGGAAATAACAAGAGCCCCGCAAACACTGCGGGCTCATTTACCAAAAACTGGACTTGTTCTATGAACGCTAAGACTAAGCACCAAGTCACCTCTATAGAGGACTAAGACCAGAACCCGTTTTTTTGCCAAAAACTTTTTCCGGAAATCCACATAACACCCCTCACAAATCACACTTCTAATATCTGATCAATCTGACAATCAACCCCTGTATTAGCATAGCGGGAGATAGGGTATACTAATACCATGATGTAGGAAGGTAAAATCTGATTTACACCCGTCAACACCAGCGGGGGTGCCTAACCTGTTCCTCTTGAGGAGCGGAGGAGACACTACATTCGGGACAACGCCGACCCCTGGCAACAGGGGTCGATGGAGCCCCCCACCCCAGCACTCCCTCACAACCCGCTGAATCCCTATCAGCCCACGGAGGTGGGCGAAAAATATCAAGCAGAGTTGTGTTGTACATAGATTTCACCGAAATGCAATGTAAATAGTTAAATATCATGTTTTTGAGTTTGAGTTTGAGCTCAGCGGTAGTGTTGCGGCCTATGAGTCGCTAGGTCGATGGTTTAATTCACGTTAAGAACATAACTTTTTAATGTTTTTTCGTTCCAAATGTAAACACATTTATTAATGAAAATTTAGTTAAGTATTTTACATATCAATATTTCAGTGGTTATAAATAGTTCAGGTGAAACCATCGTTAGTTATTTCTCATGAATTGTTTGATGATTTTCATTCCTCGGTGTGAAATTTTCTTACCGAATCCCCCTCGTGCTTGAATTAATTGCCGTAAATTTATCTCGTAAATTTATCTCTTTGAAAATTCATGTACTCGAAAAATTTCCGGCAATAATTCAAGCACTTGGGAGATTACAAGTGAAAATTGCTATTATCTCGGAATTCTGGCTATTTAGGTATAGAAACATGATATATCCATTCGAAGGGAATTTAGTCATCTTTCAGGATATTTCATAATATACAGGATGTTCCATTTAAAAAAACGCACTTTCAACCCTTTTCGTATCTAGCAGTAAGATCATGAATTTTGAATGACCCTGTGTAACGCAGAACAAACTCCTCTATACAGAATGAATGTACATGATCTTGATGAACCAAACACAAAATTACAACTTCCTAAGAATCCAAATATCGCAGAAATAAACATTCAATTCGAGCTATGTTTTGGATAAAAAATATGGAAAATAACCAATATCTCAAAAACCGTTAGATTTAGATATAGGGGAGGATGAACCGGAAATAATCAGAAAGGAATGACAAGTTAAAAAATGCGGAAATATACAGGGTGATGCATTCGAAATAACAAAGATGCTGCTACTTTTTGGTGTATGCGGCAACACTGCATTGCTGAAAATATTTTAGATCGATAGACCAAGAGCAACTACTTGAGAAACCAAATTTTCAGAATGATCCTATGTCCCGTTCTCCGTAAACGTCTAAGGTAATGCGATAAATGATCTCGAAAATTAACGCGCTCGCTTTGCTCACGCGTTAAAAGATCTCGATCATTAATCGCTTTCATTAATACACTAGTTGATTGAATGAGTATCAATGATGCAAGAGTTTAATGCATTGACTACAACCTCTCATATGATTTTTATTAACGTGTTTAACATATTGTAATTCAGTATACTAGCCGTGATTGACGCATAACGAGGATAAATGTAACGTTGTTTTCTATGAAAGTTATGATTTTCTCCAAGATTTTTCATTATAAGCATGAAGTGAATCACCCCGTTCTTTATTTTTCGTATAATAACGGTAATTAAGAATACTGAATAATTATGATTTCATCATGCAAGTTTGATCATAATATCTGTAAATAGTGGAAGGATTGACACATGTACTTTGGTAACTTTTTATCGAAATAATCAAAATCCAATTTCCATAAAAGGTGTGTTCTCAATTTCAACAGTTGTTAGGCAAATTAAAATCTCGTAAGTTGAAAATATAAACAATTCACAAAACAAAGAAGAGTTTTTTAGAAAGTTGAACAATAATTTAACGTTTTTAAACAAACCGAATTTTGTTGATTTTGTATAGGTTGGCAAATCCATTGCATTATAGAATACACACAGAAAATTTCAATTGCAAAAAACTCGGTTTGGGAAAAAATCAAGCACATACCTTCAGACTCTTCTGAGAAAATCATAACTACGATTATCTTATATTACTACAAGACAAAAATCGGATAGGAAGGCAATACGCAATGTTGAAGTTTTGAAAATCCAAATACTAAAATATAACACTAGAAACATCTTCAGTATTGTAAAATGAAAAAGTGCATGATCAAGGAAATCTACACAATTGTAGAATGGAAATTGATAGTCTGAAAAATATCAACGGTTATTGAAAAGAAAAACTACACTACGTTTCTCTTAGGTAATTCGAAATACGATAAGTTACTGATGTACGAGGATATATTGAAAAATCCTTAGCCTACTATAGAACCAAACAAAATTTCAATGTCAAAATATTTTATTACTCAACAAATTCTCCTCTTAATTGGATACATTTATTACAGCGAACCTGCAACGTCTCTAGACCTTTCAAAAAAAAATGTTTCTTTTTGCTGTGCAAACCAGACCTCCACAGCTTTTATCACCTCCTCGTTGAACGAAAATTTACGACCTTCTAAAATTTTTTTCAGTTGAGGTAAGAGATGATAGTCGGACGGAGCCAAATCTGGTGAATAAGGGTGGTGTTCTAGTATTTCAAACCCTAAATCACGATTTTTTTGCATGGCAACATGAGATTTGTGTGCAGGGGCGTTGTCCTGCAAAAACAAAACACCTTTGGATAGCTTTTCACGTCTTTTCTCTTTAATTTTTTCCCGTAGAGTGGTCAGTAATGTCGAATAGTAATCTTCAGTTATTGTTCTACCCTTATCCAAAAAATGAATCATATTACTCCATGGCAATCCCAAAAAACTGAAGCTAGAACTTTTCCAGCAGATTTTTGGACACGATACTTCTTAGGTCTTGGAGAACCGGAGTGTCGCCATTTCATCTATTGTTGCTTTGTTTCTGGATCGAAGAAATGTACCCAAGTCTCATCCATATAGTAACAATTCGGTTTAAGAAGTCTACATCGTTTTCTAAATCTGCTTACCTCTTAACCCTTTTAAATACAGGTACTTGATGATGGCTTGATACTCCAATTTTTCGATTTTCACAATTTCGGTGGACATATTTTTTCTTTGAATTTATTGCGTAACTCTGGTTTACTTTTTTGACGTCAAACTTTACACTGACACTTTTAATAAGTTATTGTTCGTTGCTATGGTAACGCAATATTTTGTTTATGCAGGGAACTTTTCTAGGCTAACTAGATATCAATACATCCTCGTAGTTTTAGAAAGTCTCCAGGTCAAGGTCAAGGAGGGGTGAAACGTTTGAAAACCAGTCAGTTTGTGACCGTTTGCTGGTTTCACATTCTGGTAGATATGGTGCTGAATATACCTTCTGCCAAGTTTGACCTGCGAACAAGGTCTAGAAACAGAGTTATGCCAAAAAACCGCGATTTTCAAAAATCACGGTTTTTTCAGCATAACTCTGGATCTTGACCTCGTACGAGGGTCAAACTTGGCAGAAGGTATGTTCAGCACCATATCTACTGAAATGTGAAAGCAGCAAAGGGTAACTGACTGACTGGTTTTCAAACGAACCCCCCTCCGTGACCTTGACCTGGAGACTTTCTAAAACTACATCCAGGCAACTTTGGGCAACACCAAGAATGCTATTTCATGCCTAGCAGATGGATTTCTTACCTGTCAGTGAATCATATAGGCAGCTCTCTAACTATCATGTAAGCCAATAGTTATATTCTGTTATATTTTCGACTCGCAACAAACGTGTTTTATTTTATTGCCTCACTTATAAAATGAAAACTAATATAGCAATCTGGTTTCTTTAATGAAAAGAATTGTGGATAATTGAAATACGAACAGAATGGGATGCTTCACATCACGGTAGGTTCATCAGTAACGGAGAAAAACTGGAAAAACCAGAATATTTTGTGATTTTTTTTGAAATTTTTATAAATCTGCCATATTTCAAGACGTAGGATTGGAATTTCTCATGAAAGGATAGAATGATAAGTACTTTATGTGTGCACAAAACTAGCACTATCGGATCATTTGTTTTGGCACAATTGCAATTTAAATTTTATTTTACACTATCTTGCATAGTGCCTGGATGCTCTAGTGATAGCCCGATTTCAATTTCTCGAACAGGTTATTCTGATTTTGCGCTGCAATGGTGTGAAATGGGTGAAAAATGCATGCAAACATTACTGAAAACGGCCGAGCTGGTGAAAGCGGTCGAGTGGTAGGAGAAAGCGGGAAATCAGGGGAAGCGTATTATCACGTTACCCGTTCATTAGAAGAAGTCCCCTCATCTCGCAGACTCTCCTACCACTCGGCAGCTAACGCGGGCTTAGCCATTTTTAGTCATGTTTGCATGCATTTTCACTTATTTCGCACAATTATAGCGCAAAATGAGAATACCCATACGTTTTGTAGTACTGTACATCTACTTTCTTAATCTTTTTGGAATATTGAAATTGGACTATCACTAGAGCATCCAGGTACGCTGCAAAATAAAATTTAAATTGTAATTGTGCCAGAACTAACAACTCGACAGCGCCAGTTTTGTGCACACATAATATTCACATGATTCAATACTTTCATTAGAAATTTCCCACTTCTTGAGAAGTGGAGGAGTTATGAATTACCCAAAAAACGTTTTTCTTATTTTTCTCCGTTACTAATGATTCAACCGGGTCGTAAAACTTTCCGTTTTGTTTGTATTCCAATTATCTACAATTATTTTTATTGGAACAACCAGATTGCTCTATTACTTTTAATTTTGAGAGCAAAACAATATAAAGAACACGTTTTCTGTTATTTAAATGTTAATAACAAATTAATAAATGACAGTTGCGAGTCGAAAACAACAGAATATAACTGCGGACTGTCTTTCATGTGATGGCCTAGTCGGTTTCCTACTAGTATATTCATTAAAAACTTACGCATTTTATGCTCTACTGCTTGGTGTTATTACGATAATTGTTTTTTCCAGATTTCAATTGGTTTCTGTGTTATGGAATATGGTGTAGCTTTGGATTCTCCTAAGAGTGCACGTATACTCAAATATGACTTTGAAAACACTGGAACAGGACCATATCATTATAGGTAACTATTTGCATTTCTATAATATGTTGTAATAATTTTTCTTCTATAATGATGAGTGCGTTAACATTCAAAATGCCTTTGGTCAGAAATCGGGAAATTTTGATTACATTTTGAATGTATTTCGCTCAGTTTTCAATACACTTTCACTCAATTCAAGATTTTGAGAATCCGAATCCAAATAGTTCAAAACTTCCTTCGGGAGTAGTACATAATTATTTTATAATTTTTTTAAATCAGTATAAAAACTACTTCAATGATTCGGTGGATATTTTGTTATAGAAAAATACAAAGGCCGGTAAATAGCTATCTCTAAGTGACGCTACTATATTTTTCTGATGATCATCGTAACTCAATGAGTCGTACGACTGTCGACACAATCCATTCAAAATTTTACCAAAATGTCTGTGTCGCTATTCTCGAATCATTCGACTTCCAATTCGTATACGAATAAAAGAGACAAATACGTATTTCATTAGTATTAGTGTGAACCAGTAAACTGAATTCGCATACACATAAACTCGAGAATAGGACCCCTGATGTTCGAAACGAAGGAACTTCTTCTAAACAAAACTTACAAACACCTTGAAAATCATTAATAGTTTTGGAAATTGAACCTATGGTTTTTTGTATATAGTTATTGACAATTAAAATGGGAAAAAAATCGTATTGATTCATTGGTGCGAAAGGTTGGGAGGGGTACGCCGTATGCTCTTGTTTGAAGGTACAATCACTTTACTTGCATTGACTTTTTCCACTGAATACTACTAAATGAATACCAGATTTCATTGAGGAAAAATGAGCCGTACTAAACAATATTTTTTCTGGTACATTAAACAACATCCAAGGAAAAGCTGTAGGTATATATTGAAACAGTACATTACTCTTTAAGTAAAAATCAGAAAAAGTGAATCTTCAGGTGTATCCTGGGAGATAATCCAAGAAGATTAGGTGTGGACTACGTCCCTAACTTGACATTGGGTGAGGTTTTTGTTGTCAGACGTTTTAACAGGTAACAGTGACGGATGATAGGTGAAGAGAGATATGTGAAAAGCGACAGGTGACAGAAGACGGATGACAGGCGACAGGTGACGGATAGCAAGTAACAGCTCATGTTCCGATATTACTGAACAGTACTGGCCATTGAAAGTAATTTCGGAACGTCTAAGAGTAATAGTAACCTGAAACTGCCATCTAATTTTGACACGTTTCGGACAGTCTGACTCTCCAATGTAAGGCGGGAAAATATCTGGTTCAAAATTGTATCATTACCATTATGTGATACTGATTGATGGTTGCAATAAATCAAGTAGTAACAGAGGAAATGTCGGGTGATAGAGATTCTGAATCATCAGAAAATTTGGATAGGTCAAGTACCTCAAGCTCTAGAGCGGAGCAATGAATATAAGATAGGTTTTATTTCTTTGTTATAACGAATGACCTGTGGATTTATTTTCTTGGTCTGATGTTCTGAATTCATTGTCGAGTTTTCTTTTAAGGGCCTGCAAATATCGCCTGGCATGATTTTGATCTGAAATATTTATTTCCATACATCCACATGGACAAGGCGAGAGAGAACAAAGCTCGTAAGCAGAGCTATGCCGAGCACTGACAAAAAGTGCTTCGAGTACTAAGCACTAAGCACTCTTGAAAAGTGCTCGGGAGTCTCGAACACTGAGCACTTGTTTTCATGAAGTGCTCGCGATTACTAAGCACTTTCAAAAAGTAATTCGATTTAGCGAGCACTAGTTTCAAATCTCTTGCACTGCTGTTCAAAGACGTAAATAAAAAAATTCTTCTGAAACGATCTAGCACATGATATTATTCCAATGCATTGCTGTTAAATCAGCTTCCATATACAATTCTCTCATGCATATCTCCTCAATACTCTGGTTGTGTTCTATATATTTTGCTGGTTGAGTATTCTCATAGAAAGAAATTGTGATCTTGGAGGCCATTCAATGCTGTACAGGTACATTTAACGGCGTAGAATATGTTGTTGTGGATAATGGTTGACAGTTGTTTCGTGAAAAACTGAGGAGTAAGATACCGGGGAAAATGTTCTGGTTTCTCATAACACAGAGACCAGCCGGGGTCTATTTTATTGTTATATCATCAGTGGTTCCTAGTCAAAAAACCTTTATTTTTTCACCAGGTTAACTAGTTTATTTCCTTGGTATTTCGAGTTCATGCCTGTTCATTGGTTGATCTGTCTGGATGTTCTGTTGCGCCTGTTGTGTAGTGCATTGCAATTGAAGATGATGCGAGAAGCTGTTTCCTCTCCCCGTCAAGATTCTACACTCCGCGGTTTATCTATTTATTTCCATAGTGTGTAGGTGTTTTCTGAGGCCGCGGTATTCTGTTAGTAATCCGGTATTTGTGCGTATCTCAGATCTGTTGAAGTTGCGGTTATCAGCCGTCAATGTTTGGCTCAGACATGGCTGTGCTATGTCGATGCCCTTCGATTTGGTCCCAATATGTTGGATGTTTTGATTTCTTCCTCTCAAAGATTTCTGCATCAGGGTTTGCTGATTCCAAACGCTGGTTCTGGGTATGTAAATGGTGATTCAGATGTTTGTTCTGCAAGTTGCTTCTTCATTGCCTTGAATTCCTCTATTTCAGGGCACCCACAAAATTTACGGTTTATCGAGGCTCATCTGTATTGAATTGAGAGCATTTCCTGCGATCTAGGGGTCAATTCTCGAAACTGGGGAACATCATTCTCTTGAGAAAAGTAGGCACAGTTCTCTTGAAACTCATCAAAGCGTATTCTCGAACACATGTGCGTGAAAGCTGAGGAACGAGAGTCTCCTGCCATTTTGTGGGAGATCGCTTGATTCTCCTGAGAATGACCAACTGACGTTTGATTTTCAACCTTGATTTTTGGAATTTCAGACTTGATTTTAACACAGCATTTGGTATTTACTATTCAGTTCTCTTAGTTTTTCCTGTATTAATGGATCCTTCAGAAGGAGCAGGTGCAGTATTTGAAGTTGTTCTCAACAATCTCCAAGGTAAGATTTTGATCCAAAGTAATATTAGCGCGGAAGGCCTTTAATCTGTTTTGCGCTATGAGTCTCAACAATTCCCGACATTATCAACCGATCCTGTTTCTTATATTGCTTCAAAAGCAAAGAGGCAAGCAGAGCGTCTGCCCCAAAAAATGTTAGACTCATTAAAAACCTCACTGGCTTTTTGATGGAAATGTTTACTATATATCTACGAACACCGAAAAGTAGTTAAAATAAAAGTGACAGATGCTAAACAACTATAAATTTCAAATAACTGGGTGAAAATTCCAAGCAATCTTCAAGAGTTAGAATATTTGCGCAGAAGGTACCTATGAAGATACGGTTTTTTATGTAATCAGTATTATTCAAGAAGCTAGAGTTCAGCTCAGTGGATAATAGGTTATTTTGTAACTTTTCTTCCTTCAACCACTGAAAATCTAAGGCTTCTACCAAAAATCGTCTGGCAACGTTGTGTCAACGGTTCTCTCGATAGGCTGCGATCACATGCGTTCGAGAATACCGATTTCTAGCGCGATGTGAACAGTCACATCCAGTGATGGGAGCGTTCCGTTCTCCTGACCTC
This sequence comes from Chrysolina oricalcia, assembly GCA_944452925.2. Classification (NCBI taxonomy): domain Eukaryota; kingdom Metazoa; phylum Arthropoda; class Insecta; order Coleoptera; family Chrysomelidae; genus Chrysolina; species Chrysolina oricalcia. The sequence goes on along the minus strand of OX101815.2, from coordinate 46,553,107 downwards.
GAGAATAGGCGTCCTGGCTGTCGAATAAAATGAACATGTGTTTTCTTTCATACACACTGTCTATATTCATCTGAACGCATGTCTTCATGGCATGTGCCCTAGCTTGGAATTCTGTGGTGTTGTTGCCAAGTGGGACTTTTACGTTCCTTCTTAGCTTCACCCCATTTATTTCTGATTCTGTTCCTACATCTGTTTTTGAAACATATGTATATCAGATAATGTTTCCAGATGACAGTGATTCTACTGCCGAGTCCCATTCATTGCACTTAAGATGGGTCCTGAATGGACTTTCAAGTGAATATTGAGGTAGCAGGTAGTCTGATATCATTTCCAGTTCGGTAATATTAACTTCATAGATGTTTTAAGTTTGTGGTTGTATTCTCCAATAACCTGTTTGTTAAAGTCTGTATGCACTTACGCCTCTCCGTGACTGTGTCGTCTTAAGGTGGAAGGTTCAGGATAATTTACATAGAAGTGGTTGAAAGCTATCCATAGCTCTCGTGATTCACAGACAAACAAGCCACTGTATTTTACCAAGGTTAGTTTCCGAGTATTTCGGTTTCATTTTGGTCCACAACAAAAGTGAGCCATATGTGATTCGGGGTCTTATGATCGCGGTGTGAAGCCAGTGCATGACTTTCAGTTTCAGTCCTCATGTCTTTTCGAAAGCTCTCCTGCGCACCATGAAAGATGATTTGCTTTAGTTGATCACATGTTGCAGATGCATGTTCTAGGTTTGTTTCTTTTTTCGGGTCAGTCCTAAATATTTGATATCATCAGCAACTTTTAGTGATAAGCCAAAGAACTTTGGTGGCTTCATATTCGCCAGATCCTTTGACGTGTGGTTTTGCTGGGGTTTGCCCTCAGTCCTTCTCTTTTGCACCATTCCTCTACGGTCTACAGTGCATTTTGCATCAGCTCAGAGGTTATTTGAGCAAGGACTACCATATCATCCGCATAACTTAGTAGTATCCCGGATTATTTGAAAATCCGAGAAGTTTGTCTACTACCATGTCCCACGGGTGAGTGGATAGTACACCTCCCTAGGGTCCCTCTAGCAATTTCCAGCTTCACGGAGTCTTCAAACATGATGGTATGGGCCTATAGATTTCAGACCATCGATGGTATCTACCTGCAGGTGGTTTTGACAACGTTCTTTCTCCTGGCCACTGATTCCATCCTCTCGAAGGATGTATTGTCAAAGGATATCCATAAAAGTGCATAGTGCTATTTGTTCTGCCAGAGTGTCATCCAACCTTGACACCAATTGATGCAAAGCCGTCTTGCACGATTTTCATGTTATGTAGGCATGATGGTTCATATGTGAAGGCCGGTCTATAAGAGCTTCCTCCTTTTCTTTTCTCTGTGAAATCAAATTTAACGAATGGAAATACCAGCTGTATTAGGAATTGCAATGACGCTGCTTCTGAAGCAATGCCCCTTGGACCTTTTTCGCCATCCCCTGCTCTTGGAACTGAACTAGACTACACAGTTGTGGATTCCTAGTAACTGAATCAGCTCTCTTCGAGTCATGTGGGTGTGTAGTGTGCGGGTTATTGTTGAGAAAGTGAGTACCAGACCTGCAGCAGCTCAACTTCCATTGGAGATGTGTGTTCCAGTTCTCGTATCCCTCAATGGTGTATGAGTGTATGTCGGGGCAACATGAAAGTTTTTAGCATCGATTTACGATGAGCTAGTGGCCACCTTCAAAGACCGCTTTACTACCGTTGTTCGCCATATCATAGTATTGCCTAGAGTCAACCACGAGAGGGTGAGCGTAGCCTTTTGAGGTTTGTTTGCAGACTCCTTCTTGTATCTCGATAAGAAGAAAAAATACCACATACAAACATATACGTACCAATCGATTACCAACAATGCCTCAAGTTATACCCTTGCTTGTGGTTCAAAGTAGTGAAGTCAACGTTGAACCAAAAAATTATTTGCAGTCGTTAAAAATTTAGTTTTTCACTATTTATTGAAAATTAACTCAACACAAAACCATCGCGCGTCGTGGGAAGATTAACAACGATTTCTATTGAATATCATCTGAAATATTGATATTCAGGTGATGTCAACTTTCATGATTGAATCAGTCAATATCCTCAGTTACTTTGGAGCTATTACCTAAATGAGTTGAATTGAAAACTGTATCTTTCTATTTATAGAATCGTGCAGTGGAGTATTTTTTTTGTTAATTTATTCATTTTTCAGTCAACTTTGATATAATGGAGTATATCTATTAAACTTCCCAGGTAGCACATCAAATCGGCTGAATCTTGGTTCCATATTGGGCCAATATAGATATATCGTAAATAAAAAATCAATATTGGTCCAATATGGGTGAATATTCAAAAAACAATATTATATTAATAATATTGGTGGAATATTGGTTGAACTAGTTTTGAATGTAGATTATCACACGAAATATTGGGTCAATATTGGTTGAATAATTTTTACCAATATCGACAATACAATATTGGTTATATATTGTTTTCCACATCTAGAATAAATATTGCAATCCAAATATTCCAGTCATATCGATTAAAGGGGAAAAAACTATATTTTATTTTCAAGTTTGTTAGAATATTGGTTGAATGTCATTTCCACTTTATTTGACAAATTGTAATAACTCATATTGAGTCAATATTGGTTGAACGATATTTACCAATATCAATAAAACAATATTGTCTCCACATCGTTTTTAACATCTAGAATGAATATCGCAATCCCAATATTCCCATAATATCGATTCTAGGAATAAAAACTATATTGTATCTCCAAGTGTGATTACACATTGGTTGAATATCATTTCGCCAATATTCAACAAATCTTATTAATTAATATTGGGTCAATATTGGTTCAATAATATTTATCGATATTGTTAAAACAATATTGTCTTTATATTGTTTCCTACATCTAGATTGAGATGAAATTTGAATATTGGCCGAATATTCAATGAAACATATTGAAATTATATCATGATCAAACTTGGATAAAAATCCGCTAGGTGGCTCTACATATAGAACGTCTTCTAAAACCTACGAAAGTATATTGAATACTTCCCTTAACTTGTTTTCAAGACAGCTCACTCAGTGGTTATGGCGATCAAAAGGCAGACTCTGGTGTCACCTTCATCAACTAAAGGACATTTAATAATTTACCAAGGTATATTGACATCCACCAATATATCCAAATGATATATTGTACCAATATCGATAAATATTGTACCAATATCGATAAATGTTCTACCAATATCGATAAATATTGTACCGATATCGATAAATATTTTGAGGCCATTATTGCTTCAAGAATATTCCACCAAAACTATTTCTAAAATATTCAAACAATATTCGAGCAATATCGCAAAATGTTCACATTTTACTTCTCGACAATATAACTTTTGAATATTGTGCCAATATTGTCAGAATATTGTATCAGCGATATTGTACCAATATCGCCGAACATATTGAGGCCAATATTAGTTCAAGAATATTTCGCCAATATTATTCAAGTAATATTGGACCAATATCGCCGAATGTTCACATTTTTTTTCTCGCCAATATTGCATTTCAAATATTTCGCCAATATGTTCACAATATTGTATCAATATTTTACCAATATAGGTGTGCTACTTGGGTTTTGTATTCAATAATACAATCGACACCACTTCCACTTTTTCTTTTTCTGAATGATTTTTAGACACATCATTTCGAAATTGGTGAATGTGCTTTTTTACTACATTTTTCATATCCATTTGCATATTGACGTTTAACGTGCATTTTCTCACAACTGATTTTTGGCTACTTCATTTCCATACGATGTTTCAGCTTCGACACCAGCGACGGAATCTCAAGAAAAGAAGTTGGTGAGGTTGAACTAGCTGGTACGGAAGACCAGTTTGTGAAAATTGTAGGCTCCTTTTCCTATCCAGGACCAGATGGGGTCATATACGAAGTACGTTATACAGCAGATGATCAAGGATTCCATCCAGAAGGGGACCATATTATGGTACCTCCATTTGTTCCGTGGATACATCACCACCACGACAAACATCACCATGAAGAAATCGATGCTCCGAAAAAAACAGATGGAAATCATTTTGAGCCATCAGGAACTTCACCAGAACCGTTCATCAAGTATTCAGGTATTTCCAAACCACCTACTTCTGAAAAATTCATTGAAGATGATCATCCCAGAACTCCACAACCACCGCTAAAGTTCGATTTGTTATTGAGTGCTGCACCAGATGACGCTGACCGTATGCAGCCGAGTTATCCGAAGCCTATGGCTCCACAAGCAAATCATGGAAATTTTCCTGGACATATTTTGTCAACTACATCTGAAACACCAGAACCAAGTCAGTTTCTTCATTCAACTCCAAAGGTTGCTGTAGAGTCGCCAAGTTTCCCGAATCCCTCAGTTCCACGAGCATTCGATGGAAATTATATTGCTAGTAGCACCTCGAGTGCCCCATCGCCAGATGCAAGTCCCATTCTCTATTCGACTCCACCTGCAGCTATCCAATATTCGTCACCCAATCCACGTAGACCACCTGTCCCTCAAATTCATGGAACTACTCCACAACCACTTCAACTTGGATCAATTCCCAGCTCAACACCAAGTGCTCAGATTCCTATGGGGTATTTCTTGCCAAGGCCAATTATGGATGTACCTCTTAGAGAAGTTGAGGAAAGTCGGGCATATATACCACCAGTATCTACTACAAAACCATTGGTGAGATGATAAGGCGCTTGTAAATCCACTTGTATGGTTGGACTTAGACTTTATGTTGGTCTGTGTGAGTACCTAGTACTTGAAATCTATCCTGAGGGTCGTGATGAACTATTGTGCAATTTTGGAAAAATTAATTTTAAAAAAAATCTGATTAGTTTTTGCAACGTATTGTGAAATAAGGATTGAAACCCTGTTTTCTTTTTTTGGTAGTTATAAGGAACCATATTCAAAATGTATTCTTTTTCTATGAGGTCGTAGATGCGTTGTAGAAGGTGAGTCTGAGATATGGCGCACCCCTATTATGGAAAAAAATAAGCCGATTCAAGTCATGAAAATTCAGGAGGCTATTGGAGATCTAGAATGTGGTATGTAGCACTTTCGGTTCCACCAGAAATGGTCATATTTTCAGTCATTTCAGTCATTTTTTCAGCACCATCTCCATATTTTCTTATTATTTTTTTCCATCATGATGTTATTTCCTAAGGGCTATTTATTAGCATTTTAGTTAGGAGTCCTGAGTGAGAGAAAGTTGAAAAAAGATATATGAATATTTGTGTTTCCATGGCAGGCTTGATCGCTGTAGTTTGTAGACTCTCTGAGCCTTCTGCAGAAGTGGAAAAAGAGTTATTAGATCGGTACCTTCCTTTGATGAGGGTACACTATAACTTCCTATCACTATATTTATTGCCATCCTACATTCATCGGTATTGCTAAAAAAATGCATCACTTTATTATTATTCTCTATTCGTGAAAAAGTAACTATTCGAAGCCTTATCGAAAAACGTATATGGGTACATTTCTGAAGGGAAAGCAGAAAACATTAACATCGGATTGAAGTTTTCATAAATTTCGTAATAATTGACCTCGAAAAAAATTTAATCCTAGTAACAGAAGAAGAATTCTCAAATGTATAAAAAATAATGGATGAATAATTATTAATAAAGAAAACTGAAAGATGACAAATGAATAATACGTAGTGGTCAGGAGTTTATATTTGTTTTCGATTTGAAGAATTATTATCTAAACAAATTTCATTTGGTTCACGCTATTTTATTATTTCCTTTCAATAATAAAATACCTATAAGAAAATCAGAAAACTTCAAAATTCGATTCCAAGTATCCAACTCTTTATGTTCAGAAGTCAAAGTAGTAAAAATATGAAATGTGGCTCATTTGAAAAACTGAAAATAGGACCATTTCCAGTGAAACCAAGAATAATTAATTTTTAACTCAAAAAATCCAATTTAGCCTCTACAATGATCTCCTGAACTTTCGTGCTAATCGGATTGTTTCTCTGAAAATAGCGGAGCAAAATCTTTCAGACTCACCCAGTATATATCATCACCTCCTCTGCGTTGGTTATGATTCCTTCGCGTGAGGAAGTGATGCAACTTTATACCTAATTATTTTTAGTGCTCATTTTCACCCATTTCGCTAAAATAACATGGACTTCCACATCCTTCCACTCCAAAGAATAGATTAAGAAATGTTGTTATTGAACTCCTTTGTATGGTATTTTTCATAAAGTACGAATCATCTACTAATACCTACCAGAAAAATTGATTTATATGACGTTCACTATCCTTTTGGATCATGTCGACCAAACGAATGACATGAGATAACTGGGAAATAGAGAAAAATCAAAATTTTATGATCAGTTGAAGAGGTTTAATTTTACCGGAATTGCATCCCTGTATTATTTGTAAAACACCAAACTCGCCTAACCTGAGAAGCAAACTGCAAAACTCCTCATGTTCTCTCCCTAGATTCCTGAGTATTATTTTGCAGTAGCTACAATAGGTGTTCCGCAAGGACTTAACTCTGAGGCATATAATCCTTGCAGGACTGAAATAATGTTACCAAGGTATTCGATATATAATGACTGTATACGAGAAATATGTATTTGTTGTTTTTTATTCTGAATAAATTTTATTTTTATATCAATCGCACTTGTTTCAATTATATCTCTTTTCGTTTTCCTCGAGTACTCATGCAGATTACGTAAGTATGAACACTGTCAGAGTTGTGCCGAGCACTGACAAAAAGTGCTTCGAGCTTTGAGGTGGCCGTTTGATCAGGCTTGACAAACTAATCCGACAGAGAAGCCACCAGCCATTCGAATGAATATTTATCTAAGTATGCAACCATAAAAATGAAGCATTGTTATCAATTACTACTATGATCGTAAAATGGAAATATCACGCCGCTGAGCAGTAATGTCAGATGACACAATTATTTTTCAAGTTTTATTTTATATATTCAATCATCAATTCATATTCTGGCTGAATAATATATAGAGAGATATGACTTTTGACAAAAATGCCGTTGAATGATGTTTTTGAAATATCAACTCCCATGTTCCCATGTTTTGTAGTACAAGCCTGGATAAAGAAAGAAATATGAACTCAAAGATTTTTATTTTTATAAATGCTTGGCAACATGCATTTGTATGGACTCACAACAAGTATTTAAGAAATTTGGGAATCCCTTTCTGCACCCTCTAATATATTTACCAGATTGCAAATGAAGATTTCGTTTGTGAATGATTCATTTCAACGGATTTGTAGGTTGATCAGTGCAGTGTTTTAATTATCTGTGTAAAATAAGGGGATTGTAATTTTTGGATATTTCAGTTTTGAGTGGTGTAAAAAAAACATGAATTCGGGTAAGTGCAATGTGATGGTAGGTGGAAAACTGCGGGTAATGTTTGATTGCAGTGACCGGAGAGACATTTCTTCATTCTCAATTATAATGGTGAAATAGTTATTTGAAAATCACCAAACTGCAATGAGTGCGAGTAATATTTGAGGGCAAAGGCTGAAGGCTGAGGTCTTCAATAACGAGCACTGGCAAAACAGAGTGTTGTGATATGACTAAGTGAATCTGTCACTTTCAGGCAAACCAGTGTGAGTTTCCACAGCTCACAGAGTTTTTACTTTCCTGCTTAGGGCTTAGGCAGGTAAAGAGTGTTTTGTGACAAATATTTTGAGATACATAGCTGGTAAGTATTAAACTTGTATATTTTTGCAGGTTCCGGGTCAGTTGAATATCACGAAAAGAAATTCTTGCTATTTTGTTGTGTATGTTGGAGATCATCACGAAATACTTATAGAAGAAATAAAAAAGGACGAAACTTTATGGAACGAAGAGATGGTACCAACTTTGGAAAGGTTATATGTGGATTGTATTTTGGAAGAGATAATACGACAACGTTCCTTGCGATATGAGAAATGCTATGATCCACCATGGAAAGAAGAAGCATTTGCATCGGAAAATAAAAAAGAAATAATTTTTTTCATTTGTTTCATTATTGCCCACATGTTTGAATATTCTGTTACCCAACCACTACTTTTTTTTCATGATTTTTTAAAATTTTTGTGGCACATAAAAGTGATCAGCAAGTATAATGAGTCCAAAGATGTCCGTCGTGGTAATATCAGCGGAAACGGTAATAGTTGACTATAGTTTCGGTTAAATAAGACATTAGACTTTTTATGTTGCAGTATACAATGTCCAAACAAATATTGGAGTTTTGAGTTATTTCGGAACTCAACGCCAGGAGGTAGCAGTTGCTGCATTCTTGGACATAGAAGGAGCATTTAACAATGCACTACCTCACTCCCTATTGAGGCCACTGTCTCTAGAGGGATTGAACCGATACTATGTGACTGGATAAGAACTATGCTTCACAACAGAACCATAACGACCTCTCTACAGGGTGAAAGTGTCAGCTTCAAGCCAGCCAGGGGCTGTCCCCAGGGAGGGGTGGAGGGTCCTCTCCCCTATGTTTTGGTCACTGCTGGTGGATGATCTGCTGGCCATGCTGTCGCTTTGGGAGGTTGATCTACAAGCATATGCTGACGATCTGGTCCTAGTAATAAACGATAAATCCGTAGAAACGATCTCCTACGTCCTTCAGGATATATTGGATACCCTATATAAATGGTGTGAGAAGGAGGAAATGTCCGTTAACCCCAACAAAATGGTCCTCCTTCCATCAGTGGTGTAACAATTCCTTTTGCGAGTGAAGCAAAATATCTGGGAATAACCCTGGATAAAAAACTTAATTGGAACTCGCACTTGGGAAAGACTATCCGGAAGGCTGGCGTATCATTATGGACATGCCGCAGAATATGTGAAAAAACATGGGGCATGTCACCAAAACACGTATTTTGGTTGTACGTGACCGTCATACGTATGGCTCTATAGTCTGGTGGAGCAAGGGTCAAAGTAAAAAAAAATGGCAATTGCTAATTAAACTTTACGGACTACAGAGACAGTAGACGGAGAGCTGGCTACATGGTGAGCAACATGCCTCGGTGCAAGCAATATTTTTCCTGGAAAAGGTTCGATTGTTGCCGGCAAAGCAAGTGCCCGATTGTCAAAGGGCGCGCTGGTAGATCAATGCGTGGGCGGGCGATGAAACGTGTAAATTTCCCGTAAAAAAAAACTGTCGAAGTGCAAGGCTGAAAATTTGCACAGGTATTGAAGATCATGAGAAAAAGCAGGGACAAAAATGTCAGTGAAAAAAAAAGTTGCGAAAAATCTCGGAAAATTTACTTATAAGGAAAACTTCTGACAATTGCCATTTGTATTGTTTACCTATAAAATAAAATACTTGCAAATCATCAGAAGCCAAGTGGAAGAGAAATTCGAGGGCAAAGTGCAAGAGCGTCTTTTCGCGCGCGGCGCAGTGCGCAGCGGATCGATCACTTTTCTCTAAATTTTCATAACGTACATATTTCAGTGAACTTCTAACAATTGATATGAATGTTTATAGAGGATTGAAGATACTATTGTCCAAATTTCAGAAGTAAATTAGGAAGAACTCGTCCATTTAATTAACTATTTATCTTTGTTGCTGTCTGCAAGTCGGTTTCGGGATGTCTCCCAGAAATATTACGACTGGTTCAATCGAAAGAACGTGAAAACTTTTATATCTTTTATTCAATGACAACTTCTCTCAAATTGTTTTCTTTCTTGTCAAACATCGAAAAAATACAATCAGTTTATACGGGGTATAAAATCATAAATCACTAACAATAACAATAACCATCTAACAATCTTAACGTTAGTAACATTGTAATTTAATTTTGTATATTCAATGATGCAGGCATATTAAAGTTGAAATATAAGGAAAAAATGAACTGGCAAAGTAATGATGTATCCCCTTTTATAGGAAATGAATAAATTATATTCATTGTTACTCATACAAAAATCGGTTTTTAGCTATTTTGACGGCTAATTTTACACTTCACCACAACATTACAATCTGAATTTATTTCAGACGCATAATAAACCATTTTAGTATTTGCCTCTTCGTGCGAAAGACAAAAAAAAACGGAATTCTGCGTTCGAACATCATTTCCATTAACGACGCTGTATGAGTAACAATGAATATAAATTATTTATTACCTATAAAAGGGGATACATCATTACTTTGCCAGTTCATTTTTTCCTTTTATTTCAACATTATTATGCCTGCATTATTGAATATACAAAATTAAATTAAAATGTTACTAACGTTAAGATAAATAGTGAATTAAATGAATGAGTTCTTCCTAATTTACTTCTGACATTTGGACAATAGTATCTTCAATCCCCTATAAACATTCATATCAATTGTTAGAAGTGCACTGAAATATTTACATTATGAAAGTCTTTAAAAAAGTGATCGGTCCGCTGCGCACTGCGCCGCGCGCGAAAAGACGCTCTTGCACTTTGCCCTCGAATTTCTCAATATCTCTTCCACTTTGGCTTCTGATGATTCGCACATAATCTCTATAAGCAATACAAATGTAAATTGTCAGAAGTTTTCCTTATAAGTAAATTTTCCGAGATTTTTCGGAACTTTGGCAACTTCTGACAACTCTTTAGCTTCCACTTACGTTTCTGACATTTTTGTCCCTGCTTTTTCTCATGATCTTCAATACCTGTGCAAATTTTCAGCTTTGCACTTCGACAGTTTTTTTTTTGACGGGAAATTTACATGTTTCATCTGCCGCCCACGCATTGAGCTTCCAGCGCGCCTTCTGACAATCGGGCACTCGCTTTGCCGGCAACAATCGAAACTTTTCCAGGAAAAGTATTGCTTGCACCGAGGCATGTTGCTCGCCATGTAGCCAGCTCTTAGACTACAAGCGTGCCTGGCGATTACTGGAAGCATTCGCTCCACGCCAAGAGAGAGGCAGGATGGGCAACATACAGACTCTACCAAGCAGCCATTAGTCTACCGCAGGCATGTGTCATGAGAGGCAGCAGCATGCTGGAAGGCATATTAATAGCTCACAACATTCTAGGAATGCCCTCAAACATCATGCCTAAAACTATCAACCTCCACACGTCCTACACTGTGGTCTTTCCCGAAAGAGAAGACTGGGTCCGGAATGAAACCAACCCATGTAGGGCAAATGAACGTTGGTTCACCGACGGTTCCAAAATCCAGGAAGGCGTCGGAGCCGAAATATATGGGATGAACCCATTAGTGAAACGCTCGTTCAGTATGGGTAAACTAGCTACGATATTTCAGGCAGAGGTATATGCAATTGAAATGTGTACCATTGAGCTGGAAAATCGACACTACACACGAAAAACAATAAAAATATTTTCAGTTAGTCAAGCAGCACTTAAAGCACTTGAATCCAACTGCTTCAAATCTAGGGCAGTATGGAACTGCAGATACACCTTAAACCGACTGGCACAACGCAACAACGTTACCCTAGTCTGGATACCAGGTCACACAGGCCTAGAAGCAAACGAAATAGTGGACGCCCTAGCAAAAGGGGGGCCGAAACAACGCTCACTGGACCAGAACCGGTATTCGGTTTAGCATATAACACTGCCAAGAATGTCATAACAGCTTGGGCAGGCAATAAAAGAGTTGATTACTTGCGTAGTCTACCGGTCCTAGCCCATTCCAAAGCATTTATTGCTTGTATAAGGAAAAAACAGGACTCTGACAAACTGCTAGAACTCAGTAGAGCGCATCTCAGAGTTATAGTAGGTTTGCTTACTGGCTGCTGCAAACTGAAACATCACATGCATAAAATCGGACTTGCACAAGAAGTGCCGGCTATGCATGGAGGATGATGAAACGGCCAAACATATTCTGTGTACATGCCCTGCAGCGGCCAGAACCGGATTCTCAATATTTGGCGATACGACAGTAAGGCCAGAAAACCTGGTAAATTATTCTCCCAATGCATTCCTCAATTTCGTCAAGAGATTGGATATACTGGGAGAAATATAACCATAGGGTGAGCCACAATAGGCCATTGGCCGCTGTGGAGGGCCTGATACGGGCCCACTCACGTTCAAACGTAACCTAACTTAACCTATTTTGGAACTTATTTTTTTAGCTGCTGCTAAAATTATTTTTCATTCTGCCTTTGATGTTGTATTACGATTTCGTTATGTTCCAAATCATTTCATTTTTTTTCAATATATTCTCGAGATATTTTATTCAAGTCGGGCCTGTTTCAGAAGCTGTTATACATTTGGAGGGCACGCTGGTATCATTTACCCAAATACCTGTTCCATACATCCGGTGAGTGATTATTTGGTCCGAGATTCATGTGCCCTGAGCAGACGAATTGAACCAAAGATGATGGCTCTGCATTCATACGCAAGGATTTCTATCGTATAAAGGCAAGCCGGTATAATTTTCAGAATCGAGAGTAAGGTATACATCATTAAACCAATGACACCTTTTATCAGAACAACCATTTTAACAGAATGCTTTCGGTGAAGCTTGCAGAGTTCAAAGAGTTATCGATATTTGTTCCATTTTTTACTCTTCTTTTCCGACGATGTTCGTTTCGACAGAAGCTAAAAACTATGACGAAAATGGTTTTACTATGATTATTATTATTATTATTTATTATTATCTTCGACTCACAGTATATGTGGACCTATATATTGATCGAGGCTCAACTCTTGACTGTTTTTTTTCTAAATCTTTATGAAACTATAATAGTCAAGAATTTATGTCAGACCATTTCAAAATCTCAATCAATATGAAAATTTCCTAACTCCTCGATAATTTCGCCTCTGCTGATAATTCAATCATACTGTGAATTATTCTGATGATTTATCTGTTAATGATTGTGTAACTGCGGATTTTTACCTACACAAACTATATTCAGATCTATTCTACCATTATGATAATCAGTTAAAAATTTCATTATACCTATATGAAATTGAAGAGACTTATTCCTTTTATTATTGGGTCTATAATTTTTTTTCAGAATACGTCTAACAAAAAATTTTTATTTCGATTTTATAATTTTCTACTGTGAAATCACTGTCCCCTTTATCAATCCATCAAAATATGGTTTAATATCAGAAAAAATACAATTCTTGTTCACAAAGCTTAAGGATATAACCTTTATATAACTACAAAAGGTTATTTGAAATATTTAAATGTGAGACATGTCAATACAGCAACGTCCGGGTCGATTCATTATTAAAAATAAATTAATAAGTTTATGATATGTATAAAAACGATCTATGAATTCAATAAAACCCTTCCATACTATAGTGACTCTTATTTCAGAATCTGATTATTGAATTAAAGAACAAAAGAATGTATTGAGTTGCTCCCTCCGAGCAATAAAAGATATAGAGAGGGCTTTCCTGTCTCTTTCTTGAGAGCAACATATCCGACGTTGTTTATAAATATCTATGCTCGGATCATGTTGAAAAAATACATTATCGGATATTTCCGTTTCAACTCATTAATCAGGTTGGAATTCCGTATTGTTATTCACTCTTAACTTGGCGATCTAGTTTGTTTACATGCGTTGACAACTTATTTATCGTCTTGTCAGTTCAGTTTGGATTTGAGCCTATTTGTATAATTGTTTCAATTTTAATAAGTGGTAGAAGTGTTGTGTTGGATTGAACTGTTATATTAGAGACCATCTCTGCGAAATGGCGAAAACGTGTGAAGTTTGTGGGCTGAAAAAGTTATCAAGCACTAAACAAACATTCCACAAGTAAGTATCAAATCAAACCATGGGCGTCGCAGCATGGCATATACCATGTCTGATGGGCATACCCTACTTAGTTTTAGTAGTATTATTAGAGTTGAACCGTACGTGTACATGAACTTCTTGATTGTAAACGAATCACTGTATATCATCACAAGTTCAAAATCTATTGAACGGGTTACGTAGGTGTAATGATTGTCAAGAAAATGATTACATTCTCTCATATTCCTTATGATACTTTGACATTGGTTCAGATTATATTTTCAGGTTACCAAGTAATAGAGCAATTGCCCAGTTGTGGTGTGCATCACTCTCTTAGAAATCCTCAGTTATCTGTTCTAGCCACTTTTGGCCTCACCATATTTTTCGGTCAGGTTGTAGAACTATAATCAGTAAAGGAGCATTACCAGTCTTGGCATTTTATGATGAATCTTCATCTGATGCGATGATAAGGTAGGTAATATTTTTCAGTTTTTTTCAAAATATTTTTCTTACCAGTAAGAATTTAAGGGTTTCGGAGTGCAAAATTCGTACTGATTATCAAATCAAATGCTTCCAGCACGTATCTGATCAATCATATTTATTCAATATTTCATGTTCATTGACCAATATAAAGTATTTTTTTCGTAAAACTACAGCAAACATGAAGTTTTCTAACAAATTCGTTCATTCAGTGAATTCCAACTCCTTCCAGCATTGAAAGATATTAAGGATGATAGCTCTGCAACTGGCACTGTCTCTAAAGTTTGAAGCATCTTCGTCTTCTACGATGACAGCACCAGAATCATTACTCGAAATACAAAATTATCGTAGAACAAAATTATCGTAGACAGCGACAAAAGGCGAACAACGAAGGACAGCAAAGTTGTTGCCAGTTCTCGCGCGTTCACGTGAAGACTTGTTTATATCCTCACGAATTTCGCATTTTTTCTGCGAATGAAATGGCTGCCAGTCATGCCAGACCAATTGTTGATACAGCCATTTTACTCGCAGAAAAATTGTGGAATTTGTGAGGGTATGAACAAGACTTTGCCAAGTGAACGCGCAAGAATTGGCAACAACATTGCTATCGTTTTTTTGAAAGTGGTTGACAATGTTTCACTTTGAGTAAGGTTATTCTGGACCTACATTGTCCAAAAAAAAAACAAAGAAAAATTCAATTCTCTGCAATTTTATTCACGACGATTCAACTGTTAAAATCTACAGTCGTTATCAAGTGTATGATAACTTGATAACAACTTGCAATTTGATTTCTATTGCCCCACAGGAATGAGCACTACATTTTCATATTCAAATTTGACAGATGAAAGTCTATTTTTTTAATGATCGTAAAAGAATTAGTGTATGATGTGTTAGTACACGTAGCGTGTTGACAATTATCACATGTACAATAATGTACAATAATCAGTCACTTATTTTTACACCTGGTACATAAATAACTATTTGTCCACTACTTATTCATTATGAATTCTATTTATGAATGAGTTATTCAGGCAACCATTTAGGAAATGTTTGTTTTCATTGGAAGCGCATTCACTTTTCATCAGTATAGGGAGACCTACAGCACTACTGCTGGTGGTTGGTGTGCATTCCGAACATTAGACGTCAGGGTTGCAGCTAAATAACAAACTTGCTTTCCAACCAGACATGTGGTCGTCTATCGATGCCGATACATGTGATAACAAATTTGTCTGCAGCGACCGTATCTAATTAATAATATATAAGAAAATGTATTAGCACGCCACTGGTTCTAAGCTTAGCTCCAGTTTTCAAAACAATAACAAATCTCCCCCTCACCTACAAATCATAACAAAGGATAGCGGTATGCAGCTCTCACATCAATATGTGTTGTTTATATAGAAATGGCACCTCTATATCTTTTATTGCTCGGAGGTTGCTCCTCATAAGCACCAATACAGGCCTATGATGCGACTAAATTTATAAAAAGCATTTCTCGCTGCTCAATGCGAATATTCGTCAACATCTTTTATTCTACTTCATTCATAGTGCTGTGCTTGTTCATTGCCATCACCCAAATTCCAGTTCATTCATAATTTTGAAGATAATGAACTATACTGTGGCGCAATCTATTCGCAAATTGCTGAATTGATTCAATTTGTAATAAGATTCAATTTCTTATAAAATTGCTAGATTTTGGAATATTGTGATTCTCTTTTTCTGAAGAAAATTATTTTTTGTTGGTAATTCGTAATTGGGCATATTAGGGCTACTGGTATAAAGCAGTTTTGTCGAAGTAACGAATTTTTTATTTTCCAGGTATATAGTGATTACAAAAAAAATACGGCGACAACCAAAAATTGCAAGAAAACTTTCAATTCTGAAGCATTGGTGTGAAATCAAAATAGAAAAAAAAATTTTCGTTTTGATTTTTATG
This sequence comes from Chrysolina oricalcia, assembly GCA_944452925.2. NCBI lineage: Eukaryota > Metazoa > Arthropoda > Insecta > Coleoptera > Chrysomelidae > Chrysolina > Chrysolina oricalcia. Next base: position 46,536,988 of record OX101815.2, on the reverse strand, counting down.
AAATTCAAACAATGAATCCTTTTTTATGCGATTAATTCGAAACAATTATAACAGCTGTCAGGTACCGAAAGTCGTGTGACCCCATCCTAGTAAGTCATTTTCCATCTTTTGTATATATAGCACAACTTAAAACCCAAGTCAAATTAGGAAATTAATTAATAATAAAAGTTTTCACCAGATGATACCAACTCTTTGAAGGACACTGTACATATAATTCTTTCCAGAAGATCCACATTTTTCCTTGCCAATCAAGAGTAGTATCGTCAACAGAAAGTATGATTTCTTCTGTGACAATTAGACATGTGTGATCATTAACATGCAACAAAACAAAGCAGGAACTCCTGAACTTATATTCAGACAGCACAATCTTTCACTGGAGATTTTGACGGTCTATCTTTTTTCTACAAGATATGATTCAAACGATTGATAATATGTATTTCTGTAAAAATTTCATCAGTTCGTTATTTTACAATCTTCTCCATAATTTGTTTTCCTGAAAGAGTTGATATACGAGTATATATTGAAAAATTCTTAGCCTACTATAGAACAAAACAAAATTACAAATGTCAAAATATTTTATTACTCAATATATTCGCCTCTTATTTGGATACATTTATTACAGCGAACCTGCAACGTCTCTAGACCTTTCAAAATAAATGTTTCTTCTTGCTCTGCAAACCAGACCTCCACAGCTTTTATTACCTCCCCGTTAGAAGAAAATTTACTTTTAAATTTTTTTTCAGTTGAGGAAAGAGATGATAGTCGGACGGAGCCAAATCTGGTGAATAAGGGAGGTGTTCTAGTAATTCAAACCCTAAATCGCGAATTTTTTGCATGGCAACATGAGATTTGTGTGCAGGGGCGTTGCCCTGCAAAAACAAAACACCTTTGGATAGCTTTCCGCGTCATTTCTCTTTAATTTTTTCCCGTAGAGTGGTCAGTAATGTCGAATAGTAACCTACAGTTATTGTTCTAACCTCATCAAAAAAATCAGTCATGATTACTCTATAGCAATCTCAAAAAATAGAAGTAAGAACTTTTCCAGCAGATTTTTGGACACGAAATTTCTTAGGTCTTGGAGAACCGGAGTGTCGCCATTCCAGCGATTGTTGCTTTGTTTCTGGATCGTAGAAATGTACCCAAGTCTCATCCATAGTAACAATTCGGTATAAGAAGTCTACATCGTTTTCAAATCGAACAGATCGAACGCGATGCTACTGCATTTGGTCAAAATTCAAACATTAGGGGATCCATTTTGCAGCAATTTTTCTCATGTCCAAATTGACGTGAACTATATGATGAACGCGTTCGTATAAAATATTCAGTGCTTCAGATATTCGTTTAAGCCCAATTCGACGGTCTGTTAAAATCATGTCATGAACTACATTGATATTTTCGGGGACTGACACTTCACTGGACCTCTCTTGATCACCAAGGGTATTAAGCATATCTTAGTGAATCTGCTTACCTCTTAACCCTTTTATATAAAGGTACTGTGAATGTCACATATGTCCTTCGAGTAGAGACACGTGAAACTCAGCTCCCCATTTAAAACCGAAATTCTAACGGGAAAAAGTGTATAAACAATTTTCAAACCGAGTAAGTTGACTAAGTAATCAGAGCTATAATTTGTGGTTAAGAGATAATAGAAGTTAGTTCTCAAAGTTAAGTGAAAGACGAAAATAAGTGAAAGTCAAGAACGAGGGACTGCCGCATCGATAAAGCAGTATGACTAGAGGACGAAATACTTCGAGCAATACAGAAGATTCATCAGAGTTGATCGAAGCTATAGCAAACAAGGTATGTGCCAAATTTTTTAACAAAATGGAGGAGACAATTGAAACCAAATTGAAAACTATGGAATCAAATATAAACGAGAAAATTGAAAAATTTCAATCAACCTATAATCATCTAAAGGAAACTGTTTCTGGCCATGAACAACGTATCGAAAAACTCGAAACAGAGAAGGAGTATCAAAACCACATAAACATCCGCAATAGTTTGAGATTTTTCGGCCTAACAGACGGAAACAAAGATGCGCTAACTACGGTCTTGGAATTCCTCAACAAGGATATGAGTATTAGTTGCAACCATAGAGATATTGACACAATCTACAGAGTTGGGCCAACGATCAGGGCAAAATTTCTTTCCAATATGTTGACAAGACAAATTTTAGAATCGAGAAAACATCTAAAAAACTCTAAAGTATTGATATATGAAGATTTAACCAAGTCCACATACGAATTACTCAAGAAAGCCAAACTAAAGTATGGTGTGAAAGGAGCATGGACAGTAGGAGGAAAACTCTACGTCAGAAGTGGAGAAAACGAGAAAAGGGTGATTACCTCCGAAGAGGATCTGAACACTTAATCAAAGTGGTAGAACTATATAAATACCTATTGTCACTACATTCATCGAATTTGTCGACTTTTTATGGAACTCGGTGAACAGAATCAGTGACTGCTTTTTCATATGTGTATTTATATATCTTTTATCTTCTTTTCGTTTTTGTCGTAAAAGTGGATTTCTCATTTGCCTAACTTTTTGCCGCAATCATGGCTTGATTTATTTTAGTTTAATAATTGTTACTTGTTATTCAGAAATTTTACATATTCTTCTGAATAAACAAACATTTATTTTTTTACTGCTCCCATTTCTCATTGCAATGTTATACATACGGGGGCTAGAGCAGATCATTAGTCCAGTTAAAATCCTACAAACAAAAAAAAACATAAGATGAATGTAAGAATTTATTACCAAAACGAACTAAAACTTTTTTATTCTCTCAGAACCTCTGGAATGAAAATTATGATATCATTATTCTCACAGAAACTTGGCTCACAGATAATATTTTTGATGCAGAATTGTTCGACGATAGATACGCGGTATACAGGAAGGATAGAAATGAAACACTTACAGGTAAGAAAATGGGAGGTGGAGTTTTGATTGCAATCTTGAAGGATTACAAATCTTCAGTGCTCGAGATGGACACTTACCTCGAAACGCTTTTTGTGTTGACCAATATAAGGGGGAATGAATTCATAGTAAACAGTCTATATATTGCTCCGAACTCTAAATCCCAGTTATATAACGATTATGTGGACCTTTTTGACAATCTAGACAGCATGCTATCCAGTGATACACACTTAATAGCATTGGGAGACTTTAATATACCAAGTGTGGACGGAAAGAATTTTAATTTTCATTTGAACTCTAACATAACAGCTCTTATGTCTCAATTGATAAACACATACAACTTGGAATCCTACAATGACTGTACAAACGAAGATAATAAAACACTAGACTTGGTTTTGAGCAATTCTCCAATGAGTGTGAACGAAGAAGTCCTACCCCTAGTCCCCATCGACCCTAAACACCCACCTTTAATTTGTGAAATTCCCGTAATTAAACACCTGCAATTCAAACATACACCATACAACTCAAATGGAATGCACAACTTCAAACAAGCCAATTTTCCTCTCCTAACAGAACTACTACGAGACGCAGACTGGACACTTTTAGGCTACTTTAACAACGTCAACGACCAAGTCAAATACTTCTACGAGACATTATACAACATTCTGGACATATGCGTCCCCAAATTTACCAACACACACAAGAGAAAAAACTACCCTCTATGGTTCACCACAGCAATAAAGAAAAAAATTAAAACAAAAAACTTCTTCAGGAAACGAAAGGCACTTTCAGCGTTCTATATGAATAATTACAGGAGAATTCGCTCCGAACTGAAAAATGATATAAATAAAGCCCAGGAAGAATATATTGTTGATGTCGAAAAAAGTATAATCAATGACCCTCAAAGTTTTTGGAATTTCACCAAAAACAATAAACGAAACAGAAAAACTCCTTCGGAGTTTTTCATAAACGAAACACTTACCGATAACCCTCAAGAGATCTCTGAAGGGTTTGCAATAGTATATTACGTATCAAGTGTTGTAAAAAGCATATTACGCACGAATGGAAAAATTGCGCACGAGCCGCGTAGCGGTGAGTGCGGTAATTACATGAGTGCGTAATTGCTTTACAACACGTAATACGTACTATACTTTTTCTACGACTCTTATATACTGGATGGTGCGTTTGATTAAGCTTTAAGTAATAAAAAAATGAAGGTAACTAACGCAGTTTATGGTTTAATTTCCAACAACAACAAATTAAATCTAAGAAAATACAATTTTGTACTATATAGCATAGAAATGATGAACAGAGCGAGGAGGGTTTAAATGTTTTGGTCAATATATTAAAATAGGCGAGCAATACATTTTCGGAGTACGTACTCACGTGGTTATCCATACTCCATTCCATAAATTTTTGATAGGCTTTTTCATATCTATCCTTTGATTTTTGCGGCAGAATATTCTCCATAGCAGAAGCAGCCTGAAGAACAATTTCCGGTGGCGTTGCGCTCATTTCATTATCGGAGTTGCTCATATTTGTAGATATAAAATTAAAGATCGGATTATAATTTATGAAGTATCGATTTGAACTTCAAATCTCAAAAAGTTACAATGTCACTGTCAAATATTTAAAACGCAAGACAGATAAATGTCACGATTTGAGTGGTTCAAGAGGCAACTTGATTGTTACCTATTATACTAGCCATCATATCATGACGCACAGTTGTGCGTTTTTATTCTTTACGCACAGTTGTGCGTAAGAATGGATTTACTTATAGAGTGAACTGTTTGTAAAACAATGTTTACTAACATAGGAGTAGAAACATTTTTTTAACTCAGTCTATGATCAACATTCTTCTGGTTATGACTTTACTATCCTGAAACAATCGTCAAGCAATTTATCAGAACGAAACCCAGGTAATTTATGCTTTAGAATTACAGTAAATGACATGTTGAACGCTTTTAAAAAATTGAAAGCCAAGAAATCCTCGGGGCCTGATAATATACCGTGTTATTTGATAAAAGCATGTAGGGAGTATCTTATGTATCCACTGATGATCATATTTCAAAAGTCTCTCAGCAGCGGAATATTTCCAGATGATTTCAAATTAACAAAAACAACTCCAATATATAAAAAAGGCGACAAACAAAATATATCTAACTACCGACCGATAACAGTTCTAAATAGTATTGCAAAGCTCTTCGAATACATTCTACACGAAAAAATATTCAACCATGTAAAAAATAATATTTCACCTAATCAACATGGATTTTGCCGGGGCAGATCAATAGAAACCAACTTAGTTACGTTTGTCAACAAGGTAGAGAAGAGCGTGAGCAAAGGACACCAGGTGGATGTGGTATACACCGACTTCGCCAAGGCCTTCGACAAAGTAAACCATGATATATTGATAACGAAACTTTTTTGTTATGGTTTAGACGAGATGATTATACGGCTAATAATTTCGTATCTGAAAGAAAGATCACAATTTGTAAATTATATGGGTTACAAATCGAAGAGCTTTCAGGCGGGGTCGGGTGTACCGCAAGGGTCAAACCTGGGTCCCCTCTTATTCACAATCTTCATAAACGACTTAGCAGAGAAAGTATCAACGGATAGTTTATTATTCGCGGACGACTTTAAGCTTTTCAAACCAATCAGAAATATCAATGACTATCTCGACTTACAATTCGACATTGACAATATTATCAAATGGTCGAAAGATAGTAAGTTGCATTTCAATTTAGAGAAATGTAGTGTCATGACATACTCCACTCGTCAGAACACGATCGAATACATCTATAAAATGGATGATGAATATATTAGCCGCATTAATAGTTCAAAAGATCTAGGTGTCACCTTCACTAGTGACTTTAATTTCAAGAATCATATAGACATAATCTGTAACAAAGCATTGAAACTACTTGGATTCATAAAACGCAACTCAACCAGATTCAAAACTACCAACTCAATTAAAGTACTGTACAACGCTATGATAAGAAGTCATCTTGAATTTGCATCAATCATTTGAGATCCGCATAAACAAAACTCAAAAAAAAAACTAGAAACGATACAAAACAAGTTCCTAAAATATCTGTACTACCGTAAGAACGGAGTAAGCCCAGGTTATGAATCTTTTCAACCGATAAGAGAAGAATTCGAGATAGGTCGTCTCGAGCACAGAAGAAAGGTCAACAAAATCTTATTTATCTTCAAACTATTGAATAATTTCATTGAAAGTCCATATCTGTTATCAGAAATTCAATTTTTCATCCCATTAAATTACCTACGTCCGCGCCCAATACTGTTTTCAGTAAGTGGAAATAAAAGTAACAAATTATTAGATCACATGCAAGCCCTATGTAACGAATTCTCTGTTCAATCTTCATCTGGATTTTTTGGGGTGAGCCTTCACAAATTCAAAAGTGAGTTAATACGAGCAACCTTAACTTAAGAAACCTTTTAAATAGAGATATTGACTGGACTTATGAGTAGTGCTCTTTCATCATTCATTGAATTTATTTTTCATTTAGTATTACTTACTATTATTACTGTGTATTAACCTTGCCAATTTTCATGTTAAACTTATGTTACACTTATGTTAGTTTGTGAGTTAGTAGAGAACATATAATGAGGTGTAAACCTGTTTGTTTTCTGAAATAAATAAATAAATAAATAAATAAATACTTGATGATGGCTCGATACTCCAATTTTTCGATTTTCACAATTTCAGTGGACATATTTTTTCTTTTGATTTATTGCGTAACTCTTACTTTTTTTACTTCAAACTTTACACTGACATTTCTGATAAGTTATTGTTCGTTGCTATGGTAACGCAATATTTTGTTTATGCAGGGAACTGGTCTAGGCTAACTAGATATCAAAACATCCTCGTATAGGCTGGTGCCATAACGAATTTCAAACGCTTAAAATAAGAAAAAGAGTAACAACCAAGGACCAGGTGGAATATGTTGTTAGTATTCGAACTTTGTGGAAAAAACAAAATTAAACGAAAATACTCAAAATAGTGAAATGGGGACGTAGTTTAGGGGTTGAAAACGGTTTTTTGCGATTTGCGGCGAAACGTGATCTCTCAGAGGAAAATGTTCAATGGCAAAGATGTAGATAAAAAAAAATAAAAAACTTTCCAACATAACCTCAAATTGACCGTCAAAATGGTAAAAAATCGATTTTTCAGTAGGTGCGTAATTTTTTTCTCGCGTATACATTATTTAATTTCCATGAAAATGTGTTTGCTCACGTCTTTTTCGGTGTCAAATAATCGTGATTCTTTCGCGATTCAGAGGACAATTAGTTTTTCAGTTATGTACATTTCTCGTAAAAAATACCCTTATCTTCCACGAACAATTGTTCAGATGTTTTGTTTTTTATTCCGAAGGTCTATAAGTGATCATTTCAATTGTTGAAATGACAACTCTGAAAGAGTCTATGTAATTTGGAAGGGTCTTCATCCCTGAAAAAGGGGAGTCAGAAACATTTTTTTTTTGAGTGGTGAAGGGTTGTATGATTGTATAAAGATAAAAATAACGAAAAAAAAAATCTTTTGAGTTTTAAATGAATGAAAAGGATATTTTCCCCCATTTTTGGGTATTTTCGATCAGTTCCACCATCAAAACGAACGATTATTTTGGTGTTGTTTCTTTTCAGTATCGAAGTCTATCATTCACTTAGTTAAACGACTTTCTTATTTTCCTCCTAAATATTAATTTTTTTTGTGAATAATTTCACAATAATGTGTTGTTTTCGCGAAATTGGTTTCCTTGCTTTATTCTATTTGAAATGAGAAATCTCCAGCTTTATCAGAGTCAACCAATAAAGGTTTGGTTCAGCCGTCTACCAGTGAAAACTAATTATTACTTACAATTCTTGATTCAGAAATAGAACTGAATTTCTTTTTAATGGCACGCCCCTCAGGTAGCTCCTATCACACGACTGGTGAGGAAAAGGGAGAGTATGGGTACGTTTTTATATTCACCAAATTGGTGTGGTGGATTCCATTCGACCAATCACCGCATATTTATTTTTGAATGGACAAATCAAAGAACGAGTTTTCAATCCACCACACCAATGTGGTGGATATAAAAACGTGCCCTAATCATATAGCCAGTATGACATCTGGCACAGGGTTGGATCGGGAATGGGAAAGAATAAAACTCATTCGGGTCGATCGAAACTATGGAATATTATAACATGTGTTCATCACTTGAGGAACAATACTCCATATCAATTTTATATTAGGGAAAACCAAGAGGCGGCTCCAAGAATGTTGGACGAAATTTCTGATTCTTGGTCTGATCTTAGGGATTTTTGTGGTCGGATAACATGATTTTTTTGTCAATGTTTGATAATTCGAAATGACAGCTACAAAACGGTGAACGAATAATTATTGTCCGAGTCCGTTCAAAATTAGAATGTAGGAGTTCTTTGGATCGGTGATTTTGACTTGTTTTGTCAAAATCATAAAATTCAAGATGGTGAGATTTGAGATTAGATTCTATTCAAAATTTGTATATAGGAGTTTTTAACTAACAAAACTAAATAATTCAATATGATATATTTTACGAATGATCTAAAGAAAATAACCGTTTTCAGTGCATTTGAATAAAATCTTGTATTAAAAACATTTTTCCATTCAAATTTATCAGGAAATACACGTTCCCCTTCGTCAGGGCTATTCACCGAGAATTTCGGAGTTAGTGGCATATTTTTACGCATATTCCTAAATAACTTGTTCATGTGGCTCCCATATCGGCAACTTCGTTCCACATTGGTTTCCGATACAACGGTTTATTTGGGCGGCGCGGCTTTTTTGATATTCCTTTGAAGTTGAAAAGCTACAGCGGACTTTTCTTGAACGTTTCAATGGGGCAGCGCGGCAAGATGAACAAATGAAACATTGACTTGATACCAGGTGATTGTTACGACTTTGTTTGTTACTTTGGCGGCATTTATATCGAGAATAGTAAACATTCGAATTTATTCACTCCATTTTTTTATTTTCATTACTGCTTCTATGTTGGAGAAGAATCACAATTATTTTTATCAAATTCAAGGACAACTTGCGATTGGGTTATAGATATATACGAGAAATGATTTCAATTTAAAAAGAATACACAGAGACGTTTGTGTCTGGGAATCAATAATGCTTCCAAACCAGAAAGCATTTTATGTAAATTGCATTCTATCTGAAATATCGGACGGGCATCTTCCTAGAGGAATGAGAATTAGGGATATATGCTTCTTGTTGTTGAAGGTATAGAAAGAAATGTGAAAACATTAAGAAGTAGCTAATTTGTTTTAATATTCAGGTATATTAGAATAAAACATCTAGCTGAAACATTGTTTAATTTATTTTTAACAATTGTGTTAATCACATATCGGTTGAATTGAATGATTCACGGGTGATAGAGTCTTATATTGTTTCACCCTTTATATGGAATAAGACTTATGTACCTTAACTATGGACCTTTCCTGCAAAAAATTTATTCAAATCTAGAAAATAGTTTTCAAGAAAATTACGTTCAGATCTTATTGGTGACTATTTTCAATAACTAACTTGAAACTCAAAATCTGATTACTGATGATTTTTAAATTGTTTATTCATGATTCCACATATGTTTTTATTTTTTCGAAGCCTAAATAGAAATTTTGAACAGAATACGACCATAACTCACAAAAAAACGGAATCCATCTTGGAGTTGCCATTTTGAATTATTGAAATTTGATGAAAACTTCATCATCACCAACCCCAAAATACCATTCTTATATAGAATTCAACCATAAATCACTAAACTCGTCTGCCATCTTGAATTCCTGAATTTTGACAAAAAGTCGTTGTCTTCGAACCCAGAAATAACTATACATAGGTTATAATCTTAGAACCCACCCAGAAATTACAAAACTTTTCTGTCATTTTGAATTCACGAATTTTAACAGAAATCATCAGGATCTCTTATCCCAAAAACCGATTTTGAATCGAATCGGACATAATCACAAAACTCGTCCGCCATCTTGGAATCGCCATCTCAAATTCATCAATTTTGACAAGATTCATAATCTCTGAGCTAGAAAAACCCACAGACAAATTTTGAATCGAATCGGATCATAATCACAAATCTCGTCCGCCATTTTGAAATTATTAATTTTAACGAAAGATTCATAATCTACCACCCCGAAAACCTGCACCTACTCATTTTGTATCGAATCAGAAACCAAATCACAAATCTCGCTTTTTTGTATTTTCTTTGAAGACATTTATAATGGAGTACCACCCACCTGCTACTGGAATTATGAACAGTGAACACCTAGGTATCAAATATCAAATCATTCGGACGTCTGCAAGTGTAAATTTTGTTCAACGATTTCATAACATACCTACATCTAGCATACATGTCAAATTAGTATGAAACGTGTGAAAAGAAAAACAGGTATCCCATAAAAGTGAATTTGGTCTAATACATTTTCAAGAAAATAATATAATAGACTGTTTACGTCGGCGTTGTATATTTATTTTGTGCTGCATGCATGTCATGTTTTATTTGACATTACCTTTTATCTGATATTTCAGACGTCATTATCTATTTCTTTTCGCGGTATACTTCATATTAAAATTCACATTCAAAATATTTCCGTGATAGTTCAAACAGATTTTGCTGAAATATTTTTTCAATTCTTGAAACATTGTGTGACTGGATTCCATTACATTATTTATTCATTTGAAATTTTCGTGTAAACTTTCAGATTACTACGAAAACAAACAGGTTTAAATCTAGATATGCAATTTGGAAGAACGAGCACCGAATTATCTAATTCGGACCTGTATCTTACGAGATTCGCCAAGTTAGAAGTGAGGCGGAGTTTGTACTTATTTCGTCGGGAGAACACGCACTGCCATCTGACGATATACGTTTCTTATTTAGGAGGATAAAGAATCTTAAAATTGAGAATAACCGACGATAAGTCTCTCTGAATCATAATTTTCTATATTTTCAATATTTTCTATGATTTTCAGTAGATAGATAGAAAGATAGAGAGATACTTGTTTTATTTGACCACATTATGTGTAAACATTTGTAGCAAGTCAATACAATACAAAATAAAACATTTATATACAATAAAAAAAAAATAGCATTAAAAGATAAACATATATACTGTGGCGAAGCTGCGGGCGATGCCGGACCTGAACTCTCACGTATAGCTAGCGACCAACCGCGGGAGACTGTCGATGCGCTTGCACCGAGAAGAATCTCGACGGTTCGATGAGTCTGGGCGATTCGATGGAAAATTCTGGAGCATTCAGAGAAGTCAACGTCGGATATAAAAAAACTACGCAGCGGACAGACGGGCAGTCAGTGAAGTGAAAGTCGAATATAAATACCTAGTTCCGTGATTGTTATGTAAATTAGAGTATTGTGTTATTGTATCATTGTATTTCGTTAAATAAATTATTTTAGAGTTAATTGGACTATAAATATATTACATCTGGTGTTAGAAGTGCGATTTTTTAAATCAGAGTGTTCGTATAAGTAGAAAGTTGGTGTATTTCGGACAATTATTTTCGCGTGTGAAAAAGACAATAATAATAGACTGGTGGCCGTGGAATAGACTGTGTGAAATAGACAATAATAATAGTAATAGACTAGTGTCCGGGAAATAGACTGTGTGAGATAGACAATAATAATAATAATAGACGAGGAAAGTTCGCCTGGTTGAATTGAAGGTTGCGGAATTGAAGCAAGAACTGGAGGAGAGGGAACTTGACACAAGTGGTAAAAAGGCCGTGCTCCAAACAAGACTTGCCGAGGGATTAGTTCAGGAGGGCGTGGACCCAGAAACATTTCTATTCGAAGTTTCTGGAATAGATATGAGTTCCATAATGAGTAAACTCGACGGAATGGAAGACAAAATTCAGGAGAAACTTCTAGGAAATTCAAAGAATTTGGAAGACAAAATGCAACAAAATTCGAATGGTTTGAAAGAAGAATTTCTAGAAAGTTCGAGAAATTTGGAAGAAAAACTTCAAGAAAGACTTCTGGAAAATTCGAATAGTCTGAAAGAAGAATTTCAAGATAGTTCGAGGAATTTGAGAGAAGAGATTCTAGAAAATTCGAAGGGTTTGAGGGAAGAGCTTCTAGAAAACTCGAAGAACACGAAAGAAGAACTTTGTGGCGTGGCGAATCGATTAGAAGAAAGAATGGGGACTGTCGAGACAGAGATGGAGAAAATCAAAGATGGAATTGAGCAAGAGATGGGGAAATTGAAGGAAACCATCATTGATGAAATCAGAGGCGGCATCAAAGATGAAATTGAGGAAGAGATGGGAAAATTGAAGGAAACAATTAGTGACGAAATCAAGGGCGGGCTCGAGGCGGAAATCATCAAAATAAAGGAGAAAATCAGTAAGTTGGAAAAACAGAATGACACTACCCACACCACAGAATCTGTCAATGAAAATTCAATGCTGGAACTGAGTTTGAACTTAGATGATGTTCAAAGGGGTTTGAAAGATGTAAAAATCAGTCCAGAAACAGGAAAACTCTCTATGAAACCACCTCAGTTTGATGGAAAAACACCATGGGCAAACTACCGCCGACAATTTGAAGCTGCAGCAAAGGCGAATGGATGGAATGCAGGAGATAGAGCTGTGGCACTAACACTGGCGTTGCGTGGAGAAGCAACGAATATTCTACAAACCCTCACGACACAAGAGCAAGAGGACTACGAGCAGCTGATCAAACATCCAGAATTACGGTATGGACAGACTCATCTAGAACATGTATACCACTCACAGCTCAAAAACCGCTGCCAGAAGTCGAGCGAATCCCTACAGGAATTTGAAGCCGACATTGCACGCTTGGTTCGCCTTGCATACCCAGCTACACCAGAAAAGGCAATGGAACGACTAGCAGTTCAGGCATTCTTAGATGGACTTCGTGACCAGGAAACGAGACAAGCATTAACACTAGCTCGTCCAACACATCTCGTCGATGCACTGGCACGCGCTTTGGAATTTGAGGCAGCGAAGCAATCCTGCAGAAGCCAAAGTAAAGTCCAAGTTATTGAAGAAGACCCACAGGAGCCTGCTAACCTGGAAGCTGCCATAAGAAAGGTGGTGAAGGAAATGTTGCCTGAGAGAAGACAGATAAGATGCTGGAATTGTGGAAAAATTGGGAATGTGCGTAGCAAATGTCCAACATTCAAAGAATCGTCACCGATGCAGGAAAACTAAAGAAGGTCGATGAGGAGGGGCAATCGTCGACCTGTATCTAGCAAGCCCCCGATAACAATGCATATGTCGCTGTCCTTCAACGTCAAAACAATGGAGTCTTCGTAGACGGTCTCATCAACAACGAGCCTTGCACCATGCTGCTAGATACAGGTGCGACTAGGACAATCCTTGGACCTGCTTTTACTAGAACAACAGAGAGAATTGAACCGTCATCCTGGAAGCTACGCACAGCAACAGAAGAGCCGGCCTCTGTACATGGAGAGCTACCGATTGAACTGATTCTAGGCAGCACAAAAGTGAAACATCGGGCATTATTAGCGGACATTGAGGACGAGGCAATTATTGGAATGGACATCATGAATTCCAGAGGGTTCGAATTGAATTTCAAAGATGGCGTTCTACGTGTGAACGGAGAAGAGCTGGTGCTACATGGAAGAAGTGAAGAGATGGTTCGTGTTCTGCTGGCTGAAGATGTAAGTGTACCCGAGAGGGCTGAGACCATACTTGAGGCTCGCTTGGACGGAGGTGCGAGCAATGGAAGCGTGGTGATGTTCGAGCCCAAGCTTCATGATGAGAAAATTGGACGAGAGATTACACTAGGCAAGACTTTGCTGCGTGCTGATAAAATTGTGCCAGTAAGGGTAATGAATGTCAATTATTACCCAGTGACTTTGAAGAAAGGGACACTGCTCGTCAATTTCCTCCGTGATCAGGAGTGTACATGGTACTGTTAGTCAAGACAACAACCTGACAGCGGAACTGGAAAAATTGGTTACCCTCTCTTCGAAGGGCATTAAACCAGCCCAGCAGCCCAGATTGAGAGAATTAGTCAAGAAGTACCAAGACATCTTCGATACCGGACAAAGAAAAGGGGGCCGAACGAATGTAGTTCAGCATAAAATTGATACTGGGGATGCCCGACCGATCTGACAATCAGCTAGAAGACTTCCTCTTGCCAAGAAGGAAGAGGCTGACAAAATAGTCAGTGAAATGGGGAAAGATGGAGTTATTGAACCATCCGACAGTCCATGGTCCTCTCCAGTCGTGCTGGTGAAGAAGAAAGATGGATCAACACGCTTTTGCGTAGACTATCGTCAACTGAACAACGTGACGAAGAAAGACAGTTACCCTCTTCCGAGAATAGACGACACCCTAGACACGTTGGCCAGCTCCACGATTTTCTCGACCCTTGATCTGAAGAGTGGATACTGGCAGGCAGAACTGGCTTCAGAAGATAGAGAAAAGACAGCCTTCACCATCGGCTCGGGACTGTGGTATTTCACCGTTATGCCATTCGGGCTTTGTAATGCTCCAGCAACATTCGAGAGATTAATGGAGACGGTTCTGAAAGGACTCTCATGGAGGACGTGTCTGGTATATCTCGATGACATTATTGTAGTTGGCAAATCGTTCGAAGACCACGTTAACAACCTGGAGGAGGTACTTCTGCGACTGAGAAATTCTGGATTGAAGCTGAGCCCCAAGAAATGCCACCTGTTCCAAACAGATGACGAGAAGATCAGAGCAGTGAAGGAGTGGCCTATTCCGAGAGACATACACCAACTACGTAGTTTCCTTGGTTTATGCACATACAATCGTCGATATGTGCTGGGGTTCGCTAACATCGCTAAACCACTGACCAGGCTCACGGAAGGTCAAACAAAGTTCCAATGGTCCGAAGAATGCTAAGACTCGTTCAGGAAGCTGAAGGGGGCATTGATCAACGCACCAATTTTAAGTTATCCCCTTCCGAGTGGAAAATTCATTTTGGACACGGACGCCAGCAACGTGGGACTTGGAGCTGTCTTGTCCCAGATCCAGGATGGGCAAGAGAAGGTCATCGGATACTTCAGTAAAACTCTCAGTAAAGCGGAGAGTAACTACTGTGTCACCAGACGAGAACTGTTGGCTGTTGTCAAGGGAGTAGAACACTTTTACAAATACGTGTACGGAAGAAGATTCCTGTTAAGGACCGACCGCGCAGCCCTTAAATGGCTCCTACAGTTCAAAAACCCCGAGGGCCAAGTAGCACGTTGGATCGAAAGACTCCAAGAATTCGACTTCGAGATCGAACATCGAGCAGGGAGTGGCCTCAACAATGCAGATGCCCTGTCAAGGAGACCGTGCCCAGACGACTGCTCACACTGCCGACGAGCAGAAGAGAAGGAAGCAGCGGTTTGAAGAACCACGACAGTTGACAACAACTGGAATGACAACGAGGTCCAGAAAGACCAAGAAAAGGATCCAGATCTTGGGTTAGTCATCGGTTGGAAAAAAAGTAATCAAAGACAGACATGACAGGAAATTGCAAGATATTCCCCAGCACTCAAATCCTACTGGGCCCAAAGGAATTCCCTCACCCTGGACAATGGGGTCCTGAAACGTGTATTGGAGCCCGAAGATGGTGGGGAAGACAGACTTCAGATAGTGGTGCCCATGAACAGAAGACAGGAGGTACTCCGAGAGATCCATGATGGAGTTGCTGGAGGACATCTGGGTGTGACGAAGACCCTGCAGAAAGTAAGGCAATGGTTTTACTGGGTCAATTGTCAAGTTGATGTCAATGACTGGTGCAGAAAGTGTGCTGTTTGCGCTGCCAGCAATGGACCTAGGACACGACCCAAGGCCCCGATGCGTCAGTATAACGTAGGTAGTCCATTCGAAAGAATCGCCATTGACATCGCCGGCCCGTTCCCCGTATCAGATCACGGAAATAAATACATCCTTGTGGCAATGGACTATTTCAGCAAGTGGGCCGAAGCCTATGCCCTGCCCAACCAGGAAGCCATCACCGTCGCGGACGTCTTGGTGAAAGAGTGGATATGTCGATTCGGTGTCCCCTTGGAGCTGCACTCGGACCAAGGCAGAAATTTCGAATCCAACCTGTTCCAAGAAATCTGCCAACTGCTGAACATCCGCAAGACGAGAACCACAGCTCTACATCCACAGTCCGATGGAATGGTTGAGCGGATGAACAGGACTATCAATCGCCACTTGTCCAAGGTAGTCTCTGACCATCAAAGAGACTGGGATCAGTATCTTCTTTTGTTCCTGATGGCCTACCGTTCCGCAGTACACGAGTCGACCGGACAAACCCCTGCTAGTATCATAATGGGCCGAGAGCTGCGACTTCCCTGTGACTTAAAGTTTGGGACGCCACCAGGACAGGATACCGCGGGAGAGGACTACATCAGCAAACTCCGTCAGCGAATGGAAGACATCCACGAACGAGTCCGTTTGAACATCCAGAGTGCCAGCGACCGAATGAAAGCGACTTATGACATCAATGCCGATGATGGAGGATTTCAGGTTGGTGACCTAGTTTGGCTGTACAACCCGATGCGTTGCCGGGGCCTTTCGCCGAAATTACGGAATTCATGGGAAGGTCCGTACAAGATCATCAAGAGGATAAACGACCTGCTTTACCGAATCCACAAGCCACCCAGAGGTAAACCCAGGGTCGTTCATTTCAACAGGTTGGCCCCTTACGCTGGAAATCATGACCAAGTCCGCACCCTCAGACCACCAGAGGATACGATGACGTTCCAGAAATTCATGTCATTATACTCAAATGGACAGAAAGTGTCACACGGGGTAACTCTAGAGGAGCCACGGGACCTTTTCAAAGTGCCAGTCGATTACGCCCTGGCACACTGCGTCGCAGAAGATCTTCGATTGTCCAGGGGCATCGCTGTAGTGTTCTCCAAGAAATTTGGCCAACTCCAAACACTACGGAAACAGAATCCAGAAATTGGAGGTGTGCTACAGCTGAAGAAGGGCCAGAGGAACATCTACTACTGACCAAGAAGCATTCCCAAGACAAACCGTCCTATGAAGATGTCTGGAGGAGCCTCGCCCAACTGAAGGATACGATGGTGGACCAGAATCTGGTGGACTTGGCAATCCCAAAATTAACCTGTGGTATTGATGGGCTGGATTGGAGAGTTATGAGAAGTATGTTGGAGACGATATTCCGATCCAGCGGCATCCAGATTTTGGTTTGTTGTAATCCTATTCCACGACCTAACATGAAGACTGTGGAGTGTTATTTTCATCGAACTTCACGATGCAGATATGGGGAATCCTGCAAATATCGACACACTCCAAGGATGACATTTCGGGACGAAATATCTCTAAAAAGGGGGCAATGTGGCGAAGCTGCGGGCGATGCCGGACCTGAACTCTCACGTATAGCTAGCGACCAACCGCGGGAGACTGTCGATGCGCTTGCACCGAGAAGAATCTCGACGGTTCGATGAGTCTGGGCGATTCGATGGAAAATTCTGGAGCATTCAGAGAAGTCAACGTCGGATATAAAAAGAACTACGCAGCGGACAGACGGGCAGTCAGTGAAGTGAAAGTCGAATATAAATACCTAGTTCCGTGATTGTTATGTAAATTAGAGTATTGTGTTATTGTATCATTGTATTTTGTTAAATAAATTATTTTAGAGTTAATTGGACTATAAATATATTACAATACATATCATTCAATACATTTCCAATGAAGTTAAAAAATTTAAAAAGTTAATCACAGCAAATATACATGTTCAATATAATCAGGAAACAACCAGTTGCAATGGAAAATTCCATCGACTCCTAGCAGGATGATCTTCAACATGTCAACATATTATTAATATAATTCACGCGGCAATTCTTATATTCGTCGATGGAATAGAACGTATTGTTCTGGAAGAATGATTCTATTGCTTTTTAAAATTTGTTTTTACTCATATCTCCAACATTGGCAGGAAGTTTATTGATAAGTCGAGCGAGTTCCTAGTTGAAGTGGTGAGTCTTCAGCGAGGATTGATCGTTTCTTGTATTGTACCGATGGGTGTTAGAATGTGATTGATATTTACAGATGTTTTGGTGAATTTGAATGAGACACTCGTGAATGAACAAAGAAAAAAGTGTCATTATTTTAAAGTGTGCGAACTAGTTTCTACAAGATTCTCTATACCTTAGACAAGCAAGTATTCTTATAGCTGTAAAAAAATATGTTAATAAATTAATTCTGTAGTGTGATTATGTATTTAAATATTTTAATGCGATGAATTGAACTACTTTTTGATTCAAAGATAATGATGATAGTCGAGAATCATTGAAAATATTGAGAAATTCATGATTCAGAGAGACATTTTTCTCAATTTTGAGCGGTTTAACGACCAATAAACCCCCAAGTCACATAGACCATTTGAAAGTCGATATTTCAACAATCAAAATGTTCACTTATAGACCTTTGTATTAAAAAAAATATCAAGACAATTGTTCGTTAAAGATAATGTGAATAACTCGAGAACTCGTCGTCTTCTGATTGTCGAAAAACTTATGCTTATTTGACACAAAAAGAGACATATATCTTAAAATTTTCATCTGAACTAAATCATTTATACGCGAAAAAAATACTGAAAAATCTTTTTTTGCCATTTCAAAGGTTAATTTAAGGTTATGTCAGAAAGCGGTGGACGAAAAAGCTTTTGATATTTTTATTATCTACAACTTTATTTCAATCAAATTTCGCTAGGACGTCAGGTTTTGCTGCAAATCGCAAAATAACATTTTCATCCACTAAATTGCATCCCCATTTAACCATTTTGAGTGTTTTCGTTTTAAAATATTTCCTTGCCTGGACCCTATGTTTGAGTTCGCGCGATAAATTTCGAACGTGATATTTACATCGCCAAAAATTCGCATGTGATACTCTTCTCGTTCGATACGCTATTCCCGAACTGAATGCGATACAGAAGTCGCGTTAGGTATTATTATGATCTCAGATTCAAGAAGATTTTAGTCACGTGGTCACAGATTAATCGTATCAATGGGTAATAAAAGAACGAAATGGACGTAGGTTTGACTTTGACATGCTGTTAACCAATAACCACATTCAAATTTGAATCGATTTTTTCGTAAAGAATCTTTAAGTTTGAAATTTAAACCTTTTGAGGATTTCAATAATGAATATACAAAAAACAATGCTAATTTTTGTTACGGAAAATCAAAATATTATTTTTGATGAGATAACCATAACCTCACACTTCCAAATTAATCGTACTCGTCTGCCAAAATTCTCCGAGCAAACAAATCAATCTCGGACTGGATATATTTGAAAAACCGAACGATCAAGATTTACCTCCCCTACAATCGGTTGTAATAAACGAACGATGCAGACTAATCTGAACAGTCGAACGTAAAAACCGAACGCGCTTAGAGTTGGTCGGTTTCGAAGGGTGTGAGGGATATCTTAGCTTGGGTCACGAATTCAACCAATAGCTTAAAGGCCGATTCTCACTAGAGCGGAGCCGAGCGGCGCGGCGCGGCGCTGTGCGGCGCGGCAAAAGTTGCTTGCAATTCTTTGCATGTAATTGAGTGATCCCGTCCTCACCTGAGCAGAGCGGCGCGGAGCAGAGCGTCGCGTTCGTAGACAGCAAAGTTCTAACGGCTCCGGGAGCATTGGCTCGCGGCACTGCCGCTTTGAAACGCTCCCTCCCGCCTGTTGACGGACAAGTGGGAATCACGTCGCGTCACAAGCAAGCTGCGACTTGTAGAAATTAACACAATTTCAGAGACACACCAAACAAATATGGACGCGGAAAAAATAGAAAGATTAATTGTATTAGTGAATGATTATCCTGAACAATATTGTCGCTTCTTTTTTCGTCTATTTTCGTATTCATGACATATTGCCGCTACAAAATCGTCTGATGATGACGATGTAGGATCCTCTTCTGTGATTCCCAAACTCATATCACTTTTTTTACAAAACTCAAAATACCAACCTACTTATATAGATTTTACTATTTCGCACACCGCTGCTGCTACAAAATGCCGCTCAGGTGAGAATAGCCTGCACAAAAACTGCTTCGTCCAGTGCCGCGCCGCGCGGCACCGCGCCGCTCGGCACCGCCCTAGTGAGAATCTGCCTTAAAGGTATTTAAATCACATGACGTGGCGCGTCACGTTGACAACTGTTCTGCTTGTATTTCTTGTGTTGTTTTACTATTCAATCGATTAAAAATATCTGGTTGATTTAAAGCATCAATTACTTTATCAAGGCACATTGAAACATGATTTACTGAATGCTACGTGTATATTGGAAGCTGAGTCTAGCTGGTATAGCTGCCCCTTGCGAGGAATCCAAGACTTATTAAAACAATCATATAAGCTTGTTTAATTATAAATCACATTCATTTACCTGCCTATTTAGACTGAAGGTAACTTACTTTTGTCTCAATATTTATAGCTGACTCTATACTTCCCTCCTCTATATAGGGAGACACTATTCGAATCAACTCACGAATTATTACTTTTGATAAACGAAGCATTCTAACAAATTGTTTAACTCAAAGTTTGAATGCATTCATACGAGGGTAGAAGGGCCTTCGCTGTTCTGCTGCTCCCAGCAGCATCGTCTAATACTTCTGCAATAGCGATCATTGCAATTTCATCAAAATTTGCCATTTCATAATATCACGAGTAAAATGTAAACAATGAATTATTATCGTGGTTAGGATTAAAGTCAATTATTCCGATCGATAATTCTTATCGCATGCTAAATATCCGCTCGTTGTTTTATGGTCGATTATTATCGCTGGTGATATATTCGAACATACCATTTTTGGGGTATCCTTCGATAAAGTGCAAAAATCGCATGCGATATTGTTTCGAGTGAACTCAAACATAGGGTCCCTGCTACTTTTTTCAACAACTATTGAAAATCATTGAAAATATTGAGAAAATCATGATTCAGAGAGACTTGTTGTCGGTTTTTCTGAATTCTGAGCTGTTTAACGATTAATAAACCCCCAAGTCACTCAGACCATTTGAACGAAGACATTTCAACAATTAAAATTATTATTTACAGACCTTCGAAAAACAAAAAAAAAAAACACCAGAACAATTGTTTGTGGAAGATAAGGCTATTTTTTTTTTCGAAAAATGTACATAAAACAAAAACTTGGATTCTGAATTGCGAAAAAATCGTGTCATCAAAATAGATATATGCTCCCAATGTTTCAGTATATTAAATCATTTATACGCGGAAAAAAATTAAATACTGAAAAATCGGTGTTATGCCATTTTAACGGTTTATTTGAGGTTATGTCAGAAAGTGTTGTACAAAAAAGTTTTTGATATTTTTATTATCTACAACTTTTATTTTAATCAAATTCCGCTAGGATGTCAAGTTTTGCCGCAAATCGCAAAATAACATTTTCATCCCCTAAACTGCATCCCCATTCCACCATTTTGAGAGTTTTCGTGTTAAAATATTTTTTTCCCTGAAAGTTGCAACTCCAACAACATTCTCCACCTGGTCCTTGCTTGCTACTTTTTTTCAACAACTATTGAAAATCATTGAAAATATTGAGAAAATCATGATTCAGAGAAACTTGTCGGTTTTTCTGAATTTTGAGCTGTTTAACGATCAATAAACCCTTAAGTCACTTAGACCATTTGAACGAAGACATTTCAAAAATTCAAATAATTATTTAAAGACCTTCGAAATACAAAAAAAAACAGCAGAACAATTGTTTGGGGAAGATAAGGGTATTTTTTTCGAAAAATGTACATAACTCAAAAACTTGGCTCCTGAATTGCGAAAAAATCGTGCTCATTTGAAATCAAAATAGATATATGCTCCCAATGTTTCAAGTATATTAAATAATTTATACGAGGAAAAAAATTAAATACTGAAAAATCGGTGTTTTGCAATTTTAACGGTTTATTTGAGGTTATGTCAGAAAGTGTTGTACAATAAAGTTTTTGATATTTTTATTATCTACAACTTTTATTTTAATCGAATTCCGCTAGGAGGTCAGGTTTTGCCGCAATTCGCAATTAACATTTTCATCCCCTAAACTGCATCCCCATTTTACCATTTTGAGAGTTTTCGTGTTAAAATATTTTTTTCTCTGAAAGATGCAACCCCAACAACATTTTCCACCTGGTCCTTGCCTGCTACTTTTTTTCAACAACTATTAAAAATCAATGAAAATATTGAGAAAATCTTGATTCAGAGAAACTTGTCGGTTTTTCTAAATTTTGAGCTGTTTAACGATCAATAAACCCCCAAGTCACTCAGACCATTTGAACGAAGACATTTCAACAATTCAAATTATTATTTACGGACCTTCGAAATACAAAAAAAAACACCATAACAATTGTTTGTGGAAGATAAGGGTATTTTTTTTCGAAAAATGTACATAATTCAAAAACTTGGCTCCTGAATTGCAAAAAAATCGTGCTCATTTGAAATCAAAATAGATATATGCTCCCAATGTTTCAGTATATTAATACATTTATACGCGGAAAAAAATTAAATACTGAAAAATCGGTGTCTTGCCATTTTAACGGTTTATTTGAGGTTATATCAGAAAGTGTTGTACAAAAAAGTTTTTGATATTTTTATTATCTATAACTTTTATTTCAATCAAATTTCGCTAGGAGGTCAGGTTTTGCCGCAAATCGCAAATTAACATTTTCATCCCCTAAACTGCATCCCCATTTTACCATTTTGAGAGTTTTCGTGTTAAAATATTTTTTTACCTGAATGTTGCAACCCCAACAACATTTTCCACCTGGTCCTTGCCTGCTACTTTATTTCAACAACTATTGAAAATCATTGAAAATATTGAGAAAATCATGATTCAGAGAAACTTGTCGGTTTTTCTAAATTTTGAGCTGTTTAACGATCAATAAACCCCCAAGTCACTTAGACCATTTGAACGAAGACATTTCAACAATTCAAATTATTATTTACAGACCTTCGAAATACAAAAAAAACACCAGAACAATTGTTTGTAGAAGATAAGGGTATTTTTTTTCCAAAAATGTACATAACTCAAAAACTTGGCTTTTAGATATATGCTCACAATTTCTTAAGTATATTAAATCATTAATACGCGGGAATAAAATGAAATTCTGAAAAATCGGTGTTTTGCCATTTTAACGGTTTATTTGAGGTTATGTGTTCGATGCGATAATCGCAAAAAACCGTTTCAACCCGTAAACTGCATCCCCATTTCAGCATTTTGTGTGGTTTCGTGTTACATTTTTTTTTTTCACAAATTTGGAACTTCGTCAACGTTTCCTTCCTGGTCCTTGCCTGTTACTTTTTTTTTCTAAAAAATTGTAAGCACCAGTCTAATAGTTTCGGTTGGAATTGACGAAGAAAATAGATTCGTTCCCACACCCAACCCTATCATTTCATCGCAGGCACGTTACATAACGCGTAGGTGGAAGCAAAAAGCTCAAAATGAAATAAACCGTTATTATGGGATAATTCTGCACATATATCAAATGCAATAATGCAAATCTACGTACATACATACGCATCTTTCAACATTACCCATGAAGTCTACTGATTTTTTATTGCTGTATACATGAATTATGTATCATTACAGTTCAGTAATCAACCGAAAAAACAGCTTTCTCTCAGAGTTTTCGGTTCATCAGAAGCAACTGGTTAATATATACATATTATGATTTGAATTTGTGTTCATTGCATAATCAAAATACATGATGATGGTTGCAATAGGACAATCGAACTCATCCAAACTTTTGGTTGAAATATAACTCCGGAAAATTTGTCATTATACTTATCACAAATCAAGATAAAATTAAATATTGAATATTCCTTTTTTGGTGTTGCCTCTAAGATTTTTCATGATGTAGATGTGGGGACAAATTGAAAGTATATATAAGTAACGTCACATAGTTCCAGCATCATTGTGTCAGTTACAAAACAAGATGTTATTGAAAGCGGTAAGTTGTCTAGATTGATAATCTATTCAGTCCGAAACCGTTTCCCAAAAGTTCAGTGTTGTGCAATATTGATAGTGTTTTATATATCTCGAGGATTAAAATATGTGGGCCAGTGGGACATTTGCATGTTTACGGACAGTGACAAATCGATTTTTAATCTTTCATTCTCCTCTATTCAAATTTAATTATAGTGTTCGCGGCAACCTGCGATGTACTATTATTTACTTTCAATCTCATTGAAGTTGTTCAGTGAGTTCATTCAAGGAAAGGAAAATCATGGAGGCAAACTTTATTTATGTCTATAGATGGAAAATAATATTCGAATGGGGCCACTCACTTTTGTATCAGTACTCAATATTACGGATCATATAGATGCTGATAGCAAAAAAAATTGTTCACAGGATCGAAAAACTGAATATTTCGAAACTTTGCTGTGAAAAAAATCAAGAAAAAAGCACCCAAACTATCTGAAAAAAATCAATTTCAGGTCAGGACTTAGTTTTTTTAAGATTTTTATTGTTTTTTTTTTTAAAGCAACACCTAGTGCGAAAGATAAAACAATTATTATATTTCTCAGTTCAAAGGTTACGGACAATACTAAGCAAGAGTTGAAAGAAATTGAACCTGGAAGTTTTTGATTTCTGCATAAAAAAGTTTTACTTTTGTGAATAGTATAATTTTAGTAGATTCACATTCTGGTTATGACTGATGCGGCACTACATTGATAGCATATCATAATTTTTCAACAAAAAACATAAGGAAAGTCCATAATACTCCAGATAAAGAATTATTCAATCAACCGTCGAAATTCCAGGGCCGTCTTTTTTTTCACGTTTTAATTGATCCTGTAAAAACAATACCCTGAAGAGCGGGTTGAACAAATTTTCTTTCTGTCACGTCAAAGCGGATAGTAGTAACCGAAATAGAAAAAAATCCGTTCAGCATAGAAAACACTTTTACTTTTGAAAACAGTGTAAATGTTTGTTTTTCCAGTATGGCTAATACATGGAAATGGAAAAAACATTGATTCAAAATCGTTAGGAAAGTATCACTTACTCGATTTAAAGAATGATATTACAGGTCCTAACTTAGTTTTAATTGTGAAATTGTAAACATTTATAAAAACGATACCCTTGGAGGATGGCTAATACTAAATGATGTAGATGAGATACCTGTATCTTTGCCAATATGAACTTCGCCATTTATTTCCAAATGCTGTTGTTAGAAGTTATAAATGTTGATTTATTTTATTTTGGGAACAATAAATACGTTTATTATTATTATTATCAAGTACTTGAAAGAAATTAATTAAAAAAACTTCAACGTGAAATATTTCGAAACTGATTGATTTCTATCTAAGTAAAACAAAACTAGGATGTCGTATCCAATAAAGATGGAAGCCGACCAAATGTAAAAGATGGAGCTAAACTCCGTTTTACTTTTCTACGAGACAATTTTTGAAGTTTGCTGCAGACCGACCATAAGAAATACATGGAAATGTTTCACCGTCATCTTCCACAAGTGTTATTGTGGAAAATGGAACGAGAGAGAGTGCAATTACAGACATACAAATATTAATTTCAGTTTTCTAGAAAATATAATTCAGTTGACTCAACGATAACAATACCATCAAATGAACACTCCTTGAAAAAGACCCAATTTGATTTGAGTTTATTTTAAAAATGCCATCTATTCGCATTCAGGCACCTCCTTTCTCTTTTCAAGATATTCCTTACGGCTTTTCTTATCTGATCTGGATGCGTTTTTGTGAAGCGAAATGCTTCAATTATTCTCTCACGTTGCTGTTCTCTTGTTGTGATTTCTATCTCATAGATTATGCTTTGTAGAAATCAATTAGTTTTTTAATATTTACGTTGATCTGTTTTAATGAATTTTGCCCTAGGAACTTAGTATTAGCCATCCTTCAAGGTGATAGGGTATCGATTTTACATAACCAATTAGAACAATAAAAAACTAAGTTAGAACCTGTAATATCAATTTCATTTAAAATGAATGTTTTCCTAATGTAGTGCTCTATTAGATATAATGGAAAAGCATACATTTGCACTGTTTTCAAAAGTAAAAGTTTTTTCTATGCTGAAAAGGTTTTTTTTTATTTCGATTACTAATATCCACTCTGACATGTCAGAAAGAAAATTTGTTCAACCCGCTCTTCAGGATGCTGTTTTTACAGGATCAATAAAAACGTGAAAAAATACTGCCCTGGAATTTCAACGGTTGATTGAATAATACTCTATCTGGAGTAATATGAACTTCCCTTAAGAATTTTGTTGAAAAATTATGATATGCTACAGTTGTAGTGCCGCATCAGTTATAAGCAGAATGTGAATTCACTAAAATTATACTTATTTTTTCTGCTGAAAACAAAAACTTCCGCGTAAATTTTTTTCCAACTTTCGCCTAATATTGCCCTTAAGCTTTAAACTAAGAAAATGAAAATTATCTGATTCGGCATACAGAGTGTTGTTTTTCAAAAACCAATAAATATCTAAAAAAATTAGGTCCGGACATGAAATAATTTTTTTAAAACTATTCTTTTGAGCTCAGGGAGAATTCTCAGTGTGCCAAATTTTATTTTTATGAGTTTTTCACTTTTAGAGATATTCAACGTAGAATAATTCACATATTTTCTGTATATCCGTCAAAAACGCAACAAGGCATTTTCAATACCAGATAAGAAATGGCCTTGGTCCATAGTACTATGTACAATTCTTCGTGAATTATCTGTAGACACTCACAGTACTATAAAATATAAAAACAGATTAAATTAAGTAAAACAGATATTCAAATTTCCACGAATATATTCTATATCAGTTGATTAATAAAAACAATGGGTAAGAATAATTGTCAGATGATAAAAATATTAACATACAATATTATTTTTTTATTATTTTTATTTATTTATTGAACTTAAATACATTAATATATGAAAATTTAAAATTAATGGTCAAGAAAATCAATATATGATTACATAGGTTATGATACCTGTGTGTAATCATATATATATTATTATATAATATTTATAAATAAATATAA
This sequence comes from Chrysolina oricalcia, assembly GCA_944452925.2. NCBI lineage: Eukaryota > Metazoa > Arthropoda > Insecta > Coleoptera > Chrysomelidae > Chrysolina > Chrysolina oricalcia. The sequence continues at coordinate 46,510,000 of OX101815.2, read as the reverse complement.
AAAATGTAAAAAATAATATATCCATCATAAAATACTTTAATGATATATTTCCATTTTTGAAACCGACTACTATTAAGTAAGTTCATGTATTCTAAAAAGAAAAGAGGGAAGGAAGATGTGAAGGATATCCACAGATAAACCTCACACTTGTTGGTGTAAAAGAGCAGTATAAATCAATGCATCGATATATCATATTTTGTACTACAGTATTGGGTACTTATCCGAAACAGACAACAACCACTGCTCCTGGTTACCATCAACTATATAGGTGAGACAGATGGTTTAACGTTAGTAACTTTGAAAAACTTTCAATTCCGGACAAGATAAATTCAGAACAGTTTGAAATAGAGAACCACATGTATATTTGATTCATGGATATCGTCCATCACCAGTACAAGTTAGGTCACAAGAACATTCCCTACTGAATCAGAAACCCCAACTCTCTCCTGCAAAATTGTCACACGCTCACGCTACATAAAAATCCTCATTTTCATACTTTCAATGAAAACGTTGAATTCTTACCGACTTAATTCCCAAAATACAGAAAAAATCACTAGGTTTGCTTTTGAATCCGTTCTTTCTTCATAGTCTCCACGTAGTATTCCACTGCATGTCAAAGTGTTTTTTATGCTTTTAAAATATGATAATACAAATTACTTATAGATACAGTTTTCCACTACACTTGTTAGAGTTTTCACTTATGGCTAGACGGAAAACAACACATGTCAGATACGTTTGCTGAAATGGTAAACCATGCTTCTTCCTAAGAGAGGTGATTTGTCGGAACCAATGAATTACAGACCGATGAAATGCTTGAATACGTGTTTTAAGATGTTCACAGGCATTCTACATAATATACGCGAATACTATCCGAAACGAATTTTTGATTATAGAGAGTCATAGAAGGGGTCACAGACTGCAAAGAGAACCTTATAATTGATAAATGTATTTCAATAACCGTACATAAATGCAAGTTTGTTGCAATACTGTTTGAATGAATAGTTATTGCCAAATGCAAAAATCGAGAATCGTGCAGGACTCACCCTAGTCGAGCCACGGGATTTCAATAATTTAATCGGTTAAATTGAATTAAAAAATCCCAGCCCAACCAGGGTTCGAACTCCGAACCTTTCGATTCAGAGTCGTACGCTCTAACCACTGCGCCACGCCCCGACATCAAACACACTTATTTCAGGAATTAGAAAAAGATGATGAAATATAATGATAATAATAAAATTGATAAGAGAGGATGAAAAACGGACTAAATAACTCTTCAAACTCCGCAGGCTGTACCCAATGAATGATGGACACAGTGCTTTCGAATTTGAACATAATATCAGCTAGCAGTAATATGGCAGAAATCTTAGCCCCAGAATGCAAAAAGCCGTCATCCTTGGTTCATTTCGTCTACTCAGAGCACATGTCTCTCGGACCCAATGGTCACTTGTCCTTCTAACGTAGGGAGTGGTCATTGGGTTGAACTACAACAGCGCGCCCTTCGGATATATCAGAGCTTCGAAGACAGTGCCTGACTGGGATAATCCTAAGGAAAAAAAAATGGTAATGATAATAATATAACTGGAACTACTTATTGCCCACTCTCAGGCAAACACAGGCCAATAAGCCTGATGTAGTACTCGTTGACCGTGAAAGTGAGACGATTTTCGTCATGGAGATTTCGGATCATGGCGAAACGAATATTGTCAGAAAAGAGGAGAAAAACGAACGAAATATCGAGATTTACTCTTTGAACTCCGCAGGCTCTACCAAGACCATTCTGTAAAAGTAATTTTTCTAATAATAGGGTACCTTGGAGATGTAATGAGTTTTTTACTCTCAAACCTGAAAATCGCACAGGCATGTCGCAAGATGTCAGTAAGCATAGCCGGAAGAATGCAGAAGGCTCTCATCCTTGGTTCATTACGTCAGTGCACACGATTTTCGGACCCACTAGCTCCTCATCTCATAGTTTGGGTAGTAGTTATTGGGGTTATAATAAGGCCAGCCCCCCCTCCGAATGTGTCGGAGCTTTGGAGACAGGGCCCGACTGGAGAATTTCGATTCGAAATGAAAAATAGTAATATTACAGAAATAATTGGATGACCTCAAACAATATTCCTGTGGAGGAAGGGACCTACGTCAGTCCTAAAGGGGGGTGGAAGAGTACACGCATGCTATCGGAATGGAATTTGAGATCGGCAAATATGCCACAGTACATCCCAGGGAAGGACGATGCAAGGAATTCAGAGATATTGTTCAGCTCATGGAAGCATCATACAGCATCTGGATGTCAGAGAGACATATAAATTACCTGAGGATAGAGCAACGCTGGAGCATATAGCAACACTGGTGTCTAGTCTATACCGTACGAGTATCGTATATGGTAGTACAACACTCGTAGCGCCGCGTTATGTTTGTGGATATAGGCTGGGACAACATAAGCTGGGCATGCTGACAGCAAATGCATTATGGTCTCAGATGCCTAACGACACGCCCTGCCTCTAGTGCCAGGGACCCCTATACCCAACACGCAACTTCGGTAGACTCGGGTGTTGAAGACACCATCCTGGCAGCCCACTATGAATCCCTCGATTTCCGTCGTTAGCTCACTTGACCTGAGGAAGGCAAAGGTCAAATATTTGGATAATCCAAGGTCTTCTATTTTGTTGAAAAAGACACGCATATTGATGAAGAATAACATAAGTCTTCATAGCTTTGTTGCAAGCTTTCTACTTAACGAGTTCAAACTCGTTGACAGAATTTGGGTCAGCCCGTTCAGTGTCGAATACGAGACCAAGTTCATCGGCTGCACGGAAGAAATGTACCAATCCCTGCTTTTTTATAGACGCCGAGCATGCAGAGAAGGAGATCTGAACTTCTGATGACTTTACTGGCTCCATCCAGAACCGTTCTCTTATGCAGACACTCAATACTCATAAGTCTACGGCTTCCTCGTTGTCTGGGAAAGTATAACTGTGGAACGGACAATTTAGTATGCAAGGTTCTATTGGGATGCATCAATTTGCGAAATTGAACGTCGAGTTGTCGCAGCTCTTCCTGAGCCAACTTCTTCATTCCGAAGGTGTATGGTGGGATCGGAACGGCAAGCATATTAGTTGCAGCAACTTTGTTCTTTCCCGACAGTCATTATTATCATTATTATTCGCTGAAATTCAAGACAACAGTATCAGTAAATGTCTGCCAGTGTTGTCATCATTCTGATGGGTACAAGTCTCGCAGACACTAGATGTGCATGCCATGAAGAGACAAGATCAGTATGCATGATCAGCTTTATATTCACTGCATGAAGAGGATGCATGAAAGTTGTAGTTCTCTTTCCGTAACATGTACTATATTGACTGAATATTAGACAATCAGCCTGTAGTCCTCCTCGACATTCGAAGTAGGAAGAACTTTTTTTTTATTAAGCATCAACCACATAGGGTTATCAGCTGAGCTATATTATACAGTAAGTAAATTTGACAATATGTGGAGTTGATTTCAAATTGAGTTCAGTAAATAAGTGTCTTCGAGGAAGGCAAATAGATATTCTTGATTTGCTTCTTCACCAATTATCTATTTAAGATTTCCTATTATGTTGTGTTGTTGTCGTTCATTTGCGTATAACGGGCATTCGACGGGAAGATGTTTGATTGTTGCAATTTGATCACATATGTAGAATATCGGTGAATCTCCTCTTTTAAGGAGGTGGCTGTGTGTTATACGAGTGTGTCTTATTCTCAGTCGTGAGATGATTGTCTGTTTTCTGCGCTGATCTGTGGAAGATCTTTGTCATGGATTGTTCGTCTTCTTGCGAAATGAGAAGAGAAACAGAATACATTGAAAATTACTTTCTGAACTGCGCATAGTGGAAAACTCGTATGGTGTAGAAAAACCTAAAGCTCCAAGGAGTATTGAGGACTTCGTGGGAGAAAGAGCAATAACAGTATTTCTTGAAGACAATTACTTCTCATAATCAGACCAATACAAGACGATTAACCTGATGACTAATTTTCAATCATTGAAGTGGGACGATTTTCATCATGCAGTTTTTGGCTGCAGGCAGAAACGACAAGAAGGAACGAACAAAATATCGAGATTTTTTCTCTGACTTCCATAGACTTTACCAAAACCACAATCAGTCCGTTAGCCCGCTGACAAAATGTGTAATTATTTTATAACGTATGCCTTTTAGGATTTTGGTAGTTATAGAATATAATGATCAATGAACAAGCAAAGTTAGCGCACGTCCGTAGAACATATCAATAAAAATACTTCTTTTTCTTGAATATATGCATAAACACGTAAAGAATTTGTCAGAAAGTAGTTGATTATTGCTGATTGCTTGAAGAAATCACGTTTTTCAATGATAGTTTAGCGTATGCCAAGCGATATTTCATCGAATGAAAATCAGACGGAAACCGATCGGAAAACATGTTGCGTTGTTCCAAAGAGTCACCATATGCCCTCAAATGTGTTGATAAATAGGGCATTGTTGAATATATACGTGTTTATGCATTGCTCTGAGAAAATGAAGTTTAATAATGATAATCATTATTATTATTTTTATGTTACACAGGTAACCGCTAATTTTGTTTGATCATTGATCATTATATTTATAACTACCAAAACCCTAAATGACATACGTTATCAAATCATTACACATTTTGGCAGCGGGCTGACGGACTAAATGTTGGAATAGTGATTGTAGTAGTAGATACATCTGCTAGGATTCACTCGAAAACTCACTTATTCACTTCACTTCTTCTGCTCAAGGCATATGATTTTTGTACCCCATATTCAGCAATACTATGAGACTGGGGGTGGCTTTTTGGGTAAATGTTACCAGCCTGCCTCTCGAATGGTTCAGAGAAGCAGGCAGGGGATTTGACCTGAATGTCTCTTCAAACCTAACCCCATTACACCGTAAAACAATAGATGACTGCAGGATGCATTTGAAAATGTAAGATAAACCTAATCTGTTCAAATACATCTGGCTAGTTTCCTATTGAAGGACGATTTGATTTTTCATAATAACTAAAATTTTGTTTACTCAATAGATTTATGTTTTTCTCAGATTAATATTTTTTTGTAATCAGTAATTTGAATCATTTCGTGAGGGAATTATAAAAAAAATCAAGATGAATATAATTCTTCTGAACTTGACTGTCCGATGATGATATATCTGATATTTCCATATTGTGATTTTCGTGTGGTGTCCATTGCGGAAAAACTCAACATGTGAAACTTGTATAATAGGTGTAAGTAGTCCTTCCTGTAATTAGACTGAATTTTTTAAATCCGTTATAGAGTACACTTCAAAAGTTATTTTCGTAGAACCATTTTATGAGTGTCCAACAGATACAATTCAATGATCGTAGGACACAGGAATTCGTTCTGTTCGATGATTACGGATTTAATTCTGGTTGGTGGTATAAAATGTTGAAGAAAGTAGGTCTATTTGAAATTTTTATTTTTTTCTTTTCAATTATTCATTCTATTCATTTAATGACTTTCCGTCAAGTATTGTCAAGTACGCAACATATGGTAATCCTGACTCAATAGGTGGTATCACAGGAAAATTTGATTCTAACAAGCACAAGATAATGGTTTGTAGAACTTTTTTCTCTATATGCTCTTCACAAGTCAATCTTCAGTTTTAATGAAAGGAAATGCTAATTAGAAACTGTGGAATATGAAAGTATCTACAGGCATGATGAGTCTTTTTGTTCCTCACATCAGTTATTGTTCAATTATGGGTTTTGTTCCTCTTCCAACGATGATTGAATACAATATGGTATTGAAAACGAAAACATTTTCAATTAAAAATTGAAAAAAAAACAGGACTACTCTGGGAATAGAAAATACCTACTATAAAAATTGAGCAATTTTTTCTTATAGTCAATAGAAAACAACTACTTTTCTGACAAAGGCCACGATGAACATTCAATAATATCTGATAGATGGGGTGAAACAAACCCAACTTTTAAGAAACAATTCGGAAGGGAAAATTTACATTTTCATTCAGAAGGTTGATTTTTTTGATCATTCAGTTTCGATTGAAGATTCATTTTATAGGCAATTCCTTATTTTTGGATTTCTGTATCTTGTTAGGTTCTTCTCATGATATCTAGCGAGGCCTTGGGATTGGTATAACAAAAAAATAGCTTAAATTTTATCGTAGAATTTTTCATTTCCAGAGGAGTCATGTTTTTTAATTTTGTTGTTCAATTGAGTATATTTCCCTTTTCAACATGAAAACCTTCCAAATAGTTATATCTTGATCGCTGGAAGTGGCGACTAAAGCTTGTTTTTCAATCGCAGATGTCTCCACATCTGATTTTATGAACATCCTCTCCAAATATCCAAGTAATACAATATTGAATTTAGTACCATCATCAGTGGCGTATTCAAAATGAAAATTCTCAAGAAGCTAATTTTTTATGTATTGGAATCTTCCGAGTAATGAAGTATTAATAACTGTTTTTGTATTGAATGATTGCTCATTCAGCAAAAAAAAAAGAATATTCATCTCGATCTGAAGGTGAATCCCTCGTTGAAATTTTGCCATGCAATGAAGTGTTGCGTTAGATAAATAACTTCAGATCGATATGAGATAATAAATTGAATATCATGGTTCACAGAAATTTTATATTATACTGTAACCAAACAGGATACCCTTTCTCTTTCTCTCACAAGTTTCGGAGAATTATTATAACAAGTTTAGAATTTTCGAAGGTTAAGTTTACGATGTCATCGTCACTCACCGGATTAAGGTTGAATTCGTTGACATATTTGATGTCAAAAAGTATTGCTTCAATAGTGTGAAAACCCAACGATGATTATTTATTTTCGTTTGACACATAATCACGAATAATTGAAAATGATTATGAGTAATTTCAAATAAACGACAAAGATTTTCCAAGCGGTAGTTTCAATCTGAGGAAATTTTTTTGAATGATCTTTTAGCTTCATGACTGGGTATCTATCAGTATTTTCCACTACTAACTGAGAAAAACAAGTTAGGTCGTGGATTCGCGAAGAGCTCGGTAGTTGAAGGGCTCGTCAATTGATGAGCTCGAAAGTTGAAGGGCATAAAAGTTGTGATTTTTTTATTACTACGACTTCAATGCGTTCAAAACTATAATTGTACACCAATAATATGAATACACGACTTTTAGAGACATTCGTCGGATCGTTATCTCTTATTTAACATTGAATTCGTTCAAAACTTTTATGATATGGGTACCAATAATTTGAATAATATGACTAGCGATTGACTTGGAAAAATAGTGCGCAATAATAGAATAATGAAAAATGGATCATATATTCCAAGTCTTCTGCTTCAACCTTAACAATAGGTATATTCATCGGCAAGTCTCTAACAGAAAACAACTTCTGCCCCCTATGGCCGTTGAATTATATCTGTTAGATTTTTGGCAAAGTTTTCTAAAAGAATTACTTTGCAGTGCTATTCAAATACCATAGGTGAAATTATTTTTCGATTCAACTGGAGGAACAAATGCTGAAGTGGTCATTCGATTCAATTGGGAGAACTAGCCTTCGCTGATGATTGGCGAGAACCGTGAAATTGGTACGGAGGTGTTCCCCCAATTGAATCGAAAAATAATTTCAGCTATGGTATTCAAAGAGCACTGCAAAGTAGTTCTTTTAGGAAACTTCGCCAAGAATCTAACTGATATAGTTCAACCGCCGTAGGGGGCACTAGTTGTTTTTTGTTAGAGACTTGCTGATGAATACCATACCTATTGTATAGGTTGAAGCGGAAGACTAGGATTAAATAATCCATTTTTCATTATCAGATTAATGGTCTTTCGCCAAAGTACTATCAATATTGTTTCATAGAAATATTACGCAATCAACCAGTCCAATCTTTGATTTTCAGCTTCATAAAATGCCACTTGCAGAACGATAAGAAAGTTTTTGCAATTTTCTGAATGTGTCCAAAATGCCTTTCCCAATCTGCTCTATCGATTCTACATAGTCCCTGATGCACTTATTTTCAAGGCTTTACGTAGGAGATATGATTTATTTTTATAATCGCAATCATAAAATGATCCTCAAATCTAATCTTACCGAACCTCACTTGACCTAAAACCACTAAAATTGAAAAACAAAATTTTCCCACAAAAATTCGTTGTTTTCAAGATATGAAAAAAATTCGTAGTCTTCGAGTTTTTGATGGATTAATTTTTCCGTTTATTTTTCATGATATGGAAAAATTTCATATGAATTTTTATAGACTTATTTTTGAGGACATTTTTTGATATCTTTCAATTTTGGATTTTTGTAAATTTCAGAAATTTCCGAAAATGCTGAGTTTTTGAAGTTAATTCTATTTTTCGAGTTTATTTATCAAAATATTGTAAAAGTTTATATATTTTTGTAGACCTGTTCATGTACAATATAAGTGTAGGTATAAATTTATGTGATATCTCTCTTCGTTTTTGAGTTTTTGGAGATTTTAAAGAAAAATTACAAATTTTACACTTTTTTTCAATTTTTCCATATTTCAATCGTGTCGGAGAAAAACGGTTTGGAATTGTGAAGACATACTCGAAGTGATTTAAAGAATTTCAATTTTATCATTATTACGGTCAATATCTAGATTTCACATTTTTAAAATATCTCCGGAACTATTATTTTAATGGTAGAAATGTTCTGGCATTTTTTGTTGATTTTATGAAGCCAAGCAAAAAGACTCCTGGAAAATTAGAAAAATATCAAAGATTTCCGAGATATTCCGTATTTTACAAAATGCAAGTTGCAATTTTCAGATTTTTCAAGTTTTCCCGATGATTTTCTGGAAAAATATTTCGTGAAGGATCTATTTCTCTATTGGAACTTTACCCATTGCATATCTCGAAATTCAATTCAAATGAGCGGTTCGGAGCATTTGGATTTTTTGAAACCTCTACACGTTTCTGAATATCGCCGGAATAAAAAAGTTATCATTTTCCAATCCTTCTCAAAACCTATACACTATTGAAAGTATATCTTCAAAAAATATGAAAAGGATCAAACCAATCCCCAAACCTGTATCGACAGAGATAGGAATGGCAAAAACGTTTTTCCTGATTTTACGATCGCAAAAAAATGAGCAATATTGCGATATCTCCAAGAGTTCCGAAATGCTTTCAAATGCCACAGACGTAGAGACAGAAATTGAATATTTTTTAATGGGGAACATTTCGTCCAAAGTAACTATAGGTCTACAACGTGGGTTGAGAAAGTTGGGGTGGCCCTGAAGAGCCGTTTTCCTTAAGTCGTGTGTAACAAGTTTTAGAAAAATCATTTCTCAAGAACGGTGAGAGCTAGAAGGATGCTGTTCCCATCGTTCGATTTCTTAAAAAAACTTCATCCTACAGTTATCACCATACCCCTTCTTTCTCTCCTCTCTCCACCCCACCCCTAACAATAAAAATCTTATCTCGGAAACGGTAAGAGCTGAAGGAATGTGGTTTTCACGGATGGGTAACATTTTCTTTAGTGAATCCGTCTCTTGAGAACAAAATCCGGCACGAAGGATAAAAAAATCTCGAGAACGGTAAGAGCTAGAGGGATGGGGTTTTAACCATTGGATTTCTATTGAAAACACGCATTCAACAAGTGTACGAACAATTGGAAAAAAAATTTAAAAAACGGAAAAGATAAAATCTGGCTCGTGGGGACAATTCCTGCCCGAAGGACCAAAACAAGTGCTATATCGAGAACGGTAGAAGTTAAAGGGATGGAGTTTTCATCGTTGTATTTCTATTGAAAATATTCATCCAACCTGTATACGAAAAGGATGTTTCACAGATTAGGAAAATTGTGATTTTTTCACTGTTTTGGGGATGACTTAAAAACGGATGAGGACGATGGGGCCTGTATCGTTGGGTTCGTAATAAGTAATTGCACCACCAAAATAGATAGGTGAACTGATGCATTCAGACAGACGATTTTTTCTTTTTTTACAATTCCAATATTATATTTTTATTATCATAAAATGCCACTTGCAGAACAATACTTCCTTCATCGATTCAACGTAGTCCCAAAGTACCTATCTTTAGGGCTCAAACTCGAAAATATTATTATTATTTCATTATTTGCAATTATATTTATCAAGATTTGAAAAAAGTTGACAGTGATTTTTTGTAGAACTGTTTGAAAACAATAACAGTTTAAGTATAGATATCTCTGATATTCTGTTTCGTATTCAAGTTTTTGGGTATTTTAGAAAGAAAATAGAAATTCCGTAATTTTCTCTAAATTATTTGATCTCTGTTTCACTTTCTGATCGTGTTGGAGAAAAATGGTTCTAGATGTCATCGGTGGAGCTTGCGAAGACGTATTCATTAATTACTTTGATCATCTGTTTTTACGTGTAACTCGATAGTTTGCTACTTTTAAACGATTTTTATTTTAGAAAGAATACATGTCAAACTAATTTCAGAAATTAATTATCTCGTTATCTATCGTCTTGACAACAACTCTTTCATTTTCTTGCCTTAGCTCCACAGCTTTTCTTTTCCTTTTCATAACGTGACCAAACTCTAAGTCTTAACATCATCATTGCGGTAAAAATATCAGTTTCTCGGTCGTTTTGAAGTATTTCCTGTACTATTGATTTTTATAAAAAATGTATGTATATTTATTGTAAATTTTCTGAAGGGGGTAAAAAAAAGGACACTTGGTGAATTGTGAAAATGTCAAACGTTCTAGGGATATTTCTTATTTTGGAAAATTTAAAAGGATTTTCACTATTTTCCGAAAAACGGTTTTTTGAGGATTTGTTCGTCCGTTAAACCTCTATCGATTGAATTTTTGGTTTCGTTGTTCGGTTTAGCAGCATTTTGACATTGAAATATTCCCGTATTTTTTTCAATCGCCCGGAAAAGCCGATAAGCATTTCCAATCATTCTTAAAAACTATAGAGCTCTCTAGGGCGTATTAGAGGATATCGTCCTAAAATATGAAATGGATCAAATCACTAACTGGACCTGTTTCGTTAGAAGTTGAGCAAACTGAAAATGGATAGCGTTTCGAAATGTTACTGACGTACAGACAGACCCCAAAAAAAATAATATTTTTCGATGAGGATCTTTAGTAACTTTTCCTCTAACTCGTTAGATAATGAAGATGTAGGTGATCTGTAAGTTCGGCTGAACGCCGTAGTATCCTCTCCTTATAGTTAGAGAGCTGCCTATATAATATACTGACTAAAGAAATCGTCTGCTGGGCATGAAATAGTATTCTTGGTGTTGCCCAAGTCGCCTGGATGTATTTGTCAAATTTCTCCAGGTCAAGGTCAAGAAGGGGGAGAGGGCGTTTGAAAACCAGTCAGTTCGTGACCGTCTATTAGATCCAGAGTTATGCCAAAAACCCGCGATTTTCGATTTTTTGGCTTAACTCTGGATCTTGACCTCGTTCGCGGGTCGAACTTGACAGAAGGTATGTACAGTACTATATCTACAGAAATGAGAAACCATCAGATGGTCACAAACTGACTGTTCGTCAAACGCTCTCCCCTCCTTGATCTTGTCCTGGAGAAATTTGACAGCTACATCCAGGCGACTTAAGTGAACACTTAAATAATATTTCATGCCCAGCAGACGGTTTCTTTACCTGTCTGTATATCATATAGGCAGTTTTCTAACTATTATGAAGTATCGTTTAACAAGGCTAGTTATGATTTCATTGAAAAATTAACAGGATGTTCATAAAGTCAGTTGTGGAATCATCTGCGACTGAAAGTTGGAATTTAGTCGCTGTTTTCCATCGTACAAGATAACCTCTCTTGGAAGGGATTCATGTTTTAAAGAGAAACATTCTCAATTGAAAATTGAATCAATACATGACTCCTCTGGAAATGGAAAAACCCTACGATAAAATTGAAGTTATTTTTTTGTAATATCTAACAGAAAACAACAACTTCGCCGGCTAAAGCCACGCTGAACATTGAACTACATCTGATAGATATTGAGAAAGACCCTATATAACTTGAAGAAAAAATCTGAAAGTGAAAATTTGTATTTTCATTCAGACAGTTGATTATTTATTAAATGTCCAATCAACTATCTGAATGAAAATGCAAATTTTCACTTTCAGATTTTTTCTTCAATTTATATAGGGTCTTTCTCAGTATCTATCAGATGTGCAGTAGTTGTTTTCTGTTAGATATTACAAAAAAGTAACTTCAAATGTTTCTCTTTAAAAGACTAGTTATATTGTGATTGGTACCAATCACACAGCCATAATCACTTTCCATGTTGATATTTCCTTCAAAATTGCATTGCAATTAGAACAATCTTCTGACGGATCAGTAGCGGAATGATGCATGCTCGCCCATGTTGAGGGTCATAACTCAGAGCAACAGATTTTTTATTAACAGAACAGCTTTGCAAACAATATTATAATGGAATACTTCGAGGAGTTGACTACTGTTTCAACAACCACACCTTAGAATTTCACTCGTGAATGCACATATACCACTCAAGAATAAAATCAATATAGGAACCAGGTCTGCCCCTCTTCCTAAAATTGTTGACTGAACAATATTTTCATAGACTTTCTTCAGAGATAATATTTCGATTTGAATTTTCCAGATATGCTTAGCTTGCGCCATCATATGTGCTGTTTATGCCAGGCCGCAGTCACGAGGTGATCCTAGACAGGCTCAAATCCTGAAATACGATTATAATAACAATGGTTACGGAGGATACTCATTTAGGTAAGAATATGTGAAATGTTTCTCAAAAAATTCACTTTTCAGCGCTATACTGTGTATAAATGAAGAATAAATCTCACATACCCATGACAATTTTATATTTCTTCAATATATTTTTATAGCTTCTTCAAATAAAGTCAGATAATTTCGATATTTTGTTGTACCACGTCATTTTCATGAAGTCGTTTCTAAGATGTGAAATCTGTTGCATACCCCAATTGCACAGGGCCCGGCGCCCGGCTGGAGTGTTATTTGTTTGCACTACTCTACGCAGCATTGAAATGAATTCGACGTATGTATCTATGAATCATCTAACAAGTTTTGCACTTTCGCAAATTTCATTTTGTGATTTAATACTTATTCATTTCCGCATATATTTTGTTATTATTATTGCTCGGTGGAGCTGTTTGTCGGTCTATCTCCTGAAAACTCGTTAGAAAGTTTCCCTGTGGGATGTTATGTAATGCACTGCAGTGTCCAAAGATATCCATCTTCACGCAAACCAGGGCTTCAAATTCGAACATTATGCGGTATGCTGTTTCTTCTTCCTAATTTCAAAACCTACATAGCGTGAAATCTTGGTGTATAACAAACAAAAATCGAAACAATTCCCTGCATATACAGAGATTTTCTCAGGTGGCAGTGTCCTGTTAGGAGTTCTACCACCTTTCTGAGGGAGTTCCAGCTCAGTTCGAGGAAACTCCTTCAGAGCCTACTTCTGATGTGACTTTCCCATCTTGTGTGATGGTGGTGTATATTATACCAAAATGGTCGATTGAAGTAATTTTGTCCGACAGCGTCTCAGATGTGTCTATTTTTACGACCTACATTCAGTTGGCCTATATTTTTGCCTCTCTATTGGCCCAGACACTTTAGTCTGGAGGCTAATACCCTCGCCTCCTCTGCAATATGGAAATGCATAGGAGGGAGGTTCAGTTTCACCTCCAGACTAATCGTAGATATGCAGGACACTGCACCAGTGACCCCGAGCATAGCCATTTTCTGATAACCGGCTAGCCTCCCTCTTGCTGTGACTTGTTCATCCTTTGGCCAGGTATTGTCCGCATTCAAACCCTCAAGTTTTTTCAAAGGAGCGACTGGCAGTGATGTCATTGCCCTTGTTAGCCTTGTTCCAGCAGCGGGACTCTGTGTCATATCGAATCCCACTCATCGACTGAATTCCACATGACTGGAACTATGTGCACAAAAATTGATTCCCTAATATCTGAAGAATGGTCATCTGGTCAAGCTAGCAGGTAGGCATGCGAACATAGTACATACTAACACTACTCAATCATACACATTTCGTTCGTTTAAAGATAAGTAACGTCTGACGGCCCTGGGATATTGGACTAGTAGTATGAAATATCAAATGAGGAGGGCACAGAGTGAATACTTGCAAATAAGACTCGACATAAGTGAAAAATAAAACTGATAAATTTAATGGATAGGAGGCAGAGCATAAGGTCACGCTATAGGGCAAAGCATAAGGTCACGCTATAGGGCAAAGCATAAGGTGGCAAAATGTGAGCTACAAGCTGAACAGCTAAGGCGGAGAAAAATCTGTCGAAGAATGGAGAATTTATTTTCAGAAAAGTACAGTATTAAAGCAGAGCCATTATCCATTAGCCAGTGTATATATTAACAATTACTTCTGTTTTATTTAAATTTAGGCAGTGGTAGACTGGATGTCAAAAAAAAAGACAAAAGCTGCGAAATCGCAGAAAGATCAGCTAAAGACAAGCGAAATAGTATATTCCATTTCGAGTTCAGCTTTTTCCGTGCGTGCGCGACATGTTCGTGGGAGACGAAGCAGAACACGGGAAGTCGTGCAAGCACGGAAAAAGCATTTATAGACGAGTAGAACGATATTTTTCATTATATCTACCTGAAAACCAGAGATTGTTAAGAAACATTTATTTTTACTGATGAAGGAACAAAAACATGTATTATCAATTGAAATATTTATGGTACAAAAATATCCAGAAATTGCCACAAAACAGGCGTTATTTACCCTGTTGGTAAGAAATATTCAAATAATTTGCGATTCTAGAGAACTGTCCACAACATATTATTCAAATTTGACATGTAAATATGCAGCTATAATGACACCAGCGCATGGAAAAACCCTTTTTCAGTATGCTAAATAAGCATGTAAATATCGTGTTTTCAGATAGGTATAATGAAAAAGTATTTACAATATCAATGGTTACCTCTTCTATGGCCCTTGATACATATTGCTGAGCTATAGAAAGATCCATTACTCTTTGGTGTGTTCCTGTTGCATGAAAACTTGGGACAATAAAAAATCATCTAACTATTGGTGGTATAGCCACAGGTTTATTCAAATGATTCATCTGAGGCAGAATACTTTCTAAAATATAATTACCTACACCAAAGAGTTTTTTCTTCTATTAAAAGTGTATTTATTTCTTCTTTCATAAGTCTTCTCATAATAATTCTTAAATGTCTTCTAGCCGTTCTTTTTCCTCTAGAGCTATTACATGTAATCCTTTTATATGCAATAATATAATGCTATAATATCATAATTTATTTAAAATTAATTAAAAAGCACATGCAACTGCCTGCAGTGAAAATAAAAATGCGTGACAATGACTTGTCTCTCCTGATATCTGTATGCTTTCACCAAAGAGTCAAAGAGGTCAGTTGACCTCTAGGTTTCTCTTCATTGTGAAAGGAATAATGGTGTTTTTTGAGAGTTGACCTTAAGGTTCTCCCTCATACACTGACAAATGTCAATAATTGATTTTTATCCAATTTGAATCTGGTAAAAACATATTTGCAAACAAATTCATGGGTTTAATAACGAGTCTGTTGCAACTGTTTTGTATCATTTTGCTGGAATGTGTACGATTATACAAAAATATAACATCACACAGAATCCCGAAAACTGAAGAACGCGGCAAAAGTGGTTGTTCTATTCGAACCTTCCCACCGACTCATCAGAATTAGTCAATCATTAAAGAATGTTTGGAGATCATTGCAAGGGAAGTGAAAGATTGAAGAAGCGGAAAACACCGTTCATGTCCAAACTCTGTAATGTTGTTGAATTCCATTCTAATTTCAAAATCGAATCAGCCAGTAAAATTCAAAATTGAGGGAAACTGAAAATGATCCAAATATTCCAACCAAAGAAGGTGAAAGAGTAACTGATGATTCTGTTCCTTGTAACTCTGAAGTTGGTAAGATTCACTTCTCTAACTCTGATGTTCGTGAGTTAACTAAATTTGAGGCATTTTCTGTTAGGAACTATTCCTGAAGAAAGTATTACTATTTGTTATGTAAGGGAAGGTAGCTTATATCACACCTTATCCATGGATGAGTCTGTTGATTGCTGTCTCTCTGAAGATGATTTAAATTGTGCAGAGTTACTGGATGGTTGTTTCCTGACAATGAGTGAAGTACGCAACATAGAAAATGGAACAAAAACAATGTGCTTCTCAAATTTGGAGAAGAGAACGAATGACTAGGATTACATCTTCCATATTTGGATCCATAACTAAACGAAAGGCGCCACTAACTGAACATTTTCTTTTCCAAATTAGGGCTAAATGACAAATGTTAACACCAGCCATGAAAGCTGGGTTGGATAATGAAGAATTCAATATTTTAATTAAAGTTTTATTCGTTACTATCAATTGAAATAAAATGTTCCTTTCTTAAAATCGATATTTCAGATGTGTTTACCAGTTTTCCTAGATATCAAAACGATAAACCAGGGTTCTTCGTCCAATATCAATAACCTTAACGCCCCAAATGTTAAACAATCCTTTGGAACTGATAGGTAACACATGATAAAATTACAATTGATTAGAAACCGTTGAATCAGTGTTTCCAACATTCGAAAACAAACTATATTACCAACCTGACAGCGTAAAACCGATCAGCGATAGCCTGTGGAATATTATCAATTAACATAGTTGGTAGTATACTATACTATGTATCGTAAATTCATCTCATATCGTGAAATGAATCTTAAGTATACTTATATCGTAAATATCTATTACTGCTGTATTCGTGAATAACAATTCACTTATCATTTCTTGTAGGTACACACTACACTTGTCATCGTCACATACTACTGTCAACCTGAGTACTGATGGTGCTTAATTACTGTGATATTAAATTTCTTGTCGGCAAGGTATAGTTCAAATAAAAATCGTGTTAAGCAGAAATCATTTTCGAGCAATTCCGAATCCTCAAAGTTCTTTTACGGACACTTAAGTTTCATAGCTTTCAGAATGTAACTGATGATCAACTATATTCGAAAGACGGTAGCTGGTGACATAATTGATACCTGGCATATATGTCTAACCAGTCAATTATTTTACTTTATTTTGTTTTCAACTAAGTTTCAACGGCAACTAGATGAGATTAAGCATTAGATCTTGTTAGGAGTGATGATTGGAAGAATTATTTCAATAGAATTAGATAACCTGAACATGGTTCAATAATAATATCAGACAATTGGTGATACTTATGATAAGTGTATTTTTGCCAACAATCATACTACATGATAAAAGTGAACAGATTTAATTTTTGGTCAAAAAACAACTACTAATCTAATCTGATATAAACGAATCATTGTTAATAATCCTTATGAAGATCAATGAGGATCATGGACTCCTGATAAAGAGACGATTATCATATCTTTCAGCTATCTGGGATTCACTTCATTGATTTCTTCCATAGACCGTTGGCCCATGACACTAGGGGGGGCGATTATCTACGAGGGGACATGAGAATGGGTTGGATTATCGGGAAAAAATTGGTTTGTTGAATCGGCACCCGGTCGCCCCCATCCCTGATGTCAATGACGTCACCTTTTCTTTGAATACGGCTAAATTTGCTCACCCAAATTGTGTGCAAATGTTATAACATTGAATGATGGGTCAAAATGAAGGGTTTATCCGAAGGGCATTCCTTCGTTAATGATCGGAGGGAACTGTTGGTGAAGGGTAACTTCCGGTCCGTATGCCGCCCTTGGGGACCTACCTAGACGTATGCAAATCTAGACCATTTTTGACATAAGAATTTTTGACATAAGAAAAATCATAAACAGCATGAGACCTGGTTGGTTGGTTGGTTAAAGGCTGACGGGCGAGATACCGGGTTTACCTTGAGGTTTCCTTTAACACTGAGACCAGCTGAGGTCCATTGTATTGTTCTGTCGTCAGTGGTTCCTAGTCAAATAGGCCTGTATTTTTCACCAGGTTCAGTAGTCTATTTACTAGGTGTTTCAGATTCATGACTATTTCTAGGTTGATCTGTCCGAATACACTGTTGCGCTTGTTGAGCAGCGCGTCGCATTCGAAGATGATATGAGAGGCTGTTTCCTCCACGTCATCACAGAGTCCACAGTCCACGGTTTCTCTATTTATTTCCATGGTGTGTAGGTGTTTCCTAAGGCCGCAGTGTCTAGTTAGTAAGCCGGTGATCGTATCTTAGATCTGTTAAGGTTGAGTGTGTCAGCCATCAGTGTTTGGCTCAAGTGCCTCACCATTGCTGTGCTGTGTCGATGCCCTTCGATTTGGTCTTAATACGTTTGGTGTTTTGATTTCTTCCACTCATTGATTAGGATTCCGCATCGGGTTTTGCCAATTCCAAACGCTGGTTCTGGACCTGTGAATGGTGATTCAGATTCTTTCTTTGCAAGTTGGTCTGCTTTTTCATTGCCTTCAATTCCCCTATGTCCGGGCACCCACACAAGTGTATCCTTGTTGCGTTTCGACAGTTAATTGAGGCTCTGAAACATTCCCAGACTTGTTTAGACTTTATCTGTATTGAGTTCAGAGCTTTTATAGCGCTCTGGCTGTCAGATAGAATGTGTTTTTTTTCATAACCACGGTCGAGATTCATCTGTATGCATGTCCTTATGGCATGTGCCTCTGCTTGGAATACTGTGGTGTTGTTGCCAAGTGGGACTATTACGTTCCTTTTTGTCCTAACCCCGTATATTCCTGCACCTGTTCCGCATGAGACCTACTGGAATGACGGGAAAAATAAGGGTGGAACGTGGTGAACTTTTAGGGGTTGAAAGCAATATTTTACGGTTTTTCGAGAATTGCAACGAAGGATGACCTCCTATCTAAAAAAGGGAATGGGCAAAGTTGTTGTTAATAAAAAGGTTCAGGTCTGTATAAACATTCTTCCACATAGCCTCAAATTTCTCGGAAAATCGGAGAAACAAATTTTTTCTCTTATTAAATTTTTTCTCGCTTAAATTTTTTTTCACGAAATTTGGTGGTAATATAACTAACTCATTATGTTTCAAGAAAGCTGTTATTTTTTTGTAGCGGAATACAGATTTTTCCTTTTTTTTCGACAAATTCCGAAAAACCGACATCATTTTCAACTGAAAAGTTTTAACGATAAAGTTCGACTTTTCAAGCTCGCCAGCCTCCAGTTTTTTTGTTGAAGCGTCTACTTTTAGATTATGTGATAGGGGAGTAATACTACTGTGGATTTTTTTCCAGAAAACGCGAAAAAATTAAAAAACAGATTTTCAAAAATAATTTTTTTTTTATTTTTGTTCCAAACTCATATTCATTAAATAAAACTACTGAAATTAACAGGTGAAACCTTCCGAGAATAAATTTTTTATATAACTTCAATAGGTACAAAAAATAAACAAGGACATAAATAAGGATTTGATTATGATAGAAGGGCGAAAGGAGGTGAAATTTTGGGAGTCAAAATGTGTTGTGAATTATAATTGAATTTGCTATTATGTACTTATCTTTATTTTAAAATGAATCTGAATGGATTCGAACTTGAATTGAACGTTTATTTCTTGATGACAAACATACATGTTATTTGGTTGCCATGGCTACGTATGTCCAAAGCTACCTGAGAAATTCCTTACATCTGATACAGGGCACTTAATATTTGTGGCTTGTACATGCCCCCCCCCCCCACCGCCTTGGAATAGCAGAATTGTCGTTAGTACCAACGTGATACCAATGTTGAGGATTAGTTTTGGACTGAATTTCAGTCACTCTATTACCTACGAATGTCTTGAGAACATTTGAAGGGCTATTTATCCATCCTAACACTATGGTGTAATCTGACCAATGAAAAATTGTATTAAATTGAATTCTAGATGCCTTCATTTTTTTTAATGTGAGTCGTGCAGCAATAACAGCACCACAAAGATCAAGTCTAGGTACTATTGTGGCTTTCAAAGGTGCGACCTTTGATTTGGCACATAAAAGATGTATACTGTTTCGATGCAACAAAAATATGCACAAGCACCATACTTGAATAAGATTGTTGCACCTAACGTGTCTAGGAATTTCAATATTATTAATAGTGCTGCATTCGATTTGAAATTTCATCCATTTAGTGTGAATATCAACAGGAACTGATTCATCAAAGCTTTTGAAGAAGTATTTCTGCAACAACAATACAAGGACTCAGTAGACCAAATGGGTCATATATTTGAGCTATATTTGATAAGATGATTCGTTTGGTAATATGACCTGTAGGTTTAAGGATGTTTATGAATATTGTACATCAAAAGATCTGAATGAGATGACCAAAGTAATCCTAGCATTTTCGTATTCTCATGTGAACCTATGTGAAGGATATTCAAATCAGTTGCTGAATCTTGGACAATGGCAAGAGCTTGCTGGGCATTTGAAATCCACTTTCTCAGATCAAAACAACCTTATTTCAAAATGATAAATAATTCTTTACAAGTGGTTGTCAGCTCTTCTAAAGAATCTGACCCTGTCAAGAGGTCATCGACATAAAAGTCGTTTTGAATGACACTTGATGCCTTGGGATACGATTCTTTGTTCTCGATAAAAAGCTGGAACAGAGATCGAATTGAAAGAAAGGCAGCTGATGAAGTTCCGTACGTTATCGCATTCAACTGAAATGAAGAAATGGGCTACGTAGGATTTTTACGCCAAAGTATTTGTTGTAGACTTCTTTGTGTTGGATTGACAAGGACTTGACGGTACATTTTGCAAATGTCTGCCGAGACAACATAATTGTACTGTCTGAAACGAATGAGTATGCTGAATAGGTCATTTTGAATAGTGGGACCAACCATCTGATGAAGAAGGAAAAGAACCGTCGAACACTACTCGTAGTTTTGTGCTCAATGATTCCTCTTTGAGAACTCCATGATGTGGGAGAAAAAACTTAATTGAACTCGAGTTATCGTTAATTTTTGACATGTGCCCTAATGCTTGATACTCTTCCATGAAAGAAACGTATAATTTTATCAAATTCTGATTACGCTGAAGTTTGCGTTCAAGATTTAAAAATCTTTTGAGAGCTTGAGCTTTTGAATCACCCAACCTTTCAGTTGGCTCCTTGAGTGGAATAGAAACAACAAAACGACCATCTACATCACGTATATGTGTGGAAATGAAATTCAGCTCGCAAGCCTTTTCCTCTTTTGAATAAACCTTTACTTCAGAGCATTCCTCAATTTCCCAAAGCGAGAAAGTTGCTCTTGGATGTCAACATTCTTCAAAAAGTTACAATGAAGCGTACTATTCTTCAAAAACGCACTGTCATGAAGTGGACCTGATACGATCCAACCAAACTTGGTTTTATGCAAAATCGGAAGAGATGGGCCTAATTTGATTTGGCCAATAGACAGAGATTCCCAAAACAAATCTGCACCGATAAGTAAATTAATGGCATTAGGAATATGGAAATTTGAGTCTGCCAATCAAATGTTTGGAGGGCAAATTATCACCTATTTCAGGAACGACCAAACAGTTAATCAAAGCTGAAAATGCATTATGATTTGAATGAATTTCTACTTGTCATTTAAATTTGATTACAGATTCAACTTTAGTCACTCCCAAAATTGTGAGGTTGACATTTTCAGTGTTGAGCTTGAGTAGCTTGCAAAATCTTGAGCTCATATAATTGGATTGACTTCCAGAATCAAGAAGTGCCCTGCAGTAATGAAAAATACCGTCTGAATCGGCTATCTGAACTATTGCCGTTGACAGCAAGACATTTTTCTGACACAGGTTGACACTTGCCATTGACTGATGTACGGTTGTAGTAACACGACTACTGTTTGCCTCTGAGCTCTCTGAAATGGGCTCAGATGGTATATGTAATAATGAATCATGCTTTGCAGAGAATTTTCTGCAGTTATATTTGCAGCTATCTAGCTGGTGCCCAGGATTTAAACAATTGATGCAAAGTTTAAATTTTTTTACTAACTCTATTCGGGCACTGACCTCCATTTTTAAGAACTTTAGACAATGAAAAATCTTGTGCGCTGAATGACAAACTGGGCATGAACGAGCAAATGTATGAAATGTTTTCTGATTATTTTTATATTTTGAATTGTTTTGCAATGAACTTGAAATATTCTTGAATGAATAAAAATATGAATGTTATTCATGAATCTTTTTCAGCATTTTTGATTTTTCTCTCAAGAATGACAAAAGTTCTTCGAGAGTTGGAGGGTTTTTCACATATGACTTAGATTTCCACTCTCTAGTAGTAACTGGGTCAAGTTTACTAGTAACTAAGAAAATAATAAGGGTGTCCCATTCATCTGTCGGTTCACCTAATGTTTTCAAAAAACGTAAATGCAATTTTAGATGATCGACCAACTGTTTTAAGGCACTTGAAGACTCCTTTTTGATAACGTCAATGCTGAAAAGTGCTTTGTTATGATCGTGTAAAAATGCTCGCCTATCTGTATAATTTTCGCAAAGTGTATCCCATGTTATTTTAAAATTCTCATTAGTTAATTTCAAATTAGCAATAGTTTCAGGGGCTTCACCCTGTAATGCGGCCCTAAAATAATGGAAACGTTGAATATCATTTATTTTTGAATTTCTTATTATCATACCGTCAAAAGCATCATGAAACTATAACCAATCTCGTGAATCCCCTGTAAAGGTTGGTAAATTGATCAAAAGAAGTTTGACCCCTGCGGCATCAAGGTCATTTGTATTATTTGTAGCTACAAATCGGTTACTATCCTGAATTATGCTCTTTGGAATATTTTTTGCCAAACTCGGGCTGTTTGACACTATCACACTGATCGATTGTCATCGTCACTATGGCAACTACTGACATGATCATTATTTGGTACATTTTCATTGTTGAAATTCTTTGACATGAACAGATGCGCAGATGAAAGCAGTGAATGGTATAAGTTTTCGAATTCTTCACGATTATTGAATTCGTTCACCAGTTCCGTTTCTTCAATTAAACACTCTATTTCTGATTGAATATCATGGAAAATGTCTAACACACCCTCAACACGACGTAGTCTGCTTCTGAATTCGAGTCTTTTGAGCTCTCCTCCCATGCTTTTCAGAATATGAAAAATGTTTCAAAAGCACTCGACAAATCAAAGCAATACTGAATATTAGGATAGAAAAGGAGTAAGGATTGAAAAGGAACGCTCACTAACCTTTTTAACTTCTTCCTGGACTGTGTACCGATTATAAATATTAAAAGAATGAATTCCCTTATTGTATACGGCTGACTGCTTGGCCGAATGAATGAATCGGTTGAATTGAAAATTGGATGAACTGAACTGACAACCGTTTATCATACTTGCGATGCAGATGATACGAGCATCCTGAACAGAAGGACCATGTTAGCATCCGGCTCGAAGGACCATGTTGTGAATTATAATTGAATTTGCTATTACGTACTTCTCTTTATTTTAAAAGTGAATCTGAATGGATTTGAACTTGAATTTAACGTTTATTTCTCGATAACAAACATACATGTTATTTGGTTGCCATGGCGACGTATGTTCAAAGCTACCTGGGAAATTCCTCACATCTAATACAGGGAGGGCACTTAATATTTGTGGCTTATACAAAATGGTTTCTCACAATTTGCAGCGTAAATTAACCAACTACAAGAAGAGTTAAAGGAAAAAGTTGACGGAAATTAAAAGATCTACAACTTTTGTTTTCAAGATTTTTCGACATACCTCAAATTTTTCTGAAAAATTGGAAAACGGTTTTAGATTGGTTTTAATTTTTTTTTGCATGAAAATTTATGTTTGTTGCAAAATCTAGGAGAAAATGCATCTCCATGTTCTGAATTAGATGTATTTTTCTTGCATCGAAAAATATAATTTTTCTCGACCCTCATTGAAGTAAAAATTAAAATAAAATTGAAACGATTTTTTCGATTTTTCTGGAAAATTTGAGGTTATGTAGAAAAATGTTGGAAACAGAAGTTGTAGATGTTTTCATATCCAACAACTTTTTTCCTCAATTATTTTTGTAGGAGGTTACTATTAGCTTCAAATCGTGAGAAACCGATTTTACCACCAAAATTTTACATCCTTTGGCCTTCTATCATAATCAAATCCTTATTAATGTTTATTTTTCGTACCTATCAAGGTAACATGAAAGTTATATTTTCGAAAGGTTTCAACTATAAATTTCAATAATTTCAATAAATAAATATGAGTTTAGAATAAAAACATAAAACATTCATTTTTGAAAACCTGTTTTTTAATTTTTTCGCGTTTTCTGGAAAAAAAATCACAGTAGTGCTACTCTTTCATTACATAATCTAAAAGTATACGCTTCAATGAAAAAACTGTTTGCTGGCGAGCTTGAAAAGACGAACTTCATCGGTGAAACTTCAGTTCAGTTGAAAATGACGCACTTTTTTCGGAATTTGTCGACAAAAAAAAAAGGAAAAATCTGTAATCCGCTGCAGAAAAATCACAGCTTACTCGGAACATAATAGGCTATATTTCCACCAAACTTCGTGAAAATAATTAATTTTTGAGTTAGAAAAAAATAAAAACTGAAAAATTGGGTTTTCTCGATTTTTCCAGTAACTTTTTTCGATAGGAGGTCAACTTTCGTTGTCAAACGCAAAAACCGTGAAATATCTCTTTCAACCCCTGAAAGTTTACCCCGTACCAACATTTTTTTGACTCCAATTAATTTTTCCCGTCATTCTAACAATATTCTGTTCCTCTTCTAGAAGGTCTCAGGCTGTTAATATTTTTTCCCACCTTTATATTTTTTGTCGTCCATCAGCACTGGTCTAATTGGCTAGAGCCCGGTTAATTTGGCTAGACCAGACTATTCCAATATATTTCTACAGCTGCTTCTACAATAACATTTTCAACACTGCTTTCAACCGGAAGTTGATTGAACAGGGAGTGGAGCGACCGGGTACCGATCCAGCAAACCACTTTTTTCTTGATAATCCAACTTAACATTCATATCCCTTGAAGGGCATACCTTCGTAGATAATCGACACTACTAGTGACATGGGCCAACGGTCTAATAGAAAAATTGGTAACTCAGGAGGTTGCGTCACATGAGAAATGCTTTGTATGAAGATGGTACAGGAGTGTTTCGGAATGACCAATAGCGTTTTTGAGTTTCAATGTTATTTCTCAATTTCACAGCATTAATCATTGGTCAATTGTAATCAGGGTCTCATGAACGAATGTTTAAAAATGTGAATTACATATTATACAGTGTGACAATTTAAAAACTTACAATGGGCTATATCTCACGAACGAAAGATGACATCAAAAAATGCTCAAAAATTTTTCTAGGATAGGAAGGGTGGACCAAAATGACATAAAAAAAACTCGCCCCCATCAACCACCTAGGCCCCACCTACCCCAACTAAAGAAGTTTAAATGGCAGACCCCTACTTGTGATACATCATTGAAAACCCTATAAAAAATGCCTTCCAATGGTATACATAATAATTGTACAGGGTGAATCAATAATTACCAAATTATTATCCAACAATTTTAAAAACAAACGTAGGAACCCTACTTGTGATACAATGTTAAAAATCTTTAAAGGCCAATAAAACCTCATTTTCAATTATAAGTGTCCGAGGGGACTTTTTGTTGTTGAATAAAAACTTTAATTTGCCGTCTCTGCAAAAACAAGTTGTAAACATCTGTTTTCTGGTTTCTGTCGCAGTCAATAATTTTTTGTTTATTTGAGACATTTAAATGTCATTAGTGTCATCATTGTGTACGATCAGTACTGTCATTCGCTGTAGTTGTCGCGATGGTTTACAATATACCTGAACGTGTGGAGATAATTTTCATATTTGGCTCCCAGAACCAGTGTTATTTACGAACAGCTCAAATATTTAATGAGAGGCATCCGGACAAACATGTGAGTCATGTGTACATCCGCGATTTAGTTGAAAAATTTAGAGAAACGGGATCAGTTCAAAATAAAAAAAGGGATGCCCCAAGATTACTGAATGAAGCAAGCCAAGTTGAGGTCCTTGGGCAATTAGCAATAGAACCTACTGCATCAACACGTCAGGTATCTACAATGACAGGAATATCACGTGAGTCGGTCAGGAAGGTGTTGAAATTACATAAGTTTCACCCGTACAAAACACAAATTCTTCAAGAACTAGGCGATGATGACCCAGACCGACGAATTGAGTTTTGTGAACTAATGACTGAAAGAATTCGCGTTGAACCTAGACTATTGAAAAATATTTGTTTCAGTGATGAATGTACTTTTATGCTGAATGGCAATGTGAATAAACAAAACTGTCGGTACTGTTGTGATACAAACCCGCATCGATTTAGAGAAGGTCACACTCAATATACTGAAAAACTTAATGTCTGGGCAGGGATATTAGGGGATTCTTTAATTGGCTCCTTGTTTATACCAGGCAATTTAAGTGGCGACATTTATCTGGAAATGGTGGAAAACACCATCCAACCTTTTATTGTGCATGAATTAGAGAATCAAAGGGATGACCAAGGCAATCTAGCTCTAGAAGAAGATTTGCTGCACTACCAACAAGATGGAGCACCTCCTCACTATGCCGCTGCAGTTAGGCACTGGTTGGATACTAATTATCCGAACAAATGGATTGGAAGGAGAGGTTCTATTGAGTGGCCACCGAGGTCACCAGACTTAACGCCACCTGATTTTTTTTATGGGGTTACCTCAAGTTAGTTGTGTATTAAACTCAACCTGCGTCACTTGGGGACTTGCGGGAAAAAATTACTCAAGCATGTCGCGCTATTACTAGAACAACATTTGTCAAAGTTCGTGCAGAATTTGAAAATAGGCTGTACTATTGTTTACAAAACAACGGAACCCACTTTGAACATTTACTTCATTGACATTTTTAACAAATTTGTAGTTCAACAAAAACTTCATTAAATTTTCCTTTTAAGGCAAGGTTTTGTAATTATTTATTCACCCTGTACCATTATTATTCATACCGTTGGATAGCATTTTTCGTAGGCTTTTCAATGATGTATCACAAGTAGGGGTCTGCCATTTAAACTTTTTCAGTTGGGGTAGGTGAGTCCTAGGGGGTTGATGGGGGCGAGTTCTTTTTTATGTCATTTTAGTTCCCCCTTCCTATCCTAGAAACGCTTTTTGAGCATTTTTTGATATCATCTTTCGTTCGTGAGATATAGCCCATTGTAAGTTTTTAAATTGTCACACTGTATAATTGATAGTTTTAGTTTTCCAGTATCTTATCTTTTCGGGTCGAACTTATGAACACTTGGGGGGTTACCACGAACAATCGACACGACTTCCTCCTCATTACGTTTCACCACTTCTCGCCTACGATGTCGTACGCGATTGTAGGCAAGAAGTGGTGAGACGAAAGGAGAAGGAAGTCGTATTGATTGCTCGTGGTTCCACTGCTGCACTCACGAATTCAAACATTGATTGTATTGACAAATGTTTACATGTTTTATTGTTAACATGAATATATTCTATCCCATTCTATTAAAAAACAATTCACTAAAAGAATACCTACCATAATCGTAAAATGAATCAAACAACCCATTTGCTTCATATTCCTTGCAATGATTGATGAATGAATGAATGTCTCATAGTTTAGTCTACAAGAACTATTTTGATGAATTTCTCTTCAAGGGCACCGAAAATTATAATCCAGGGATCATTCGACTCGGAATGACCTCTAGAAACTTTTTGAAAAATTTAAAGGTGCACCGGCAAAAATTGAAAAAGTTATAAACTATCAAAGATATCCAAAATTTTATGAAGTTCCTGAAAGAGGAGGAAATTTCCTAAAAAAAAAGTTTCACTTCCTGGAACTCTAGCACCAATGTTTAGAATTTTAATTCATATGCGAAAATAGCGCTAAAAGCGGGCGATGTGAGTCCAGCGTGCGCTGACTAAATAATAAAAATAATTTTAACCCATTGAATATCAATATTAAGAAATAAAAAAAATCACTCGCCTTTTAGACACTTGAATAAACGAAAAACCTCAAATTTGATTCACTTTTTGGAACTATTCTTGAAAGGCTTTAAAAAAGATCCCTATTCGAAAAATTTCAAGATGTTGATTTTCCACTTTGTTATTAACAATATAAGAGACTAAAAAATGAAAAATGCAAATAAAGCTATGAATTTTTTTTTACAATATTCCAATTTGTTCGAAATTCAATTATTCAAATTACATAAAAATGAATTTATTCAAATGTCTTACTCTGATTGTTTAAAGAATTGGTATTAACAAATCCATTGTTTATAAGATATTTGAATTTTTATTTTTGAAATTTTAATAAGCAATAAATATAATAGAGAAAAATCATTTCTCAAAAAAAATGTTATTGCTTAAAAATGCATTCGTTGATTAACTATTTTTTTGGCTAGTAAGTATTAATATTAAGAAAGCATTATTTTTTCAATTATAATTTCTATAGCTCTTTGATACTAAAAAATATTTATATATACAGTGTGTCCCACTTTGAGCAGCCACACCCTCATATTTCGTTGAGCATGAAATAATTCGAAATTTTCTTTGACTCAAGTTGTAGTACTCGGAAATACCTACCTTTATGTTTACGTAACCTTTGTATATCCATTTGCCACGGCTAACTACGACCAAATGAAAAGAGAAAAATTGGGGAAAACATACTAGGCATTTTTTTATCGCAAAAATTACACCAGATTCTGTTTCAGAACACCTTAAAACTCCCAAATTTCAATGCTTGAATCATTTGAATATACAGGGTATCATTCATTCTGATCAGAGTTAGCCTTGGAAAAGTGATATTTGGCTATTTTTCAAAGTATTAATTAAATATTTTTGGGAATTCTGTGACAAGAGAGGACATTTTGGAAATTTTCCAAGCGTTATTTATGGATTAGAGTTGATAATGCTACCAGCTACAGATGGTACCCTGTATATTCAAATGATTCAAGCATTGAGATTTGGGGGTTTAAAGGTGTTTTGAAACAGAATCTGGTGTTATTTTTGCGATAAAAAAATACCTAGTATGTTTTTCCCAATTTTTCACTTTTCATTTGGTCGTAGTTAACCGTGGAAAATGGATATACAAAGGTTCCGTAAATATAAAGGTAGGTATTTCCGAGTGCTACAACTTGAGTCAAAGAAAATTTCGAATTATTTCATGCTCAACGAAATATGAGGGTGTGGCTGATCAAAGTGGGACACACTGTATATTTCCTTTGTTTATTTAATAAACAATTTGTGACAAACAAATGAATTTTGACGATACAATATTTCTTTAAATACTGCAAAAAATAACAAAAACCACCATTTGTCATTTGTTTTGTAAAAATAAATTTGTTCTATTTTCTATATAATTTTGAATATTTTTCTATTTTTACATTTGGCGTCTCCTCGTATCTCTCACTCATTGTTATTAAAATAACTCATAAACAAATGGGGATACGGCAAAGAAACTTCAGGTCTCTTTAGGATAGGAGCACAGCTTTCCATCAAAGCTGTACTCATATCATTTATTAATTTGTTCAGCAAATGTTTATATAAACCCCCCAAATCTGATTTTTACAGCTTTCATACTTGAAAAACTCATTAACTATTTGAAATAGGACAAAGACACTTCAGATCTTTTTTGTTTTCCTCTTAATAATGAACAAAGTAGCTTTTAGGTAAAAGCTCTAACCCTATTATTTATCAACATTTTTAGCAATTATTCATAAAAATATTTCTAAAATCTGTTTTTTACGTCTTTCATGCTTTCATATTAATACTTGGTAGCAAAAAAATACTTAATCAACAAATAATTTTTTTTTAAAATATGATTTTGTTCCTTAAGATCATAATATTTTTTGCTGATTAAAATTCCAAAAACAAAAATTCAAATATCTTATAAACAATGCATTTGTTTATAACAATTATATAAACTATCAGAGTAAGAAATTAAAAAAATGAATTTTTATGTAACTTTGAATAATCAAAAGACGAACAAATAGGAATATTAAAAAAAAATGCATAGCTTTAATGATATTTTCAATTTTTGAGTCTCTTAGATTGTTGATAACAAAGTGGAAAATCAACATTTTTCAATATTTCGAATGAGGATCTTTTTTGAAGCCTTTCAAGAGTAGCTCCAAGAAGCGGAACAAATTTGAGGTTTTTATTTTAACAATTATCAGGGTTTGTATGTAAATATGAAACTTTAAAAACAACAATAATTTTTTTCCATGGATTTTCGTTTATTCAAGTGAGTTATTCAAAAGTAAGTGATTTTTTTATTTCTTAAAATTGATATCAAATGAGATGAAATTATTTTTATTATTCAATGGTCCATATCAGTCAGCGCACGCGGGACTCGCATTCCCCGATTTTAGCGCTATTTTCGCCTGTTGATTAAAATTCTAAATATTGGTGGTAGAGTTCCGTGAGGTGAAAAATGTTTTAGGAAATTTCCTCCTCTTTTAGGATCTTTTTTCAAATTTTAGATATTTGCAAAAAAAAACCTTCCCCTTTTTTTCAATAAATTGTTTATAAATTTTTCCCGGCGCACCTTCAAATTCTTCAGAAAGTTTCTAGAGGTCATTCCGAATCGAATAAGCCCTGGATCATAATTTTCGTTGCACCAAAATTCACCAAAATAGTTCTCGTAGACTAGACTATCACAATAGGTACCGTTTTTTGTGTTGCTGGAGAATTTGTGAAAATAATATTTGTCTCTTTTACAGCGTCGATACAAGCGACGGTTTCCATCACGACCAAACAGGCGAAGAGAAAGACGTAGGAACAAAAGACGAATCTCCGTCAGTATATGGCCACTATTCTTACATTAAGGATGGAGTCAACTATTACGTTGAGTACCTGGCGAATAAAGATGGTTTTCAACCTGCTGGAGAACATTTGCCGAAGTCCGCTGGAGTTTCCAAAGTCGGAAATCTTGGGATCCCTTCTGCAGCAATCGCTTCCTTGGCTGGAGGTGGATTGGGATAGTATCTTGGAAATGTACAGACCAATCAACTCATCTTGAAATCATTCATTGTGAAGTTTTTCAAATTATTTGCTTAATTTATAATTAATTCTTGTCATTTAGTCATAAGAAATGTCCTATTCCATCTTTAGAAGAACTTTATATTATTTTATCAATATTATGAGGTAACAACTACAGTACATGTGGAATATTCGTTCAATAAATTTCACAATGGTTGAATGCTGATCATTTTAAATTTAGTCAATACATGTTTTTCGCAAAACGAAAAAGCTGCAATATGCTGGAATTGATTATGATCAATTTAAAAAACCTTGATTGCCAGACAATCTATACTGACTTATAGGCTGGGGCCAAAACGAATTCTAAACGCTTAAAATAAATAGTTTCAGGAAAAGACCAGGTGGATAATGTTGTTGAGGTTCCAACTTTGAAGAAAACCAAAAATTAAACACGAAAACACACAAGATGATGGAATGGGGATGCAGTTTAAAGGTTGAAAACGGTTTTTTGAGATTTGCGGCGAATCGAAAAATCTTAGCGAAAAATGTTCATCAGAAATTTTGTAGACAATAATGTAGTCGAAATCGAAAACTTTTTCATCGAACACTTCTTGACAACCTCAAATTATTCGTTAAAATGGGGAAAAAACCGATGTTTCGGTATTTAATTTTTACTCACTAATAAATTATTCAATTTACATGGAAAGTAGAAACATGTATTTATTGGTGAAGAATGATTTTTCAACAATTCACCACCAGTTTCCGTGTTATGTATATTTTTTGAAAAAAATACCCTCATCTTCCACGAACAATTCTTCTGGAGTTTTTTTGTATTTCGAAGGTCTATCACCCAGAGCACATAATATCGGCTGAATCTTGGTTTGATATTGGGCCAAATGAAAAAGTAATTTTTTTCATTTATGGGTGAATATTCGAAATGCAATATGATATTAAAAATATTGGTGGAATATTGGTTGAACCTGTTCTGAATGTAGATTGTCATATGTAATATTGGGTTAGTATTGATTGAATAATTTTTACCAATATCGGTAAAACAATATTGCCTACATACCGTTTTCAACATCTAGAATAAATACAATCCCAATATTCCAGTCATATCGATTTTAGGGATAAAAACCTATATTGTATTTCCAAGTTTGATAGCACATTGGTTGAATATCATTTCAACTATATTCAACAAATTATAATAACTCATATTGGGTCAATATTAGTTCAATGATATTTACCAACATCGAAGAAATAATATTGTTGTTATTCATATTGTTTTCAACATCTAGAATAAATGTTGCAATCCCAATATTCCTCCCATATCGTTTCTGGAGATAACAATTTTATTGTATATCCAAGTGTGATTCTACGGGGCCAGATAGCCGAGTGGTTAAAGCGACATGGTTCAATCACTTTGGATGCCAGTCGGTGATGGTTCAAACCAAGGCGACTGCAGAATTCTTTCTGATGGCCCGAGAAAGTGCTAGGAATCGCACGTAAAATAGTAAGACCTCGTTAATCCTTGGCTCGCACAAGTTTCGACTTTCGAGGGCTGCCTTTCGTAAGGGAACGACAGCTGGTTAACGGAAAAAACAATTTTAACAATTTTTAACATTGGTTGAATATTTCTTCGCCAATATTCAACAAATCTTATTGACTTATATTGGGTCATTATAGGTTCAATAATACAGGGTGTTAATTAAGTACGTTGACAAACTTCGGGAGGTGATTCTTTGAAGGTTTTCAGGACGAAAAGTTCATATAAACATATGTCCCAAACGGCTTGTTTTCGAGATACAGGGCGATAAATATACATTTTCTTCAAGATTTTTTAGAGTTAACTTCGACATTTTCGACAATAATCAGTTCAAATTAGGCAAGTACAATACATTCAATAGGGCGCACGATACAAAATAATGCATTTCTTAAATAATTCACAGGGTCCTCCTTTTTTCAGAGTCAACCTTTGTTCAACCCTTCAGAATTTTTTTTTCCGCCGCCACTGACATATTATGAGAAAGGAATAATCAATGTTGTTTCATTTAACATCTTTTTGATATCTTGCATTTTTTCATTTACTTGTACGGTTCAGGGGCTATAATGAAAATATTAATTTAAACATTTTCCAGTGTGGCATAACATTAGAAAATTTGAAAATTAAACATTTTCAATTATTGTAAATTGATGGAAATATTTTTTCAGAATTAGAAAAATCTACGATGAATAAAAATTATACAATAAAAAATATAAAGACAAGCTTTTATACAAATGCACTGAAAATGAAAAAATAATTTGTTTCATTTTTTGTAGGTTATTCTGTGAGTTTCAAAATCTTTCTGTACAAGATTACCTAGATCAAACAATGAAATGAATTATTTTTTCCTTTTCAGTGTATTGTATAAAAACTTTAAAATGTTTTCTTTTTATAATTTTCATTTTTAACATTTTAGTTTATTTTTTATGTGAAACTGAAAATCTCCAACCCAAAAACCATCACATACCAAATTTGAACAGAATCGGATCATAATAACAAAACTCGTCCGCCATATTGGAGCCGCCATTTTGTTTTTTAACAAACATTTTTTTAATGCATTGTCACCGGAATTACGGAAACCTGCCAAATTTCAAATTAATCGGAGTATTAGAAGTGGGTCAAATTCAACTTTTATTAAATTGTTTGTTAGTTAGTTACAAGTGAAGCTAAATAAAAGCTTGTTATTGTAAAGATGTGATTTCTTTTTGTGATATCTAACAGAAAACTACTATCTCCCCGTCACTGCGGTACGCTGGATATTAAACTAGATCTGACAGATATTGGGAAAACCTTAACTTTCAACCTGAAGATTCTGATGGTAAAAATGTGCATTTTCATTGAGATATTTGATTAAAAATGTTTTTACCCATCAGTCTTGATAGAGAACTCATACAAATTTTTTGTTATTTTAAAAAAAGATATTTTTTAGTTTTCAATTGAACGTTTCCTTTTCAACATAAAAAATTTCCGAAAGGTAATCCTGTAATGGAAGATAGTTAATAGGGTTTATCTAGTAGTCGCAGATCATTACACATTTGATTTTCATTTATGAATCTCTGGTCTCCGAAAAACTAAATCAAACGAATTTTTGTTTCCGTACGGAGTACATTATTTTATCAGAAATTTCGGTTTGTTTTTTCTTCTGCAGTAACGCAGAAATTTTGTAATCAATTTGAATTCATAAAAATAGCAAAGTGGGCTTTGATATTAATTCATTTATTTAAATATCAACAACTTGACAGTTATCGAAAGTTGAGAAACTGTCTCATTGTTAATTCTTCATTAGTGCAAGCTATAAAGCAGATTCATTCAATATTCCTTTGGATAAAATGGTTGAATATACAAATTCAGAAATGGCAGACATGCACATAATGTATGGAATGGCTGATGGTAACGCTCGTGCCGCCAGACGAATGTATCTAGAAAGATTTCCACAACGTCATATTCCCAGCACACAAATGTTCATCAATATTCACTCCCGTCTTCGTGAAACGGGTATTTTCAAGAGGTCTGCTGTTCTCATAGGAAGACCCAGGAGAGTTAGAACAGTTCAGATAGAAGAAGCTGTACTTAACGAAATTGAGCAGCATCCAGACACCAGAACAAGACAAATTGCGGCACAGTTTAACGTAACCCATGTATTGGTATGGCAAATTTTAAAAGAGCAACAACTTTATCCCTATCACATACAGCGTGTTCAAGCTCTTCTGCCAAGGGATTTTCCAAAGAGATTAACTTTTTGCACTTGGATTCGAAATAAATTGTTGGAAAATCCATGGTTTTCATCTCAAGTGTTATTCACCGATGAGGCATGCTTTTCCCATAAAGCCATTATTAATTTTCACAACAATCATATGTGGGCTGATGAAAACCCACACGTCGTGATTGAAAACCACTTTCAAGAGACGTTTTCTGTGAATGTTTGGGTTGGAATTGTAGGGAATTTCCTTATCGGGCCACATTTTCTGCCTCATAGACTCAATGGTGACCATTATCGACATTTTCTTGAATTCATCTTACCTGGACTCCTAGAAGAGATCCCACTGAGGGAAAGAATTGGAATTTGGTTTATGCATGATGGTGCTCCAGTACACTTCAGATTGGTTGCACGCCAATATTTAGAAGAGAATTATTCTGATCGCTGGATTGGGCGTGGTGGGCCACAACTTTGGCCACCAAGGTCACCCGATATGAATCCACTTGAGTTTTTCCTCTGGGGGCACCTTAAATCATTAGTGTACCGAACTCCAGTTCAAAGTGAAGAAGACCTGAGGAATCGCATACAGGAGTCATGCGGAATTATAAGAAACACTCCTGGTATTTTTGAGCGTGTCCGCCAGTCTATGGTTAGGCGCATAAACGCATGCATTGAAGTTGGCGGTGGCCATTTCCAGCAGCTGCTCTGACATCAATTTC
This sequence comes from Chrysolina oricalcia, assembly GCA_944452925.2. Lineage (NCBI taxonomy): Eukaryota > Metazoa > Arthropoda > Insecta > Coleoptera > Chrysomelidae > Chrysolina > Chrysolina oricalcia. The sequence continues at coordinate 46,474,590 of OX101815.2, read as the reverse complement.
AATAATGGTCCTTTTCTGAACTTAATTTTATTCCTAGGGAATTTATGTTACTTTGCTCTAGTATTTGATAATAAAGTTATTCACTATTGAAACTGTCCAAAATTATTTTGCCATAATTAACTTTGTGCAATACATATTCAACCTGAGTTATGGTAAAAAATGTATGGGAGCTCCATAACATTACATTTTCTCTACACGAGCAGAAAATAGCTATTTGTGTAATGAGAACAAAATGACGTATTGCGTCACGCGCTAATCTTTGGAGAGTGGCAATGACACTTCGAGAAATTAATTATTTTATATCATGCGCACTATTGAATGGATTGTACTTGTCCAATTTGAACTAATTTGGATCGATTATTGTCGAAAATTTCGAAGTAAACTCCAAAAACTCCTAAAAAATGTATTTTGATCACCCTGTACTTCGAAAACCAAGCCGCTTGGGACATGTTTATATGGACATTTCATCTTGAAACCTTCCAAAGAATCACCCTTCAAGTTTGTTAGACTATTTGCTTCTTAAATTTCTTTATGTTATGCGTTACTGGAAAATGTTTGCGTTAATATTTTCATTGTAACTCCTGAACCGTACAAGTAAATGAAAAACATCAAGAAAGCAAAAAGATGTTAAATGAAACAACATTCATTATTCTTTTCTCATAATATGCCAGTGGCGGCGGAAAAAAAATTCTGAAGGGTTGAACAAAGCTTGACTATGAAAAAAGGAGGACCCTGTGAATTATTTGAGAAATGCATTATTTTGTATCGTGCGTACTATTGAATGGATTGTACTTGCCTAATTTGAACTGATTATTGTAGAAAATGTCGAAGTTAACTCTAAAAAATCTTGAAAATAATGTATTTTTATCACCCTGTATCTCGAAAACCAAGCCGTTTGGGACATATGTTTATATGAACATTTCGTCCTGAAAACCTTCAAAGAATCACCTCCCAAAGTTTGTCAACGTACTTAATTAACACCCTGTATATACCGATATCGATAATAATAACATCGAGAATAAGATGCATATTAAATACTGGACGAATATTCAATGAACCATATTGAAATTATATTGTGATCAAACCTGGATAAAAATCCGATAGGTGGCTCTACATGTAGAACGTCTTCTAACACCTACGAAGATATAATACTTCAAGGCTGCTTACTAATTGGACATGGCGACCGGAAGGCAGACTCTGGTGTCACCTTCATCACCTAAAATACAATTAATGATTCACCAAGGGATATTCACTTCCACCACTATATCCAAATGATATTGTACCTAAATCGATTGATGTTTTGAGGCCATTATTGCTTCAAGAATATTTCACCAATTTTATTTCTGAAATGTTATTTGACCAATATCGCAAAATGTTCACATTTTACTTCTCGACAATATAAAGTTTGAATATTTTGCCAATTCTTCCAGAATATTGTACAAAATCGCTAAATATTTTGATGCCAATAGTGCTTTTAGAATATTTTGCCAATATTATTCAAGTAATATTTGACCAATATCGGCCAAAATTCAAATTTTTTTCTCGCCAATATTGCATTTCAAGTATTTCGCCAATATGTTCACAATATTCTACCAATATGCTGCCAATATAGGTGTGCTACTTGGGCAGTGATAATTTTAATTGTTGAAATGTCAACTTTCAAATTGTCTATGTAACTTTGTGGTTTATTGATTGTTAAACCGCTTAAATACTGAAAAATCGGTTTTTCTACGACCATTAAGAAAAATGAACATTTCAATTGCGTCTTCGATTAAGAAACCTACCACGTCGTAACACCGATTTTCATTTCCCACGGGCTAGCTGTATCGAAATATTTCATTTCCTACGACTTTCATGAACTACTAGACTGTCATTATAAGTAGGTATTAACGAATTTTATGAACATAAATAATATCGAATCAAGTTTGTTTAAGTCTGTCTGATAATTTGGCATTTCACATCAGTAGATAATTATAAAATTCGATGGAAAAAATTAAGTTATTAAAAATGATTAGCGATAGTGAGGATGATTTAACAATCAAATTAATAAATTTATATCAGACGCTCCTGATAATGCATATCTTCTGACAAAGGTATGATTTTCTTTTCATAAAACCAGAATAATTTCAATAAAAATATTGATACAATCGGATTCTATATTTTTGACTAGTTGACAGATACTTTCTATATAGCAGTTAATTTGAATAAATTATTATGTGCTCTAGTAACGACGAGTGTTGATTCAGATGACACATGGACTTTGGATGGTGGGAGCGAGGGTTCAAATCCAAGCAGCACGTTTTTTTTTTCATTTTATGAAATCGATTAATGTTTGATTTTTTCTGCATAAAGTTTTTTTATTTCTAAGTTGTCAAAATTTGAAAATTTTGAATGATATTTGTTTCACGACGTAGGTAGGTACGTGTACAAAAAGAAAAATTAAATGTTTCATTCAACGGGTGAAGAAAGAAAAAATTATCTAAACCATGTAAAAATGACGGCAGGAGAGTTTGTGATAAAAAGGATTATTAAAAATATTACAGATTTGTTAATGATTCAGATGGTCGTAGAAAAAGTATAGTGTACAATGAGCATGAAATGACCAATTTCCCACTCGTAGCTACGCTCGTACTACAAAATTTTATATACCTACTCGTGGGAAATGAATGTAATTTCATGCTCATTGTACAATATACTATTTTCGCCATTTTGACATTTAATTTGAGGTTATGTCGAAAAGTGTTGAAAACAAACGTATTTTATTTTTTCATCATCTACAACTTTCTGCTACGAGGTCACGTTTTGCTGTAAATCGCAAAAACCGGTTTCAACCCCTAAACTACCCCCATTTCACCATTTTGAGTGTTTTCGTGTTTAATTATTTCTTTTCCTCAAAGTTGGAATCTCAACAACATTTTTTACCAGGTCCCTGCCTGTTACTTTTTTTTTTCACAAAAATTGAAGATTCCAGTCTATTACCCATGGTGCCACAACAAATAGGTACCGTGTTACAATGATACATGAGATACAGGCCAAGCTGTAGATTAAAATAAGAGGCTATTTTCACACAACATAAAAGACGCAAACGGCCTATACTACTCATTATAAGATAGTTCGTAAAAGAAAAATCCGGTTTTCGCCCCAGCAAAATCGCTTTGTAGAATTTTTAAACAAAAAATAGTGAAAAAAATTACAACTGTTTTGGTTGTTTGAAAATATCTTGAAGAATATCCACGGAATCGTTTTACAATCAATGGAATTTTTGTATAAAGGACCCCGCACACCTTATATAGAAAAATGGCTCTCCGTGTAATTTCTTGAATTTTTGATATGTTGTAGAATTGATCTTTCTGATGAAATGTTTAAATGGGCGCAACACCATCCTATGACTAGTTTTCGATATACAGGTTGTTGAATTTGAAAAATATTCACTTTTCATCACTCCGTATCTCCCAAGTTATGATTGAGTTCGGATTTATCTTTTGTGATATTATCATCACATACTTGTATGACGAATTCATGAGATATTAATTTCAAAATCTTTGCGTAGTACTACAGGCGATTTCACTTGATAATAATGCTATTTTGAGACTTTCATAATTCTGTTGTTTTATGAAGAGAAGATTCGAAAAAAGTTAGAATTATCACATAATATTATAAATTCATTTCATCTATCATCACAATTGATACAATTTATACAAGGTGAGTCACGAATATGGCAAAATAACGAATTTTGGTTTTTTGGACACCTTGTAGTAATAAACCCACCTTAAATGACAGAATTCTCGTGAAGGATGTTGAATGATGTGTTTCATCGTGAACAGAGTCGAATGATGTTAATTTGAAAAATTAGTTATACTTTAATATATAAAAACCTTGATTTTTTTCATCACGCTATAGCTCCTAAGGGAGTACAAAAAGGTAGCGATATTTTTTCATTTGAGAACTCAACGTACTTCCATTCATATTATACAAAATTTTCAACCGAATCCTATAACGGGTTTTTCATATACAAGGCGAACAATTTGTGAAAAAGTCCATTTATTTTCATTATTTTATTCTAATAAATGACCACTTGACTTCACTGGATTGTAGGTGTGTGGATCTTAGATGTGTAGACGACTAACCAATCCATTGAAGTCTCCTGATGTGAATGAGACGATACTTATGTTAGATATTTCTTCAAAACGTAAAAGTAAGGAATTCAGTGAAGTGAAATCAACATTATTTCAAATCATTTCCACGCCACCCCAGAGGTAAAGTTTCTGGCGCGTTTTTTTCTATAGTGGTGTCCCCGCATGAGGCCTACTTCACTAGAAATATGGATAATTAAGCAATAACAACTTGAACGGCCACTTTAATAAAGACGCCCGTCATGGATAATGCAGGAGTCTCAAAAGGTCTGCTAGGAATCGGATGTAATATGTCATATAAATATCCGTTGAATGTAACGATATAAGGAACATTTCAAGTGGATAAATCTTAGGCACATGTCATTAGGATGTATGTCGTAGGATACTAGTGTTATCAGGTAGGTAATACGTTAATAATAAGTTATATGAAAAAGCTGTTTAATTTAACGAGTTCTATACACAGTTAAAAAAAGTATCAACTTTGGAATCACCCTGTATATATTCATACATAAATTGATAGAAGTTTAACTAGATGTGATATATCTTTCGGATATCCGTATCCGCGGATATAGCGACTTGAATAATGATAATATAATAGTAATAATAGCCCCTCTTGAACACTCAGAGAGTGTACCCAAAGGGTACCCTGTGCGGGTAGAGGACGGCTATTATTATTATTTTGCCGTGGAGCTCCGGGGCATCTAATTTTTGGTGGCGTATTCACTATTCAGCTGTAGGAAAATCCAGAAACACCTACAGCACCACCCAGGGTGGTCGGTGTGCACTCCTCCATGCTAGCAATAGATATCCATATAGGATATAATTTGTTAATTGGGTTGGCACGAGCAATGCGCATGACATATCATGACGACAACACAAGAAAAATACTTGATGGATATTTGAATTTTTCCATAATCAAAAATCATTATCAAATACGATTCAGAAGAAGATTCTTATGAACATTCACACATGAGAGTATAACCAATTGAATTAAACTATTTCTGGACCGATATTCATGTCGTCTGGAAGCATTATATTTGCAGCATCACCTATGAAATCTAAAAGACGATTTAATGGAAAATATATGTTCCCTTTGATATCTAGCGTACCATAAAAACCATATTACGCTAGCAACATGCGCACAAGTTCCTAAAGTCCTAGTAACGGACTTACAAGTACAGTAATATCCCGAAATGGGGAGAGCTGGATCTTCTGGATTTTTGTCACCTCTTTCAGTTAAAACAACCCAAAGCATGTGTTTAGCTGCATTCCTGAACCGAGAAAATACTCGTAGAAAATTGGGCTCTCCATGTAACTCATCGACTTCTAAAATGTTGTCTACTTCACTATATCTACGGATTGTATCTTGGACATATGACGCAGCCAAGTGTATATGATATGTTCCAGTAAGTGATTTTGAAAATTCAATATCAAGACGAGAGAACGACTGTATATGAAATTGATTCAAACGACTCCATCGATGACCATTCCTAGTACGGAGGTTTTCAGCTTCAACTCGTTCCTGAACAATGTTGACATCATCGGAATCAACTAACATTTTACCCTCTTGAATTGTTCTCCATGCCTTCATGCCTACTACGAGATAACAGGAATATATTAATAAGTGATGTTATGTAGGTATTCGAAGATGATTCAGATAATGTTTCGAATACAAGAAAAAGGAAGTGAAAAGTTTTCGAAAAGAGGGTATATACTATATACAAACATAATATATACGATTCGAAGATACAGAAACATAATTGAAAAATTAAACGTTCTTTGGTGTAAAAATTTGCCGAGAATTTGAATTGATATATACTTTATATTAATCGATAGAAATGTATTCAAATTATGATTTTATTCTGATTTATCCTATGTGGTATTTTCCTTGTGTGACAAATTTTTGAGAAATTCATGTCCAAATCTTTTTGTAGTACAGGGCGATAATAATGCTATATTGAGAATTCCACTATTTTATTATTTTATAGAGTGAAAATTCGAAAAAAGGAATTTCTGCGAATGAAGCAAGTATAATATTACCTCTGAGAAATACTAATCATGAAAAAATATCTCATTTATTGAAAAGCCTACTAGACAATGCTGCAGATAATAATTCGAGTTATGGCTTTTTTACGGTGATACGGTACGCTTTTGTGCGGTTTTATATCTGATCACTATTTTATTGAAAAATCAAAATCTCAAATAAAAGAGGCCCGATGAGGAGTAACTATAGCGAACCCGCCGAAAACTGGAGTGAAAATATAGCAATGGGGAAATGTACAAATCTTAGATTTTTTCACACATTTTTCGTCTTGTATATGAAAAACCCGTAATGCGATTCCGATGAAAATTTTCTACACTATGAATGAATGTATTTCAAGTCCTCCCTTGAAAAAATTTCGCTATCTTTTTGGTTTTCCTTATGAGCTATAGGGTGATGAAAAAAATCAAGGTTTTTATTTATTAAAGTATAACTAATTTTTCAAATTGACATCATTCGACTCTGTATACGATGAAACACATCATTTAACATTCATCTCGAGAATTTTGTCATTTTAGCTGGGTTTATTACTACAAGGTATCCCAAAAACCAAAATTCGTTATTTTTCCATATTCGTGAATCACCTTGTATAAATTGTATCAACTGTGATGATATATGTAATGAATTCATAATATTATGTGATAATTCTACCTTTTTTCGCATTTTCTCTTCACAAAACAACAGACTTATGAAAGTCTCAAAATAGCATTATAAATTATCAAGTAAAATCGCCCTGTACAACGGAAAGATTTTGAAATGAATTTCTCATGAATTCGTCATACAAGGATGTGATGATAATACCACAAAAGTTAAATTAGAACTAAATCATAACTTGGGAGATTCGGAGTGATGAAAAGTGAATATTTTTCATATTCAACACCCTGTATCTTGAAAACTAGTCATAGGATGGTGTTACGCCCATTGAAACATTTTATCAGAATGATCGATTCTACAACATATAAAAAATTCAAGAAATTTGACGGAGAGCTATTTTCCCATATAAGGTGTGCGGGGTCCTTTATAACACCTACAAAATGGTTTTTTATACGCACAGATCGGTGCATTTTTCACTGATAAAATCCGGGAAAGCCTCGAAAAAGAGACAATATGTCAAAAGTTTATAACTGGACAAACAATTTTGCGGAATCTGATAGATACTAACATGTGGTTGAACTGTTCGCAAGGTAGTTTCTATCCGATATGTAGTTGTGCACTAACGTGTTATAAACAATTTAAGGGCAAATCTTTCTAAATACGCCGATCTGAGGGAAATCCTCTTATTCAAATTCTGCAAATGGCATAAGGAAGTAGAGATCAATATATACAATTTGTATATTTTGGATTTTCACCTGAGAAGTGGGAATTAGATAATGTCACTGGAAGTTACTCTAAATGCTTCAAAGTGCACCCGAAGTCGCTCGTATTAACTTTAGTTCGACTTCGGGTGACTTTGGATGACTTCGGACGCACTTTGAAGCGTTTTGATAAACTTTCAGTTACATTTTCAACACATTTCCCACCTCTCAGGTGAAAATCCAAAATATGCAAATTATAGATATTGATCTCTTCTTCCAGATGCCGTTCACAGAATTTGAATTCGACGATTTTCCTCAAATCGGCGTATCTTGCAAGATGTGCCATCAAACTGTTTGAAACGCGATTGTGCAAAAACTATAAATCTGACAGAAAACATCTTGCGTACAGTTGAACCACATATTATTATCTATCAGTTTTCGCAATATAGTTTGTCCAGCTTCAGATTTGTAAAAATTATAAATTTTTGAAAAATTGTCTCTTTTTCGAAGTCTTCCTGGATATTCTCAGTGGAAAATGCACCAATCTGGTTGTGTCAAATCCATTTTGTACGTTTCATAAATCTCTACAAGAGTTCCATTGACCCTGAAACGATTCTTTGAATAATTTTTAAGGTATTACCAAAAAACCAAAAAAGTTATTTTTGGCTTGTTTACAACACTTTCGCGGACACTGACGTCATATCACGTTATTGACTTTTGTTCCATCGGGGCACCAAGAAAAAGTGTGCTCAAATTGTCACAGTAATAGAATCAGTACTTGTTCACGTAGAGAAACGCCACATGTAGATTTAAAATCACATTTTTTCAGAGAAATAGAAATACTGGAAAAAAACATTTCGTCAAATAACGTCATGCCCCGCGAAGAGCACAGTTTATTTTCAAAATGAAATTGACGTCATGTACCGCATGTAAAAATAAAATGAAAAAACAGATCATTTTGAAAAAAACATTTATTTAAGAGGAACTGAAACTTGTGAAATAGTACAAAATGCGTTGGTAAAAATAACAAAAAATATGTAAACTACTTATTCATGCCAATATTGGAAACATTTACGTACACAAAGGGATGGCTTGCCTATGCATTCTCGACACTGCCAAGTAATTTATTTTCTTTTTTTCATCATATAACACTGCTTACGGCGCTTATATTTTCCTTCTTTTATAGAGTCTGCTGGTATAGGTATGGCCTCAAGGATATGACCAGTATTCTTCCTAGAATTTTGAGACGGTCTGGACTCAGTTCCTTTTGGTACAATTTTGACAAATTCCCTGCCATCGTTTTGATCAGGAGAAATTTCGAGTAATGATTTGATTAACTCATTTCTGAACTCCTTGAACGATTTTTTACTATTTTCATTGAACTTATTACATAAATAGCGTGAGTTCCACACAGCTATATCTAGTAGATTTGTTACGGGTTTATTTTGCACTAGAAAACCCTTTCTGTTTTAATACAATAACATCAGAAATTCTCTGTCATTGATATACACTTTCCACTCTGTACGCCACTGTATTCTTCTTTTTCTTCAGATTCCTCAAAATGACAACTTGATCGTTGTCATGTATAGCTTGTTCCGAATGTTAGTACTTACCTTTGCTGTACTAGTTCGAGCGGACATGAACCGGCCTTAAGCTAATGACAGTTATCAGTTGTTCTATTTTGCGGTATGACAGCGTTATTTTGTAAACATACTTTTGGTTAGTCTATTGTTTTGTACTTAGAACACAAAACCGTAACATTCCTACTCTATCTCTATCTTGTGTCATTGCGGTACCTATTTCACATTCGAATACTTGACCTTTTGTTTGTTTGTGTTTGGTTCTGAGATTGAGAGGCTGGCGTTTTCGTGTTCTTTCAGTTGGCAACACTGAATCTTAAGGTGTTCTTTTCATAGCTCCTATTAGCTCGAGTTAGTTCCTGGACTGTTCCCACCGAACACTAACGAACAAGAAAGCGCCTTGTCAGATATTGACAGTTTTGACTTTGACGTCTGAGAGATACTTTCTTCTTCCTTATTTGATCTTGATGAGTGACTGACCTACTTTGAAGATTTCCAATTAAAGTTTGATCATCGTTGATGGATCTTTGGAAAATTCATATCAGGAGAGTTTCTCATATTGTTTGCGATTTTTGACGCTTTATATTTTTGAGAAATCTCCGTTCGCTTTGCGGATTTTTGAGGTTAGAAGTCACTTCATCATTGTGTGAAACCACTGGAACGAGAAACTCGCTATCAGACAGCAAACAGACCATCAAAGCTGTTATCAGAACCCTCCCACTTAATAGAGGTTAGTATTTGCATTTGGGCTCTACTTATGGCCCCATACAAGTGTAATCATAAGTCAGACTGGTATTGTATATTCAAGGGTTCTCTGCTGCGGCTACCACTCTGCTACTACTTTGCTCCGCTGCAGATAGTGCTTGTTACCACTCTGCTACTGCTCCGCTGTGGCTACCACTTGGCTACTGTTACCTCTTCGCCGCTGGTAGTGCTCCACTACGGTTTATTGCTACTACTCTGCTACCGTTTATTGGAGTTCCACTCATGTGATTGTTCCACTGTTTCTTTGCTACACGATTGTCTTTCCACTGTTCCACTGCTGTGATTGTTCCTGCTCGACTGTGGTTGTCCAGCTGTATATCTGTTGTTCAGCATTCCTTCGCTATTCGTCCCAGCTGTACATCTACTTTGATTAATTGTATCGTACCCACTGTGCACCTGTATACACCAAGGCACTGTTGAACTACAACCACAATAATTGGTGAACTAACATGCTTGAGAATATCTACATAGTATCAGATAAGTTTAGAATAAGACTGCCCCTAAGGCGTAAGTATCCATAATTGTAAGCTATCATCGTGACGTCACAGGCATAGCCCTCACTGGAGGTTTCATATTGATATATTCAAACAATACCATACTCTCAATCACAGCCTTCACTTGAATTCATTTTGGTGGTTGATATTTACATTAATTTCATTTTCTTTTGTATGGTGAGCTGAACTGTGCACATACAGGGTGTGTAACGATCAATATATTTTATCAGTAAGGGACATGACTATTTCTTTTATTCTGGTCCAAGTTATCTAAGCGTAAGGGAAGACAAAACCTCTACATAGTTATATATTATTATTATACCCTTTACAGGTATCTATGATTTAATATTTTAGTAATATTAGTGCAGTGGGTTGTCCCATTCCATCAGGGTGGTTTCGGATTTTTCACTAGCGATAAATCCGTGGCGCTCCGGAAAATTAACCCCATATTTCAATCTTATCGAAATCAATTTTTATTGTCGAATCCACGCCTACTGAGCTGCTGGGTAAGTTAGAGGCGTGACACATCATTGCACATTCACTGCTCTCCCTTCCTAAATTTCGCCCCTAACAAAATGGCGCCCAACGAAGACCACCACCCAGAGACTTCCTGTGTCTTTAAACTACCAGCGCTCCAAATTCAGAACAAATCTGAAAAAAGGGAGGGGAGAGGTGGAAAGGCCACACCGCTACATCAGGTACCAGAAGGAGCTCCAGAAGACTCGACAACAAACTCGTCATTGATGCAGGTAGAAAAAACTAATGCTGGTGCTCTAAAATGTTTTTTTCGAAATTGGGAAAAAGTTACTCAAGACAAATCTGTATTATAGTTGGGGAGGTAGCGTCAAATTTCACCGGACCATTTTACTGAGGCTGAATTTTCTAAAGAATGCTTTCCTTATGTTTTTAAGAGAAAATTTCCATGTCAGCTGGTCCAGCTCCGTGACTTAAGATTGTGAGAGGCTGCGGATCTCGCAAGAAAATAACGATTTTCGGAGTATTTTACTGAAGGTAATAATTTGCAGATAGTTCAATGATTGAATTATAATCCTGAAAAAACATGTTAGCTGCATAATTTCTGTTAGCTGTTAGCTGTGTGTTCGAATATGTAAAAAATAATTGAAACACGGATCATTTTACCGCGGCTAAAAATTACATACTGAATAGTAAACACTCTGAAAATCATAAAAAAATATGTTAGCTGCATAATTTCAGTGACTTAACATGTCAGCTGCGCGTATGAATATGTAAAAAAATGAAAATCGGACCATTTTACCAAGGCTGAAAATGATATACTGAATAGTAAACACTCTGAAAATCATAAAAAAAACATATTAGCTGCACAATTTCCGTGACTTAACATGTTAGCTGCGCATATGAATATGTAAAAATAATGAAAATCGGACCATTTCACCGAGGCTAAAAATGATATACTAAATAATAGTAAACACTCTGAAAATCATAAAAAAAACATGTTGGCTGCATAATTTCCGTGACTTAACATGTTAGCTGCGCATATGAATATGTAAAAAAATGAAAATCGGACCATTTTACCGAGGCTGAAAATGATATACTGAATAGTAAACACTCTGAAAATCATAAAAAAAACATGTTAGCTGCATAATTTCTGTGACTTAACATGTTAGCTGCGCGTATGAATATGTAAAAAAAATTAAAATTGGACCATTTTACCGAGGCTGAAAATGATATACTGAATATGAAACACTCTCAAATTCATGAAAAAATATGTTAGCTGCATAATTACTGTGACTTAACATGTTAGCTGCACGTATGAATATGTAAAAAAATTAAAATCGGACCATTTTAATGAGGCTAAAAATGATATACTGAATAGTAAACACTCTGAAAATTATAAAAAAACATGTTAGCTGCATAATTTCCGTGACTTAACATGTTAGCTGCGCGTATGAATATGTAAAAAAAAATGAAAATTGGACCATTTTACCTAGGCTGAAAATGATATACTGAATAGAAAACACTCTCAAAATCATAAAAAAATATGTCAGGTGAATAATTTCTGTGACTTAACATGTTAGCTGCGCGTATGAATATGTTAAAAAAATTAAAATCGGACCATTTTACCGAGGCTGAAAATGATATACTGAATAGTAAACACTCAGAAAATCATAAAAAAACATGTTAGCTGCATAATTTCCGTGTCTGAACATGTTAGCTGCGCATATGTATATGTAAAAAAATTAAAATCGGACCATTTCACCGAGGCTAAAAATGATATACTGAATAGCAAACACATGTTTTGGTTCGTTCATTTTTAAAAATAACTATTTCTTGACAATGGTTTTTAGGTAGGGAACTTATCGCGCGCACGTAAAAAGGCTATTTTCTCGACTCCCAATGGAATATACTATTGCGATGAAGAATCCTTCTAAATTCTGGTATGCTGTCAACAAGGGGATGAAAATAAAATGAACTCTTTTTTCTACTCGAACTTTCGAGTCATTTATTGGCTCTCCATCCCCTTGTTGTCTGCATACGCATACCCGAATTTGGAATGATCATTTTTTAACTTATACAGTCGTCTAACCTTCACACATATATTATGTACCACTTATCGCTTTACTTACCTTGGTTTATTGGACATTGATACTTCAGCTCTCAAATTACAAATTTCTGTTCCATTAGCATTCGATCTTGATAAAGACTGTCTGTATTTTGGTGGAAGAGCAGAAAATCTTTGATAGCAATTTCGATGAAACGCATGATTTTCTCTAACTGTTTCCGGCAATCGTACATCATTAAGTGCTAGAAGGTTTTTTTTTTCGTATTAAGAATATACTCCTGCACCTTTTTAATGTAATTTCACTGAATTCCGTTAGTGGTTGACTTTTTCTCGAACAGAATATACAAAAAGGCATTGTGAATCACAACTTTCGTAAGGTACGAAGCTTCACTGTTAATGGTAGCACAGAACACCTTAACTACACAAAAGTGTAACTTAGAGGCGGTCCATTGATCTTTTGGGGTCGAATTTTCCTGACCTCGATATACAAATTTGGTTTGTTCAATGTAATTTTTGGCAGGTAAATTCAAAGTGTGGGTTGAAAAAAAATGACTTTGGAAATATCCAATAAGCGGACTTGCGCAAATTTATTGTTCTCGTTTGATAGAAGTCTGCGCTATTCACGCACTAGGGCCACCTGAAGACAAATCCGAATTAAAAATGCGGCGTCTCAATTTGAATCGACTGATTTTTAACAATTTGATGTAGATTCATAGTGTATTTATTTCCATTATACAGTAACAAAAAAAGGCTATTTGAAAATTATTTTACATGCAAAGAAGCGCAGCTAACAGGTTTAATTACACCTCAGCACCTGCTAACATGTTTTTTATGATTTTCAAAGAGATTACTATTCAGTACATCATTTTCAGCTTCGGTAAAATGGTACGCTTTTGAATTTTTTTTTACATATTCATACGCGCAGCTAACATGTTAAGTCACAGAAATTATGCAGCTAACATATTTTTTTATGATTTTGAGAGTGTTTTCTATTCAGTATATCATTTTCAGCCTCAGTAAAATGGTCCAATTTTCATTTTTTTACATATTCATACGCGCAGCTAACATGTTAAGTCACAGAAATTATGCAGCTAACATGTTTTTTTATGATTTTCAGAGTGTTTACTATTCAGTATATCATTTTCTGCCTCGGTAAAATGGTCCAATTTTCATTTTTTTTTACATATTCATACGCGCAGCTAACATGTTAAGTCACAGAAATTATGCAGAAAACATGTTTTTTTTGATTTTCAGAGTGTTTACTATTCAGTATATCATTTTCTGCCTCGGTAAAATGGTCAGTTTTTCATTTTTTTTTACATATTCATACGCACAGCTAACATGTTTTTTTTTACGATTATAATCCTATCATTCAACTTTCTGCAAATTATCACCTTCAGTAAAATACTCCGAAAATCACAATTTTTTCGCGAGATCCGCAGCTTCCTACACTCCTTAGGTCACGGAGTCGCGTCAGCTGACATATTTTTTCTTCACTTTTAGGGAGAACACTAAGGTATGAACGAATTGATATTCTCAGTAAAATCACCCATGAAAATTTGACGCTACCTCCCCAACTATTAGGTTGGGTTCAGAGTATGAAGATACCATTTGAACGAACACCTTTACAGTTTCGTCCAGTTCCAATGAATAAAAAATATAGGAAATATTTGAGATTTGAATTTGAAAATCAACTCCTCGAATTCAATTGTTTGCCATTTGGTCTCCATATATATTTACTAAATAAATTAAAACCTGTGTTGAGATCACTGAGACTCAGAAATATTTTATGTATCGCTTATATGGATGATCTTCTGATAATGAGTAATACGAGGTCTCGATGCAAAATCAATACACAAAAAACCATATCTCTTTTAACGTCCGTAGGCTTCTCGTGAAATATCATATTTGGGGTGCAGTTTTAAGAGTGATTCAATGATAATTTCTTTGCCTGTTGACAAAAAAGTGAAAATTTTCGAGGAATTGAAAAGAATTTATAGGAAAGATAAATGCAAAATACGGGAGTTTGCAAGTTTACTTGGGATGCTGGTTGCAGCTTGCTCAGCAGTTCAGTACGGTTGGCTCCACACCTAAAAATTTGAGAGAGAAAAGAATTCAGCTCTACGTCTCAACAATACAAATTATAACAGATCAATGACTATTAATATCTCTCTGAAGGAAGACTTCGAATGGTGGCTGAAAAATATCATGGTTTCTTAACATTATATAAAACGAAAACCTTTTGAATTGACTATCTTCACGGGCGCTTCTAGAACCGGGTGGGGAGCGTTTTCAGGTGATATTCAAACACATGGTTTCTGGAGTGAGACAGAGAAAAAATATCACATTAATTACCTAGAGCTTTTAGCAGCTTTTTATGCTCTGAAAGCATTCACAAAAAATATTGTGAACTCTTCTATACTGTTGAGGTTAGATAATATCACAGCTATATCGTGCATCAACAACATGGGCAGTGCTCGATTCGAAAACCTGAATTGCATAACAAAAAATATTTGGAATTGGTGTGAAGAGCAAAAATTAAATATATTTGCTTCATATATCAGCTCTTCTAATAATATTGAGGCAGATCTTGGATCGAGGTCTCAGTCGGTATCAACTGAATATGAATTGAAAGAAAAAAATTTCAAATCAATTTGTAAGGAATTTGGACATCCTGATATTGATTTGTTTGCAACTAATTTAAATTGTAAATGTAAAAATTATGTTTCATGGTATCCGGACCCGAATTCATTGTATGTAGATGCTTTCACGATATCTTGGAAATGCTTTTATTTCTATGCATTTCCTCCATTTGTCATTATAGCTAGAGTATTAGAGAAAAAAATAATAAGTGAGGAGGCACTTGGCATAGTGATAGTGCCGCATTGGCCAACGCAGCCCTGGTACCAATTATTTCATAATATGACAATAAGGACTATATATTTTAATCCTTGTCCTGATTTGATTTTGTCCCCTTTCAGAGTCATCCGCTCCACAAGGATCTTGTCAGGGCAGCTCTCAAAAAGAAGTAGGTCCCAGATTCCGCAATTTCAGTCTTAATAGCCTCATTGAGCGAAAATACTTCGAAACAGTATAATTCATGTTTCAACAGATGGTGGTTATTCTGTCAAGAAAATGAATTAGATGCAATTGTTTACAATTTAGAAAGTATCATTGACTATTTGAGGTCACTTATCGATTCTAAGTTTTCTTATTCAACGTTAAATAGCCATCGATCAGCTTTAGCATTGATTTTTCAATTCTCTGAACTCGAAAAAACTATTCGAAGATTCATGAAGGGCGCCTTCAATATGAATCCCAAAATATTCTTCTATATGGGATCCAAATCCAGAATTGGCCTATTTGGAAAAGTTGTTTCCTTTCGAAAAAGTGTCATTGGAAGACTCAAGTCTAAAATTGTTACGTTGATGGCCTTAACTACGGGTCAGAGAGTGCAAACTCTTGCAAATATTCGTTTGGATAATATTAAAATAACAAATTTCAATATCGAAATAAAGGTTGCAGATAGAATTAAGACTTCTGGGCCTAGGAACCAACAACCATACTTGGTTTTTCCTTTTTTCAAAGAAAAACCAAGTCTCTGTATTGGAACAATTATTATTCACTATATAAGAGTTACTAAGCCTCTTAGGACACCTGAAGAAGAATATCTTGTCCTGACACATAAAAGGCCCCATCACCGGGCCTCTCCCCAATCAATAAGTCGATGGATCAAGTTAACGTTGAAAAGAAGTGGAATTGATACTTATACTTTTACTGCACATAGTACGCGGCATGCTTCAACATCGGCCGCACTGAGAGGAGGTGTTAATATCGACTTCATTAAAAATACAGCTGGCTGGACACAGACTTCCACTGTTTTCAATAATTTTTATAGAAGACTTTTAGGACCAGATCCCGAAATTTTTGCAAGAACTGTTTTGCAACAGGCCTTAGTATAAAATGTATTAGGTAATCTTTATGATGTATTATAATTATATGTATTTTTTTTTTCTTTGATTGTTTTTTCGAAAAAGTATCTTTCGAAGATGATTTTTCTCTTCATGTTAATTTTTTTAATTTTTGATCATTATTATAATTCACATGATATTACGTATTTCTTCAATTTATACATACTGTGAAAATTACAATTCCTGAATAAATTGTTTTTTGACAGATCGAATTTCTGCTTTGAACATCTACAGGGTGAATCATATGGAACGGCGACAAGAAGAATAATTTAAAGATTAATCGACTTACCTGAAGGAATATCAATCTTAATTATTCGAGTGGAGCCGTTCCATATGATTCACAACCCACTTCCGCCCAATACCCCATAATGCGATCTATGGTGGCTATTACGCCCAACGATGAAGTGAGGTATATTTGGGCGAGTTTCCTTATCAGCGAGCAAAAAACTCTGTACGTTTTTTATGTTGTGCCAATTTAGGTAGAACTGGTGTTACTACAGGGTGAATCATATGGAACGGCTCCACTCGAATAATTGAGATTGATCTTCCTTCAGGTAAGTCGATTAATCTTCAAATTATAAATCATTATTACATAAAAGTAGTGTTTACCTGATTCAAGCTGTGCAACTGAATTTTGGGTTCGTTTTTTTCGTTTCTTTTGAGACGGACCTGCTACAAAAAGGACAAAAATATATAGAAAGTTACCTTGAATCCTCAAAAAAATGCAATTACCATCGTTCGAATCACCGCTAGAATATGAAGAATAACTTTGAGTGTATTCGGGATCATTTATGGAATTGTCGGTACTATATGGATCGTGTGTGCTTTCATCATACGATTCTAATCCTCCATTCTCCGTATCAACCTCGTTATACCAACTGATTTTCTTGTTTTTCATTCATTTTAGGTACGCATTCAGCCTGGAATTCGGTATACACCTTCTCTGACAGTGTATAAATCTAAACTAAAACGCGGCTAACCGCCAAACGTCTGTCGATCGCCTGACCAAATTTTTCTCCCCACCAACCAAATTTCGCAATCAGTTTGCAACACAAGGTGTCTAGAGGGACACTTCATACACTTATATATACAAAATTGACATTGTTTCGCGCTAATCGTATTTAGAACGCATTAAGCCTTTGACGGCAACTGCCGTAAGTGCCCGGTCAAACAAAATAACTGTTGCGGCCAATGCCGCTTGTGTCCAATTACACACATAACATAAAAAATTAGTGTCCGCGAACGTGTCAAAAAATTCCACGAAGCGATTTTGCTGAGGCGAAAATTGGGGGGTTTTCATTAAAAAACTATCTTATAAAAATTAGTATAGGCCATTCGCGTCTTTTATTTTGTGGGGGGAAAACCCTATGGCTTGGTCTAATAAGCCTACCGTTCAGTTATCGGTTAACATAGAGATTTCAAATTTGACGTAATGGTATAGGATTGAAATATACGCGATTTTATTGAAACTTCACGGACATAGTTATACAGGACGAGTCAGAAGTGTTGACAAATTGATTATGGCAAGTTGCAACTTGTCTATTTTCATCAGTATCAGCAATGTTCTCAGAAACCTTATCACAAAAATGTATGGTTTGATAATATTCGTACACTAGATGGAAGTGAAATCGAAAACTGTGAATACTTGAATCGAACAATTCGCTTGTATTGGAGTGAGTGGAGATTTTCATACATAAACCTGTTTTTCACTCCAAAATAATAATAAGAATAATATGTATTTGCTCCCAAAGGACCCCGCAAACTCGTTATGGAATTGGGGTCCCGGTGTTGGGGGAAAAAGGGGAGGGGGTAAGAATTTTTTTTATGAAACAGCACAATATTGTTTAACATTAGCAACAATGAAACAAGTGAAAATATTGTTACCGGGTCCAAAAATAAATAGTCTAATCTGCGCAAGGGGTGATTTCAACGCCCCCTAGCAGAAAAACTGTTATTTTTTTTGGGTTGGCGCAATGGTAACATTGGTTGAGAATAACATGGACTACATCATACCAAAAATTCAAAAAATCCACCGGGACCCAAATTCCATTAGGAGTTTGCGGGGTCCTTTATAAGAATAAATAGTTTGCACAAAGAATTGTATTCAATACGTAAATAAATTGTTAACCTAGAACTGATTTAGAAAAATAAAATAATGAATTCTTATCAGTTTTCAGTTTAATGGATGAATAGACAGTCAGGCCACATGAACACTTTCGAACAAATATGGAAAAACGTATTGATTGAAAGTTTGATTTAATGGAGGAAATTCGTTTGTTGACATGGCATTTGTGGGTCTGTAATGGTAATGGTAATAGGTGGGGGACTAGGCCCCAGTGGGCCCTTTTCGCAATCCCTGGCATCTTCACTCATTCCATGGCGGATACCTGCTCGAACCTCTTCGACATTCTTATGAAAGTCGAAATGTCCTTCCATTGCAATGAGTGCATTTCTTGCTCCTTAACAGTGGCAGCTCCGGAGACGTTTTGTCTGGGACTGCTATAAATACCACATTCGCTCAGGAAGTGGAAGTAGTCCTCCTCATCACCAGATTCCGCGCATAGTGGGTCTGCCTCAACTCTGATGAGAGCCAGATGCGTCCTGAGGCCCCAGTGGTCGGTTAGAACTCCCACCAACAGTCGGACTTCTTTGCGGCTTAGCTTCAGTACCATGGCCGTCCTTGCCGTAGTAGGTTTGACCGGCTCCTTACTTAACTAGCTGGTCCGCTTGCTCGTTGCCTTCAATCCCTGCATTGCCCGGACCCACATCAGCGTTATTTCTTTTTCAGTCGCAAGACTCTCCAGGGCATCTCTGCACTCCAAGTTTTGATCTGGTTCTGGTTCAATCAATCAATCAATCAAAATATGCTTTATTGTCGGAAAAAATAATTTTTGTTGACAAAGCGAAGGTAGATATATATATAACAATGTAACCAAGAATAAAGTGTATATAGAGTCACAATCGAGTTAGTAATCAATCGTAGTCATAAAACATGTAAATAAAACGTATATAACATAAAAACATATCATAAACAGTCACAATTTAAAATAATTAAGTTATACAAAAAACGAAGTAACATGAAGTAACATGAAAATAAATGAGCTTTATCTTTAATAAATTGTCAAATAATCTTAAAATAAATAAATTTAGTCATAGAAGTAGACAAGTAATAAACATAATTACACTCTTACCAGTAGTTACTCGTATAGCTCATGTAAATCTGTCATTGAAGTACTCTTGCAAATTATAATAGGGCCTATCTGCTAAAAATGTGTTAACTATTTTCCTGAAGTTTTTTATATTCCTGTTAACCATCTTGATATGTTGAGGCAAGTGATTATACATCTTGACCCCATTATAATAGATGGAATCCCTAATTAGGTTTGTTGTGGGAAGTGGTAATTTTAACCCATTATTACGTGTGTCGTATGGATTGGTGGGAGCTTGAAACATGGATATATTTTTGTTTATGAGGCATACTGATTCCAAAATAAACAATGATATTACTGTCAGAATTCTTTCTTCGGCAAATTTGAGTTTGCATGACTCACGAGGTTTCAGCTTACATAAATATCTGATAGCCCGTTTCTGCAGGACTAAAACAGTCTGCAGTGCTGTTGAGTTGCATGCTCCCCAGAATGGAATTCCATATCGTAAATGAGATTGTATGAGAGCATAATAGACCGTCATGGCAGTTTTTATTCCCAAATTTATTGAGGTTACTCTCACTGCATAGCAGCCCGAGGAGATTTTACTTTTTAGTTGTTTTATATGCGAGTCAAATTTCAGTTTATTGTCTATGTAGAACCCCAAAAATTTTGTAGTAGCCTTATTTTCAATGGTTGTGTTATCATTAAACAGGAGGTCATCAAGACTACATTTGAATGATATTACGTTTGTTTTTGTTGTGTTGAGTGTTAATAGATTTGCGTTGCACCAATCCTTAATTTTTTTCATATCACCTGTTATGGTGTTATGTAATTCAATCGTAGTTTTGCTATTCCATAATATTGTTGTGTCATCCGCAAATAGGGTGAAATTGTCCAGAGATGCTTAAATTTGTAAGGTCATTGACATAGGTCTGATGAGGTGTGATAGTTTTTGTTCTGTGGTAAAGATGGTTTTGATATTTGCTTTTCTGAAAAGTCGACTGATTTTGTCCGTCACCCCTTTGATGTAAGGGAAGAAGACTTTGGATGGACGGTCTTTAACTTGTGGTTCGTTTTTGGTTCAGACCAACAAAAGACAAAATTCCCAACGAATACCATGGTATTTACGAAATTCCCTGTTCTATCTGCCCTCACTCTTATATAGGAGAAACTTCGAAACAGATCCATTTTCGATCCTATCAACACTCCCTTTCAGTTAGAAATCGAGACACCAGCTCCGCATTAGCTCTTCATTTCATCCAAACGGGTCACCCCATAGATTTCGAGAAAACGAAAACCATCGCCCCAGTACGTTCAAGAACTTCTCGTTTTATCAGAGAAGCCATCGAAATCGAAAAACGGCCTGATTGCCTGAACATTAAAGATGATAGCCGTAAATTGAACCCCATTTGGAAGCCCCTTCTTCCAACCGTAATTACCAGGCCACGTGAAACTTATCCGCAATCAATTATTATCCCATTAACTCCAACTACACAGCAGGCACCAGCAGACAAGACAAACGAGAAAACCTGTAAGACCCGCCCACCTCCAGGTAGCCAACCACCTATAAATACTACAGTGCAACCAACATCGGATCGTCTTTTGAGATCAAGGAGTAGGCAGGTTGAGACCTTGATATCTCTCAAGACCACGACTCGAGGAGTAGGCAGATAGAGGCCTCGCAGTCACACTCTTGAAAATGGCTCCAAAGCAGGAGCAGAAACGTCGAGTCATAAACTCTCAACGCGGTTCAACCCATGAACTTAGTAATGTACATATTTCTGACCGCGGAAACCTTTCCGAACATATATATATATATATATATATATATATATATATATATATATATATATATACAAAGCAGGAAATTTTTTTGGGTATAGTATGCTTGCTGCTATACCCAAAAAAATTTCCTGCTTTGTATCCTAACTAGTCAGCAAAGACTACCCTTCTACTATATATATATATATATATATATATATATATATATATATATATATACATGTCTCTCAGGGCTGGACCTCACCTATTCCATTCTGGTTGCCTCCAGGATGACATGTACCTCTGCTTGGAAACCTCTGTTGTCAGAGAACCTAGCGCATAGGCTCTTTTCTCTCCGTTTTTCAAGTAAACTCCTGTTCCGGCTTGTCGTTTCTCCAGTTCGGACCCGTCTTTAAAACAGACCAAGCTTTCTGAGGAAAATATCATCCTTTCCTCGTCCCACTCTCTTCTGTCTAAAATCTCTAGCGAGATCTTTTTTTCCACCTAATTTTATCCTCTGCCTTTATCACTTTGATAGCATATAGGGGGATTTCTTTCTCCACTACCACAGCGATTTTGGTGTGCCCTGTGTATCCCTCTCCTCGTCAGCTCCCTGAGTCCGGCATCCTCAGATAGGACGCCATTGCTTCCTTCTTTATACAAGTTGAAAGCGACGGCAGACCCAAAAGGGCGTTTGGGGCTACCGGGAGGTCGTCCTCTTCGAGCCGGTTATTCCTCTACAAGCCAGTCTTTGAATTTTTTCCAGCTTGTTGGTTGTGCTTATCTGGTCCACTCTCGGCCACCATACCACTGCTTCATATAGGATTCTGGGTCTGATTACCACCGTATAGATCCAGTAAAGAATGTGAGGTTTGAAGCCCCACCCCACCGCCCGGCGCAGACTCCATATAGCGACCACCGCCTTCTCGACTACTCGACCAACGTGTGGCCCCCAGGTTAGCTTCGAGTCCAAAATCACCCCTAGGTATTTTTCAAGACAACTGACTTGTATATTGTGTAACAGGAAAATATCCTGCTTTGAAGTCAACTTTCCCAAATGAACGTTTATAAAATATAATTTCGAACTATATCAACTTGTATATTCACAGTGGCTCTTCATGTAAAAGGCGGTGGCAGTGCATGAAAAATATTTAGAAACAATCGAAAAATATATAAAAAAATATTTGGGAATGTGCTTCGACATCTGATCATACCAAAGTGATAGAAAGAGTGTGGTTGCCATGAATGATGAATCGGAGAAGGAAGAAGATACGTTTAATGCTCAATATGGAATAATGAACGAATCTGATTATGTCAAAAATTGCTGATTTTAAAAATTATGGAATTTTTCAGTTCCAAAACGGAAAAAAATGGTAGATGCGTGTTCTTTGGTTGCGTTCACTGGAAAGAAACACAGTATCAAAGAGTTTTCTTTGAAAAATCCTAATAATTCGATGGCTCCCCCACAAATAATTATTATATTTATATAAGTTTAGAACATATCCTTTCAAAACCTGTTTGTTCTCCAAATCATGATCAGGAGGGTTTCAATTGTTCTTACGATTTGTAATTTTTTATTCAACTGGCGCTGTCCTGAAAATGATATTCATATTTGGAGAAACGTTATGTAAGAATCGATGCATGACCACTTCCATTCAGAAGACGGGTGATTATGAAGCAATATCCCCCACAGGAGCCTTAAACATATTTAATAAAACTATTCAGATTAGGGTGTGAAAACGAATATACCTACCTACTACAAATGTGAAATAACGTTTTCCTGATACATCAGTTGCAACAAACATTTTGTAGTTATTTAATAAACTTTCATATTCCATATGGAAAGCCATTGCTGATTGTTTTGATAGTAGTGTATCGCTGGCTACCAAACTTGTTGGTAAAAAAACACGCTCTACCATAATTTTCCAGGCCGAAGAAAGAGTATACATTAAGACAACAAAAACAAAGAATTGCGAAAGACTGATATTTATTTGTTACAGAATGATCTCAGAATATGTGTTATTAACGCCCGTATGCACAGTGTACCATAAAATTCTAATCGACTGTTGTGTCTGTGTCTCTCCCATGAAATCAAATAAAATGTCATCTCACTCATTTGCTGAAAAGTTAATTTATCTAGATTAAGTACATACGGTGCACACGGAAGTTAGTGGAAGATTAAATAGGATATATTCGGTCTCAGCGCCAAACACGTTAATAATGATTCCGAAATTCCCGCAACTTAGTAAAAGCGCTAAAGAAATTAAATAAATTCACAAATGAAGATGCGATAAACCATAAGCAAAATTAAACAAAATAATGGAAGAAAACGTCCTGTAGATGTTTCTAATGTATCTGATGGATATAATTCGATCCAAAGAAAATCACTGAATTGGTACAAAAATTAGCAATGGAACTCCTTGATTTACTCTGTAATGAAAGATACCATAAAAATCGCCACTCTTCGTGTGACACAAGAACTACTGAATCACTCATAAGAAATGTATAAAAGCCCTTCGTCTGCTCTAACAAAAGGAAATGTCATGAGAGTTGAAAAACATAGTGACTCAATTTTTCAGTAGTAGACTGTACTCATAATATATTTTTTCTGAAATCGTTCAAGAATGCCCACTTTCTCAGAGCAACTTCAGGCCTCAAAATACGCTAATCTAGTATTTTAGTCCGTTGCTAAGCAACGAACTTTCCCGGACCATTTTCGGAGCTAAACGGTACGGGAAAGTACTTTTTCTGAAATCGTTCAAGAATGCCCACTTTCTCGGAGCAACTTCATGCCTCAAAATACGCTAATCTAGTATTTTAGTCCGTTGCTAAGCAACAAACTTTCCCGGACCGTTTTTGGACCTAAACGGTACGGGAAAGTACTTTTTCTGAAATCGTTCAAGATTGCCCATTTTTGCGGAGCAACTTCAGGCCTCAAAATACGCTAATCTAGTATTTTAGTCCGTTGCTAAGCAACGAACGTTCCCGGACCATTTTCGGACCTAAACGGTACGAGAAAGTACTTTCCCGTATCGAAAACGATACGGGAAAATTTTTGTTGGCTTGTTTACATTTTAGACAGTTATTGAATTCACGCAAACAATATGTAGAATTCCTTAGTTTTTGATAATGCTGATTGCGATTTCAGAAAAAATAGTATGTGTACCTCGTAGTAAAAGCACATTCCCAGACTTCAATGCTTGTTGGCCTCAGCTTAACGCCTCGGCCAACAATTTTCATTGTCGTCCGGGAATGTATTGCTTTTATTACTAGATACACAATATACTATTCCCGTATCGAAAACGATACGGGAATATTTTTGCCGGCTTGTTTACATTTTAGACAGTTATTGAATTCACGCAAACAATATGTAGAATTCCTTCGTTTTTGATAATGCTGATTGCGATTTCAGAAAAAATAGTATGTGTACCTCGTAGTAAAAGCACATTCCCAGACTTCAATGATTGTTGGCCTCGGCTTAACGCCTCAGCCAACAATTTTCATTGTCGTCCGGGAATGTATTGCTTTTATTACTTGATACACAATATACTATTCCCGTATCGAAAACGATACGGGAATATTTTTGCCGGCTTGTTTACATTTTAGACAGTTATTGAATTCACGCAAACAATATGTAGAATTCCTTCGTTTTTGATAATGCTGATTGCGATTTCAGAAAAAATAGTATGTGTACCTCGTAGTAAAAGCACATTCCCAGACTTTAATGCTTGTTGGCCTCGGTTTCGCGTCGGCCAACAAATTACATTGTCGTCCGGGAATGTATTGCTTTTACTACTAGACACACACCATACTATATCTAAAGAAATTGTTTAATTTTGAATAATATCTAGTATGAGACTGTAGGCATATTCCTCAATCAGTACAATCATAGTTTTGTAGGACTAGGGTTTGCTCTCGGTGTGGTGAAATATTCTTGCGTGTATTTTAGTCAATTTGTTGTCGATATGGCACGATGTGACATACTCTTCAATATTAATACCATTACCTCTCCATCTCTACTATTCATTGTGACGTGATGTTCACAATCATAATATGAAGAGTTCATCAAAGTGCCTGCCTCCTGTGATATTTGAACCAAACAGATAGAAAATTGAAACAAAACTGAGTTGAAATAGTAATGGATTTTCACAATAAATTGAAATATCAAATTTCAAAGGTGGGCACATTTGCACAAAGTGGTAACTGACAAGAAATTCCAGCAATGCAATATAAAACCTATTCCATGTGGTAGACAATACCTTCCATCAAATATATACAGTTTCTCATGAATCTAAAAGAAATAATATTGAATCAATAGCTAATAATTTGAATAGAGAATGATCCATATCTTCTCAATGATTTGCAACGTAATCAACTTCCAACTGAAGTATTCTAAGTTGATGGTGTTTCAATTGGAGCATAAAAAAGATTGAGGTCCTCATGTTTAACCATATTCATACACGATTCATGTGTTGATCCCGATTCATCAGTTACAAAAAAAAATTACTAGTTCGATAAGATGACCTACCTGTATCCTAAGTCACCCGGTGCAATGACAGAAATACTAATCCAAGAATAAATGTATTCAAATTGATCAACACGATGAGAAAAGCGTTGAAAGCAGCCGCAGTAGAGGTCCAAAATCAGCTGTCATTATGACCTCTATGGCACCACAGGAAAGTATCAGAGTCACATTCTAAGCACAATTTTTACTGCCGCTTATTCCATGTTAAAAAAATTATTAGTAACAGGCTGAATCTTCGTGAGTAGCTTCTTTCTATTGAGACGCCTAGCTTTTCCTTCTACGAAAATTCTCGAAAGTGGTAGCTAATAAAATGCGTAGGCGTCGATCATGTCGATTTGGTGAGTGCAAAAAAGTCATTAATAACAGTTAGTTTTTCAGTTAAACCTCGAGATAATTCGATAAAGTACTCGAAAAAATGTTTTTCCCACAAAATGGATGGTAGGACTGAAGAGTCCCCCACTCCCAACATGTACCAATGACGTGGTCATAAAAAATCATTAGTAACCAGCAGATTTGTTCACCGTTGCTTAGGTAATATTTGTATAATTGAATGGTCAAGTTCTAAAAATTGAATGGTAGTTGTTCCCAGTCCTACGCTCCGAAATTGATAATTCCACGAAAATTCTTGATATTAGTAGATAATGAACTGGGTAGGCGAAAGTCATGTTGATATGTGGTGAGCGCAAGAACCCGACAAACCATTACTCATTCATTAAATGATGGCCGCGAAAGCAGTTCACAATTTCCAAAAAATATTGGTACTTACTTTTTTGAGGTAGCTCTGACCGGGAATAGTTTGACTATACTGTGATCATGAGAAAAAAGTCGAGAAATACGTGTATTGTAATTAACAGCTGAATTTGTAGAAACAGTGGCTACTAAAATTTAAGAAAAAAACTAGAGGCCACATTAAGAACAATAAAGTTGACGGTGGAATTTAATGAACAGAACGTCGCATTGGAAATTGGTTCATATGAGATTACAAAAAATATGAAACAGTATTGAAAGTTCCTTTAACTTTTTTTGAAAGTACACTGACGGGATTTGTATGACCATATTATAGATGATGTTTTTTCAAAAAAAAATTCGAAAATAATATTTATTGTAATACATAGGTGAATTTGTTATGAAAGTGGCTACAAAAATCGAAAAAATTAAGTTGATGATGGAATCTAATGAACTAAACGTCGCATCGAAAATTGTTTAACATCATATTATAACAGATATGACATTATTGAAATTTTTCCTGACTTTTTCTCATATCATTCAAAATGGAGGCGGTAGAGCCATAAAACGAAATTTGACAATTTTAGTTTTTGGCGAATATCTCAATAACAAACATTGACATTCAAGATCTGAAGAAACCTTATAATTGCTCCCCTAAATAAAAAACTTTTGTCCAATTTAACCGACCTTGTAGGTCTCTCCGTTTCCGAGCAATAGTATGTCATCAGCCAAAAAGACGGCCTGTATATATAATGTTGAACCCCTTCTTACTTCAAACACCCCGTCTGCTTAGCTATATTATATTTTGATCGATCAACTTCTATTCTGATTGATCGTCAATGATAAACTCAATAAACTTATACACTCTTAGGCGAATTCATACACCAGGAAAATTGATTATTTTATTGGGTACCTTGTAAAAAAACAGTTCCGTTTTTTCTGTATTATGAAACATGTTTCTCACGAATGTCAGTAATGACCAGTCGCTCACTAGTTCAATATTGGATATGAATGATATATTGATATTTTTTTATGCATTCAAATTTTTTAAAAAATCTCACAATTCGTGATGTGTCGCCCTCTAGTGCCGAATCTGGTCATAGGATAGAGTAGGGGCAATGGAGACTTTTACTCAGAATAGCTTTAGCTACAACATACCAAAAATTCAGCCATTTTCACAGCAAGACTTTTTTTCATTAAATGTGTGAGAGGTCCTTTGATGATAGTTGCATAAATTGTTGTTTAAAATTAATTTTTCCGTCAACCAGATGTCGTTTCCTTACGAACGACAGCCCTCAAAAGACTGAACTTGTAAGAGCCAAGGATTAACGAATTCTTACTTTTTACGTGCTATTCCACATTCTCGGGCCACCAGAGAAATATCTGCAGTCGCTAGGCTTCGAACCCACGACCGGCGACCAGATTGGGTAAAAGATCGGTACTTTAACTACTTGGCCACACGACCCCCGTAAAATATAATATCTTTTTTCTGCAATCGTTCAAGAATGCCCACTTTCTCGGAGCAACTTCAGGCCTCAAAATACGCTAATCAAGTATTTTAGTCCGTTGCTAATCAACGAACTTTCCCGGACCCTTTTCAGACCTAAACGGTACGGGAAAGTACTTTTTCTGAAATCGTTCAAGAATGCCCACTTTCTCGGAGCAACTGCATGCCTCAAAATACGCTAATCCAGTATTTTAGTCCGTTGCTAAGCAATGAACTTTCCCGGACCGTTTAATACTTTCCCGTATCGAAAACGATACGGGAAAGTACTTTGCCGGCCTAGGCCGTCAAAATCGGCCTTTGGTTTATAGTTGTCAGTTTGACGTTTCAGGAAAGCACGTAATTTCGAATCCTCAATTTATGATAATGCTGATTGCGATTTCAGAAAAAATAGTATGTGTACCTCGTAGTAAAAGCATATTCCCAGACTTCAATGCTTGTTGGCCTCGGCTTAACGCCTCGACCAACAATTTACATTGTCGTCCGGGAATGTATTACTTTTATTACTAGATACACAATATACTATTTTCGAACTGGACTTTTTCAGGCCTCTGGAGACACCATACATCCTATTTTACCGTAGAACAGATTTTCACAATTCGTCTGACCTCTTTGAAAGTTTTCAATTATACATTTCAGCTCTTCAGACGATGATGTGGTGTTGCAAGTTTTTCCAGGTTTCCCTGCATCTGTAAAAGCGAATGCGACATCATTTAAACCGCCCCGGAAGGCAGATTGATTATTTCAATGTTTTTACTTTGTTATTGTTGTTTTCAATATGTTCATAAAATTATGAACGCTAAACAAAATTTCCCACTTTTATCATAAATTTTTTACGTAAATTATGATATTTTTGAAATGAACAAACAATTATGCATATGGAAGTAACATTACTTTACGAATAAAATTATATAAAATAATTAGTTATTTTGAATAATTTTCGTAAGACTAGCGATACATACCTGTTTTTTTGTAGGACACTGTATTATTTAGGTGGAGAATACACTAACCTTTCATGTGTTATCATTGTCCTACAGTTATTAATACATTTTTTTAACATGGAATTGACAATTTCGGAGCATAGGACTGGGATCACCTACCATTCAATTTGTAGGACACTATGACCATTCAATTATACAAATATTAACCAAGCAACGGTAAAAAAATCTGCTGGTTATCAATGATTTTTTATGACCACGTCATTGGTACATGTTGGGAGTGGGGGACTCTTCAGTCCTACCATCCATTTTGTAGAACAAAAGTTTTTTCGATTACTTTATCGAATTATCTCGAGGTTCAACTTAAAAACTAACTGTTATTAATGACTTTTTTGCACTCACCAAATCGACATGATCGACGCCTGTGCATATTATTAGAAAAAGTTGGGCGTCGGGGCAAAATGAAGCTACTCAGGAAGATTCAGCCTGTTATTAGTCATTTTTGAAAATAGGCGTGGGATCCCGGTCTATTACCTATTGCTTAATTTATTTTGGTCAAAATTTTTCTCAATCAGAGAACGTAGCCAGGTCGATATTTAAAGCTATATGGCAATTTGATTCAGACAGTTTTCATGAACCAATATTTTTATGTGCTTCATTAACAGTTGTTTTATTGAAGTATTTCACTCTCGGTGTTTACCATTACCATCCGCCTGATAAAATAAGTAATGGTTATAGAATATTTTCAAAATTTACCTCAATGGCTCAGCCTTTCGAGACGTTATATTTTTTATCTAAGATAAAGGGTTCGAATGAAAAAATTAGTTCTCAGGACTAATAAATAAGTAAATGAAATAGCCGCTCTACATTTGTGTCCGGCATCCTCTTTTTCATTAAAAAAATATTAAAATTAATTAACTATTACTGTTTTTTCTCTTACCTTCTATTCAGGAAAAATTCACGATTTTGGCGATTAAATTATTCTGTAACGAACTTTTCTATTGACATTTCCCAATAGAAAAATAGAATAGTCATTCGAAAAATAAGAGCAACTCATACATATGTACGCCACTGTCTGAATCGATTTGCCATATCGCTTGAAATATCCAACTGGCTACAATACCTAATTCAGAAAAATTTTAAGTTAACTGGGTAATAAGTAAGTGAATTACAGAAGTCTAGCCGTAATAATGCCAATCATATAAACTCTCAATTTGTTAATAGCGCCCCAAAATTTAATAATGATAACAAGAAACTTATTGAATTTTACAATAACAACTTAGCACCTAATGTCGATGAAAATCATTTCGAATTTCACCTTCTATTTGAATATGACAAAGATAAAGATCTGTTTCCCGATAGTTAGAAATATTTTATTGCATATCGTTAACAGTTGTATTCTTGAATGCTTTTTTCCAACCCAATGGAAAATCGCGTAGGTATGTTGTACATGTCCCTGAAACAGCCGACATTGTGGACTCAGACCCATAAGTATTCTTCCCACCATGTCTATGTTATTAGAACACATTTTGAACATCAAATTAGACAATATATTAGCCATCTAAAATTGATGCCAACTTTCCAGTCGGGATTTAGGCCTCAACATAGTTTTACAACTGCTTGACATATTAGCAGCAACAGATAAAGGCAATATCTCGCTAATGGTCTTACTGGACTACAGTAAAGCGTTCGACTCCTTGAACTCAAATATACTCATATCGATGCTCCACTATATTGGCTCAAAAACAAAAACAATAATTCTCCACATTTCTTCTCAAACTTGTTGCCATTTGGCAATAGCCACTCGAGCCCTTCGGGCTCTCGTGTCTATAGCCTGGCAACAAGTTTTCGAAAAATATTTCGAATTATTTTCACTTTATTCTCACTCTCTTGTGGTATTACAACTGACAATATTAGATGATAATGGATCAATATTCAATGAATATGATTTATGTGAATATGTTTAGTGAATAGTTACTTTCCTTTATTGTGGAAATCTGCTAAAGTCATTCCTTCACAAAAAAAAAATAATCCAGAAAATTTCAATGATCTCAGATCCATTAGCATTCTCCCTACGCTTTCTTAAAGTAATCGAAAAAATCATGGAGGTTCAAATTAATCAACATCTCACTGATAATGAAATTCTACCACTGAAACAATCTGGGTTCAGAAGTGGATATAGTTGTGCTACTGCACTTGCTGACGTTGCCGATGATATCCTAAAGGCTAAAGATAATAGTGAAATCTGTATTTTGATCTTGTTAGACTATGATAAATCATAAAACTCTGTTAGCCCTGTTACACTTTTTAGGTTTTGGCGACACAGCCCGTACTATGTTGTCTTCATATTTAGAAAATAGAATTCAAAGTGTTGAAATTGACAACCAGTCTTCTACTCCGTTAGAAGTCAAATCAGGAGTACCTCAAGGAAGTATTCTAGGTCCTTTATTATATACTATACTGTACTCTGCTAATTTCTCTAGTTCTCTACAGTGGTGCAAATATCATTTTTTCGCAGATGATACCCAGTTATACTTTTCCTTCAAATACCAGAATGTTGATGAATCAATTGGATACATTAATTCAGACATAAGTGCACTACTGAACATCTCACAGGAGCATTCTCTGAAGCTCAACCCCAAAAAATCTGCTGCTTTACTATTTTGTAAAGAGAACGCGAGAGAATATATTCTGAATAATATAATTTTGAAAATAGCTGGAGAAGAAATTCCATTCAAGTCAGAATTTAAAAATTTGGGTTTGATTATTGACTCGAATTTGAGATTTAAACAACACGTCACATACAAATTAAGAAATGCTTATGGGACCTTAAAGTTAATATTCACGCAAAGACACTTTCTAGATTCAGCTACCAAAAAATGCTATGTGACTCGCTTGTTCTCTCACACTTTAATCACTGTGATGCTGTTTATGGACCCTGTTTCGATTATATAGATACCAGACGTATACAAAAAGTACAGAACTGCTGTATTAGACTCATTTACTCATTTAGGTCCTTTTGCATAAAGTCATCTGTCTATGATCTGGTAACGCTGTTTCAGTGCGGGCTTCTAGTGAAATATTAACTTATTTTCACATTCGTCGCTATCCTACAATCAGTGGATATTTCCGAATTTTTCATTCTGAAATTGAGTTTTGTGCAATAGTGGTAATGAAGATACTTGAATTGAATTTGTTTTTATGTTATTAGTAGAGTCTTGCGTTATATAATGTATAGTTGAGTGACATAAAATCCATGTCAGTATCTTCGGAAATTATATTATTGTTTACAAATTCATCAATATCCATGTGTCATCAGGTGAGTGGGAGAATAGTTCATCAGACCCACTCTACCTGTTATGTTTTCTCGAAACAATGGCAAGATATTATTATGTTTCAATTGATTATATCAATATGTGTAAATAACAATAATAAGTTGTTGAAGTATTTGGCATCAAAGTACATGTTTAACAGTCGGATATCTATGACCTAAATCAGTTTAAACTGATCTCACTATTGGATAACATTATTTAAAAATTTTATTTTCCAATTTCTTTAAAAATTGTACAGTCGACGGTATTGTTTGATATATCTCATCTAAGAAATATTAATTTTCGAAAGTAGCGTTCACTTTGCTTGCCTTAGACTGGACATTTTCGATTAGCTCCAGTCTATACTTCAAAAGAGGAAAATTGAGTTTTTGGATCATCAATCAGTGATACACTTGTACTGGATTACTGCCTTCATTAGCACAGGCCATAAAATCAGCTCAACAACAATGTGCTGTAATTTTCAACAGTTCTCTCAAACAAATTCCAACAAGTTATTCCCATGGGACGTTTGGTGTTTTGATCTTTTCCTCTCATTGATTAAGTTTCCGCATCGGTCTATGCTAATTCCACACGCTGGTTCTGGACCTGTGAATGGTGATTCAGATGCTTTCTTTGCAAGTTGTTTGTGCTTTTTCATTGCCTTCAATTCCCCTATGTAACCTTGTTGCGTTTCGACAGTTCATTGAGGCTCTGAAGACATTCCCAGACTTGCTTAGACTTTATCTGTATTGAGTTCAGAGCTTTTGTAGCGCTCTGGCTGTCAGATAGAATGAAGACGTGTTTTTTTTTCATACCCACAGTCTAGATTCATCTGCATGCATGTTCTTATGGCATGTGTCTCTGCTTCGAATACTGTGGTGTTGTTGCCAAGTGGGACTATTAAGTTCCTTTTTGGCCTCACCCCGTATATTCCTGCTCCTGTTCCTTCATCTGTTTTTAAACCATATGTGCACCAGATGATGTTTCCAGATGATATTGATTCTACTCTCGAGTCCCATTCGTTCCACTTGAGCTGCGTTTTGAATGGTTTTTCGTATGAGTATTGTGGTAGCATGTAGTCTGATATCATTTCCAGTTCAGTAATGTTGACTTCATGGATGATTTTGGTGTACCCAGTGTGTAGTTGGGCTATCCAATTACCTCTTTGTTTAAGTTTGTATGCACTTATCCTCGCCTCCCCCATGACTGTGATGTCTAAAGGTAAGAGGTTTAGGATAATTTCCATTGCAGCGGTTGGAGTGCTATTCATACCAATCGTGAGGCAAGCCTCTGTATTTTATCAAGGTTGGTTTTCGACTGTCTCTGTTTCATCTTGGGCCACCACAAAAGTGATCCATTTGTAATTCTGGGTCTTATGAACGCGGTGTAAAGCCAGCGCATGACTTTCGTTTTCAGTCCCCATGTTTTTCCAAAAGCTCTTCTGCACATGGTAAAAGCGAGTGGTAAAAGCACCCATCTTTTTTGTCACTCTGGCTGCCAGTCGAAGGTTCAAACCCAAGAGAAAGCATACATTTTTCTGATGGCTCAAAAAAGTGCTAGGAATCGCACGTAAAAAGGTAAGACCTCGCTAATCCTTGGCTTAATTGTCGAGTTCTTAGGGCTGCTGTTCATAAGAGGTCGACAGCTGGTTAACAGAAAAAACAATTTGATTTATTTTTCAATATTGCAATTCTGGGTGGCATTCTTAAGGTTCGCCAAAAAATATTGCGTCATTTTTTCTCGGCTTCTAGTTTTAAGTTTCTCCTTTGCAAAACTTGGATCACATCTCCTGCACCATTATTCAACATCTCAACGGTAGTTCACCCAATAGAATTGTTCCAGAATTTGAGCCAGTCTACTCTTTATTATCTTCTGGCAACTGCAATAAACTTGGATACTTCCTACCACTCAAGTCTTACTCCATTCGTTAGCCAACTTCGGACAAACTTCAAATTGTTATCGTTCTTTGGACTCTTTGTTATTTCTTCTAAAATCTTACTCTAGATCAGATTCTTCGTGTTCGAATCTCACGGTGGCATCTTGTAGTGTTTCAGTGTTGCAGTGTTTCCGTGCTGACTGTGGATTTCTTTGTTTTGATAATTCCAGTGCTAATATCTCCAGGCTCGTACTCCAGTCGGGTTAAACGATGGTTTCAGAGTTTTTCAGAAGTTTGATGTCTTCCTTGTCATAGATTTTCTCACTGTATCTGCTCAGGAGGATTTCTTTATTGGCGATCCGCTAGATTTTCTTGATGATATTAGGAACGGAGTTGTTCTTCTCTATGATATCCATTATTTTGCGCATCCAATGTTCCATAGTAATGAGATCTGTCTGTTCTGAGATTTGACCAAGTCAGACACCCATTAGAATTAGGTGAAATTGTCAAGCTGTGTGTACGTACGTTTAGAATCAAATGTTCAATGATTTGAATTTTTTTGGTAATAAGTAGTAATGTTGAACAATTAGAAACATTATTGAAATTATGAAGTGATTGATGATTTATTTTTCGAAATATAAAAATTGAGACAATAAATTTACTGTCAGTTTCACAGAAGCCAAAAAACTATATTAACATCAAGCATCCAAAGGACGATAGAGAGTTTTAAAAAAACTGGGGCATTATAAACAATCATCGAATAAACCGAGATAGACCGGGATAGTCCTGGCACAGAATATAGACCTACCTGCACAGAAGAGAATCTCCCATGCTATTGCATGTATCAAAAATGGATGAAGCCATACCAAATACCTTCTCTAAGTAGGACACCAATCATGAATGTGGTGTCTGTACTATTTGTTGTTCCAGGGCTAATATGTATTCGCTTGTAAAGTGCAGTCTTCTATCTTTTATATTTTGCAAATAAGACAATGACATAAAGAGAGTAAACAAAACGAACAACCCTATAAACTGACAGATTTTTGACAAACCGTTAATTTTCGTTCGGTTTTGGTTGAAATCAACAATCATTTCGATTAGGTATCATTCCTATTGTATGTACCAGCTATTTCTATTAGAGAAGAATATCTCGCCGAGGAGGACCTATTTGTATATGTCGGGAATGTTCTACTAAAACGGGTATAATGAATACATGTTACTTTCAGTTGTAATACCACAAGAGAGTGAGAATAAAGTGAAAATAACTCGACAGATTTTTCGAAAACTTGTTGCCAGGCAATAGACACGAGAGCCCGAAGTCTCTCGTGTCTATTGCCAAATGGCAACAGGTTTGAGAAAAAATGTGGAGAATTAGTTTCTACTTTAACGAACTCTCCTGTGGTATTCGATAGATTATTTTTTGATGCCCCAATAATAAACACATTCTCTATATAACAATTTTATTCATTACGGTTATCCAAATTCATTTTTCAATTTGCATGCAAACGATGGCAGACATCAAATCAAAAGTATCAGTTGTTGTCACACAATAAAAACAAAATACCACGAATATTCCCGAGGCAATAATCTGAGTAGAAAATTCCCACTATAATAATGTTGTGATTGGTTTGATAGTACATCATCGCTTTAAATTGATGGTTTTTATTGGTTGCAAGATATGTCGAAAAATAATCAATATTATTTTAGATTGTCATTGTGGCTAAAGGCAGCCGGCAGGTGGGATTTGCTGGAAAGAAATACCAAAGAACTGCATAGAAATTGTAGAATTTGTTTGCTGCATTTTGAGGAAACATCTTCATACTAATGCAATTCTTACAATATTTCCTCAAGTCACCAGAGTAACACCTGCATCAAAAAGTTATTCGGAACCTCCCAGGAAAGTATTCATTCTTTCAAGTAACTAGAACGATTTTTGGAAAAATGGTCCATTTCCGAATGTACTGTAGCCATGAATGGATTATTGTACCTCTATATTATGATTTCAATATATAATGCTGTTACTATTTTTAGATATATCGGCTTGTAACGCTCAATTTTTTGTTTTCAAAATCACAGTATCAACTAACACAAGGAGGAATTTGATTGACTATTCAAGGGTACATTTCACGATAGTGGTACGGTGTTATCTTTTTGTTCTCAGAACTATTAATGTTGGGGAATAATCATCATTTTGGAAACGTTCAACTTTCATTTCATTATTTTTGATTTTTTTTGCATCCATTTTTATTTATTGTACAATGTTGCCAAGTGTATAAAAAGTCCAAGACTTACAGAATTCATGTTCACATGGGTGATCTATATTATTTTTATTGTTCGATACGATTTTTAGTAATGCAATGTTGCGAAGTTGTATAGGAAATCTGTGAATTTCATGATTCCTTCACACATGGTACATCTATATTATTGTTATTAATCGATATGATTTTGCCAGGTTGTACAGGAAATTCGTAAATTTCAGAATTACTTTCACATGGTACACGATGTAGAGAAATCCGTAAATCTCAGATGTCCTTCTCAATGATACATCTATATTATTTATAGCGTTCAGCATGATTTTCCGAATGCAATATTGCCAAGATGTATGAAAAGTCCATAAATTTCGGAATTCCTTTTTCACATTTTACAACTATATTATATCTAGTGTTCGACACAGTTCGTCGAAAAACAATGTTGCCAAGATGTACACGAAGTCCGTTCAGGATTAATTTTCAAATGGTAGTTTTGAGGCTGATTGGGATTTATTTATTTCTTCAAAGGGTTTTATTACACGTCAGGAAAGATATGTCTTATACTATATCTACTTTTATTCCACGGCCTGAAGGATACGTCTGGTTTTATATGACGGCAGCGAGGATACGCCTATCCTACGTTGGGGATTCGAGTATAACGTTCTGGATCGTCAAAGCCCAGATTGTGAACCAAAATAGTTATCCTGGTTACGCAAGTAGCTTTGCTTTGAACAGAAAATTTTTAAATTTGGCTTTTTCTTGAACGTTTATATTTTTGTTTTCTTGATACTGTATAGTGGAAATTAAGTTGTTCCGTCATTTTTGTTTAACAATACACCGGTTATTAGGTTTGGGCCTAAGCTTCAATACTGAGAGAGTTAATGTATTTTTTTACCAACGGTTAATTTGGTATTCCGGGTAATTAAATTTATCTGAAAACTTCAATTTCTACTCATTTTGAATTGGTAATTGCATGTATACACCTCATATGATAAATTATTTTTTTGTAATTGGAAGTTAATATAAGGTTAATTTTGTGAGGTTATATTTTTGCTTTTCCTTGCTACGAACTAATATATTGGAGGTATAACCTGACATACTTGCACTAATTCAATTTAGGTGATTTGTGGTTTAGAGCGGTAAGAGTATTCGAAGGGAGAAGTCACCTGGCACACTATAAAAAAATTTATCCACCCATTCCCATCTCCACTTGAGACTGGCCGGAGTCGAATACTTGGTGTGTCATAGCGATTGCCAATATCTTGAGACGCGTTAGAGGAGCGTTACAGGCTGTCCTTCTGGAAGATAACTCATCAGAAGTGGATATTTTTAACCAGTATTCTGCTATATTTTTGACTGAAAGTCAAAATTGAAAACTGAATGTTTCAATACATGGAGAGTTTATGTATTTATAAAATAATATTAGTAAATAATATTTTCTTGAATATTGTTTTATTTGTGTTTGAATAGTTTGTGAATGTTTTTTGTTTGCCTCACATTTCGAATACTAAAAAGTATGAGGAAAAAAAATTTTAAATACCCGTACAAATGTGGAAATGTATATTACTTTTCCCAGGAAGATGTATTATGATAAAGAGCGCACCCAGAAAGGCCGGAGTGTGGGGGGCTTGCCTCCCCAAGACCAAAAGTGGTACCCAAATCTGAGTAATTAAGATAATTTGGCTCAGAAGGTGAAAATATATTCAAACTCAAGGTGCCATCCTCCAAAAAAGGTTGGATTCAATTCTGAATATGATAGTGTTAAATAATAATATTTTTCTTAGTATAGTTCTATTACGTTTATCTCATTCACGTTTCTCAGTGTGGCTGCAAGTGGTGTTCAAGGTTGATTTTTGACCAGAAACAACGAAATGATTCTCTTCTGCATAGTAGGTATTTATTCTGTGGTCCTGCATATGACAATTTTACTAGAACATTTCTATTCTATTAAAGTCCTTTGGAACTAAGTGAAATTGAAATTTGACGTTATGTGACAAGTTGACAGTGACAAATGGAATACGACATTGAACCAAAAACTATAGAACATCATATCGGCTGATTCTTGGTTCCATATTGGGCCAATATAGATATATTGTATATGAAAAAATGATGTTGGTCCAATCTGGGTGAATATTATAAAATCAATATTATATTAATAATATTGGTGGAATATTGGTTGAACCTGTTTTGAATGTAAATTGTTACATATAATATTGGGTCAATATTGGTTTAATAATTTCTACTAATATCGATACTACAATATTGTCTATATATTGTTTTCCATATCTAGAATGAATATTGCTATACCAATATTCTAGTCATATCGATTCTAGAGATGAAAAACTATATTATATTTCCAATTTTGATAGCACATTGGTTGAATATCATTTCAACTTTATTAAAAAAATTGTAACAACTCATATTGGGTCAATATTGGTTCAATGATATTTACCAATATCGATAAAACAATATTGTCTTCATATTGTTTTCAACATCTAGAATAAATATTACTATCCCAATATTCCTCTCATATCGATTCTAGGGATAAAAACTATATTGTATATCCAAGTGTGATTACACATTGGTTCAATACTATTTTGCCAATATTCAAAAAACCTTATTAATTAATATTGGGTCAATATTGGTTCAATAATATTCACCGATATCGTTAATACAATATTATCTCCATATTGTTTCCTACATCTTGATTAGGATCAATTTTGAATATTGGCCGAATATTCAATGAAACATTTTGAAATTATATCATGATCAA